>OX376322.1:0-1240234 GCA_947369225.1 Hofmannophila pseudospretella
ACCTAACCTAACCTAACCTAACCTAACCTAACCTAACCTAACCTAACCTAACCTAACCTAACCTAACCTAACCTAACCTAACCTAACCTAACCTAACCTAACCTAACCTAACCTAACCTAACCTAACCTAACCTAACCTAACCTAACCTAACCTAACCTAACCTAACCTAACCTAACCTAACCTAACCTAACCTAACCTAACCTAACCTAACCTAACCTAACCTAACCTAACCTAACCTAACCTAACCTAACCTAACCTAACCTAACCTAACCTAACCTAACCTAACCTAACCTAACCTAACCTAACCTAACCTAACCTAACCTAACCTAACCTAACCTAACCTAACCTAACCTAACCTAACCTAACCTAACCTAACCTAACCTAACCTAACCTAACCTAACCTAACCTAACCTAACCTAACCTAACCTAACCTAACCTAACCTAACCTAACCTAACCTAACCTAACCTAACCTAACCTAACCTAACCTAACCTAACCTAACCTAACCTAACCTAACCTAACCTAACCTAACCTAACCTAACCTAACCTAACCTAACCTAACCTAACCTAACCTAACCTAACCTAACCTAACCTAACCTAACCTAACCTAACCTAACCTAACCTAACCTAACCTAACCTAACCTAACCTAACCTAACCTAACCTAACCTAACCTAACCTAACCTAACCTAACCTAACCTAACCTAACCTAACCTAACCTAACCTAACCTAACCTAACCTAACCTAACCTAACCTAACCTAACCTAACCTAACCTAACCTAACCTAACCTAACCTAACCTAACCTAACCTAACCTAACCTAACCTAACCTAACCTAACCTAACCTAACCTAACCTAACCTAACCTAACCTAACCTAACCTAACCTAACCTAACCTAACCTAACCTAACCTAACCTAACCTAACCTAACCTAACCTAACCTAACCTAACCTAACCTAACCTAACCTAACCTAACCTAACCTAACCTAACCTAACCTAACCTAACCTAACCTAACCTAACCTAACCTAACCTAACCTAACCTAACCTAACCTAACCTAACCTAACCTAACCTAACCTAACCTAACCTAACCTAACCTAACCTAACCTAACCTAACCTAACCTAACCTAACCTAACCTAACCTAACCTAACCTAACCTAACCTAACCTAACCTAACCTAACCTAACCTAACCTAACCTAACCTAACCCAGTCCCGCGACACCCCCCGGGCCGAGCGCAAGCATTTTAGAGCGTCTCCACGCTAAAAAATTCTTCAAAAATAGAAAAAGTGCTCCGATCTTGAAGTGTTGCACATCAAAATGTGCGGAAAAATGCGGTGCACCAGACGCTGAAGACAGTTTTTGGATTTCAGTGAAAACAAAAAACCTTTAGTGAAAAAAGTGAAAAAGTTCGAAATTTCAAAACTTAAAGTGCGTGCGCTGCCATATTGAGATCGATGACATACATTTTTTACACTGTGGTCATGTGCGCAATCACCGTATCCAGCCCTCCGCAAGTATTCAGATTTTTCCCGCTGAAAATCGAGTTTTCAGATGAAGAAAACTGAAAACCACGTGTACACGAGGTCGGTGATCCGAAGTGGTGCGACTAGATCTGAGAGCGGCATCGGAGGGAGAACGAAATAAGCAGCTAAGCGACACTTTGTTTCTGGAAAAAAGGTTGATTTTTCGATTTTTTATTGACTTTTCAAAAAGTGCGATTTCTCAAAATTTAATAACTCCGTAGAACGATCGACGACAGATACTTTTTTGTGGCTCAGTTTGTGAACAATAGTGACCCCTAGAACCTATAAAAATTTTGGATTTTTTACATGTGTACTTTTTAAGATATAAATTTTTAAATACTTGAGTGCTCCACGTGGTGACGTTTAAAAAATACCCAGAACTAAATAAACATTTGAATATAAAAGTAGAACAGTTTAGTGACATTATACATTTTTTCTAGACTTTTTACATAAATTTTTGGATTTTTTACATGGATTTTTGTGATATTTTTTATGTTTTTTGGATTTATTAAATCGAAGTGTAGAGAAAGTGCAGTATAGATGAGGGCAATCGACTACGCTTGAAAAGCCCTACAAAACGAGCCCAAACTCGGTACATTTCGAGCTAAAACTGCCAAAGATACACTATTGGCAGCCATATTGGCCGCCATATTGAAAATTTTCTTTGGAGTGTATCTTCGGTCAGAGACATCGCACAGGAACGCGGTTTTGGAGGGTGACATCTTCGCGAAGACAACTACAGGTCTACCTACCCCTAGATATTAAAAATTTTGGACATTTTTGAAAAATTTTTTTAGACCCATAAGGAGATAGGCTTTGGCGGGCAAAACAGTTTGTCGAAGACCGCAACGAAATCGGACCATTTTTAACAGAGATACTGCAAGTCAAAGTTTTGGCGGCCATTTTCATCCGCCATCTTGCCAAAATTAAAACTAAGATATCTCTGGAACCATCGCTCGGATTTTGATGCGGTTTTCTTTAACTTTAAGCTCAGTCAAAGCTCTATAGTCATAAGAACTTTTGAAAAAATTTTGGTTTTGGTTTTTGGTTGGCCATTTTAACGGCCATATTGAAGATTTTCAAAGCTGTATAACTTTGTAACCGTTACAGCTATCGGAACGCGGTTTTCTCTAGGTACAAGGGCATCTGCAGACCTTTACGACACACAGCACAGATTGACTCTACGTAGAGTCGAAGTAGAGTTATTTTGAATAATTGTTTTTAAAGTTAGGTAGAGAAAGGTGACTGCGTTTATACGACGCAAGGAACTATATGTTTATAGAATAAGTTTTAACATTCAGTAGACTAAAGTGTCTTATTGGACCTTAACTAACGACATATTTTGTTTTTATGCAAATTTAATTGTAAAATTGTTTTATTGGGTCATTTAGAAATATATCCGTGACACTACGCTGTGCGTAGTATATATACCCCTGACGACTCAAATCGTAAATTAACCTATACTCTCTACCCCCTATCCCTTTATTCCTTTTTCAAAATGTTCGGCCATCGAACACCCGTCAAGAACATGCCAGCGCAAACGCCAGAAATGACATCCCCAGCTGGGGACCTCAATAGGACCAGAACAAAATCTAGACCCACGTCGAGTTTGACGAACGTCAGCCAGAGCGTTGGGGACATAGAGTCTAGATATTGCACAACACCAAAGGACGGCGCCCCAGAGGGGCAAACATTGGGCAAATCAAAGGCTTCGATCAGGACGAAAGAAGCTAGAGCAGTGCTGTTGAGAGCCAAAGCGCACCTGAATAAATCTGGAAACATAAAGACTGAAATAAAAACAGCAGTGACGGAAGCATTAGACAGGCTATACAACCTTGTAAAGGAAGGAGAAGGGGACAATCAGGACGAGAAAACCACCAAAGAGTGTCGGAACAAAAGTGAAAGGGAAGGAGAGGAAGAAAATCAATTAAAAACTGATATTATGAAAAAACTGGAAGAACATACTATTCTGCTTAAAGAATGTAGAGAAGAAACGAAGAACACAAATAAAAACATTGCGGAAATTAGGGAATCCTTTCCTTCAACGACTTACGCCAGCGCTGTAAAAAGCGATCCAAGGAGAAAAACTCCTGATCAAAACGCTTTACACTCACTGGCAGTAACATCTGAAAATGAAATAGACACGGGCGAAGAAGTCCTAGAAAAAATAAGAAAGACCGTGAACGCAAAAGAGGGAGGGGTGAAAGTGGACAGGATCAGAAAGGCAAAGGATAGAAAGGTAATAATAGGATGCAGGACAGTTATGGAAAGGGACAAAATTAAAGAAAAATTGAAAAGAGCAGAACATCTTAAAGTAGAGGAGATAAAAAATAAAGAACCACTAGTAGTCCTGAAAGACGCACTACAATACAATACCGATGAAGACATTACCAGCGCGCTTAGAAAACAAAATGTAGACATTTTTGAGAACGTTGATATGCAGGACGACCGAATGGAAATAAAGTATAGAAGGAAAACGCGGAACCCCCATACTAGTCACATTATAATGAGGGTATCCCCCAAGCTGTGGCAGAATCTAACAAGCGCAGAATCAGTCCACATAGACCTGCAAAGAGTGAGGGTCGAAGACCAATCGCCCCTAATACAGTGTTCTATGTGCTTAGGCTATGGACACGGACGACGCTTCTGCAAGGAAACTGTTGAGAAGTGTAGCCATTGTGGGGGACCTCACATGAGAACGGAATGCGAGTTGTGGCTCGCAGGCGCACCTCCGTCCTGCTGCAATTGCACGCATTCAAAAATAGACACAAATGAGCATAATGCCTTTAGCTCGGAATGCACAGTCAGGAGGAGGTGGGAAGCGTTGGCCAGGGCCACAATTGCGTATTGCTAAGGTGGTGACAACAGAAACAAAAGAGCACAACGAAAATAGGCAGCACAACGATCGCCCCAGCGCAAAAGCATACAAGTTTATACAAGCAAACCTCATGAAAAAGGAATTAGCTACTCAGGAATTGATAATAGAAGCAGGACAAAGAAAAGTGAGCTTTGCGCTGGTACAGGAACCTTATGTCGGGGGGGTGGGAAGTATGCGGGATTACCTGGGAGCCCGAGTATTCCAGTGTACCAAAGGGGGGGAGGACGTCAACAAAGCTGCAATAGTCGTCTTCGATAGTAAAATTGACGTCATCCCGTGCCCATCACTTACAACAGAAAATGTAGCTGTGGTACGACTCAAAACAAGATCCTGGGAGATCGGGGTGATCTCGGTATATCTAGAGGATTACAAACCTATCGACCCATATCTAGAACACATCAAAAAAGTTGCTGCAGAGTTGTGCGTTGGTAAATTAATTATAGGGGGAGACGTGAATGCTTGGAACACAGGATGGGGGAGTGAAAGGGATAATCATAGAGGACAAGAAATGATGGGAATGATTAATGAACTGGATCTCCAAATTCTAAACGAGGGGACGGAGCCGACTTTCGATACTCTGAGAGGAGGAAAAAGGTACAAGAGTCATGTCGATGTCACACTCTGCTCAGCCGACCTTCTCGCGTACGTAGAGGGGTGGAAAATTGATAAGAGCCTGACAAGTTCGGACCATAATGCAATTGTCTTCACTGTAAAAATGGAGAAATCTGAAGGAACTGATATAGAAAGGACCACTAGGATATACAAAACAAAAAAGGCAGACTGGATTACATTTAGAGAGGAGCTTACAGAAAGATTTACAAATAACAAAATGGATATAGACCGCATTAAAAGAATAAACAATACAGAAACGCTAGAAAAGGAAATAGAAGAGTACACAAACATCATAATAGAAGCCAGCAAAGCCAGTATACCTACAATTAAAAAGAAAACTAAGATCAGATTTCCATGGTGGAACGACGAACTTGCCAGGCTCAAGAAAGAAATGACAAAGAAAAAGCGCCGTGTATCCTGCGCTGCGCCAGTCCGGAGAGATTGGGTGGTTGAACAGTACCTAAAGGCAAAAGAAGAGTACGAAACGGCAGCCAAAAAAGCACAGATAGAAAGTTGGAAAGAGTTTTGTGGGAAACAAGAAAGAGAGACCATGTGGGACGGTATATATCGGGTCATAGCTAGAACAAAGAAAAGACAGGAGGATGTTCCACTAATCAAGGACGGAAGGGAAGCCAGTCAGAAAGAGTCTGTAGAAATGCTCGCCGAAACATTTTATCCGGAAGATAAGTCTGAGGATGACAGCGAGGGACACCGGCAAACAAGAAAAAAGGCCTCGAAGATAAATGAAGGATCAGACACTGATGTGATAGATCCTCCGTTTACAATGGAGGAAATCAAATATGCAGCCGCTAGCTTCAACCCAAAGAAGGCGCCCGGACAAGATGGCTTAACGTCAGATATATGCGAAAGAGCGATTGACCACCATCCAGAGCTGTTCGCTGAAATAATTAATAAATGTCTGCAACTAGCACACTTTCCTATACTCTGGAAGAAGGCGGTAGTGGTGATCCTCAGGAAGCCAGGAAAAACTGACTACACAACGCCGAAGTCCTACAGACCCATTGGTTTGCTCCCAGTAATGGGAAAAATCATGGAAAAGATTATTATAAGAAGAGTAAAGTGGCACACTCTCCCTAGCATGAACATCCGCCAATATGGTTTCATGCCACAAAAAAGTACAGAAGACTCCCTCTATGACCTAATGAAATACATTGACAAAGCAATTCAACAGAAGAAATTAATAACAATGGTCTCGTTGGACATAGAGGGAGCCTTCGATAGTGCTTGGTGGCCGGCAATAAAGTGCAGGTTGGCGGAACACAACTGCCCTGTAAACCTGCGTAAACTGATAGACAGTTACCTCAAAGACCGGCAGGTGCTGGTCAGGTACGCGGGTGTGCAGCACGAGAAGAGGACCACAAAGGGCTGCGTTCAGGGATCCATAGGAGGACCAACCTTCTGGAACTTGTTACTCAACCCACTGCTGGATGGACTTGAGAGCAGAGGCATTTATTGTCAAGCCTTCGCAGATGACATTGTCCTGATGTTCTCCGGCAACACTGCTCAAGAAATAGAGTATGAGGCCAATGCCGCACTCGCCTATGTGCAGGAGTGGGGTCAGCAAAATAAACTGAAATTCGCACCTCATAAAACAAAAGCTATGGTGATGACAAGAAAGTTAAAATATGACCTTCCGCTCCTGCGTATGGGCGGGGTTGACATTGCCCTCTCAGATGAAATAAAGATTCTAGGGTTGACAATAGATAAGAAACTAACTTTTGGTCAACATGTCCTCGACACTTGTAGAAAGGCCTTCAGCATCTACAAGCAGTTGTCGAGAGCAGCCAAAATTAACTGGGGTTTGCGACCGGAGATCATCAGGACAATATACATGGCAGTGATCGAGCCCATTGTGATGTACGCTTCTAGCGTATGGGCTCCGGCAACCAAGAAGTTGGGAATCCAAAGTCAACTGGGTTCATTGCAGAGAGTCTTCGCACAGAAGATCTGCAAAGCGTACAGGACGGTATCCCTGAACTCAGCCCTGTTGCTGACTGGTCTGCTTCCCCTGGATTTGAGGATCCAGGAGGCGGCATCATTGTATGAAGCCAAAAGGGGAGTAACTCAGGCAGCAATAGGTGATAGGGAGGTAGAGAGGAGAGAGGGCTACCACACAGCGCCGCACCCTGCTGAGAGCGCCAAAATTCGATTTCAATGTGTGGAAAACGAAGAGGACATGAGAAGGCTGGAAAACAGTGGAATGAAATTATACACTGACGGAAGCAAAATCCAAGGCAAGGTTGGCGCGTCGCTATCATGTTGGGATGGAGATGCGGAGACAAAAGCCAAGAAATTTAAGTTAGAACCGTATTGCACTGTTTTCCAGGCGGAAATGTACGCGGTGCTCAAGGCAACGGAAGTGGTACTGGACAGCGACCAGGAGGAATTCGGCGTGTACAGTGACTCGAGATCTACGCTGGAACTACTGGGCAACCAAGACTCCTTCCATCCCCTCGCGGTGAAAATCCGAAAAAACATAAAAACTATAGCCAGCCAGAACAAAACAATTACGCTATGCTGGATTAAAGCACACGTAGGGATGGAAGGTAACGAAAGAGCGGACCAACTAGCAAAAGACGCGGCACTAAATACAAAAAAGAAGCCCGATTATGATCTGTGCCCGGTTTCATACATAAAAGGACAAATTCGCAGAGAGTCCCTGGCTCAGTGGAATGCAAGATACAAGGAGGGTAGCACCGCGTCAACTATAAAAGTTTTCTTTCCGGATGCAATAGACGCCTACAGTATAATAAAGAAAATAAATTTAAACCCGACCCTAGTCCAAGTCCTGACAGGGCATGGTGGGCTCTCCGAATACCTGCACAGATTCAAGTGTAAGGAGAGTCCATCATGCAAATGCGACCCGGAGGTAAATGAAGACATACCTCATATTTTATTTGACTGTCCCATAAATAATGTTAAGAGATACGAGCTGGAAAACAAAATAGATATAGAAGTAAATCAACAAAATGTGCAAAGAATAATACAAGATAAAAAGATTCGAGAATATTTTTTACAATACTGTTGTGAGGTAATGAAAGTAGTAATAAATAGGAATAAATAGATAAGTAAAATTAAACTATTGTATATTTGAGTGTATATAAATTAGTTTAATGGAAATTTAGCAAATAAGTATAAAAAGAAAAGAAAGAAAAGATAAGTAGAAGAAAAAAGAAACAAAAAAAGAAAGAAAAGAGAGAACAAAAAAAAAAAAAAAAAAAAAAAAAAAGTTATACTACTTATACGTATCTGTAATATATTTCAATATGTAATAGTATAATACCACTTACCCCCGTCCTCGTCCCCAAATTTTGCCAACTTACCACCTTGCACATATCGTGCATCTGTGACAACAAATAAAGAGAAAGACTACAAACCGTTTTCAGCTACAAAAAGTCTCCGATCTCATATCAGAGGATTATAGCCGAAAATACAAAAAAAAAAAAAAAAAAAACCTAACCTAACCTAACCTAACCTAACCTAACCTAACCTAACCTAACCTAACCTAACCTAACCTAACCTAACCTAACCTAACCTAACCTAACCTAACCTAACCTAACCTAACCTAACCTAACCTAACCTAACCCAAACCTAACCCAACCCAAACCTAACCCAACCCAAACCTAACCCAACCCAAACCTAACCCAACCCAAACCTAACCCAACCCAAACCTAACCCAACCCAAACCTAACCCAACCCAAACCTAACCCAACCCAAACCTAACCCAACCCAAACCTAACCCAACCCAAACCTAACCCAACCCAAACCTAACCCAACCCAAACCTAACCCAACCCAAACCTAACCCAACCCAAACCTAACCCAACCCAAACCTAACCCAACCCAAACCTAACCCAACCCAAACCTAACCCAACCCAAACCTAACCCAACCCAAACCTAACCCAACCCAAACCTAACCCAACCCAAACCTAACCCAACCCAAACCTAACCCAACCCAAACCTAACCCAACCCAAACCTAACCCAACCCAAACCTAACCCAACCCAAACCTAACCCAACCCAAACCTAACCCAACCCAAACCTAACCCAACCCAAACCTAACCCAACCCAAACCTAACCCAACCCAAACCTAACCCAACCCAAACCTAACCCAACCCAAACCTAACCCAACCCAAACCTAACCCAACCCAAACCTAACCCAACCCAAACCTAACCCAACCCAAACCTAACCCAACCCAAACCTAACCCAACCCAAACCTAACCCAACCCTAACCTAACCCAAACCTAACCTAACCCAAACCTAACCTAACCCAAACCTAACCTAACCCAAACCTAACCTAACCCAAACCTAACCTAACCCAAACCTAACCTAACCCAAACCTAACCTAACCCAAACCTAACCTAACCCAAACCTAACCTAACCCAAACCTAACCTAACCCAAACCTAACCTAACCCAAACCTAACCTAACCCAAACCTAACCTAACCCAAACCTAACCTAACCCAAACCTAACCTAACCCAAACCTAACCTAACCCAAACCTAACCTAACCCAAACCTAACCTAACCCAAACCTAACCTAACCCAAACCTAACCTAACCCAAACCTAACCTAACCCAAACCTAACCTAACCCAAACCTAACCTAACCCAAACCTAACCTAACCCAAACCTAACCTAACCCAAACCTAACCTAACCCAAACCTAACCTAACCCAAACCTAACCTAACCCAAACCTAACCTAACCCAAACCTAACCTAACCCAAACCTAACCTAACCCAAACCTAACCTAACCCAAACCTAACCTAACCCAAACCTAACCTAACCCAAACCTAACCTAACCCAAACCTAACCTAACCCAAACCTAACCTAACCCAAACCTAACCTAACCCAAACCTAACCTAACCCAAACCTAACCTAACCCAAACCTAACCTAACCCAAACCTAACCTAACCCAAACCTAACCTAACCCAAACCTAACCTAACCCAAACCTAACCTAACCCAAACCTAACCCAAACCTAACCTAACCCAAACCTAACCTAACCCAAACCTAACCTAACCCAAACCTAACCTAACCCAAACCTAACCTAACCCAAACCTAACCTAACCCAAACCTAACCTAACCCAAACCTAACCTAACCCAAACTAACCCAAACCTAACCTAACCCAAACCTAACCTAACCCAAACCTAACCTAACCCAAACCTAACCTAACCCAAACCTAACCTAACCCAAACCTAACCTAACCCAAACCTAACCTAACCCAAACCTAACCTAACCCAAACCTAACCTAACCCAAACCTAACCTAACCCAAACCTAACCTAACCCAAACCTAACCTAACCCAAACCTAACCTAACCCAAACCTAACCTAACCCAAACCTAACCTAACCCAAACCTAACCTAACCCAAACCTAACCTAACCCAAACCTAACCTAACCCAAACCTAACCTAACCCAAACCTAACCTAACCCAAACCTAACCTAACCCAAACCTAACCTAACCCAAACCTAACCTAACCCAAACCTAACCTAACCCAAACCTAACCTAACCCAAACCTAACCTAACCCAAACCTAACCTAACCCAAACCTAACCTAACCCAAACCTAACCTAACCCAAACCTAACCTAACCCAAACCTAGAAGAATACACAAAAAAAAAAACAAGAAGCATGATTGTAATGAAAGCATACCTAAAACAAGGAAAAAAAAAAAATCAACTTACCTAGGTGGAATGATGAACTCGCCAACCTGAAGAGGGATATGACCACGAATAAACGCCGTGTATCCTGCGCTGCACCAGTACGCAGAGACAGGGTCGTAAAACAGTACCTGGAAGCAAAAGAAATGTATGAAAAAACAGCTAAGAAAGTACAGATCGAAAGTTGGAAGAAATTCTGTGGGAAGCAAGCAAGCCCTATAAGATTAAGATTAAGTAAGATTCTATAATTTTGCCCAGTAAGTATTTCCGCTTAAGTAATGATTGTGATTGTGACGCCGTATCTACTAAATGTAATGTACTGAGCGGACCCAAAGTAAGAAAATGAGCAGGTGTAAGAGCAGTGGGTTCAGCAGGATCAGAACTCAAAACAGAAAGTGGACGTGAGATGCTCACAACTTGAGTAAGAACTGTGAGAAATTCTTCTTAGGTCAGAATACGCTTAGCATGACAACACAGAATTTATTCCTGATAGACAGGAAGAAGCTATATCTTTGTGTAGCCATAATAACCAGCTCGCGCAAGGCAATAATAAAACTGTTTGGTTAGGCAGCATGATTGTTTATATTAAAGATATGTGTTCAGTTATGCAACCTGTCAGGATTCTTATTGACAATGGTTCACAAAACCATTTTATAACAAAAAAATGTTGCAGGAGACTTGGTATTAAAATATTATACATACAATATATGTCGGCTGTATATTTCTTAACAAGTGCATTGTAAATTAATGTGTAATTTTCTGCGGTCGGGTAGATAGCCAGCCTAGCCATATGCTTTCGGCTTTACCGAAAGGTTAAGTGAAAAGTGTAGATATCAAATATCATACACGTAGAGCGTCATCTAAATCTGTATTGGTATGTACCATTGAATTGAAAGACTCAATAAGCATTTCTCTAACCTTACCATATTTTTGCTATTATTATTTATTGGAATTGTTGTTGAGTAATTAAAAATCTGTGAAAAAGTTTGTATAACCTGTTTGATTAATTTAATTTAATTTATTTATTAGGTAAACACAACAGATTACAACCATAGAAATTACAGAAAAATCAATATAAAGTTATGAGCTGGGTCGTAACCCTTAACGTGTAAACACAGCACGGTTGGGAAGTGGAAAATTGATAGATATAGATTGTTGTACAAAATTGATTGATTGCACCATACAGGTCTTGGAAGGCCCATATCGCTTCAAAATTAGGAGTGTACTTGTTGTCTAGTTTGAAGTTGAGGTTATTTGCTTCGTCTACGATTTGAGTAAACTCGTTTCTAATTTTATCAATGTTTGTAACTTTCTGTAAAAACGATGAATAGTAGGCATCATTTTTTTACAAATACAAATACAAATATACTTTATTGCACACCCGGGACAAAAACAAAACATACAACATAAAGAGACATACAATACAATGTGCAGAAGGCGGCCTTTTACTTTGGGATTGATTCATAAATGAGCTGTAAACGCCCAAAATAAGACTGTTTTTTCGCCTCTACTAAAACTAACAATTTAGCCAACTCTATGCTTTCACCACCGTTGCTCTCTCTACTGCTCTAATTCTTTTTTGTCATCTGCCATGGTGCAATAATAAAGTTTGACAAACACTGGACAAAACTATATAACAATCCCGTGAAACACACGGATACGCAAATTAAATGGATAAATAAACGTACTATAACAAGAAATGGCCACAAAAATGCGAAGTAAACTAAATAACAAAGTTTTCTTTTGCCAATATTGGCAAACAAACACAAAATTGTACGAACTGTACGCGGGCGTTTTGCACAATGAAAATAACTTTCTTAGGTCGCGGGAAAGGGATAAATATCTAGAAAAGCGAATCCAGGCTCGATAGGACCATTTTATGATGAATTTAGTGTAAAATTCACTGTATCATCTATGCGGGTTGCCTCCACCTTCAGACTCCCTTCAACACAATGAATTTGAAGTGAAATATGTAAGAAAACTTTTCCACTTACCAAATCAATAATCCTTGCGTGAAGGCACTACATTTATCGCACAATATCCTCGAAAATCTTTAGTTTTCAGGCTTTCTGAATCGGCGAAGTAAATTTGCATGAAGCGCGGCGCGGGCTTTTACAATGACAGTTGTTGTTTTTTTTTGGCTTCGTTTCCGGCTCTGGGCACACGCTAGTCGAGGGTGCGTTTGGCCGAGTGGAAAATATGATTTGGCACGTTCCTAAAGCACTTAAATATCAAAAACATTATGCTCAACCATGTATGTTATCGAAGCTGTTTGATTTTGAAACTCTACAAGCGACGAAATACTTCCTGCAAGCGGCACACCTCACATTAGAGAGTGTCATAAATCTAATAAGACCTCGATTATGGTTCATGCATAATGACTACAGACATTCCTTCCTAGCTTCGTGATCCACACACAATGTGCTTTCGTATTCGCAAAGGAAGAAAATACGCCATCATTACACATTAGCTGGTTCCAGCCTCCTCCTCCTCCTCCATGTTTGCACACAGAAATAAGAAGCCGTCCCCATATAGGTCAGGCATGTAAAGACTGGCATTTTATTGTCATGCACCAAGTACCTCAGTACTTTACGAGCGAATCTCGAATGAGATACCATTTTTGAACGCCACTTTTCATATTATATTTGTTTGGACAGGTTAATTTTGTGTGGCGCTCCATTCTCTCCGCCTTGCCCCATAGGCGAGATTATGGTCGTATAATGGTCACATAGACCTAGCCAGCTTTACTCTGTGCGCCCTGTCCCTCGGTGCCGTGCTCACCGGTGCCCTCCCCATATACACTCACAACGCGATACGATCGTCCGCCCGCGCCGTCGGGTCTAACGCCCTCTCCCCATACAAAAACTCTAGTCAAAAGTTAAAGTCCTATGTATGTTTTCTTTATTGGCTTATATCTCGAGAACTAAACGTATTAAAACAATACAGTCTGCGACAAAGTTATTCAGTTGGACGAGCTCTTTCCGATAAATTAACTTTTTTTTTATATTTTTTTATTATAATATAAATGTTCTGTAATGTCGAAGCTATAACCGATAAATTATTTGTATTTAAACAAATATAAATATATTTACAATTCAACATTGAAGTGACATGTTTAACATCTATACATTATTATTGAATCTGGGAAATTAATAGGTAGAAGGCTAACGCCACTTTTTGTTTTCATCTCGGACAATCCTTCATCAAGTTATCATCTAAATAATTTTAGTGTAGTTTTTTGTTTATTTGTTTGTTTGTAGGCTCTTAATTTCTGTGTTATTTTTTTTCCTATGTGTGCAATACACATAGGAAAAAAAATACACAGAAATTAAAAACATTAAAATATGTACAAAGGCGGGCTTATCCCGTAGGGATCTCTTTTTATTTAAACAATAAGTACTACATTTCAAAATTTAAAGCGACAACCCTATAGTTTTAATTATTAGAATTGTGGACAATTTAATACTTTATCATTTGTAATTAGTTTTATATTTTACTGTTTGTAGTCCTTGGGTGTTTTATCCCCCGACACCTCGTCGTCGTTTAAACTAGAGGACCCCGCCTCGGAACGAGCCATGCTCCTCTTCTTTCCTCCTCTTTCCCCTCCCGGGGACTCCCATAACCGGCCCCAAGACGATCGGTCCGATTGCACCTCGACCATAGTAACACTACGGTCCTACACTCTCCTGCTATTTCTTCGTCTGTTTTTTGGGTATTTTTGGTTTCAATCAATCTGATGAATCTGATGGGGCAACCTGTTCCGGATGAAAAGCGAACATTTGCTCTAGAGCGGAGCCAGCTGGAGCCGGCCGAAAACCCTCCATTGAGTAAGCTAGGGGTGGTGGTGGTAGAGGCCCAGATACCTGAGGGGCTAGCTGGGGGGGCTGAGAACCCATAGTGGAGAGGGCTGCCTCCTACGGGATAGCGGGCGCGCCCGACGTAAGTAAACTAGCTTTCTTACGGGGCCCGCGCTTTGCCTTACGTTTTTTATCAGGCGCTAGCGATATTCCCCTTTCTGTCGGTGGGTTTGCCTTCGGGATTAGTGAAGAGCCGGGACAGTTGTAGGGTAAGGAAGCCGTGGGAATCTCCGCCGGTTGTGATGCAACCCTAGCAGCCATCGGTCTAAGTTGAAGGGGTCTCCTCCCTCGGCCTCGTGCAATCGGCCACCAGGTGTGCCTCTCCACAGCGCACGCACCTAGGCGGCCGGAAGCAGTCGGCCGAGTAGTGCCCAAAAGCTTGGCATCTGTGGCACTGCGCCGGGCCCGCCCTGCCCTTCCGGGCCTCGATAGTGATTCCCGGAAGGATGAGCAGCTCGCTGATTTTGTACAGGCTGCCTAATACCTCCTGAGACATGTGACAGCCTGGGCGGCTCTTTTTAGACGGGATTGGGCGTGTGTGGCGCACGGTAACGCCGTGCTCCGCTAGCGCCCCACGAACGAAAGCCTCAAGAGGGGTGTCGGAGGGGAGGCCCCCAAGGGCGACTTTGGTGGGAAAAAATGATAGCTGACACTAAGACTAAGACTTTATTTGTAAGCATAGAGACTTTATGTTGACTTAAATGTAAGAACTCTCGGTACATAGGAGAGGAATCGTAAGTTATTATTTAACTTAACTTAACTTATTATTAACGTTTATTATTTAACTTTTATTTTAGTTTGTAGAGTCTTTGTATGGTCGCCAAGTCTCGCTATGTATTCGATGTTATATAATATGTATTTGCCGTACTGATGCCTATGTAGAGTCACGTATGTGCCGTTCTATGGTGCAGGCTCTCGTTATATAGTGTAAGGGGAAGTGATGGACTTGTACCCTATGTAACAAGTCGAGTAAACGTGTATTAAGAGCCCTGGTATGTTTATTTTTAATGTATAGTAAATATAGCATCGCCTGTGGTCGGTCCCCTTTCCGGTTTTGTCTTTGTTTCCGCCATCGAGCCTTCATAGTGCATAATTGTCACGCCCGTGTTAAATCTTTAATTAGGGATCTAATTTAAGTGAATCTATTGACGTATTGTCGTGGTCTGCTTTCTGAATAAAGTGGTGCTCTGCAATTACGGTGTTTATTGTCCACCTCCACGCCCGCCATGTCCTCTACTGTACATACAATAACCCCGATGGGTCTGCTCGTGCGGCAGGCCGCCGCCGCCGGCCGGGGCGCCCGCGCCTTTCGCACCAGGTCGCGCACTCACTAGTGACTCACTAGTGGGTCACCTGCCAGAGGGCCGGATCCGTCCTCCGCGGGAGATCGAGTTGTTCGGCAGGCGGACGCGTCAGCGCGCGCGCGGCCATGTGAGCCGCGGATTGCGCGCAGTCGCACAGTAGAAGTGATGTGCACGACATAGTAAGATAATACCTACTTGTTTAATCGCACTAGGTCGTTTTAATTCATTCGGAAGGCGACTCGATTTTTGATCAATAAACGAACTCCATAAAGAAATGATTAGAGAATTGTCTCGAGCGTGAGAACACTTATCTGATCAATTATCACTTTTATTTTCTTTTTTACTTTTTTAATTGGGATTTTTTAAAGTGGTTTCCAAGATCTTGGAGTATCTTTGATGTCAGATGAGATCTCTGGAACGGTAATTAATAGCTAGATGGTTCGAATTTGAGCTCAAATATGGTTCATGGTGCGTATCTGACATCTGAAACCTTGAGGATCTGACGATAACTAGGAAAATTAAGTGAACTTCAATTTCACAATATGAAATGGAAGAATTTAAGATTATCCGCCGACGAAACTATACCTATGTAATAAGTCTTCTCGAACTAAAGCCGTAGAGGATCCCCAGGACATTACAAGGGAATACTTTTTTTAAATAGAAAAACTAAAACCTTAGGCAATGATCCAATTATCGTTATTCCTGGGCATAATCAGATCTTCAAGTAATAAGTCGTTTTTTTTTTATTTAGAGTAATTTTTAAATTAATTTATTTATTAACATGTACACATACTCTGCATGTAACATGTACACATACTGTGCATGTAACATGTACACATACTCTGCATGTAACATGTACACATACTCTGCCTGCTCGAATCTATCACCTTTCTCTATCCCGATGGTCAGCAGGGAGAAAACTCGAAACGAGTTGTGCTACACCATTTATACATACTTTATTTTTTCGTTTATTAAGATTATTTTTTGTATTTTGTCTATGTGTGTGTAATAAAGATTATAAAGATTAAAAGCAAACAATAAATAACAATAATCACATAATATTAACCTTTAACCTTTCGTTCTCGACTATAAATAAAACAAAACTCGTAATTATACATATAGAATATAATGTTTATTACTAATTTAACAATGTTGATTCATACAGTATTATATTTTAAAGGGGTTTTTTAGGGGTAGATATCTTTACTGGATAGCGAATCTTTTTTATACATAACTGCCAACAATTATTCTACCTACGTTAACGTACATTTTACACGAATTTAGCACGTAGGTACACGTCACGTTAATAAAACTAAACGCCTGAATGTTAATATCTCAGCGATCAACATTAACGGTGACGACACCAGCGAGGGAGCGGCCGGTAGTGACGTATGCACGTTGCGGGGGGGGGGGGGGGGGGGGGTCCAACAATCGTTAGCCAACGGCTTGTTATAGACATCATTGTTTTACTTTTATTATCCCTTGGAGGAACATTTTATTACAAACTCCTTGGCAATATCAATGGCTGGCGAACTTTAGTTATTTTTTAATTATTTTTTTTAAAAACATGTCTGTCACTTTTCAAACGCTACGACGGCGGTGACGCGGGTAGCTCTATTATGATTTTAAGCGAGGGTTAACAACGTTACCAGGAATCACATGACAATTTAATCAGTGCTTTTGGGGAATTGGCTCCATCACTCGCCACCGTCACCTTGGTTTAGTGAGTGTAAGCGTGGTCGGAGAGACCCGAGAGATGCCCTCAACCCGGGGCGGCCGCCGCCCGCACCGGCAGTCACACGAGGAAACGTCATCAGGGTGGAGCGGCTGATAAAGAATGTCGCAATCGAGCGCGACTCAGGGTGAACTGAAGATTTGAAAAGTTGTAAAAAGACATTTGTAATAATTATTTTATTTTCTATTTGACTTAAAAATTAATGGACCGCCCCACGTGTAAATCACACGTCCGTTTTAGTAAAAAAAACATATTTTCAAAGGTATGTGGCACTATTAGGCTACGATATGAGTAATAAAAGTAAGTAATATTTGTAGCTCAAGGACACCATTAACTACATATCTGCGGAACCCGCGGAGCACACACATAGCTAATTATATTATATATGATACACGATCAACCGAAAGGAACACAATGTACTAACTGGGCCCTCCTACATTAAGTTGAATGTAGTACGACGTGCAGTGTCCTAACATCGATCACAGATTTAGTACATTTGTTTTAAATCTTCAAACCTACCACCGGGAGGTGAGGAGAGGAGTGGCGTGGCAACGATGTGTGATAGATAACATTGTCACATCACGATTACCGGATGGTAGATCATGAAAAGGACCATTTAGACCTGTATATAGGTAGCTAAGTGAGCGATGTAGTGTACAGAGCTGGTGGCTGGGGGCTAGCGGCCAGCGGCTAGTGACTAGCGGTCAGTGACTAGCGGCCAGTGGTCAGTGACTATAGCTGATAGTGGCCGATGGCCGGTGGCCGAGCGCGCTCGTGCATGTCACAACCCGACACGAAACTAATAGCAGGCAACTTAACAAAAAGAACTAAAAATAATGGCACTCCAAATTAAAACTAAAACAATTGCCAAGAGAGAGAACAAGAGAGCCAGCGTAATGTCCGGCACATGAGGCAACCCATCCTAGTCCTCGAGGTTAGCAGCGCATCAATGATTGATACAGTGAGGTGAGACGTCTACTGAGTATAATGTTTTTTATTAATTCATAACCTGTGTGTGTGTGTGTGTTTAAAGTGGCACCTATTTGTTTGTTTCACTATTTAATGTACGTTATTTATATCAGTGAAGACCTGTAATTGGCCTTTTATTGTTAGTTTAGTTTACATATTGTCTAAAGTGCTGTTGGTTTTACAATAAAATTAAAATTAATTTAAACTCGTATGTACGTACGGGTGTGCCGACGCCGCGAGACGCTCAAACTTGTCGGTGCATTATGCGCACGGTGAACCTTTCTCGTTACACGTGTAGATACGGTCAGTAAGACGGGGTGTGTAGTGGCGCTCGCCGCCGCCACGAGCGCCTCGCTCGCGGCGGCGACAGCTTCCCATTATTTTGTTGGAATTTTATTCAAGTAAAGTTTTCCTTTTCCGCGTGTTCATTAGCGAGTGTCACGTGTCACCCGGCACGAGTGACACGTGACGCCCCGAGGGCCACTCGAGCGCACCGCCCGCGCCGCCGCCCGCCGCCCGCCGCGAGCGGCACTCGGGCCGCGCCTCGCGAAGATGAGGGTTGCGGCGGCGCTGGCGCTGGCGCTCGCGGCGCTGACGCTGTCGGCCGCGGTGGCGGGGGCGGGGCCGGGGAGTGAGCGGCGCGCGCTGACGGTGCGCGTGGGCGCGCTGTTCGCGGTGCACGGCGCGCCGGCCGCGGCCACGGCGGGCGCGCGCTGCGGGCCCGTGCGCGAGCACTACGGCATCCAGCGCGTGGAGGCCACGCTGCAGGCGCTGGACGCGCTCAACGCTCGCGGCGGGCTGCTGGGCGGCGCGGGCCTGCGGCTGGCGGCCGCGCTTCGCGACTCGTGCTGGGCGCCGCCCACCGCGCTGCGCCAGACCATCGACCTGGTGCGCGCCGCCATCGCCGATCCGCCGCGCGCGCTCCGCCCGCCCCTCTGCGCGCAGGTCCGTCTGCTGCTGCAAATAGAAATTCGTGGATAAAATATATATTTTATTTATAAATATTCTCAATATACAGTAACAATGAATTATAATTAATTGTTACCGTATATTGAGATTATTGAGAAAATTAGTAACAAATTTACATAGTTACAAATTTTCTCAATATAATATGTAACAATTAATATTAATTAATTATTTTATTTTATTTATTTTAGCGAACTTAACAACTTTCTACTTAAATCTACACATATATCTTAAACATAAACAGACAATTATAAAGTTCGACAAATTAAAATTATTATTATTATTTTTATACCGACTGTCTAATACCCAATAGTAGTAGTTTCTATTAATTTGCCGACAGGTGTCGCTATGCATCTTTACCTGGCGGCATCGTTTAGTGATCTAGGTTTTATATAGCATTTTTTGGTTTTTGATTAAATTGTACTCTTCGAAAGTTCATGGCTTTCTGTTCTTTTTGATAAAGGCGCCCTCTGCGCAACCATAGTGGTCCTTCGAGCCGGATTTGGTTGTTCGGTGTCGGGGGGCAGTAGGTAGTAGTGTAAATAGTAGTGTACAGTATTAGTCAGTGAAAGTGAAATAGGCAGTGTACAGTGATGTGAAAAAGTGTCAGTGAATTAGGCAATGTACAGTGAAATGGAAAAGTGCAGTGGCCAACCTTTGGATTAAATTGTGTTGCGTCTGGTTGGTTAGTCCAAAAACACTTGTAATATTTTTCGGATTTAAAATTTTTGGAATTTTATTCTATAGACTTAGAAATATTTTCACTTAACGTACAAATCATTTTAACTTAGTACAAAATTGATTGGTTTCTGGACTTATAATATTTCTATTGAAGATGGAATTAATTCCTCAGCAAATTGAGCTTAGTTCTCAGATAGAAAAAAGAATGGCTGATTTCCAGAAACTGCCTAAAACTTATCTAAAGAGAAGTTATTTGGAGTCTATGCTGAATGATCTTGGAACTCTTTGGACTAAATTCAAAAGAACTCACTTTGTTATAATTGTAGCGGAAAAGTCGAGGACAAATTCATACTTCACGGACGACCTATACGACTTGACACAAGAAACATACTTCGAATATATGAGTGAGTTGCAAGAAGTTTGTGATGAATTGAACTCTTTTGAACAATCTGCTGCTCAATGTGTCGACGATGTAAGTCAAGAAGATGCGATGTCTCTCCCAGTTCCTACTGATAGACTTATTTGTCTCTTCTGTTCTCAAAACCACGCAATGACAGACTGCTCGGACTTTATTGAACTGACAACTTTAGAAAGAATACTGTATGTACAAGAGAAGAAATTATGTAAATACTGCCTACTGTCTAAACACCCGGCATATAATTGTAATAAAATTCAACAAAATTGTAAAGAATGCCAAGGGCGCCATCATTCACTTCTTCATGTGATTGGGTCTCATTTTTCTACGATAGAAAGTGGAGAAAATGAAGAAGTGAAAATTGAAACAGAATTGAAACAAACAGTGAATGGAGGGTACCACAATATGGAAATACTGTGTCAGTTTTTCAAAGACAACAAACCTGACCCTGATACCCAGGCACAGACGGTGTTGTTGCCAGCTGCAATTGGAGATGTAGTGAATGAATTTGAACAATCCGTTCTGCTCTGGGCATTTGAAGAACAGGGATCTCAGGTCTCAGTTGTAAATGAAGCTTCAGTACAAGAATTAGACCTAACAAAGGCATCTATTAATGGGATGGTGGCAGGATCGAAAGTCACGAAGCCAAAGATAGATCTCTTAAGAACAGATATATACGTATGCACAGAACTAAAATACAAAGACAGTCTTAGAAATACTAGAGAGGATTACTCGAAGATCAAAGGAAAAGTCGTATTCACTCAAGAAAGACGTGAATGTAGACAAGATGTGAATAAAAAGGAAAGATACAAAATTTCTGCCGTTGATGCCAGTATGGTAACGAATATGTTGTTATCCTGGTTGGCTGGCCGTTGCGTCCGCTAGAAAGAATATTTAACTTGCACGGTTTGATTCAGATAATACGACCAACTATGATCGCGTTTATTATGTCAAATTTGAAGACAATCCTGCCGATTGTGCTTCCCGGGGGGTGAAATTACGATTAAAAGTACATCGATCATGGTGGCCTATTAAGCTATTTTGTATTTAATTAATTATTAGTCCTGTGTATTCACATCCTTTCTTTCTATAGATTTTTCATTTGTTTAATTGTTAATGTGTATAGGTGTTTGAATTATTAAGATATGATAATTAGCTACATGTTATCTATCTTAATACGAATTGTGTTATGTTTAATCTGAACTTTACTCCTTTTCTTATTGTTTTTTGTTTGTTTAGGGTTTAGGTTAGCATTGTACATAAATGAACATTCAAGAATGGACTTATATTCTGGTTTCTTTATTATAATTAATTTAGTTATAGTAACTCAGTCCAGGGTGTGTTAATTTATGTACATATATTCAATTGCTTTTTAGTAGAAGCTTTGATTTGTGTTTAGTTGATATTATTGTTAGAAATTTGTCATTATATGTGACTTAAGTCCTTTTCTGTCAGTGTGATAAAATTTTGGAATGGATTCAGGGTTACGTTTTTAGGTTTTTGTTTTAATCTTTTGTTTTAAATTCTAACTTCCACTTTTCGGAGCATTTGAATATGGGAAAACTTTGAATTTGTTGTGGAGTTAACATCCAAGTATTTTATTAAGATGTATAAATATTAGTTAAACTATTTTGATTGTTACAGTTGGGTTTTCGGTTTCTTGTTTCTAATACTAATTTTAAGGACATCTGAAACAGTTGTCCTTGGTGGGCGGTATGTCTAATGCCCTAGTAGTAGTTTCTATTAATTTGCCGACAGGTGTCGCTAAGCATCTTTACCTGGCGGCATCGTTTAGTGATCTAGGTTTTATATAGCATTTTTTGGATTTTGATTAAATTGTACTCTTTGAAAGTTCATGGCTTTCTGTTCTTTTTGATATAGGCGCCCTCTACGCAACCACCGAGAATAGAAGTAAATAAAAGGTGGAAGAAAAAAGACAACACTATGCAAATTAAAATAATCCCAGTGCAAAATAAAATTAAAAAAATAATAATATAATTACTAATTAATTAATTTAATATTAATTTCAAAACTCATATTTTTTTCTAATAGTGGGTCAACTTTCTGCTTTACTTAAATTTTATGATGATTGTACGATGATTTTTTAAATAAATTGTCTCCGACAAACAGGCAGGCCTGATGGTAGTAGTCACCAGTACCAGTCACAGTCAGAGGCGGATTAAATGTCGACAGCGCCCGAGGCTAGCACCACATCGGCGCCCCTCTGGCGGCCATATATTATATTATATTATAAATTATATCTGCTTAAACTAGGTAGGCCGGGACACGTGTACCCCTGACAGGTGGGCGATAATGAAACATGTGATGAGAGTGACGTATGCCCACGGCGTCCGTCTACAATCGCACCGCTCGCCGTCCACAGGGAATCCATCCTCACACGTTGGAACCAAAATGATCACGTCCGGTGCGGTTCCAGAGGGGTTTTCTTCCGCGCACTCTCCGGTTGTGGACTGAACTCCCTGTCGAGACTTTCTCGGGAGACTGCGGCATGTGGTTCTTCAAAAAGGGTGTGAAGAGGTTTTTACAGGGTCGGCAACATGCGAGTGATACCCCTGGTATTGCAAGCGTCCATAGGCTACGGCAACATCGCAATTTTATCTTACCAACTTCTATTATGGAATCGGGCGATGTAGGAGTAATCAAATAGATGGAGCGCGCTCCGGAAGCTGTACGTCTCTAATAGGAAGTATGACTTTTTATTTTATATAAGTTAAGTAGTAGGTGCTTACTTATTTTTCGTTTAAAAACTTCCGCGCGCGCCCCTTTGTGACCTCGCGCCCCCTAGGCACGTGCCTAGTCTGCCTTAAGGATAATCCGCCACTGGTCACAGTAGTTTACATATAAAATAAAATAAATATGGGTTCACGTTTTAAATCATTAATTAAATGAGATTTTTTAAGACTGATCTGATCAGTGAGAAGCTTAATTCAAAAAGAAATTCTGCCAAAACTCTGTTACATTTTTAATGGCTACATTTTTGTGGGTTTTTTTAAAATCCAAAAATTGAAATATATTTGAACCGCCATGAATTGGATGACAATAAAATATGTGGTGTGTATCTCGGATATCGTCCTGTTCGTGTGATTCATACTTTCCGGGATAGGTGGGCGCTGCGGAAGATGCGGCCGAGGAGGAGGCGGAGGCGGCGCCGCTGGCGGCGGTGCTGGGCCCGGGCGCGAGCGCGGCCGCCGTGCAGGTGCAGAACCTGCTGCAGCTGTTCTCCATCCCGCAGGTACCGTGCTCCTCCCTCCCTCCCCCCTCCTCCACCCCGGGTCGTCTCCGCGAGACCTGACTGCACTCGGCCGGCGCAGGTGTCGTACTCGGCTACGTCGCGCGAGCTGTCGGACCGCGCGCGCTTCTCGACGTTCTTCCGCGTGGTGCCCTCCGACCGGCACCAGGCGCGCCTGCTGGTGGCGCTGCTGCGCGCGCACAACTGGACCTACGTGCACGCCGTGCACACCGACGGTAAGTGCGGGGAGGGCCGCGCGGGCGGGGCGGGTCGCGCGGGCGGGCGGGCGGCACTACACGGTGACACCCCGCTGCGCAGAAAGCTACGGGCAGAGCGGCATGGCGGCGTTCCGCGCGGAGGCGGCGCGCGGCGGCGTGTGCGTGGCGCGCGAGGAGGCGCTGCGCGCCGCGCCCGCGCCGCACGACGTGGACGCGGCGCTGCGCCGCCTGGCGGGCGCGGGCACGCAGGTGTGCGTGTGCTGGTGCGAGGGCCGCACGGCGCGCGCGCTGCTGGCCGGCCTGGCGCGCGCCGCGCTGCGCCTGCGGCTGGTGGCCAGCGACGGCTGGGCCGACCGGCGCGACGTGGCCGCCGGGCTCGAGGCGGCGGCGCGAGGCGCGTTCACGCTGCGCATCCGCTCGCCGCACGTGGCGCACTTCGACGCGCGCTACCACGCGCTCTCGCCGCACAACAACACGCGCAACCCCTGGTTTCGGGTGCGTCACCCCCCGTCCCCCGTCCCCCGGCGCGGCCGAGCCCGGTCGCACTGGGGGACGCCGCGTGTCGCTCTCTGCAGGAGTTCTGGGAGCAGAAGTTCAACTGCTCGCTGAGCGCCGCCGAGACCGAACCCGACAGTGGCGGCGCCGGCGCCGGCGGAGCGCCGTGACACCGTTGCTCAGGTGTGTGCCGCACCGCACCATCGCCTGACTGCGACGCGCGCGCCGGACATTAGCAGTATATTTTCTATAATATCCGCGGCACTCTATACGCTTACCAGTACGCGATTGTGCTTGTAAACGATATGATCTCCAAAAAACTATTTTAAAAACTAGTAAAAATGCCGACGTGTGGATCGTAGTGGTGTGGACCGACAAGCTAAACTTCTAATCTCTTCGAGAATAATATTTCTATTCACAGTTAAGAATATTTATCATAATAATTTGGAAAAACAATAATTGTTAAATAAAATTAAAACCGAGCTCTCGATGTCTTCGTCGCCGCCATTTTACATCCGTTTTTCTTTGTTTTCTTTTTCTTTGTTTTCATCAACTACGTTCGCGTTCCGTACTAATGGTTGGTTGGTTAATGGTCACATTTGACATATTTTTAAATAGAATTTTCAAAAGTTCAATACCTACACGACGGTAATGTATGAAACAGCTGATTTTTCTTTTGCGATTTCAGAATCGACCTCCATAGTGAAAGTTGTTCAGTTAAAGATACGGAACCCTACCCTGTAATGTGGTGTGTAGGGGTGGAGGTTTAGGATATGAAGTCAAACCATTTACATCACTTCATAGTATATTCACACGACACAAACAATGATTACACTTGTAGGATATCAATGCTATGGTATTTGTCCGCGGTTCGGGCCGACCACTGAGAGAGCGCTCGGGTGACCCCGCGCCGAGTCGTACCCGGTGCAGCGCGTCTCGCTGGCTGTTCAGCGTGGAGACGCTGCCAGCGTGATGGGCACCTCCCCGCCGGATGCGACTCGGGGCGGTTTATTAGACTAAGGCTTTTGACACATGTAATATGTTTATATTATATTAATCTCTTATGTAGGTAGATGCTCCTAATGCTAACTTACTTCTATCTTATATACTACTAAAACAGTACGCCTCACACGTGAGTTAATCCTCACACGTGAGTTAATCCTCACACGTGAGTTAGTCCTCGTGCGTGAATTGAATGCTATTTATAAAATAATCTTTATTTTATTGCTCATTCTACATTACGTGTAGATGGAAGAATAGATCCAACAGGATAACTCACGTACGACTACACTACACCCCTTTCGGGACTATACGGGCATTTTGTTACACTCGGTATAAATATATCCGTGAAAACTACATCCAAATCCGTTCAGCCGTTTTCTCGTTTATTCTTCACACATAAACAGCTCCATGCTCCTGCGACCTTCGTTGTACACTATGTAGTGATTACATCGATATCGATACTAAAGTTCGTCATCGCTCCGGCTCGCGCGCCCTGCCGCCCGCCCGCCGGCCGGTGTCGTCAGCCGTGTCGACGTACGCGACGCGGCGCGGCGCGCGCTCTGTGTGATGCAGGCGCGGAGTCGCTGTCGCGCGGGTACACGCAGGAGCCGAAGCTGGCGCTGGTGGTGCGCGGCGTGTACGCGCTGGCGCACGCGTTGCGCGACATGGCGGCGGGCGAGTGCCGCGGGGCGGGGGGCGCGTGCGGCGCGCTGCGGCCCTTCAACGTGTCGCTGTACGGCGCGTACCTGCAGCGCGTGCGCTTCACGGCGCCCGACGGCGGCCGCGTGGCCTTCGACCGCAACGGGGACCCGCCGCCCGAGTGGGTACCGCCGCGCCGCCCCGCCCGCTCGCCGCTCGCCGGCCTCCGCCTGACCGCCGCCCAACGCCCGCAGGCTCAGCGAGTACGACGTCATGAGCTTCGAGCACTCGGCGCGCGGCGGCTGGCGCTACGTGCGCGTGGGCCGCTGGCGCCGCGGGGCGCTGCGCCTGCGGGGGGGCACGCGCGCCGCCGCCTTGTACGTACACGACACACACTCTACACACCTTCCCTCGCATGTAGAGCGACTCTCCACGTCCACTCCGACATGCACCCAGACTCCCATACTTCACGAGTTATAAAATATTTTCATATCAAAATGACAGCGTGATTGGAATTCTCTTTTCGTCTCTTTTTGGAGGTCGAGTCGCGGACTTTGCGACGGTGGTCACGTGGTTAACTTATTATACATTTTTTTTATTACAAATTACTGAATTTAGCTTTCTTTCGCTTACAGATACACAGATAGACATATTTTGTGTGCTGTTAAGTGTTATCTAACTGGTGTGTGCTGTTTTTGAGGAGTTTTTATTATTGTATAATATATAAGTGGAATTGCGTGTGTTCTGCAGACAGCAAATAAACGTTTTTCTATTCAATTCTTTTAATAAATCGGTAATATTGTGATGGCAAACAACCGACAGGCGCGCGGCGGGCGTGCGCGGCGAGTGCTCGCGCGCGTGCGGCGCGGGGCAGTGGGCGCGGCCGAGCGAGGGGCGCGCGCGCTGCTGCTGGACGTGCGTGCCGTGCGGGCCGCACGCAGTGCCGCGCGCGCGCCGCGCCGGCTGCCGCGTCTGCGCGCCCGGCTGGCGGCCCGACGCCGCGCGCCGCTCTTGCGAGCGGGCGCCGCTCGAGTGGGGCGGTGCGGAGGCGCGCGGCGCGCGCTGGGCGGCCGCGGCCGTGGGCAGCGCGGGGCTGGCGGCGGTGGCGGCGTGCGCGACCGCCTTCTGGCGCGCGCGGCGCACGCCCGTCGTCAAGTCCGCGTCGCGCGAGCTGTGCGCGCTGCTGCTAGGCTGCGCGACTCTGTGCCACGCGTGCGCGCTGGCCGGCGCTGCGCGACCGGGCGCGGTCTCGTGTGCGGCCGCGGCGGCGGCGGCGCCCGCGCTGGGCGGCGTGTACGCGAGCGTGCTGGCGCGCACGGTGCGCATCGCACGCCTGGTGGCCGCCGCCGAGCGGCCGCCCGCGCGCCGCCCACGCTTGCTGTCGTCGCGCGCGCAGGTGTGCGTGTGGGCGGCGCTGAGCGCGCCGGGCGCGCTTTGGGCGGCGCTGGCCTCGGGCGCGGCGCGAGCGCGCGTGCTGCACCCGACGCGCGCGCGCTCCGTGCTGGCGTGCGGCGGCGGCGAGGCGCGCGCGCAGCTGCCGCCGCTGGCGCCAGCGCTGCTGCTGCTAGCCGCGTGCGTCGCGCTGGCCGTGCGCACGCGCCGCCTGCCGCACAATTTCAACGAGACGCGCTTCATCGGTGCGTGTCGGCGAGCGCGTGTCGCGCGGCCCGACCGCTCGCCGCTCGCGCTCGCTGACGGCCCACTGTCGCAGGCGCGGCGGCGTACACGACGGCGGTCACGTGGCTGGCGTTCGTGCCGCTGTACCGCGCGGCGCGCGAGGAGGCGCGCGCGGCCACGCTGTGCGCGTGCGTGTCGCTGTCGGCGGGCGCCTGCGTGGCGCTCTCGCTGGGCCCGCGCCTCTGGGTGCGTGGACCTCCCCCGCCCGCCCCTCTCGCCCTCGCCGCGCCCGCGTGACGACCGTCGCCGCCCGCAGGTGTGCGTGTGCCGGCCGCAGCGCAACACGCGCGAGCACTTCCTGACGGCGACGGCGGTGCGCTGCCACCTGGGCCGCTACCGGCCCGCCGGGCCGCTCGCGGCGCCCGGCCCGCCGCCGACCCCGGCGGGCGCCCCGCGCCGGGCGGACGCGAGCAGCCAGACGTCGGCGGCGGCGCGGGCCGACGGCGCGGCCTCGAGTCCGGAGTCGGAGGGCTCGCTGTGCGCGGCGGCGGGCGCGTGCGCGCGCGTCACGCGGCGCGTGGCCGCGGAGGGGGAGGGAGGGGGCGAGGCGCACGACGTGCTGATCGCGCTGCTGCCGCACCGGCACGCGCGCCGCCCGCCGCGCGCCTCTCGCCGCGTGCCCGGCGACCGGCCGCTCTAAGTACGTATAGGCACGGGTTGTCCCGAACCTGAACTCACACCTTAATAATCTAATAGATGCCAGTCACACTATCGAATAAAAAAAACCGCATCAAAATCTGATGACCGGTTGATGAGATATGAGACTAAATTCAATCGCATAGAATGTATTATCAGTTTTTCGGCAAATAAATTTCTAAATGGTTTTAATTTTAATTTTTAATTTTTGTTCAATTTTTAATATTTTTTCCCCAAAAATTGGATAAAAATTCGAATTTATTTGTCGCCTAAATTCTAAAGAATTTTCACAAGAATTTAATGTGTAATACATACGTTTTCGGAGTCAGGATGAAATGGAATAGATATATGTTTGCAGTCGGTCAACTTTATGTAGTACTTTTTTTTTCGGTGACAGTCATTTAAATATGGCGTTCATTTTTTATTCGTTTAATAAAGATTTACAGAAACAAGAACTATATTTAGTACATGATTTTTTTAATGCTTACAGAGGTAAGGTTGATACGTGAGGAGCATAATACAAAAAAAAAATCTGCCAAATATTTGCTAGTATTTTTAAATATGCGCGCCCCGCGGCCTAAATTTAATTTGTGTTTATCTGCCGGGCTCGGGGAGACCTCGCCACTCGACGGTTCATCACCTAGTGGAATATTTGGGGAGTTACTTTGCTTCGAATCCTAATGATGACAACCTATTGTTAGGTGATTTCAATTTGCCGAGCATCGAATGGGTATATAATTTAAACGATTGTTATTTGACGCCCGTAGGTTACAGCGACGACACACAGACTTCCTTATTGAATGTTCTGTCATCGACGGGATTGCATCAATTCAATCACTTACGCAATGATAATGATAATATCTTAGATCTGGTGTTCTGCACGAGTGACGCAGTAAGAAAGCGTTCGGGTGCCCACTGACTCGTGAGGATCTCCCACATCACCCGGCGTTACATCTTGAAGTCCCTAATCTATCCTTCAAGGCTATAAAAGAACCGGCCAAAACTGTAACTAATTTTAAGCGAGGTAATTACGAAGCCATAATTAAATTATTGACATCTGTAGATTGGGAAAGAAATCGGAAACCGGTTCTGTTGAGGACGCTGTCACTTATTTCTATCATGAGTTGTACTCCTCGATCAAGCAATTCGTGCCGAGTTACTTCGGGAATAGGCTAGATTATGACACGTTTTCGATGTTGCGCTCTCGACATAAAAAAGCGCAAGAAGAATGTTGGCAGCGGTACATTTCCAGTTGCGAGGACGCCGTCCTTAGGAATCCGTAACGTTTCTGGGCATATACAAAGACCATGCGTAAGGATTCTGGCGTGCCTCATCGCGTTAATTATGGATCCGAATGCTTCGAGGGGGGGTCCAAAGTTTGTGAGGCGTTCCTAGATTATTTTCAATCAGTGTATTCGAATAATACCAACCACGTAGCGGTTTTATCAGACTCAACTGAATGTGTGGATGCCATATGCTCGATAGATATAACAACGGCCGTCTTTAAATACCTTAAGAAAACTAATGGTAACAAAGGGGCCGCTAGCGATGGAATCCCTCCAATATTCGTGCGTCTGTGTGCGGAAGCATTGGCTGAGCCACTTAGCATCCTGTTCCGAAGATCTCTTCGGGAAGGAATATTCCCATCTAAATGGAAGGAGGCTTTTATTACACCTATCCACAAAAGTGGTTCCAAACGACAGGTGGAATACTACAGGCCCGTCTCGATACTATCGGTTTTTGGTAAACTATTTGCGTGTATATTTTTTGATCAATTGTACCCAGTAGTGTCGAAGAGTGTGCCTGAAACACAGCACGGCTTCATGCGCAGGAGGTCCACCGTTTCGAATCTGGCTGTTTTTACGGACTTCGTGGCTGAGAGTATGGACAGAGGCCTACAGGTGGACGCCGTGTACACCGATTATTCGAAATGTTTTGATCGTATCAACCATGATATCTTAATAGCAAAATTAATGAGTATCGGTGTGCACGGTGACCTGCTTCGGTGGCTAGAGTCATATCTGCATAATAGAACCCGAGCAGTGAGACTCCGAAGTTAGGTCTCTAGATATAATATAATTCCTTCCGGAGTTCCCCAGGGTTCACACCTCGGCCCTATGCTTTTCAATGTGTACATTCATGACGTCTCATCGTGTTTTGTTAATTCCGGTATTCTGATGTACGCGGATGACTAAAAGGTTTTCAGGGCAGTAAGAGATGTATCTGATTGTGTTCGTCTGCAGGAAGATATTGATAGACTCGCCGTATACTGTGGCTGTAATGCGCTGGATCTGAATGTTAAGAAGTGCCAGGTCATAACTTTCACTCGCAATCACAATAAAATTAAGTTCAAATACCAGGTTAATAGCACCTACCTAGAGTTGCTCAAGTTAGAGACCTAGGCATACTACTAGATGAAAAACTTCTGTTCACGGCGCATTACAGCTACGTTACACAAAAAGCATGGAAAATGATGGGATTTATCCACAGAGCTACGAAACCATTCACAAAACAGAGATCCTTAAAACTGTTGTACTCCGCCGTACATCAGAAGTATTTTAGAATATGCTTCTCCCATTTGGTCCCCGGGATACTCCACATACAGGCAGCAACTCGAGTCGGTCCAGGCCTCTTTTATCCGTCGCGTCGTCTAAATTGGCGACTAAAAATTGGTCGTTGCAAATACGCAGTGGGTCTAGAAAAACACGGAATGTTATCTTTGGAGGACAGGATAACGGTAGCCGATCTGAGACTCCTATACGATATAATGAATGGAGGGGTCGACTGTCCTCAACTTGTCGAACGCGTGGGTTTACGTGCTCAGTCCATCCGCACTCGTCACGCCCGCCTGCTGTACACCAATCTCGTCCACACCAACTATGCGCAGAACTCGCGCAATGGAGTACCTCCATCGCGCAGTTCTCACATATGATAAGGAATTCGCCAGCCTCGACATGTTCTTCCTCAGGCGCGGCGAATTCCTGAACAAAGTAGTCAAGACGCTCGCTCCCTCGCTACACTCCGCCACACACAACACACACTAATCACCACACACATACACACTTTCAGTAACTAGCCCGCGTGGGAAGGTGAGTAAGGGTGGGTCCCTTACTCACCTTCCCACGCGGGCTAGTTACTGAAAAATAACTGTTATGATTATTATTTTATTTTATTTTCTTTTTCTGTATTCTTGATACGTGCCCTTTGCCGTTTTCTCTCTATTTAATCATATATATTTTTCTGTTGTATATCTTAATTGGCCTTAAGCATATTGTTTAATGTGTTTGTGCTGTGATGTATCGTAATAAAATCAAATTAAAAAAAAATTAAAATTTTTGGAACTTTATCCAAAAAAATCCACGAAATTTTTTTTATATATATAAAAAAAATTTTTAGTGGATTTTTTTGGATAAAGTTCCAAAAATTTATATTTTTTTATCTAATATAAGTCATATTATTAATATGACTTAGAAAATGCTAACTCCACATTGTTTTTTAGTTTTATGCAAAAATAGTAATGTAATAGTCATGTAATAGTAATGTCGGGTGTCTAATGCCCTACTTTAGGTCACTTTGCCGACAGGTGTCGCTGTACGTTTATACCTGGCGGCATCGTTTGGTGACCTCAGTTTTATATAGCATTTTTTGGATTGTAATTAAATTGTACTCTTCGAAAGCTCATGCATGGCTTTCTGTTCTTTTTGATATAGGCGCCCTCTGCGCAATCATCGGGTAATAATAGTAATTTTAGTTATTAGGGTTATGCAATATTTTTTTAAGCTGTATAATTTAAAACTAAACATTCGTCGTTTACGGTCCTTTGGAAAAATAGTTTAAAATTTTGATTTATAAAATCTTATTTTTTTTTCGTTCGAAACAGGATAAGTACATAAGTACTTATCCTGGAGAAAATAATTTCTCCATACAATTTCCTGAGACCCGATTTCAGGTGAATTTTCACTTACGTTTTTTTTTCTCGAAAACTATACACAGGTAGAAAGTTTTCGCCTCTGGGCTATTTTGTATGTTTTTTAGAAAAAATGTACCGACATCGTATCGTCCACGTACGTAGTAGGAGTGCGGGCACACGATCCACCGCGGCCGGGCACCACCGCGACCGCGCGCCCGCCGGTAGCACCGACGTGCGCCACTCCTCTCGTACACGTGTTCCGCCCGCGACGAGCGACGTCCGGTCCCCGAGGGAGCGAGACGGCGCGGCGGCCGGGCGCGTCGACGCCGACTAAAGTCGGTAAACGGAGGCACGCGCCGCGCGCCGCGCCCGAAATAGACGCGCGCGCGCCGCCGTGACGCCGGAGCGGCGCGCGCGCGGCACTCGGTGACGAGACCGCGGCGGCCGCTCCGCGCTCGCGATATATAAGTAAAGAGTAATACGGCAGTCGGGAGCGAGCGAATACCGTGCGGACGACGACATGGCGGCGCTGACGCTGGCGCTGGCGCTGATGGCAGTGGTGCCGGTGCTGTGCGCGGAGGGCGCGCCGCTCGACGTGTGCATCGGTCAGTAGAGTGGACAGGTTATGTCTCCGACTTTGGTAGAAACAAATGAGCCGAACACAGATTCACGACAACGGTTCACGTGGTGGTAGTACTAGGTCCCTCGTGGTGAGTGACCATCGCCGTCCACAGTCGAGCGCGCGTCGCGGCCGCCCCGGCTCGTTCGGGAGTCCGAGGCGCGGGGCGCCTCGACGACGTATAGAATTTTGGAAACGATGACGACGCCCGCGAGACGGCGGCGCCGGGAACGTTCGGTCGGCTGACAGTTATGTCCCGACCGAGATAATGGAAATGAAAGAGTGAACACGGCGTCGTGTGCCCGCAGCCGTGGTGGAGCAGGAACCGGCGCTGGCGCAGCGGCTCGCGGCTGCGGCCGAGGCAGCGCTGGCGGACGAGGCGGCGGCGGCGGGGCCCGGCGCGCCCGCCGCGGGACGGGCCGTCGTGAGCGTCGCCTCCGTGGAGCCCGACGAGCCGCTCGCCGTGCCCGCGCACGTGTGCGCGCAGGTCCGTCTGTCCGTTCCGTGCACCGTGCGCGCGCACCCCGCGGCGTGCACGGTGCACGTGACACCGAGCCCGTGTGCAGGCGGAGGAGCGGTGCGCGGCGGCGCTGGGTGGCGGCTCGGGCGGCGCGGCGGCGCTGAGCGCGGCGGCGGCGGCGCGCGCCGGCCTGCCGCTGCTGCTGCTGCGCCCCGCGCCGCTCAACGCGTCCGCGCCTGCGCTCGCGCTGCACGCGCCGCCCCACGTGCTCGCCGAGGTACGGCCGGCCTCCATACGTACATAGTTAGTGTACGCACGACCGGCTCCTTCTCCCATAAACGGGACCACGGTTGACATTACCGGTCAATATTGTTCACTTCTTGATGGTTCAAAACTTATTTAAATTTTTGGAATTTGATCAAAAATTGCCCAGTGGAGCCACTAAATAAGTTTATTACAAATAACCATCAGAGATTCAGCAGATTTTCTTTTCGTGTTATACTCCTCGGGGACCAGCCTCCCCGTATCATCCTGGTATGTACTTTCAATTCATAATTTATTAAACCTATTAAACCACTAAAAAACGAACTCCATCTTTAAATGACAGTAACTAAAAAATATATTCATTATAGCCACTCCATTATAAATAGTGCCGTGTCGTGGCGGCCATAAAGAATAGCACCACCCCAACTCTTCCCGTGGGTGTCGTACGAGGCCACCAAGGGTCTCAGTGGACACTATCTACACCTAGTAGACGGCGATATGCTCGCCTCCTATCACGTTTATCCACCAAATCATACGACGCAAAGTGGGAACTATACCTACGATGAAGGCGGTTACTCTGTCTACCCCTCGGGGATGACGGACGTGCGAGTTGTGCCATTAGGTAAATAAAGAAATCATATCGAGATCCGGTCACCGGTTAATGAGAATGATGGTAAATGAAATCGAATATAATATAATAATAAAATATAATATAATAAATATACAAATATATTTGTAATAAATGAATCATTTTTCTAATGTATAACAACCCACAGTACGGTCAGATATTTCAAGAAATAAATGAGAGTAGAAAGGTATTTAAAAGTAGATTAAAATGGTGTCAGGATCATCAAGAGCAAATTAGAATGGATATCATTGCATCTCACAGAAAATCTAAAAATTTTGCTAAATTTAGGAAATGTACAAATAAACTAAATGTGAAGCCGGGCCTTCCTGTGAGTGCTGCTGGTACGAGCGAGCCCATAGCCATAGCTAATATGTTCAAGGAACATTTCGCTGTGAAGTCTCCCTTGGGCCCTTCGGTGTCGGTGATCGATGCTGAACCTAATCATGATAAAGATGTCATCCGCTTCTCGGCGAAGTGTCGTAGTGTACTACAGGTGTCGTAGTCGGTTCGCGGCCCGGAGACGTAGTTTACGATCTTGTTCCAAACTTCACGAGGTCATCGGATATTAAACACAAGTGGGGTCACGTGGGACTGAAAATGACCATCCACACTCTCCGGGACACCCCGTATAGCGTTCTTGTGCCGCAGTGCCGGGAGGTCACCTGCAGGAGTTGGAGTGTGCGCAGGCGGTGGCGGCGCTGTGCCGCGAGAAGGGTTGGCGCGACGCCGTGCTGCTGCACGAGGGGAGCGCGCGCGCCGCCGCGCTGCTGGGCGCAGCCGCGCGCGCCTCGGACGCGCCGCTGGCGCTGCTGGCGCGCCGCCTGCCGCCTCCCGCCGACGACGCGCTACTCAGGTGCGTGCCTGCCGCGAGGTCGCTCTGCGCCGCCGCGAGGCGACCGACTCGCGCCTGTCGGTTCCGTTTGCAGGAACCTGATGCTGGTGCTGAAGAAGTCGCACCGCAGCCGGTTCGTCGTGTGGAGCTCGGCGCCGGCGGCCGAGCGCGTGCTGGACGCGGCGCAGCGCGCGGGGCTGTTGGCCGAGCGGCACGCCTACCTGGTGGTGGCGCCCGACCTGCGCACGCGCCCGCTGGCCGCTTACAGCCACGGCGGCGCCAATGTCACGGCGCTCTCGCTCTTCGACGTCGACTCGCCGCGCGTGCGCGCCGTCATGGCGGCGTGGCGCGCGGCGCTCGCGGCGCGCCTCGGGGATCAGCTGGACGCGCGCGAGGCGGCGCGTGTGCAGGCCGCACCGCCCAGCGCGCTGCTGCTGGCGTACGACGGCGCGTGGCGCACGGCGCGCGCGCTGCGCCACCTGTCGCTGCCGAACGTCGCGCGTGCCGTGCGCCCGGGCTGCGCGCTCGGCGCTGCCGCCTTCCACGCCGACACGCTGCTCAACTACCTGCGCTCGGTGAGCCCTCGCCCCGACACCCCCTCCCCCTACCACTCCGCTGCGGTCCGGCCGACACTGACGCGCGCGCGCTCGCAGGAGGAGAAGGAGGGCGCCACGCTAGAGGTGACCGAGCTGGTGCGCGGCGGCAGCATGCGACGCGTGGGCACGTGGGCGCGCGGCGTGGGCGTAGCCTGGGAGCGCGCCGCCGGCGAGCCGCTCGACCTGCCGCAGGACTCCATGGCCAACCGCACCTTCACCGTGCTCATCGCCATGGTGAGAGGACCGGGAGGGGGGAGGGGGAGAGAAGTGGCGGGAGGCTCACGGCGCGCTGTGTGTTGCAGAACAAGCCGTACGTGATGCAGCAGGAGTCCAAGGTGCGGCTGGCGGGTAACGCGCGCTACGAGGGTAAGGAGCGGGGCGGGCGGGGCGCGGCGGGGCGTCACCCGCGACAGAGAGTACAGTATGCGCCGTGTGCCGCAGGGTTCTGCATCGAGCTGATCGAGGAGCTGGCGCGACTGCTGCACTTCAACTACACGTTCCTGGAGCACCGCGGCGGGTACGGCAGCTACAACGAGACCACGGGCCAGTGGGACGGCATGACGGGCCGCCTCATGGACGACCCGGTACGTGTCGGCCGGCCACCCCCCGCGCCCGTGACCCGTGACCCGTGACCCGCGGCCCGCGCCCTGACCTCGCTGTGCCCGCAGGCCGTCGACTTCGCGGTGACGGACCTGACGATCACGGCGGAGCGCGAGCGCGCGGTGGACTTCACGACGCCCTTCATGAACCTGGGCATCAGCATCCTGTTCCGCAAGCCCGAGAAGCCGCCGCCCGAGACGTTCGCCTTCCTGCTGCCCTTCTCTCCGGGGGTGGGTGTCGTGTCGCGCCGCGCGCTCGCCGCACGCCGCACGTCACACGCGACACGCACGCCCACTACCCGTCCGTGACGTCACAGGTGTGGCTGGCGCTGGCGCTGGCGTACGTGGGCTCGTCGCTGGTGCTGTTCGCAGCGGGCCGGCTGTGCCCCGACGAGTGGCAGAACTCGTACCCATGCGTGGAGGAGCCGCTGGCGCTCGAGAACCAGTTCACGTTGGGCAACGCCTTCTGGTTCAATCTGGGCGCCGTGCTGCTGCAGGGCTCCGAGATCGCGCCCATGTGAGTGTCCCGTGTGTATGTAGCGTGTGATGTGACGTGACGTGACGTGCCGCGTGTTGCAGCGCCTACGGCACGCGCGCGGCGGCGGGCGCGTGGTGGCTGTTCGCGCTGGTGGTGACCAGCTCGTACACGGCCAACCTGGCCACGCTGCTGGCCAAGGAGGCGGCCACCGAGACCATCCGCGACGTGCGCGACCTGGTCGGCAACGAGCAGGGCATACAGTACGGCGCCAAGCTCGGCGGCTCCACCTACACCTTCTTCAAGGTACTATACTAGTGCCTCCGCTCCTGTGCTCTCTGTACGCACGAGTATATAGGTCACTGTACGTTACTCACGTGACTCGTGATGCCGCAGGACTCGCAGAGCGACATATACAAGAAGATGTACGAGTACATGAAGGACCAGAAGATGCCTGCCTCCAACGAGGAGGCCATCGAGTGGTGAGTGAGGGTTTGTGTGTGTGAGGGTGGGCGTACAGTGCAGCCGTGGACACTGCCGTCGTCGTTGCGGGCCGACTCACTTCACTGTACGGGTGTCCCAAAAAGTAAGGATCAAACAAAACTGAGGTCATTACCAATTAATATACACCCACATGTGGTGGATAACCTTTTAATTATTCAAAAGTAATATATTTTTTTTAAATATTATTAAAATAGCCAATAACAAAATAGTTATGTCTTAATATAACACGTGGGTGTCACGCACCACACACATGTGTTGCGTGACACTGACACACATATGTAGGGTGTGAGCGTGAGTTATGTCGTAATATAACATGTGTGCGTGTGCGCAGGGTGAAGGCCGAGAACTATGCGTTCCTGATGGAGTCCACCTCCATCGAGTACGTCGTCGAGCGGGACTGCGACGTCATCAAGGTGCGTCTCGCACTCGCACTCGCACTCGCGTCACGGTGCGGTGCGGTGCGGTGCGCTATTACATCGTATCATGTTCTGAGGTCGCAGGAAATCTGTAAAAATTTCACGAATAATCGGTTCCACGATGAGATTCTCGCGTCGTATTGCAGGTGGGTGAGCTGCTGGACAGCAAGGGCTACGGCGTCGCCATGAAGAAGGGTGAGCGACTGTACTGTGACGTGTGTCACGTGTGTTGCGTGTGTCACGTGTGTCGCGTGTGTGCTGCAGGTTCGCCGTACCGGCAGGAGATGAACCTGGCGCTGCTGCGGCTGCAGGAGGGCGGCGTGCTGCGCCGCATGAAGGAGTCCTGGTGGAGAGAGAAGCACGGCGGCGGCGCCTGCAAGGTGACGTTTGTGCGGCGTGTACGCTGTGACGTGACGTGACGTGTCGTGACGTGTGACGTGATGCGCCCGCAGGAGGTGGAGCGCGAGAGCGAGAAGCTGTCGATGTCCAACTTCCTGGGCCTGTTCCTTGTGCTGGCGGTGGGCAGCGCGCTGGGCGTGCTGGTGTCGCTGTGCGAGCTGGTGCTGACGGCCGCGCGCCGCCCCCGCGACCCCGCGCGCCCCGTGCGTCCCTTCGCGCGCCGCCTGGCCGCCGAGCTGCGCTTCGTTTTTAGTTTCGAGCGCTCCGTCAAGCCGCTCCAGGTGACCCTCCTCACGAGATCCTCCTCTATACGATATAGACGATATATTATATGTTAAGGCTCCTCAATACGCTCGGCCGTGGTGAACGATAACGAGCACGCACCGTCGTGCAGAGGGCATGATCGCGTGTAATCGGCCACGATGGCCTTTAATGCGTGCGGTTAGTCGTGCGCGTATCTCGTCGAAACAGTCCACCGCGGGTCCGTGGCCCGTCGTAATCGTTCATAAAACCGTAACGCGAGTGCGCGCGCAGGGTTCGCTGAGCGACACGCCGAGCGGCTCGTCGGAGCGGTCGGCGGGCGCGGACGAGCAGCTCGAGACGGAGGGTGCGGACGGGGAGCGGAACGCGGCGGACGAGAGGCTGCGCGAGGCGGAGTGCGCGGCGCAGCGGCAGGGCAGCTCGCGCGCGCGGCGCCGCTCGTCCATGCACGCGGCCAGCGTGCGACTGGCGCGCCACGCGCAGCGCTCTTCCACGCCGCCCGCGCCGCACTGACCGCGCAGCTCGCCGACTCACCCTTAATATTTAACATTTTTATATAAATCGTGTGCATTTAAGTACGAGTAGGTACAAAAGTTATTCTGTTAATACGGTATTAAATAAGTAGGTAGATATAGAAATAATAGTCCTTCGTCTCGTGCCCTTATAATTCTAAACTATTGTTTGCCACCTCCGTTCCATTATCGAATGTAACAACTCGACGAGAGCTTTCTGAAAAAGTTGGTCATACAGCGCCGCGCGGACCCGGGCAGATGCGAAGATAGTAAAAAAGGTTTTTAAAAAATGTTTTTTTTTAAATAATCTGTTTCGTAGCCTATACATATACCCACCACTTTTATTTAATCGGTCCGGTCATAAAATCATAAGTGTTACTGATTTGTAATTAAAATTAGCAAATCGTATATTAAATTATCGTCTGTCTTAACTTTATTAAAATTGGACATTCAAGGAATTGGACGTTCAGGTAATTGGACATTCAAGGAATTAGACATACAGATAATTGAACATTCAGGGAATAAATTTCACCGACCGCACCCCCGCGCCCTCTAGCGAGCTCTATCGTTATATGGCTCTATGGAACGAAGGTGGTAATGAAATTTCGGAATTATTGCACAGATCACCCTCTTAATTTTGTGAATTATTGTCACGGGATGATGTACTTTAATTTATTGTTTGAATTTGAGAATCCAAGTAGATACATATGTACTTAGATAAATAGTACCTAGTACGGGGTGGAAAGTTTAAATGGAGCTCTGAGGCTAGGATTTCACGAGTCCGTTTTTTTTGAAATGGAAAGTTCTACGTGCTCTCTGCCCTCCTCCCACTGTAAATCGGCGCTTTGTGATCGAACGAACCGAACCGGAACGGAACCGGACCCGTGAAGTCGTAGCCTAAGGGTAGATCAAAGATTTTGAAATTCACCCCTATGTAGATTGCTCGCCAGAGCAGTTTTGTAAGGAAACCCCGTCTGCCAGTTCGCGCATGCGATTTGAGCATATTCCCATACGTCAGTCGAGCACTGAAATGTCAGACGTATGAATGGGTCAACTCCGTGGCTCGCTGTCAGTGCTCGTGTCATTGTTCTAGTGAAGAGGGCGCCAGTAGTCCGATTTCAGCGGGGCAGATAGAACCTTGAAAGCGTCACGAAAACATGACCTATGGTGCGTAGTAGGTACATTATACTTCAGTGCTCGTGACTTTAACTTCTATTCAAAACTTATACTCGGGTTATAGATTAGGTACCTACTTACAGTCCCATCAGGGAAGGTCTCCTAAGGACGTTTCCGTGTGGCTCCACTCCACTCCACTCCACTCCACGCCAGCGCCCCTTCCTTTCCATCTCGTCTGTCTGTACTCGTAGTAGGAGTAGAAGTAGGTAGGTGAGGTAATAGGTAGTAATGAGATGAATATTATGTAAGTAGGCGAGGTATTATATTATGGTATTATATATTATATTATAGGTTTTACTATTATTTGGTAACAATAAAATAACAAAAATGTTTGTGTAGTTGCTTTATTTTGTATTATAATAATATTACCTAAAAAAGGAAGGAACCTGTCCCATCGGGAGAGACACTATCGTCCTCGGCCCGTGACGGCCCGAGGCGCTCCGAGGCGGCCGCCGCCGCGAGCCCGCCGCGCCGCCGGTGGCGTACAGGTGTCCCGGGGAGCGCGGATCAAACGGGCCGGGCGCTGTCCGAGCTCATTCCCCGTCCATGAATGTCCCCACACGCGGTTATCAGATTTATGACGATTTAAAAGTTATTTAATTTTTTGGAATTTCATCAAAAATGGCCACTAGGCAAATTGGATAAACTAGTGCGTCATATTCTCGTTTCGAAATGGCTATGACACGTGGCATCCTTATGATTTTGTTTTACCGTACAAAATGTTGGGGACTAATTAATGTTTCAATTACATATTATCTTTGGGAAAATTAGTAACAACTGAACAGAAATTAAAGAAAATAAATAAATAAAGATTATTTATTTATAGTAACAAAAAATTTATTACAAAAAGATTTTTTTTTTCTATCCGATTGAATTTAGCTTCAAACCTATCTCATGAACGATCATTGCATGATGTCATTTGATGCGGTTTCCTTCTCGACATTTATGATAAGTTTTCAGAAATTTAAATAACGTCGTTCGTAACCATCGAGAAGTGGATAACCACACGCGGGGTTGTAACTGTTGATCGATAATCACCACGGGCGTCGGCCCGCTGCGTCCGCTCCGGCCCCGCACGGGCTCGGATCATGTACGAGTCACAATCGCAAAACGTGATTAACACAGAATATGTCGTTCGATCAGGGCACCGTACCGATGTGACCTAAGTGTTGTGTGCGGTCGTGCCGCGTCGGTCACCGGCGTCCGTCACTCGTGCCGCCAGCCGCCGCGCGCCTCTCGCCGGGCCGGCAGGGCGCGCGCGCGGCCCTATCGAGCGCGGGCGGGCGGCGCGCGGGCGCGCGGCGCGCGGCACGGCAGTCGCTCGGCGGGCGCGGGTCAGGCCGCGCTCCGCTCCAGTCCAGTCCGCTCCAGTCCAGTCCGCCGCGTTCCGCACCCTAGCGGCATGGAGCCCCCGGCCGCGGCCGGCGGCGCCGCGCGCCCGCTCGTGAACCCCGACGAGTATGGCGAGGTGGACACCACCAGGTGCGCGCCGCGATGTCACATGACGTGCTGCACGGCACGCTACACATAGCATGCTGCACACAACACACAGCACACTGCCCGCCCTCCTCGCGACCGAGTCTGCATAACTGGACACTGAATCTCAATACCAGAATCGGCCCACTATGTTTTGCTCGGTTTTTGCATTTTATAGAGCCTCCAATGAAAATAAAATGCAGATCGTTTCTATAGAGAAGTATCTACCTATAGTGAGGCGGTATAAATATTTTGAAAGTCATTTACCAAAACGAGTCGGTCGGGCGAGCGGGCGAGCGGGCGAGCGGTCGAGCGGTCGAGTGTCAGTCGTCGTGCGAGTCACGTCGCGAACGATCAATAATACGGTGTTGGAGTGAGCGCGAGCCGCCTCGCCCGGCCGTCCGCCCGCCGCCGTCGTCGTCGGGCACGCTCGCCCTTCGCTCCGCTCTTCTCTTATAAATCGATATACGAGTACATACACGTGCACGGCGACTTCGTTCTGCAAGAACGAGCTGCTGCAGTCAGAGCTATATGCCGTTCGGGTTCTGTCCTGGGGTATCCTTGAGATAAATCCGCAAACAAATCGATATTTTAACGTCGCCATGCCAGTACATATTAGCAGTTCTTGTGTATGCTCGTAAACGTGTTAATGATTTTATTAAAAATACTGACAAACTTAACTATAACACGCGAAACAAATCGTAGTAGATATGTATTACCGACTACAAGATTGACTAAAATTGCAATCTCTTTTACTGCGTCGTCCCCGTCACGCGCCGTCTCTCACACTCACACTCACTACACTCAACTGATCACTTATATAATTATAATTCGTCTCACAAAATTATGGCAATCCGTAGATACCATTTAGCGAAAAGATGACAAGTTACTATTTTTAGATATGGCCCGAAGGACTATTGCTGTCGCTACCCCGCCTCATCGAGTAGAGGACGAATAAGTGTAGACCTCGTCGAGCAGAGTACGAATAAGTTTAGACCTCGTTGGGTAGAGTACAAATAAGTGTAGACCTCGTCGAGCAGAGTACGAATAAGTTTAGACCTCGTCGGGTAGAGTACGAATGAGTTTCGACCTCATCGAGTAGAGTACAAATAAGTGTAGACCTCGTCGAGCAGAGTACGAATAAGTTTAGACCTCGTCGGGTAGAGTACGAATGAGTTTCGACCTCATCGAGTAGAGTACGAATAAGTTTAGACTTCGTTGGGTAGAGTACAAATAAGTGTAGACCTCGTCGAGCAGAGTACGAATATGTTTAGACCTCGTCGGGTAGAGTACGAATGAGTTTCGACCTCATCGAGTAGAGTACGAATAAGTGTAGACCTCGTCGAGCAGAGTACGAATAAGTTTAGACCTCGTCGAGTAGAGTATGAATATGTGTAGACCTCGTAGAGCAGAGTACGAATAAGTTTAGACCTCGTCGGGTAGAGTACGAATAAGTGTAGACCTCGTCGAGCAGAGTACGAATAAGTTTAGACCTCGTCGGGTAGAGTACGAATAAATGTAGACCTCATCGAGTAGAGTACAAATAAGTGTAGACCTCGTCGAGCAGAGTACGAATAAGTTTAGACCTCGTCGGGTAGAGTACGAATGAGTTTCGACCTCATCGAGTAGAGTACGAATAAGTGTAGACCTCGTCGAGCAGAGTACGAATAAGTTTAGACCTCGTCGGGTAGAATACGAATAAGTTTCGACCTCATGAGTAGAGTACGAATAAGTTTAGACCTCGTCGGGTAGAGTACGAATAAGTTTCGACCTCATCGAGTAGAGTACGAATAAGTTTCGACCTCATCGAGTAGAGTACGAATAAGTTTAGACCTCGTCGAGCAGAGTACGAATAAGTTTAGACCTCGTCGAGTAGAGTATGAATAAGTTTAGACCTCGTCGAGTAGAGTATGAATAAGTTTAGACCTCGTCGAGTAGAGTATGAATAAGTTTAGACTTCGTCGAGCAGAGTACGAATAAGTTTAGACCTCGTCGAGTAGAGTATGAATAAGTTTAGACCTCATCGAGTAGAGTACGAATAAGTTTCGACCTCATCGAGTAGAGTACGAATAAGTTTAGACCTCGTCGAGCAGAGTACGAATAAGTTTAGACCTCGTCGAGTAGAGTACGAATGAGTTTCGACCTCATCGAGTAGAGTACGAATAAGTGTAGACCTCGTCGAGCAGAGTACGAATAAGTTTAGACCTCGTCGGGTAGAATACGAATAAGTTTCGACCTCATGAGTAGAGTACGAATAAGTTTAGACCTCGTCGGGTAGAGTACGAATAAGTTTCGACCTCATCGAGTAGAGTACGAATAAGTTTAGACATCGTCGAGCAGAGTACGAATAAGTTTTTTATTATTTTTTCCGAGAGAAATAACGCCGTAAAGGCCCGTCAAAGTTGCCACTTTTATTACGGTCTGTCTCATGAACGATATTGTCTAGGAACATGAAAATGGTTACAATATTGGTCATATACTGCGTAGGTACTCTATTGATTATAAAAGTAATTGTAAGTTGTGGACAAAAAAGGCAAAAGATGTTTCCAGTAGTTCCCATTGGATCCCGTGTCTTTGATCCGGCTTCCCATTAGATCCGGTGGCGTTTTCAATTTGCCATTTGATCCGGTTTCGGACTGGTATTTAAAAGTACAGTCGGGGAATTAGTATTGTCTTGATCACAGATCGATTATTTAAAGTTCTACCTAGTATGGTTCTTACATCTAATACAACAATATTTTTTAATCACAGTAATTTTTCAGGATTTAATATAACTGTCTCAAAAACGAGTACTAAGTTTCTCAATCACAGTTTGTTTAGTATGTAAATATAACAATTAACACACACACTGTTGCTTTCTTCGTCCGTGCAGTCACTGAGGGGCCAGCTGGAAATCAGCGCTGTGGCTTGCCTCAGCATTATGCTGAGCTGGTGTACCCTTTTTGGCACTGTACCACACCGGATGTTCTGTGCTGCATGTATTAAACTTTGTATACTTCTGTATTCTGGTGTTTACAGCGCTAAATAAACGATTTCAATTTCAATTAACTAATCTTCTAATTACATCTCCGAGTATCTGAAATCATGAAAAAAAAAATATCACAGCAAAATATATTTTTTAAATCACCTTTTTACAATATAATTTGATAATATCTAAATCACAAATCATTTATAATTTCGCAACTATTAAAATTCAAATATACCGGTATTTTTTAAAATATTAATATTTAATATTTTTATGTAATATTTTATTCATATGTAACGTAGTACAGTCTGAATTTCATTAATATAAAAATTATCATATATTATACAGTCAAACAAATAAACTAATATGTAATATTTTATTTTGCTAGGATTAAGTAGGTATTTAAAATATTCTTACCTTATATAACTGGTGTGACTGTAATACTAATGAACCACTCGCACTGCCGCCGGCCGGCGCGGCGCGCTCGCAGCCGCGCCAGGGTACAGGTTATGCGTTTACAATTGACACACACCTGTATGTTTTACGAAAGAAAAGATGAACGCTTCTGATTGGCCAAGCGATCAAACGATCGAAGTATCGGTTCGCACCGGCCGGCCGGCCGCAACGCTCAGAGTAAGCAGTCGGTCCGCGTCAGTTCCTGAAAACGTTCCTTCCGCATTATTTTACTATTTATGACATCACTGATGCTGTTAAAGAAAATTAGTGACTACGCTGTTGAATATAAGTACTAAATTGTTTTATTCATATTGCACCTAAATTCTTTATATTATTCATATTGCACACACGCACACCCACACAGCATGAGCTGTGTGGGTGTGCGTGTGTGTGACGTGTGCGTGTGTGTGTGCAGGTACCCGGAGCCGCGCGAGGCGACGCACAAGGTGCGCGGGCGCTCCGACGTGCTGGAGCTGGTGTGCGGCGCGGGCGCCGTGGACCCCGAGCTGCTCACCGTCAAGACGTTCTACTTCTTCTTCTACTCGGCGTTCGGCTCGCTGTTCCCGCTGATGGGCGTGTACTTCAAGCAGATGGGCATGAACGCGGGCCAGTGCGGCCTGCTCATCGGCACGCGGCCCTTCGTGGAGTTCCTGTCGGCGCCCTTCTGGGGCGCCCTGGCAGACCGGCGCCGCCAGGGTCGCGCGCTGCTGCTGGCCTCGCTGGGCGCCTGGGTGGTGTTCACGCTGCCGCTGTCGTGGGTGCAGCCGGGCGCCGTGGCCTGCGTGCAGCCGCTCAACGGCTCCGCCTACCGCCTGGTGTCGGCCAACTACGACGCGGAGCCGGCGCCGGGACCCACGCGCGCGCTGCGCCCGCCGGCCGGCGCCGACGGCTCGCCGCTGCCGGTCACCGACGCGCTCAACTACGACCCGGACAAGTACGCCGACTGCGTGACGCCGCTGCACTCGTCGCTCGTGTTCCGGCGCGCCGACATCCAGAAGACGTTCTTCCTGCTGCTGCTGCTGGTGGTGGTGGGCGAGTGCTTCAGCGCGCCCGCCATCACGCTAGCCGACGCGGCGGTGATCGCTCTGCTCGGCGAGGACGCGGACCGCTACGGGCACCAGCGCATGTTCGGCTCGCTGGGCTGGGGGCTGGCCATGTTCTTCGTGGGCATCGCGCTCGACCACAGCACGGCCTTCAGCGCGCATCCGTGCGGCGGTCCGCAGCGCTACGAGAAGAACTACACCATCTGCTTCGCCACCTTCTCCGTACTCATGGGCGCCGCGCTCGTCACCGCCACGCAGGTCCGTCCCCTCGCCCTCACCCCCACTCCCCTCGACCGCCGCCCCGGCGCGTCTCCCTCTGAACCGCAAGTGTGTTCCGCAGATCCCGTTCAAGTACGAGGAGGTAGCGGAGCCGCCCGCGGAGGCGACGACGGCGACCGAACCGACGCGCGAGGAACGCCTGCAGCAGCAGCTGGCCGAGCAGCTGCAGCTGCCCGGCCTCGACACCAGCGCGCCGCTCCCCTCGCACCCCGCGCCCGCGCCGCCAGCGCTGCACCCCGCCAAGGTAGGCCCCTCCCTCCCTGTACTGTGGCCGTACCGTGACGTGACGTGACGTGACGCGCGTGTCCCGTGCCGCAGGTGTTCGCGCAGACGACGCGCGAGATGCCCGAGTGGGTGACGGTGCTGCGCCAGTTCCAGGACGTGAAGGCGGCCTCGTTCCTGCTAGTGGCCTGGTTCATGGGCTTCGGCATCGGCCTCATCTTCACCTTCCTCTTCTGGCACTTGCAGGTTGGCCGCGCCTACACACATTATCCTCCTCCCGCTCTCGCATCACCCTCTCCTAAAGTGGCTTACTCTGAAATGTTATTTAATCTGCATAGTTACGTATTCGTTTTTGAACTCAATTACGACTCTGTTTCTGTGTTTCATCGTGTGTGCCTGTTACAACAAAAATTTTAATTTTGCCAAATAGACCTTACTTTTTCCATGACACGTCGACTTTTTAATTTTGCCAATTAGACCTTACATTTGCCACGACCGATAACTCCCTGACTGAACCGGCCACTGAACAATACCGTCGCGATGTGCTCTGACGCCGACCGACTGTGCGTGTACGTTGCCGCAGGACATCGGCGGCTCGCCGACGCTGTTCGGCGTGGCGTCGGTCATCAACCACATCTCCGAGATCTTCGCCTACTTCTTCAGCTTCAAGCTGATCACGCAGATGGGACACGTCAAGGTACGTCCGCCGCACACTCGCGGGCGCGTCGTCATCGCGCGGTCCGGTCCGGGTCCCGGGTGTACGTAGTATGTCCGCCTCCCTCCGAGGTCCGCTCGACCGAGGGCTGATCGCGTAGAATTCAGTTTGACAGTTACGAAACGAACATTTTGACAATCGGTCGGTCTCGTTAACTGACCTCCATATATAAGGTCGGGGAAAAAGTTTCTTCGCATTTCATATGAAATTTCAAGACATTTTTTTTTTTCAAAGTTTATTTACATTTAATTATAGTATATATGTGCCATTTTGTTCGATGACTTTTTGCCATCTTGTAGGTAGTGACATGATCCCGTTGCTGTAGAAATTTTGGGACTTCTGATCAAAAAAACGCAACAAGTAGTTTTGGCAGTTCTCTCTTGATGTTACCCTGACACTGCCTAAAGAATTCTGAAGAGACCAAAACAGGTGGAAATCTGAAGGTGCAAGGTTAGGGCTATATGGCGGATGCATTAACACCTCCCAGCCAAACTCTCTTAATTTTTGCTGAGTGGCCAAAAATGTGTGTGGTCTAGCGTTATCGTGATGAAAGACCACACCCTTTCTATTGATCAAGCCCGGCCGCTTTCTCTCAACTTCTGCTTTAATCTCATCAGTTGTTGGCAGTAGAGATCCGAATCGATGGTTCTACCCGGCGGTAAAAGCTCATAATGAACAATGCCCTTCCAATCCCACCATATACACAGCATCACCTCATTGCGAGTTAACCCGGGCTTTGCCAGTCTGTAAAGCCTGACCGACCTTTGACCACGATCTTTTTCACACGTTCTTGTCGTACATGATCCACTTTTCATCACCAGTTATCAATCTCTTCAAAAACGGTTCGGTTTCATTACGTCTCAATAAAGAATCGCAAATGAGTACACAGTTCATTAGGTTTCTTTCAGTGAGCTCGTGTTTGGGTGCCCCTAATATCGAGTTTTTTTGTGTACCCAGCTTTTTTCAAATGGGTCAAAACTGTTTTGTGGTCAATTTCCAGTTCTTCAGCTACGTCGTAACTACTGATATGCCGATCTTGCTTCACTTTTTCAAAAATGGCGTCCATTTTATCCGTAACAGGGCGACCAGAGCGAGGTGCATCTTTCACACCAACATTCCCGGATTGAAAACGCTTAAACCAACTTTGTGCAATATAAACGTCACAAATTATTTTCGCGGCTCGTGTTGCATTTTTTCCTTTTTTGTAATAAAATTACAAAATGTATCGAATTTCTTCATTAGATTTACTCATTTTGACACAAAGAAAAACAAATGTAAATAGCTGGAAACAACATTTTACAATTTTTTTTATTTATATTAATGTAACCTTTTTAATGTCATCAAAACCAGCCAGATAGAAATAGTACAGCCAAAGAAATTTTATTACAAGTTTATACATACAATATGCGAAAAGACTTTTTCCCCGACCTCATACATTAAAGGTAATTACTACATTTCCATTTCTCAAAAGAAACCAAAATCGATGCCGCTCTATTTTGTTGTCGCGACATTGCAGCACGTTTGTCGTATTAACATTGTGGCGATTTTACACGACAACTGGAAAGTTTGATTTAAACTTACATCAAATTTGCTCACTCGTCGAGGCAAATTCGGTGCCAACTTTCACGTTTGAAGTAAAACTCGCTATCTGCGAGTGGCGGTCGCAGGTGCTGTGCTTGGGCCTGGCGGGCAACGTGGTGCGGTTCCTGTACATCGCGTGGCTGTCCAACCCGTGGTGGGTGCTGCCCTTCGAGTTCGTGCAGGGCGTGACGCACGCCGCCGTGTGGGCCGCCTGCTGCTCGTACATCGCGCACCACGCGCCGCCCGGCCTGCGCTCGTCGGCGCAGGGAGTGCTGCAGGTGCGTGTGCGTGTGGCTCTCCGCCGGTAGGCGTGACGTGACGCGTGACGCGACCGCTAGTGACCGCCGTGTGTGCACTACAGGGGCTGCACCACGGGCTGGGTCGCGGCTGCGGCGCCGTGCTGGGCGGCGTGGCCGTGGCGCGCTGGGGCACCACGCGCACCTTCGCCGGCTACGGGTGAGCACGACGCCACATTACATCCCACCTATTCGTTCAATTGTCGATATTGTCGCGTGAGTCGCGCGAACGGTTCTACATCTGAACCGTCAATTAAACTTATCGTCACGATCCGTCATCCGATAGCTGAGTGCCGAGGACGTACATTGTTAGAACGGCGGTGATGTAAAATGTGTGTGGCAGGCTGCTGTGCGGCGTGGCGCTCGTGGCGTTCGCGTTCGTGAACTTCCGCGGCGGCGAGTGGCAGGCGGGCGCGACGGGCGCGGGCGACGAGGCGGCGGAGCAGGAGGCGCGCGCGCTGGCCGAGGCGGGCGTGCTGGCGCCGCACGGCGTGCCCTCCAACCCCATGCCGCGCGCCGCCTCCTCCACGCGCCTGGCCGACCTCGCGCTGCACGACCAGTACGGCGCCACTCAGGTGGGTACCTCCCCGCCTCGGCTCCCCTGCGAGCGTGCGCCCCTCTTGACCGCGTGTCGTCCCGCAGAGCTACGCGGGCGCGGAGAGCCTCGGCGTGCCGGGGCAGGCGCCGGCGCCGCGCGTGTCCAACCCCTTCCTGGCCGAGCGGCAGGCGCCCGGCAACAGATAAGCGCCCGTCGCCGCCGCCGCCGCCCGCCCACCGACAGGCGGCCGGTGCGGCACGGGACGGCATCAGTTAATCATCCATCACTCGTACCTAACTGTTATCTAATTCGTTACTTAATTATCTAACATTCCACTATATAAACGCAAAGAGATTACTCGTTTATTTTACGAATGATTTACAAAGTACTGGTGCTGTGATGAAGGGCCCGGACGTCGCCCTTCGCGGCCCTCGGATACTGTCCTCGCTGTACGAGTATGTATATTGTATTATGTACCCGATTGTAATTACACATGTATTTTTGAGGCGACGCGGCGCGCGGCGCCCGACGCCGCTGCGACTTTAATGGATCTGTTGTAGAATCTATCTCTTTAATTCGAAAACAGTTTTCACAGCCCGTACAGACGTACGGGTAAGGACGGTAACTTTGCAACATTAGTCGTAAAAAATCACAGATGGACTGCTGCAACCCAGCTGCAAGAATGCCATTTCAATGCAATTATGTAGCAATCGGTGTGCAATTGGACCGACTGCAATAGAACTGCACAGAAACTGCACTTAAACTGCAATTTTGCAGCTGGCTTGTAGGAGCAATGCTGTCCGTCTGTGTACACCCTAAAATATAACAATCCGACTTCGGCGACGTCGCGGGCCATGGATCGCCACCTCTGGTAAAATATTGCCAAATATATACCTACCGCCAAGCTATTTTTTCAAGATTTTGTTGTAATATGATGGCCTTATTAAGTTCTGAGAGAATAAGATAAAATTAAATACTTTAAATTTGAACCGAGATTGGGACAAGGTGGGGACTGTTCACTCATATAAATAGATTTAATTCTTTTTTTGTCAACATGCCGAAATAATAATAGTACCTAAAGTGGACAAAAGAAAATGTAAAGTTTTGGAATGTGCCACCCGTGATCATAAGATCTGTAGGTACCTCAAAATTACATTATGTTTAGAAATTTTAAAAAATCTAGAAAATGGTGCGCAGTTTGTACCCGAGATTGCAAGTTTATTTTATTTTTAATTCTTATACATACCTACCTACGACGTGGGTATTTATTTAATGTAATTAGATCGAACGAACGGCGCCACAGCTTGTATACGCCGTACGTATTAGTTAGTGCCTGCGTCACCGCCAGGAGCAGGAGCGGGAGCGGGAGCAGGAGCAGGAGCAGGAACGCACACTATGAATAGAACATGTCACCGTAGTCATATTATACTTCTTGTATTGATCTCTCCACTATGAGCCCAGATAGCGATGTAAACTTGTTTTAGACTTGCTACAAGTTTGATGTATCAAACGAAAAAGCAGCAAGTTTACCGTGCAACAAACCCGCTGTTCGGGAAATGCTGGGTACAATTGCGAAAAGATTGAGTATTGTCAGGAATTTGAGAAGTCGGGAAAATGTTGAAAAAATTGTGAAAATGTTTAATTAACATAAAGACGTAGCAATTTTATATCAAAGGAAAATCAAACAGTCAGCAAGGTCAGCAAGGTCGCTTACACGCTATCAAGGAGCCGAGCTGTGTATGTTTATATTATATGTAGGTAATTGTACAATGTATGGAAACTAAACACGATGTCATATCACGGTGTGATGAGTAGAGTATATCTAAATATTATTACAAAGGTGGCGCAGACGAGCGGCGCGGCGAGACGAGCCCGCCGCCGCATCGCCGCCGCCTGCGCCACCGCCTGCGCCACCTCACGCTCACGCCGACCATTGACCGAAGGAACACAAGTTTAATACGATAGATACTAGTGAACATGTAATAGGGAAACTATTTTATCCCGCCTTACCAATTGTGGTATATCGTCGTCGCGGAGGTCACGATATATAATATTAATTAGTATAACTTTAGTACGTACTTATATGTATTTGCACCGCGGCGTGAGCTCCAGTGTCAGTCGGGGTGAGCGTGAGGGTCGGGCGGGGCGGGGCGGGGCGGGGCGGGGCGGGGCGGGCCGCCGCCTCTATATTTTGTTGACTTAGCAGATGTTCTATTTAACACTAAGCTCTATTAGTACTAGCGGCGCGCCGACCGTACGGCACTTGATGATGATGATGATGATACGAGCGAGGCGCTACGGCGCTACGCACACTCGTTGTCGACACCAAAACGAAGATTTGATACGAAGCAGTGACATTTTTATCGCTTAGGATTCAAGGTGGCGCCCATTGTTTAAAGTTAGAAATTGCGTTTTAACCAATTTTATCGCGGAAACTCAGTTTTCAGGGTACTTATCGACCTTTAAAAGTACAGCGATGGCAAAAAAAACTTCACCGACCCCAGTTTATGGGGGTTAAGAAGCCAAATTTTGAGATTTTCCAACCCCTAACAGAAAATATATTAAGAAATGTATCGTGTGACATGTCGTTTTTAGCTAAACAGGAGGCGCCGAACACGAAAATGAGACCCAAAAATGATTTCGCCTCACGACATGTGACCAAAAGCAACAAATATTACCAATAATGTGTCGGTCAAGTCGCGGTGTGTGGACGGAAATGCTTGGAACAGATTTGTTTACTGCCGGGCCGTGTGTGAACTAGTCGAGAGTTAGTTGGTAAACATACTAAATTTCCCGGATCTAGGATGTGAAAGGGGAGTGGAGGGCGGCAAATCGAAGGTCTCGTTAGTCCCACGTTTTAGTTTTCGGCTTAAATCTCGTAAACGGTTGCTTTCAAAATTTGGCTATTTTTACCCCCCTAAACTGGGGTCGATGAGTTTTTTGCCATCGCTGTACTTTTAAAGGTCGATGAGTACCCCGAAAAGTGATTTTCTGCTATAAAATTGGACAAAACTCAAAATTTTATAAAAAACGAACTCTAACTTTAAGCAATGGGCGCCATCTTGAATCCTAAGGGATGAAAATGTCACTACTTCGTGTCAAATCGATCGTTTTGGTCTCGACTACATCTGTGCAAAGTGCCGCTTGTATCATAAAGTGCCATACTTGACCGGTTCACGTCGCGAGCAGTACGTGTACGTGTGTAGTACTAGCGGCTCACGACGTGAACCGGTAATCGTGTCATGTATATATTATATATTTATATACATTTGTTGTGCAGCTTACTACTAGCCGACAGGGCCGGCCCGTGCGCACACAGTGAGCTGTCTCCCGGACCGGACCGGACAACGTTCAGAGACCGGTGACGGCCGGCTCACTGGCACTGAGCCGCGCGCACTTATGTACTATACAGGGTGTTCATTTAGTCGCCCGTTGATTCAATAAATAGGCGTAAAATAACAGCAGGTGAACGTAGGGATCACTTGTTACTAAATTAACCCACTTACCATCAAAATTAATTTAAAAGAGAGTGGTCATTTTGTCTCACGCGAGACCCCTCGCGATCGCGCAGAGGTGTCGTTCGACATAACATTATTTAGTGGATTATGTTTGAAAAATATTAACATATTTTTCGGGTCCAGAATCGAGTAAATAATTACCAACCTCCTCTCGACCCGGGCCGAACAAATGAGCACCCTGGATATTATCACGTAACCGCTCCGCAGCAGAGTCTCAGCACGGGCGGCGTGTCCAGCGTGCACGCAGCGCAGTAGAGACACGAGGCCCGGGGGGAGGGCGGGCGCGGGGCGAGCGACCTCTTTCTATCTCAAATGTACTATGAACTAATAAATGTTGAACCATTCGCCTCGCGTTGTCATTCTCTAACTCGAACCCAGACAGCAACGTAAACTCGTTCCAGACTTGCCACACATTTGACGTATCAAACGTGAAAGTTTGCACCGACCGATGTAGATCGTAATATTGTAACTCTACAGTCCATAGTTGTATCGATAACTCGATAGGGAGGGATAAGTAAAACGATTCCAAACGAGTAAACAACGATAACTTATCGAATTTTATTTACATACTTTCTTAATGAGTATAATTTTTTTTATTTCCTTACTTAATAATAACTAATCTTTTATTTTCAGTCATCCCTGTACTATATTTAAGATGCGACGCTCGGTTTCGATACTTTGCATGGAAACTGATTCGTGACGTGGCACCTTAATAAATACAAAAATATGTCGAAGCCGCAGACGAGACGGGGCGTCAACACGTCCAGAAACAGCGTGAATAGATCCTGCAGTTGTAAGGAAGGCCATTGAAATACGTGGACGTTTAACCCAGGTTACGAATAACAGGTAACTTTATCAGGAAAACCTGAACGTGTACCTCTCAACCCTGAGCACGGGGGAGACACTACACACGATCGTGGAGGTCCACCTACACCCCGCTATAGTATTCTGAATGCGTAGTCAGAAAAACAATGAAAACATACCGACCTGCGTATTCCTTGGATCACAGCATTTTAACATGACAACCTTCCCAGAAAATGATTATCAGCACCGGGAAACCGGCCCTGATTACCATCACCACCAGCCGGGATGGAGCTTTTTTTCTTCATATTATAACCTCAAAACTACAGACCGCCGCGCCGCTCGCTCGCTGCCACTGGTTTTAAAAAAAATTTAACAAGGCATTGGCAACACAGGCCATCAGCCTAAACGTTAAGCGATTTAAAACAGTTTTTAGTTTTTCAGCATCAAAATGTTGTGGAGTAGACACATTTTAACACTCCTAGGAGTTATGACGGAAATTTCAACCTGTCTAGTCTCTGGCGGATTCTCATGGCCCGCCGCAGAATCACAGAGTGAAACTACACAACGAACCACTAACGAGAAGTTTATTTTAAGAGTTCAACACATTGTCACTGTTACTGACGTTTGCTAGACAAAACTTCACCGATTTTAGCTATCAAAATGAATGAATTAATTAATTAATTAAAATGAATTATAATTAAAATCACCAGAAAACAATTTTTGAGCAATAAAATAAACACCGTAGAACCTTCTCCATCGACTTTCCCGCCAAAAAATACTAGCTGCTACTAGACTGACTTGCGATTTCGTTTCACGCATAACAGCGCTGAATTTCACCGTTTTTGAGGAACACTAGCGCCTCACTCTCCGACAAATATATTCTCAGCTCTCAAACTGTTGTTTATATTACAACCATACACAAAACATCAACAAAACAAAACAAAACATCTACTTAGATATCAAATAATATTATTTCAATTAAACTAAAGGCATTTCACTGAAATAACCGACAATGTCCCTCGAGCTGTCGTATTCACCCGCGTATTGTCTTCAAACGTGATAGCTCGATAAGATAACACCCACTGATACATCGGCTGCAACAGTAGGTCGCACAAACATGGTGATAACGATGTTGCTCTATAAACATTATACTTACATACTACAAAATATAATATGAACTTTACGAACAGGTACCGGACGATACGGCGGCAGCTACTCGTGCGTACATACGTAATAAATTTTGATTACTTGTACGTAGCTATATGAACTCTCTCGATAAAATAAAACCATGATGCTGTGGCATCAGATGGTCCGATTTGGACATAAAAGAGGAGAGTTTGAATATATAGGTACATAGGTACTCATCAAACTTCAAACACTCCTCTTTCGGTCGGGGATAAAAAATACCGTATCAGTAGTTACTGCTCTTTTTAACAACTCGTATAATATCGAAACCTGCTGTGATAATATCTCATGCGCGAGCACACGACCGCAAGTGCAAGTACTTTCTATAGACGTCCAATGTTACCGATGGTCTTGATCCTCGACTCCTCGTGGTCACCGTCCGTGGGGCGCGGCGGCTGGAACGCGGCGGCTGGGGCGCGGCGGCTGGGACGCTAAGACTCGAGACATCTTCAAATTCCGTCAATATCAACAATGTTTTTTATCGCAACTGGTCCATAATGTCACACGTCGGCGGCCTCGGTGGTCACACGAGCACGAGGCGGCCGCCGCGGTACTTGGCCTTGAGCGGCGCCGTGTCCTCGTCAGCGGCCGCGCCGCGCCCCGCGGCCCGCTCGCCGCCACTGCTGCTGCTGCCGCTGCCCGCGCGACTACGAACGATCGAAACGATAATAATTCAACCAGTACAACCCCCGACCACCTCTACTGACACTCGGGTACTTTTTCCTAGTCGTCAGATTCTCGAGGTTAGAAAATCATATCATTTATTTATGTACACCGGAAATAAAAATGGACCGAGAATAGAACCCCGAGGGACACCCAATTTAACCAGAGGTCTTATTTATTTTTATATTTACTTTTTGGACTCTATTTTCTAAATACGACGTAACTCGAAATTCGAGTAATAAAGTTTTATGGTCAACACAGTCAAATGCTTCGGATAATTCGCAGAACATTCCAATGGCATCGTGATAGTTCTCCCGAGCGTCGAAAATAATGCTGTATCGGTTCGATGCCCGCGTCTGTCGTCGACCGACCTTTAGTGAATCCGATCTGATTCTGATAAAATAGTCCTTCCAAATTAAAATGACAAATCATTTGATTTAAAATTATTTTCTCGAATAATTTACTAAGAACAGTAAAGTATCTAGTACTCATCGCGCTCCAGAGATCCTACCTGACATCGAAGATAGGAAGCCCCGTGTTATCTCTTTTGTGCAATAAAGAGTATTCATTCATTCATTCTGATACGCGTGCTGACGTGCGACCGACCTGAGGCGCGCCGAGCGGGGCGCGCGCGCCGCGACCAGGGCGAGCGCGACGGCCGCCAGCTGCAGCGCGAGGAGCAGCGTCGCGGCCGTGGCCGCCACGTACCCGTTGCGCGGCAGGTCCGCCTCCGCCTCCTGGGGGAACGGGACACGACACATCACCGCCGGCCCGGGGCCCGTCGTGTCACACACAACCTACGTCACGTGGTACACGGACGAAATGATCTTGCAGCACGACTACTGTGAAACACTAAAACCCGAATGATTGCCATTTCCGAACTTGGAAGATCCGATGGGACCTATTGAGATATACATAATTAACATGATATGACAAAATTAAGTCATAACTCATAAGATACATCGGAATTTGGATGTGACGAAAGAGACCGCCGTGGACAGTGAAACCCGCCAGGGTTGCTACCCCCCGCCACGTTCGTCGGTCAGCCGCGGGTGGTGTGAGAGAGATGCTCACGTCGATGACGGCGCGCAGCTTGTCGGGCAGCGGGTGCCAGCGGCCCAGGTAGTGGAGCAGCGGGCGCAGGTGGTCGCGCAGCTCGAGTGCCTCGGCGAGCCGCGCGGCCTGCTCCGAGCGCAGCCAGGCCGCCGCGCGCGCGCTCAGCCACGCCGCCACCGACACCTCCAGCACCACCAGCGTCACCATGCAGCCCGCGTACTGCAACACGACACACGTGAAACTGCCTAAGGTCCTCGGCATGACGGCGCGATGCGTTTAGAGACTCTAAGAGTGTGAGTGAGGGCTGACCGCTCACCAGCAGTAGAAGGACGCGGCGACGCAGCGAGGCGCGCGCACTGAGCGCGGCCAGCGCCAGCTGCGCGGTAAGCAGCAGCGCGAACGCGGCGGCGGGCAGGGCGGCGGCCGCGGCCGCGTACTCGCGCGGCAACAGCTCGCGCAGCACCACGTACGTGCTGGGGTCCCACTTGAGGCGCGCCGCCGTGCACAGCGCCGCGCCCGCGTACACCTGACGCACAGAGGGATACGTGTGGCGGACGCGTGCCGTATGGCGCCAGACGCCGCACGAACTAATTACAGTAAAGAAATAAAGCCACTTCCAGCGCTACCATCTTTGCGGCAACACAATAGCACCTATATATTATAACTTGGTATTCAGTAGGGAGCGGTATTTGTCCCATGGATAGCTACCAAGTTGTCTATGGGATGAATGCTGACCGTTATTGAATACCTTCTTTTTGGGAAAGCAGTCAGGGTATTGTTCGATTTACTAATTTATGATGTTTTCAATAAAGATTATTTTATTTATTTATTTATATATTGCACCTAAATCGCTCATTCGCTGTCTTAAACATCGCTGAACTCTCCGTCTCGTTGTCTAATTAGGTACTTCTCGTTTGTATTGTAACTGGGGTTAATTCTTTATTTAGTTCGTGGACATCTCGATAAAGTGTTTTGTGATGCCGATATGCACTATTAGACTTATTTTACAGATTCATCTATGTAGATGTGTCGTGCAATAAATTCAAAATTACACTCATAACTTAAAAAATAGATCGGTTCGGTCTAGCTAGAGTTTCATTAAATGCACCGTGACAAAGGAGAGTTCACAGAGACCGAACGGCGTCCACACCACGATCAATCGTCTAACGACGAGTTTCTTTTCGTAAGTAGTATTGGATTCGAGCTGGCTAGAGGTTAGTGGCTAGTGGCTAGAGGCTAGTGGCTAGGTATTCGTGCACTACACTAGACGCAGACCGGCCGCACACTCGGCACACGCCCACTGCCCGCCCGACAGCTGCGCGTGCGCACCCGCGCCGCGCCGCACTCACCGCCAGCAGCAGGTTGACGTGCAGCAGCGCCGCGGAGGCGCAGCGGGCGCCGCACATGCCCCGCCCCGCTCCGCCCCGCTCCGCCCGCTGGCGTCCCTCACCGCACTCCACGGAGCCCGCACTCGGCGCCGCGCCCGCCGTACGCAGGGAGAGCACTCCGAACTACGACACTAGCAGTTCACGCAGCCTCCGGCGACATCCGGTGCACCTGTCGGGAGCCGCAACGACACTGAGCCGAGGTGCGAGCGGTATCTTATCACCGCGTCGCCATATCATCGGTATCGCCGTCGGGCCGTCGAACGAACGGCAGCGCTATCTCCACCCCAAGAAGTCGGTCAGGACACAGACGATACCGGCCGGCCAATTCGGTAGCGGCCGACGACTCCTGTACGGGTAGAGTCCGAGCGTCCCGCCGTCGAGCCCGGGACCTGTCTGTCGGTGAAGCGACGTCCGTCGCGTGTTTCAGTATCTCGGTCTGGGATATCTACGAGTATGTCCGTCCTTAAACAGATAAGACGTTGTATTTCGCGAATTTAAACAATCATTCAAACGGACAGCCGCAAGCGAGAGTGATCGATGTACGCCCGCGCCGGGCACCCGGAGCTCGTTCGTACCGGCGGTAGTACCTACGAGGTGCGGCGACTTGACGGCCACTGATCGTGAGTCGAACGATACGTACGCGGAAGATTGTCCTATCGCTATAATGTATTGTTTCCTCGTATCGATATCCAAAATAATGTGATAAACAAATTCTCGTGAAAGAGTGTGACTAATATAAACTGAGGAGTAGGCCGGGTCGGTCGAAGGAAGAGAAAAGTGTAGCTCCAGCTCCTCGGCGGATATGGACTGATCCCGATGGTGATCGTACTCGCGACCGACGTCGCTGCCATTGCAGTGGTAGGCGGTATCACCGTCCGATCGGTCACCTTCCGATGTAGACCCTCTCTGTCGCCCGCCCGTGTCTCGTTTCGTCCACACTCATCGATCGCTTCATACACGCCTACGGTTATAGTGATAAAGTTCGTAGTCGACGTACCAGTAGGTCTTTGTGGGTCTCCCTCTCTCCACCCTTCCTTCCTTCGTCTTACCTTTGGATACCGATCTCGTTATTCTCGTTTCATTAATTGTTTGTCCGCGTCCAAACCATCTCAATAATCTCTCTTTCAATCATCTAGATCGTCCTCTCAACACGACTGTGCCGCTCACAATGCGAGGGCGGTAGGTACGCGGTGTGAGGGCACATTCACTGTGACTGTAATTATGGAAGTAGGTATAACCCTTGGACGAAAGAAATAGTATATTTCATTACAAGTGCGGAAAGGCTGTCATTGCAAAGAGTTCCGACAAATGTCTACCCGAGCCGAGGCGCAGCCGAAGGCGAGGGTTGACAGTCGGAACAAGTTGCAATGACGGTTCCGTACGTGTACTGAACGACTATTTTTAATACAGTTGCGAAAAAATGAAGCAATTTAATAAAATAATAAAAACACAATAAACTCAATTAACTAATCATTTATTTCTTATAAAAGTTATAATTCACATATACATTGAAATTGGTACAGTTTTTTATACTAACTGGGGAAGTTTTAGGTTGCATATTTACTGTTTGAGACAAACTATTATTAATTTCGTATGATTGTTCATGTATATTTGTCATACAATGGCGTTTGCTAGTTGATGGAATTGGATCTGATGAATTATCATTATCAACGAAGGTAGATGGACGAACGTTCTCTTCAACATGTGAAGGAGACGGACTGGACCTTAAATTAATGGATTGTGTGATTTTTTTCCCAGTTTCTAGTTTGTTGTTTAATGAATCACCAATATAGCTTTCTGCAACTTTGTCTGATTTCCAACCTCCTAGTCGGTTTAAGGACGTCAAATTGGCTCCTGAATCTGCCAATAATGTAGCAGAGGTCCTCCTGAAGCTGTGCCCAGTATAATACTCAGCATCCGGCAGACCAAGAAACGTAGCTATTTCTTTTGGCATATTACCAAATTTGTTTATCCCGATTGCTTGAGCTGTACACTTCCCTTTTTGGTAATTTTGAAAAAAACGGTCGGTTTTTCCATTTTGGGACCGCTGATTCATATATTTTTGCACTATTCTAAGAAAATCTCCTTCAACAACAAAGCTTCTCGGTATCTTATTTTTTGTGTTCGGAATCTTGATTAGTAGCATTTTTCCATGGGCTTCAATATCTTTTAAAGTAATATTGGCTAACTCCTCTCTGCGGCAAGCTCCAACAACGCCAAAAATCAGAGCAACCTACAAAAAAAGGGAGTTGATTAATATTTTTTTAAATAATGTATTGACTGTATTTTGCGATTTCGTAAACTGAATACTAAAGTAAATATAAGTACTTATTAATAAATTACCTTTGTGCCTAAATAACGATAATCGGGAGCTTCGTTCAAAAACCTTTCCACTTCATTCGATGTTAATATTTTCGACTTTTTACTTGTAAAACCGTCTGATTGTCGTTTTAAGAAAGCATTTAACTTTGGGTATTCACTTATATCCACGTTGTTCCTTATTTTCAGCATACTTTTTATCATCGAAAACCTCGACCATAACGTAGAAGGTTTTAATTTTGCTGAGAGTTCGGAGAAGTATGCCAACATAACATTTTCTGAAAAACTATTTGCTTTTTTCTCTTCTCTCCACGCAATAAATTCGTCGTATGTAGATATGTAGCGACTTTTTGACTTTTCCGGTAAAATGTTCTCCGAAGCATTTTGTGCAATTATACTGAGTTCCGGTGGTGTTAATTCAAAAAAATTAGGGTCGAAATTACTCATTTTGTGCAACAAACAACTAAACTCGCAAAGAAAATGTCTGGAAAATGGCGCCAACCGTAGAATATAAGCAGTTTTTTTTTCTTCACCCATTCTGGTAGGCAAAGGGAACTATGCCCATACAGCCAAGTCTTTAGTAGAATTTTTTTATTGATATGAAATGAAAATGAAATTTAATGAGATGAAATGAAATGAAACCTAACCTAACTCATTCAATCAAATCATTAAATCTGATATTGAAACAAATTAGTAGCTTCTTTTTAGAAATATACGTATTTGCATGAATCATAAAAACTTCTATGATTTTTTTTTAGTAAAAACTTCATGGTTGGTTTTTCTTTTTAAAAGACATTATTTTGACAGTTGGGAAAGAGAACGCACGAGTTCGGGAAAGGTAAAAAAAAGCACGAGTATGTAATAGCCCACATCCCGAACGCTATACGTCCCTGCAATACGCAACTTTTTGAGCAACTGTATTAAAAATATAGTTTCCTTCCTACGAGTATAACTCTATCAAGTTTTAGGTCAGATTATCAGATCGGAACACATACTCAATAATTAAAACTAAATTTTACCCTTGTCTAAAATTATTTTATTGTTATGAAATACGACTCTATTACATCTTTTTACCCGACCACGAGGGAGGGTAACGTTTTTTGGCACAGCCGATTTGGACAATCGAGGTATCGTTGGATACCTATTTTGTGTGGGGAGCGTCACGGGCTGGGTGTTTCATTTTAAAATGTAAATAATGTAGCAGATGTAAATACAAAAGTACTGGGAGCATGCGACAGGTGCTCAGACGCTCGCTTGTCGTTATGGTCAGTGGCCAACCTATTTGTCAGAGTTATGTACGAGTAGTTAGATGATCTTCGTGCACGCCAATCTTTACAGTCAAAAAGTAAGATGTCTTTGTAGGTAAGTTACAGTGTGAGCTCGTAGCGAGGTGTCCGCGCGGCCTCCTCGGGGTGTGTGTGGGGGGGGGGGGGGGGGGGTCACTCCTACACAATGACTATTTCTAAGTCTGCTGAAGACATCAAATTAATCCTGGGAAACGTACCCTGGAATGGGCTTCAACGGATAGGTAAGATATATTTATTCGGTTATTTACTATGTAGGTAGGCTCATCGGTTATGAGCCATGAGCCTCGCGAGTATCAGTGACGCATATTTGTTGTGTAACAATTTTAATTGTAAACTTACAATATAATGTACTCATTCATTCGTTTACGAGTACCTATTGGTTAGTGATTTTCCTTGTTCCCAATTCCTACGAATACAATGACTATGTATTAAAATAAATTGTTTTTAAAATTTATATACAAGTTTTGTTTGTTAGTCTGTGAGTATCTATGTAATCTATGGGCCTTTTGTATAGTTAGCTATATGATTTGTTGCCTGAAAATAAAGATGTATTATTATTATTATTAATACCTATACTAGCAACTTTTTTTAAAACTTAATCTCATAATATGTAGTACATTCGTTGTATTAGTGTCGGTGAGCAATAATCCTTTGGTATGTTTATTTATATTAGATACGTCTCTTATAACTGTGTACTTATAGGTAAGTATATTGTTTGAGTAGCACTATCGGCGGAGCAGCTGTCAGCCGGCCGGTGCGACCCGCCGCCGCCGGTGCGACCCGCCGCCGCCGGTGCGACCGCCGCGCCGTCACGTCGTCCAGTCCACGTTGGCGTAGTGTTCGCAGGGCGGCCGCTGGTAGCGCAGGCTGTCGGACCGCCTGCAACACGCACCCGCACTCACGTACAATCACACGGCTGCTCGTGTGTTGTCGGTCACATGTCACACACACTACTTTGACGCACTGTAGCGAAAGCGAAACGGAAGCGAACCGGATTCATACAAATCCAGAAAACCAAAAAATAGATTTCCATGGTTTCGGTCTGTTTCGTTTTCTTTGCAGTGTGACAGACCGTGCTAAAGGCGTGAGAACTCTATTCAATTGTGCTCTGGATTTGTACAGTTTTGTGCGAATTTTCAAATATCTCGGAGCTTTCTACCGCAGCATGTAGCGGTTGAGAGTTAAAGAACTGGACCCGCGTTACTCGGGCTCGCCGGTGTGAGTGCCCGCACGCGGCCAGCACGCGGCCAGCGCGCGGCTGTGCGCATCACTCCGTATATCTTTGTAGTTTCTAAACGCCGCTCGCGGTATACGGAAGGACTCCTGAGCGCGCGCCGCCGGGGGAGAGGGGCGGCGTGAAGCGCGACACGTACTGCAGCGTGGCGGGGCGCGTGCGCTGCGCTCGGCGGGCGCAGGCGGCCGCGCCGGCCAGCAGCGCGGCCAGCAGCTGCAGCAGCGTCAGCAACGCCAGCGCGCCGCACACCACGTACACGCCCAGGTGACTCTCCGCCCCCGCCGCGCCCTCCTGCGACCAGACAGTACGTCTATATTACGAAACCCCAAAACGTTATCGACAATCCCAGGTGACATCCTTTGATTATAACTTGCTATGTCAACTCTGACGAGGCAAGTTTAATTAAGCTCGTTTATACATAACTATGACATTATTCGTCGTACAATCCAATTCTACATATACACTACCATATATACACGTTCGTACAAGGCTAATACAGATATATAAGGCTTATCGAGGGTTTCACCTTCAGCATCTAGAAGTTTACGGCTTTGGACTCTTGCCGAAGACAAACTTCGTAAAATCCTGCAGATATGATCACCATACATACGAGCTTCTTTTTCTTCTCGATCTGTTTGTTTGTCATAAATGTCAAAATCAAAATACGATGGAACCTTGTCACATGTCAACAGTGTTTAGTATCGTACGGCACGTCGTGTGATGCGACAAGGTATATTGTGGTCGGATTTTGTATCACATAATTTATTGAGTCTGACTTTGTACAGTCGCGATCTGAAACCGTTGACCGCCTGCAATTTACAGACAATTTGACGGAAAGGTTTTTTCAATTCTGTGCGAGATTCTTTTTCCGAAACAGGTGTTCCACTCCGACCGACTAAACCGTCCGACTACTGAATCGATTTAAATACATATTCGGTTCACCTATATTATGAACCTCCGTGTTGCAGTGTCGATCAAATAAAGAGTTTCTACTCTATTCTATTCTTTTTAATCTAAATAAGCTTACAGAACCTATTTAGTCCTAATAGCTAGTGAAAGCACATTTAAATCGATTCAGTGGTTTTAAAGAAATTTGCGATCGTGTAAGTTGCGGACGGCGACCGCTGTCGCCCTCCGCGGCGCTGGTCTCTATGTGTGTGTACAGTCCGCGCGGGTAGCGCCGGACAGCCATGAAGGCCAAGAAATTTGTGAAATTAGTATTAATAAATCATCAGGCACTTTTCGGGTAATTTCAAACATTTCTGAGAATAATCAAAATCCTCGGCCCGTAATCTTATCACATAGATAGAGGGTCGAAGTACGCATGTGCTAAATATTCGAGTCGTGTCATCGCTAGAGCTCGAAAAAAACGTTCAATTGTCGACTGTGGCCCCTTAAAACGGAAGCGTTACGGAAAAGAAGGATGGCGAATTTCCGTACATTTTGTCGCCGTGTTTTTGACGGTTAATTGTCATTTGTCAGTGTAATCCTCCAGCATTCATTCATTCATTCATTCCTCCAGCATTTTGGGGGTTGTGCGGCGGGCTAACTCCTCGCCCACGGAAAAACAACTTGTTACGAAACCGATACAAAGAGAAAAGGGCGCTCTTTGGTATCGGAGGCCAAGATTCACTTCGGGTCGCTGCGCCAGCGGAGTAAGTAAGTAAGTAAGTAAGTCGGGAGCGTGCCGGCCTGTCCGCGCTCGCACCGCACATTTGTACCCTGGCTAGATAGATAACTGTCATTAGTCATTACAAGTAAAAATGAGATTAAAACTTATTCCCACATGCTTAAGGTTATTAGTGCTTTGACATAACCCGAAGAGGAAAAACGGGCCAGTTAATGAGCGGTCCAGTTAGGGTAAATCAGTGGTAAATATGAGTAATATGAGTCGGACCGAATCAATTGCGTTTTGTTATTGCTTTTATTCCAAAAAACATATTCTACAAATTCTTCATTCCCGACTGCTAAAAATGTATCGCGTGATCACGGGACACTTTCAATGTGAGAGAGGCTCTGGAAAGTGGAGAGAAAGCGAGCACATATAAGTAGTCTCGATCGGTTACGCTGTGATAGCTAAGAGTCGGGTGAACAAATCGATGTGGAAATAACCTGCGTCGCCGGCGGCAGGGCGGCGCGCACGTCGTCGGGCAGGAGCGGCGCCAGCGCGGCCGCCGCGCGGCGCAGCGGCGGCAGGTCGCGCAGCACTGCGGCGGCGCGCGGCCCGCGCAGCGCGGCCACCGCGCACGCCGACAGCCAGCCCGCGCACGCCGCCTGCGTGGCCGTCAGCGCCAGGTGACACACGCTCGCCTGCCGGGTGGAGGGAGTGTGACGGCCGTCTGTGTGATGAGCCACGATGGGATGGGCGATTACAGGTTCGCACGGGCGTGTAGGGGCACGATCGTGTGTAATGTACGGTCGTGATACCATATAATCGTCGTCGGTTTTTCGTACACACATCGAAGGATGCGTGCGGTCGATCGTGCGCGAGTCCACTCGATCGTCTATCACGGCCCATCGTAATCGCCCATCATGGCCGATCGTACAGAGGAGCCACCCGCCGGAGCGACGGAGCCGCCCCGCAGCGAGAGTACTGACAGCCACGAGCGGCGGGCGGCGACGCGACGCGGCGGCGGCCAGCAGCGCGTGCGCCAGCAGCAGCTGTGCGGCCAGCAGCGTGGGCAGCGCCGCGCGCGCCGCGCCCCACTCGGCCGGGAAGTGTGCGCGCCAGGCCGCCGCCGCCGCCTCGTCCGGTGCCGCCAACAGAAGCGCCACTCCCGCCGCCAAGCCCGCGCCGCCGTACGCCTGCAATCTTAGAGTATTAATAACCTGCAACGTACACATAATCCTCTAGTCGTTGTAAATGCATTATACTTGACTGAATCAGTAGACTGAATTCAGTGAAGCTCGTATTCCTACGCGATTGCTACATCCATTGTGAAAATACGGTCTAAATGTAATGTCTGCTGTAGTACGACCTGGTAGGTAAGATCGAACTACCTACTTTATTCTAGACGTGTGTACAGTTCTTATCCGAGTCTTTTTTGGAGATTTTTTGGGAAAATTCCGTGACCAACAAACGAGCCAATATAAAAATAAATACGGATTTATTTTTTAATTAACGCTTTATTAGATGTGTACATATAGCCGCGCAATCAATAAAAAAATTACAAATAACCGAAATCAACTTTAAACTTTTATGGTAGGTATCGTATACTTTAGTTCCATTCCGTTACCATAAAAATAGACATGTGAAAAATAGTTACATTCTTGTAATGAAATAATTGTTAAACTAAATCCCTCAGCAATATCTTTAATTTATATACAAAATAAAATGAATTAGTCCTCTTACTTCCCTTCCTTAAAAACAGTTTGAAATCAAAATTACGCCAAATTATCTTTTAAACGTCATCTAAGTAATGGAATATTATATGCACGTTACGTGCACGCGGGCAAAAAAATACTCGTGTGTACTAGTTTCGTCAAGAACATTGAATATCAGATTTTTATTTTTCTCAGTGCATTCAATACGTCACGACACTCGAAACCAACTATGAACGGGTACCTACTACTCGTAGACGTAGCATGTGTTCGCCCCGCCCTGTGCGACTCGCGAGCAATGGGGCTCAGTGATGGTGGTCTCTCCATCACCATCAAGAGATGTATCGTCCCTCCTCACCTCGTCCGCTGTGGGACCGACCCGGTTACGAGCGATAGGGAGAGCCGTGACACGACAACCGATAACGAAAAGTAGAAGTCTAGTCTCTATTCTTGAACCGTGGGGTTACTTAAAACAAGAAATACTGTAGCCGATGGCTTCGATTCCGGAGTAACGTAGATCACTCGTGCACGATCTAGCTTTATATTTGGCGGTCACACTGGAATCGAAGCCCCCGCCCGCCGCGACTCCCGGCGACAGTGGGGGCCGGTTTACGTTCGGTCGAGCAGAGCGGCGAGTGACAGGCGCCGGTGCCGGTCTCCGAGCACTGACCGCGAGCCACAGCGCGACGTGCGCCAGCAGGGTGAGCGCGGCGCGCGCGCCCCGCCCGGTCCCGCCCCCCTTGTCCCGCTGCAGCAGTCGCCGCTCCGAGTCTCGGCCCCGCATGCTGCTGCACCACTGTCCACACGAGTACTCGCCCACCCAGTGTCCCTCCGCGCGGGCCGCTCGCCGCGCTCGCTGTGAGCCGTCCCCGCCACCCTCGTCCCGCACGCACTACACGCCGGCTGACTCAGTGTCATTTACTCGATGTTTTTTCCTTCAATCTGTGAGTAATATTGATACTTGTAAATGTGCATCATATTTTCATCACCTACTCGTTCTATACGAGTACATAGACAGTAAATAATTGGAAATTCAACAAAGCAATGCACGCAATTTGAGTCGAGTGTCAAAAAGTTAGCATCCTTTCAGATAACATTTTATTGTGTAACATTTATTGTGTAAAAGTTTAGGTAATAGTTACAAATATTGCAGATATAGTCGCATAGAATACAAATGTCTAAAATATAGATACAGGGTAGCGTCAATAACCGATATTTTTTAAAGAAGGTCCTACAGGAGTCAATTTGATCCAATCCGAAAATAGCACGGATACACTTTTTTTGCAACAAGAACGCTTTAATATTGTCACTTGAACTACCCCATATAATAACTCCATATCTTAATGCAGAGCCGGCATAGCCTAATGGCTATGCCGGCTCTGCATTCATTTATGCCCTTAGAAGAGTTAGCCAAATATAATATTTGCAGTGATTGCAGCCTCCCTAGAAACCACTTGGCTAACTCTTCTAAGGGCATAAATGAACCTGTTTATTTTTGAACAGAGATTATGTATGTGTTGTCCACAATCACAGTTACTATCCATAGAATTTAGTGGATACCATACCAAGGAATTTAGTGGATGTTACCTGTTCTACATTTTGTCCGCTATAAGATACATTCAAATCTATGGGTCTACCACGCTTTGTGTAGAATTGCATGCATTTGGTTTTATTAATATTTACCTTAAGATTGTTTATAGACAACCAATTAACCATCTTTTGCAATGTCTCATTTATCTGATATTGGAGCGCCTCCGGAACCAAACGATCACCTTTAATAATTATTGAAGTGTCATCTGCAAACTGAATGCACTCATGTGATACTATATTAGGTTAATCATTATCAGTCTATAGCTCTACTCTATTACTCATTCTATACTATACTTACTTAATTACTCATACCTCAATATAATAGATACATCTGGGCCACGCCGTATACCAGCTGGAGTCCCTCGGGGCTCTATTTTAGGCCCATACTTGTTGTCGGTACACCTCAATGACATCCCAAAACGACCACACACTCAACTTGCAGGTTTTGCCGATGATACTGCAAGTTATACTTCATCAGATGATTTGGATATAATCATCACCCGCTCGCAATGGTCCCTTGAATTACCAACCGTGTGTAACAATGGAAGTTAAAATTGAATGCTCCGAAGACAGCAGCAATCCAAACGCGTGATGAGCGTTCGTTTCACATACGAAAATTAAAAGTCGGTAACCATCAGATTCCCCTGAGTGAATCGGTTAAACACCTTGGCCTTGTTTTAGACAACAAACTATATTGGACGAGCAACACCACATCCCTTCGCCCTATTTTAAATCGTTGTACTAAATTGAGCTCTAAAACTAAATTAAGATTACATTCCGTACTTGTTCACTCGCGCCGCTCCCGTCTGGAGCAGCAAGCATTTAACACTTCATTTTTAACTAATTAAATATTAATATAATTTGTACCTCTCTTTATGTTGTATGTTTTGTTTTTGTCCCGGGTGTGCAATAAAGTATATTTGTATTTTCTCTGAACTAAAAATCCTTCTCATAAAAGTAGATCGATCTACACTATAGGTACTACCGACCTCACCGACCACATCGGTCACATCGGTTACAGTACGCGAGTAAGTACGTAGGCGTGCAAGTCTCACATAATTAGATATTTTCATACAATTTTAAATCCTTCGTCATCTAGTTAATATTTACTTAATCATATTATAATACTTTATAAAGACGTAATTAGTCTGTAAACCATAATTATTTTATGTGATATTGTTAATTAGTTAAATAATTAACATGTATAATATATTGTTCATTACTGAAACCATATTCCTGTATCCTGTATCATCTGTGTCTGTCCTACTGAATGTAAACGTTGTTCTGGTTGAATGAGTCCCTGTGCCTGTGCCGTTGTATGATGTAGGTACCTACATGACTAAACAATAATAAAAAACAACACTTATAAAAAATATCACTTTATTGCTTTAATGTTTCTCCTTACAACTTAGATATAATATATCCTATAGGTACATTTAATAGATTACATTGTATAACTGGAACTATGAACGCGCTTTGTCTACACTTGTGCGTGTCTATGACACCTCAGTGGTACCACTATGATATGTCACTTCAGCGGTAACATTATGATATATCATAGCGATCACCTGGTAACAATATGATATATCACAACGATCACACTATGACACCTCAGCGGTAACATTATGATATATCATAGCGATTACCTGGTAACATTATAATATATCATAGCGATTACCTGGTAACAATATGATGTATCACAGCGATCACACTATGATACCCAGTGGTAACACTATGATATATCACAGCAGTAACACTATAATTTCCCAGAGATAACAGTATGATGTCGCAGCGGTAGCACTATGTAATACCGGAGAGGTCAGTATCACTGACTTCAACACTGGCAGTGCTCCGCGCGGCCCCGTAGTGCCCCGCAGTGCCCCACAGTGCCGCGCCGCCGGCAGTTTGTGCGTATCTCTAGTCTTATTGTCTACTAGCCGGGGTCCTATCTTACGACTACATATTTTGTGCCCCCCCCCCCCCCCCCCCCCCTCTCCCTGCTACTCTCAGACTCTGTCCGCCACAGGGCGACCGCTTGAAAGAGGCGAATAAGTACTATGGTAACTAATAGAAACATGATACACAATCATTTACAAAATATAACACTCGCTTGACACACGACCAGTATGATCTGCTCGTTCGCCTTTGTTTAATGTGTAATGAAGTTAAGTGGAAATTTTAAAAAAAACATCTTTTACTATTTACTTAGAGAGCGTTCCATAACCAGTTGAAATAATTCACATTGAAAATGTCCATGTTCCATTATCGCGTTAACAGCTAAAAATTTATCAAACTCGTATTCAAAACGAGCAACGGAACGTGTACATCTGTCAACGTGAATAATTTCAACTGGTTTTGGAACGCACTCTTAGTTCAACCGGTCACCCTGTAACGGAAGATACTTGCGAGTGCGCAGCCTCGCCGGTGGCTCGGGACCACCGTTTGCACTTAACACTAGTTGGCACCTGTCGCCTCGAACACGGCAGTTAACATCTCAACACTAACTCTACAACTACGACACTAACACGAGTACGTATGGAATAGGAGTGCCTCACGCACACTTCGCCTCGCGTTATCAGGGCCGATCCGAGAGCCACGGGGAAGAGGGAGAAGTCGGGAGAGCTTCCTGACCTGCAGCGTGCCACAGGACAGAGGGAGAAGCGGAGACAGCGGTCTCCGATCACCTTCATTATCGTGATGTGGGGGTCGCGGTAGATTCTTGGATTCATTAACTTTCAACTGAGCAGTAGCTGCCGAAGAAACTTATTTAAGCTTATAACTTCGTTTGTGGCAAAAAACGTGGCGAGGCGAAGCGAGGTGAGACTGAGAATAGCACCGAAACATCTCTCTTACAGTGTGTACTGTGTACTGAACACTCACACGCTTACCGTTATAACACAACATAACATATAGAGCTGGCGTGCTCGTGCGGGCAAGAACTCGGGCGGAACTCCACAACCACGTCACTTTGTAGGGAATGTAGGTACGTGTGGAATGGAAGCGGTCTGCACATGATTACGTATGTGAGCGTTGGCAACACTTAAGTGTATACTCGTTACTTATTGTAGGCAACAAATATAAGTGAACTACATAATAATTCGTATTTATCTACGGATACGTTAAGAAAATATATTTTGGAAGTAAATAAATTCTTAGGTATATCACTACCTATGTATGTACAGTAGCTTGTCGTCCGCGCTCTGTGCGGGTGAGTGTGTGTGTGTGTGTGTGTGTGAACACACTCGCCTGCGGCTGGACTGGAGTCACTACTTTTCGTACTTAGGTACTATAAATGTTTAACATTATTATATTTATTAACTAACTAGTTACTCGTAGTAAACAATATGGCAGTCTATCGTCGATCGTACACGACGCGAGTTCCCTAATATAATATAAAACGACAAAACAAATATCGGACGACCCTCCCCCCTCGGCACCCTCTACGGGGAATTTATTATGTACTATCAGGGTCACCGGTCACCGCGGTATATACTTTGATTATTCAACATTGCACGTGGAGACAGCAGTGCCGACCTAATAATATGATTACCTCCACCCGCGTGGCTAACACGGCACGGCCACCCGGGTACCTGCTCGCGTCTCGTAGGGCGGTCTCGTTCGGCGGCGAGGTCACCCCGCACTCCGGACGGGTACTGCGTCGAGGCGCGCTCCGATCCTGACGCTCCGCCACACGGAGTCGCGAGAGCTTCGTGCGAGAGAGTGCGGCGGCCTACAGCTCGGCGTGCAGGATGAGCAGCGCGGCGGCCGGCGCGGAGGGCGGCGCGCTCGCGGCCGCGGCCTGCGACGCGCGCAGCTGCGCCTGCACCGCGTCCCAGGCCGCGTCGCGCGCGGCACCCGCGCTGGGGCGGGCGGCACGCGCCGCGCGGCCGGGCCGGCGCGCGCCCGACGCGCCGCCCGGGCGGCCGCGCCTGCGCGTCGGACGACCGCGGGGCGGCGGCTGAGGGGACGGCGGCGCCGTCTCGTCCTGCGACGTCGACATTTTTCAGTTTTAATTCTTGGATAGAGTTAAAAAGTTATTTATTTGGACACGAGTAACTATAGAGAACAAACAGGACGCGGTGTGTGACCGGCCTCGACTCGCCGGTTAGGAACACTTGACGGTCGTCCGCTAGTGGTGACGGCGGGGCGGCAGACGGCAGACGGACCTGCTAGAAAATCTTGTCGAGTATGGTGTACATGCGCAGGTTGGCCGTCCTGCGCCAGCCGGGCGGCCCCCCGCGCGCCTCCCCCGCGCCGTCCTCGTCGCAGGCGCACGCGCCGGGGCCCTCGGCGACCGCGCCCGCCTTCTCCTTGTCCTCGAGGTCGGTGCAGGCCGCGCGCGCCGCCAGCCGCCGCGCCAGGACGAACGCCGCCACCTGCGATGCGACCGTGAAAAATATAAATTAAAATTTAAGAAACATCCGATGTACCATTGTGGAGATCCCCTTACTTTTTACTGGTCACCGTCGGGTCCTCAAAGTTCCATACGAGAGAAAGTCACCATGGTCATAAACATTTGAACTCAAATTCGAACCACCTAACTGTTACCGTTCCGGAGATCCCATCATACTCCAAGATCTTATAACCACTGATCCAATTTTCATTTGACACGGCTAAGAACATTCAACGGGTTTGGGCTGCGGTGCGAAGGCGGGGGGACGCTCCGGGCTACGCCCCGAGTGGAGCTCGGGCTTCGGCCACGCCATGGCTATCTTACAATTTCAAGCTCGTGTTCCTTTAATTATTTTTTTGGCTGCTGTTTTTAACTTATATTTTCTCCTGTAATGTCTCAGGATTTCCTACAACTTTAGTTCGAGAAGACCACATCTAACTAGTTGCGGCAAGCTAATAATTTTCCAATTCTTCCGGTTTCATATTGTGAAATTGATGTTCACTTAATTTTTCCTGGTCATCATCATATCGGAAACGCACCATGAACCTGAACATTTCAGCTCAAACTCGACCCACCTATCTATTACCGTTCCAGAGATCCCATCTGACATCAAAGATACTCCAAGATCTTGGAGACCACTGGTCCAATTTTTATCAGACCTAGCTAAGGACACCTCGACAAAATGCTCTATTAAATGAAAAAACCGGCTTCAAACCGGACCGGGCGTCGTTAAGTTACGATGACACACACAAACCGACCGACAGACAAACGAGTCAAACTTATAACACGTCTTTTCACACGTATTTTCTCTCTGAATAGTTTCATTGTACTTCCGAAACGACTCGTCTAAGAACCTCAGTTTAGATGAGTAAAGTAAAGTAAAGTAAAAGTTATATACACGCCGATGAGGACGCTTTCTGAACCAAAATAGAGTTGTCTGTTTGATCCAAGCCGCTGCATCCCGACAGGAAGGATGGGGGCGGAAGTGTGGGGGTGGTGGTGGACGGTGCCGTTACCTGGAGCGCGGCGCCGAGCGCGGCGAACACGACGATGACGAACACGTTGTTGGGCGCCTCGCGCTCCACCTCCTGCAACACGACGCCACATGCTCAGTACACACACACGCGCGCGCGGTTCAGCGATCTATATACTATAGGAAGTCAATGAGAACCTCTTCAATTACAATTAGAACAGTGGGCCGCGCCTCCTCGCGGTCGGCGACGTCACGTACCTCGATCATGTCCAAGAGCGGGCGCGCGACGTCGCGGTACCGCTCGACGGCGAGCAGCGCGGGCTTCAGGTCGTGCAGCAGGTCGAGCGCGCGCCGCGCCAGCTCCGCCTGCGGCGCGTCGCGCCACCACGCGGCCAGCGACGCGGCCATCCACGCGCCGTACGCCACCTCGCTCGCCGCCAGGCACGCCACGCCGCCCGCGTACTGGCGGAGGCGGACACACACGGACACGCGCCGTCAGTACAAGTACACGCAACGAATGAACATACGGAGGTAGGCCGGCTATAATTCCAGCCTTGTGAAAAACTGTACACTACTGACCAGCTGCAGCCGGCGCACGGGCCGCGCGGGGCGCGCGGGCGGCGGCCTGGCCGCCAGGCACACGAGCGCGGCCAGCCACAGCCCGGCGGCCAGCACGTACGCGGCCGAGGCGCGGTACTGCGCCGCGCACAGGAAGCGGAACCACGTGTACGTGCTGGGGTCCCACGCCAGCCGCGCCGCCGTCGCCAGCAGCGCGCCGCTGTACATCTGCAACCACAAGCGGAAGCTCTCACATTCTGCTACGCTACTCTAACAAGCGTTTCCTGACCGGAATTCGCGGACGGCCCGCGAGCGTGTTCCGCGGAGTCCGACTCCGCAGACACAGCTCAATGTGAAGCCTTAGATCACTCCGTGTGCCACAAATCCAAGTTCGGAGTGACGAGTGACACTCGTCCAACGTGAACATGAACCATTTCAAGCATGTTATCCTTCCCCTAAATTATTTTTTTACTTTTGTTTTTATTTTCAAAAGGGGTTTCGTAACGATCATCGTTAACCGGCTAAACTACTGTCGCTCAAAAGCCATTTTTGAACAGATCAAATCAAATTTAAAAAAATATTGTAAGTACTTTTAAATACATGTTTACAGCGTCATGTTTCACTCCACCTCTGCTTCGTAAGGTGCTATAGCTGAAAAGAAAGAAGCGGCGCGAGAAACTTTCAGCAGCACATCTTTTGGTAAATAAATTTTTATCATTTAAGTACTCATTTATTTTATAATAACCCCTTTTTACGTCCGTCTTATGTGGGACTTAAAATTTTTCTCTGTCATATTTATTACAGTATCAGGTATGTTATTATAAAATCGTACACAGTGACCCATAAATGACGTGTTTACTTTACTAAGTCTAAAGCGTGGGACCGCAAGTTTGTTTTTGTTTCTGGTGTTGAAATTATGATTATTTTCAAAGATCGAAATAATGATTAATTATTTTTGGGACGATAGTACTTTAATTAAATATTGATATCATCCAAACCAAAGGAATCGCGCCAGTAGCGCCGGCTGGCGGCCTTATCGTCGAATAATAGACTTAAGAATTGGACATCAGAAACAATATAGCTGATCGCAGCGCCTTCAAACAAAAAGTTCGTCGAGCGAGGGGACGTATTCATGAATAACAATGACGATTATTAATAAGGTATCAGAGATACATCCGAGGTATTAAGAATGGAAATGAATACAAATTATGATAATAAGTTCTGCTAACTCTCAGTATTTGTAATGAAGTGAATACATTATTACTCTCTTCTCAGTAAATTAGACGGAAACTTTGAAGTTGAGTCCACTTAATTAGGAGCTATACTTCGGGCAGAATTGGCGCCAGGAATAGATAGCATCGGGCGGGACCGGGGCGAGTGGGCGAGGGGCGAGAGGCTCGCTGTGTAGGGGGGAGGGGGAGGGGGAAGGAGGAGGCGAGGGTACAACTAAGTACATAGTCCGTATTATTCAACATTCGCGGCACATGTGATGTAATTGCCGCGCCCGGCGCCACACAAATTGGTATCGATCCCGCACCGAGGGACTGGCAGCCGTCCAACTGGACAACTACACCCGAGGACACACTCCGCTCGGGCTCCTCCGACCGGCCGTAGGGGCTTCAAGTTACGTATTCACTAGTAACACCCAGGAGCAGGGACCGGTTGTCGGTCCATACAATTTAACAGACGGTATACTGGATACTACACATTTCAATAGTTACCCGGTTACGACTCGTGATCCCACTGATTTGACTTAGAAATAAAAATAGAGTGGGACCACGAGCTAGAATCTACAACTAGTAGGAAGTCCAGTGGGACTACCAGTAAAGTTGTAGATTACGGCTTCATGCATAGTGATGCAGTGGTACCACGAACCTACATTTTCAGGCCAAAGAGAGGGACTACGAGTAACGGTGGACAATGTAGGTGGGACCACGAGTCACACACTGAAGGAACGGACGCCCGCCCCCTACCTTTTGGGGAGAGAGACTACTTTTTCTTTCATCCATGGTTACAGACATCCGGTAACGTGAGAGTGACAACCACAGATTGTCACTCTCACGTTACCGGATGACAGTCCTTCGGAAGTTTTGTTTACCGCGGTCCTGATAACGTTACAGTTCGAAGGACCAAAGTTAATGTCGGCCGGTGTCCCCACTGTCGGTATCGACGTGTCCGGTGACGGTTTCAGCTACTTTAAGACACATGTATGCAATACAATACCTAATTCATACTCTGGAATGCGATCCCGTGCCCCGATACCTCCGACGCCGAGCACAGTGTGGCCCTGTCACGTGTGTGAGCGAGTTCCAAGGAGAGTAGTAGAGATAGGAGCACAGAGCACTCCTTCATAGCGCCGCGGGTGGAGGGGGAGGTGAGGGTGAGGGTGAAGGTGAGGCCACCTGTTAGCTCGCGGCGGACAACGACACGCTTTCAACTGGCCCCGAACATCGCCGGAGTGTTATCAGCGAGGGCCCGATACTGGTGCGTCGTGTTCGGAACACACTGCGCCTCTGTTTGCGTGTCCGCGGACGGATAACTCACCTCATTATCGGGAGGTATCATTGTGTTGTCATTGGATATGGAATGTCGTTCCTCGTTTACAGCTCTGTCGTAATGAATGGTCGATTCGTGCTCCAAATACGAACGTCGCTACAAACGGTGACTTCGTGTTCGACTGTAAGGAACTAATTAATCTCTGACCGACCTCATTCCATCCGCCGACAATTGACCGTTTTGACCTCATTGAATCGATTACTGAAGACGTCGCAGTAGTACCGCGGGCAGCGCAATTGAGGCGCTCCTATGGCAATGTGACCGCTCAGATCTTACAATTGACCGATAATTAGATCAAAGAACGAACGCGAAATTGAATGATGACTCAAGAATAGTGTGGAGTTTTTTTAATGTACTTATAAGGAGAGCAGACGAGCAAACGGGCCACCTGACGGTGAGAGAACTGGTCACCGCCGCCCGGAGACATCGCACCTCACTATGACGTTATTAAGCGATTTTCGATACGCTGCTAACCTTGAGGACTTTAAAGGGGTGCCTCGTGTGCCGGTAATTACGCTGGCCCTTTAAACCAAAATACAGCAATGCAGGCATTGCTGCTTGGCGGAAGAAATTGGTGGCACCACCCCGGGCTGACTCTACACTGCACGGAGTCCAACCACCTAAAGAAAGTGACTGAACAGACACAATAAAATACCACAATTCTACCATACATGTGCAATGCGCAATTTTGCAAATATCTACTACCTAGTGAAGCTTATTGCACATTTCTGATTCGTTTGACGCATTGTACTCGCACCAGGGCGGCCCGCGGCGGCCGCGACGCGACCATTACGGAGACCAGTAATCATGAACACGTCACCAATCACGGGCTCATGGGTTCCCGAAGCTCGCACTGTGCTGGGCTATTTTGGCACTAGGCTGAGTTATTTGTCAGAGGTGAGGTCCGGTATCACCCTCGTAACCACTCGTACCTACCTCTGGTGTCCCGGTGGCTCAGTTGATTGCCCGACGTAGAAAAAACAGACCGAGTACGAGTCGGGCCTCGCTCTGTAGGGATCCGTATCTTGGGTCTAAATCTAAATAACTATTGAGCGAAAAAGTTTGGTTTGTTTTGCTCACAAATTATTCTTTTTTTTAATTATTAAAGACGAGCATCAAGTTTCAGTATTTGTTGTTTAAACGAGCGATTTGACCAATGTTCCATCTACGAGTAACTTTTAAGTTCTTAGATAATGTAACAAAAGTGGTCCAAAAATTGACAACTTGGGCGGGCGCTTGCGTCTTTATTTATCTAAGAAAAATTCGCACTCTACTCGATGAGCTCTTAACGACGACACCCCACACAAAAGGGTACAATTTTATTTTTAATCGGCCCTCTTTACTCGTATGTAAACGTATGGGAGTGGGAGCCCCTCTACGCTCATACGTAACGGTACCTGAAGACTTTTTGAATTTTTATTTCATCAAAAACTGGCAACACAGGAAACGTCAGTTCAGTCCGTCTAATAAAAATTACTACTTTAGTTGTATAAGAGATGATCAAAGAGCGGAAGCGTCTCGCGACGACTCGAGACGACACCCGAGGGGGGGGAGTGGGCGCAAGGAGCGCGGCCGTCGACCCTCGCGGGGCCGCCGCCAGGGTCGCCGGCAGGGGGCGCCGCTGTTACACTGTTACGGAAAACATTTACACTCGCGTTTGTAGGTGTACTGCAAGCTATGAAATAGCAAACTATATAAAAAGCGCTGAGCTCGGCTTAATAGTGACTGAGCTCGAACGCGCGAAAAGTGTGTCGGTGTCCGTGTCGGTCGGCGGACTTTGCGTATTCAGAATGCTGAATAGGACGACAGGATTCCCTGACAATTTTAAAATTTATATGATTTGGCAATAAATGTATTTCTATTTCTTTCTTTCTTTCTATTTCTGACAAAAAACACTGATCGATTGATCAATCGATTTATTCGGTGAATTAAATGTTTTTAGAGTATCAAAATACAATCTATTGCTCCTAGTTCTGGTGTCAGTTCCCTGCAAGTTGTCAAAATGGGTATTTATTTACATAATGTACATTCTATTATGTTCTACGCAATGCACAATTGCACAGCGAGTCCTTGCGCATCCACGGGGCGAGGCGAGGTCGTCGCATCGAGCGCGCGTTGAACTCATTCGTACGCGCAAATGGTACAAAGAACATCAACGCGCTTTTAATTAAATTAATGTTTTGCACTCGAGCGGCTTCCATCCGAGATGCCCACCTACTAAACCTATAAATGCTCTACTACCCCCTCGCCTTTGATCTCCCTCTTAACTCTCGTTATTATTAAAATCAGGATAATGATAAAACAGCTGGGGCGCAATGTTGACGTCGGGGCGCCAACGTGTGCGTCAGCGCGAAGCCGTGCCGGGGCGCAACGCGCGTGGTGACCGGGTCAGGGCCGCGCGGCGCTACACCGCTATTATATGTATACGTACACCTGCCGTACAATCGTACCATTAATATGACGTAACGACCGCCAGTGGGACCCCGACACTGCAGACACGCTCTTAGCCACGGGTAACAGGTGGCGTGTGTGGGACACGTCATTAATGGTCGAGACCTCAGCGCTCGCTGGTTGTCAGGCCTCGCCTCGGGTGCTAGGTGGAGCGCCGGTCACGGGATACAACACGATCGTGTGGTCAAACCTCTATAATGTAATTTTATATTATACATCACACATGGTCCCCCTCCCCCGCGGTCTCTCCCGACACGAGGCAGAACTCTCCGCAACAAGTGAAGTCTCCATTTGTCCATTTTCAGGGAGAGGCTTAATCGAAGTCACGTTTCCCATATCGTTGTTACGTACCTCTGAAGTAGGTACGTTCTGTGTGAACACACGTACTCGTATAATACTGAATTACTGACGAAATGACGAGTCGGAACATATGACAAGTTTTCTACCAGTTGAATTTTAATCGGCGACATATTCGTTTGACTAGTGCATCAGGTAGAGTCTAGCGCAGTGCTAGAGCACATTCTGCATTTTGGGATGGTTCCATTCCAGTTTAAGTAGTTCTTTTCATCTCGAAAAGTTTTCCATTCGTCTCCACACTCAAATCGAACCACAAAAACCTGTAAGTATGAATATTCCGTGCGTAATTATTACAAGTGCATCGACCCCGGACTGACGAGGAGTGCCACGCGGACCTTCCTGTACCATGATGAGGAGTACGAGGCGATTCAAGATTAAGGATGTATTTTATCTTAAGCTAGGGGGCCGGGAATAACCCCAGCGGCACTTCGACCCATGAGGATCTTTTGTGCCTCCCCCATTGTACACACTGGTCATCTCAGTGTACAGGTCTCCTCACGATGTTTTCCTTCACCGGTAAATGTACGTAAGTCTTTGAAAAATACGAAAAACTCATTGGTACATGGCACTGCACGGTCTCGAACCCGGACCCGCACGGAAGTCCGGTGTCCTAGCCACTGTGCCGCCGACGCTCATTTCAACTAACGTAAGTTCGTAGAGTCTCACATGAGTCGAACACGCCGCACACCGTACACTGACCACTGTACGATTCAGTAACCATTACCATTTCACTTCCAAAAACACTTTCATTTCAAAAACAATCTATTACGATAATTCTAGTAACAATAATGGCATGTGTGAAAATGTAATGTCACCCGATACCGTGTCGCCCTGCAAGTGATCAGTGTCTGGTGAGTCATCAGTGTGGGCCGGCGCGCGCGGGCCGCGTCATACCGCTCGGCCACCATTGTACGAGTACATTTATATACTAACTCCAACGCCTCAAGCGGCAGCTATTTTGAAACGGTGTCTGATCAAACCCATAGAAGTTGTCACTGAGAATGCCGTATTTCCCCGTCTCGGACCAACTCCGGCGACCTCTGGGCGAGGTGGTGGCACATTATAGACCGGGCTATTTTTATTGATATAATGTTTTGCTACAGATGCTATGTCACCGTGCAAATGATCAACAGTCGGAACTTGGGAGTGCCCCGAGGTGCGCGGGCGCCACGCCACTCGCGCAGGGAGCATCGAGTGGTGGAGGCGACGGGCGACGGGCTACAGACGACAGCCGACAGGCGACGCTCCCAATTGTGTCAAATTGCCCTTATTGACATCGCATTGACGCCGCGCGCCGCGCTCGATTGACCGTTAACTGCCGCCCCGCGGTGCACTAACTGCCGCACGACCGCACACCCGTGAGTGCCAGCGCCCGGCGTCTCGCTCGGGTTGAGATCGTAGTACAAATTCTGAGCACAAAAATTGTATCAATTCGACGAGATTATAAACGTACGAGTGTAGACCGCACCGGGAGTATAATCCTGGGTGTAGGATACTTAGTACACTTGGGGTTTGTTGGAAGAGATCTCTCTTAGATAAATCTTTCCTTTGTGCTTAAATATTTTAGTCTAGGTTTGTAACGTATTCTGTGTGTACAACAAAAAGCTATAAAAACAGTTCTCACAGAAGCCGATGGCGCGTGCTCGAGCTCGGTTTCGGCCTCGGAACACAAAAGGCGTCGAAAGGTGAAAATATTTCATTGAAATTACAAGCAAAAATCCTCCACGTCGGTCTTCGCTACACAGAAAACTTAGAGACGAGTATACAGGGAGTAGTATAGGTCTGTGGAAATATATTTCGTGACAAAATTATGAGTAGGTACGAGTACATAGTGACGTGAGACTTGAACGAGACGCGTTCGCCGCGACGCGGACACGTTGAACGTCTCCGTGTTCCGGAAATTATTTGCTGTTTGATTCGATGCAAAAACCAGTCAAACAGAACTGCGTCCTTGGTCATAAATTAATTTGTCTGTACGTGCGCCGCGTTTTCATCAATTCCTTATTTTTAGCGCACATTGTCGGTGTCTTATTTTATTTTAGTTTATTAGGGATCACCAACAGTTACACACTAAAAATTACATAGGCATAGTAACTAACACAAGTATAAAGTAAATGCATAACCAACTACATAATCCAAAGTTTACAAAAAATAGTAAATTCAATTTATAAATCTTGCCAACAGACGGTGATACGGTAAGTTAGATAAAGTTTATAAATCAAATAGAGAGTTATGGTATATGGGAAACAACGTTAGTGTCTTGTGGTTTCTTTGTGATTTTTTTTGAAGCACATCGTTTAATATCGCAGCTATAATGCCATTATCTAAATTTTATTATTAAACTTTATTCAATACTCATTAATTTATTGCATTCCATAGTATTAAAGACCTTCTTCTTCCTCTATCGAGACTATCTGTCGTAAATTTTTATTTATTGTATCATTTAGCCATCATCTTATTTTCCTAATATATTTGAGTAAGTATGTCTATCTATTGCACTCCATTCCATTGAATAATTTCGATTATAGAAAACTCTCTGAGCCACACGACCGACGGGCCCCGTCACCGTCAGGCCCCGGGCCCCGTGTCGCCGAGACCCGAGCCCGAGCCGGCTCGTGCAGCCGGTGCCGCACACACCACACCGCGTGCTCTGGTTTACATTTATTTAACCCAAAAACTGTGGTTAGCTACATATGTGCAGGTATTATAAAAGTTCTTTGATAAATATTACACATGTGGAGCGTATTTATAACACATACTGTGATGAAATTATTTACTTTGTCAATTTGTAACGTCGGCCGCACGGCCGTGTGAATAACAAATTAGGACACGGCGCAGTAAAACCGTCCGTTTGTAGACTCGGGACTCGATCCAAGGTCGTCACGACCGGGGCGCGACGGGTTTGGAGGAAGGGACCGTGCTGCCCCGTCACCCGGCGGACCAGACGGGGCGCGGGAATCGGCCCCGTACTGTAGGATGACAAGAAGGATATGATGATTTCAAATTTCTACCACTCTTAGGTATTCCTTGTGAAGATAGCTGTAGTAGCAAATGAAAATGCTGAAAATAACCCCGAGAGCAGGAATTGAAATTGCGACTTCACTTCTTGGGATTTATCGAGACATTAAAATATTTTAGTAACACTATAAATACGAGCAAACTAATAAAGGATCGAAAGCCTCCATTCCTTCGATATTTGGTACACAATAGCAGGCAGTGGACATTGTGAGTCCGAAGGTGGGAGCTGCTCGTCGGAGTGAAGCCGTCCAGGACTGTTCTACAATTCGCATACATATAGTGTGACGGGCACTCGCCAGCGGAGCGAGCAGCCGCAGCCGCCGCGCCGACCCGGCGCGGGCGCGGGCGGAGCAGCCTCGCTGTGGAAAATTCTACTAAGAGACGACGCAGTGACGTGTTCTCCCGGTACCTCCGCAGTCCGGTGGAGCCCGCCCGCGGCTGTGCGGCCGGCGGACGTGGGCGGAGGGAAAACCCCGCGTGAGTGAGTCTCGCGACGATCATTTTCCGCTTGTAGCCGAGCGCGACTAGTTCCGATCTATATTATAGCACAATAATGATTTATAAACTCTGTTATAACTCATAAGCGTCAATTAAGTTTTTATTTTGAAATAAATACTAACCTGTTTTAACATACCTATATCAATATAATCGTGTAACATTAACATAACTAGACGGCTGACCCGCGTCACGTCAAGTTCACCTAAAACTTGTTGTGCCAACTGCGATACGATTAGCGATGCAAAGCGCCAAAGGGGCGAGCTGCACGCGCCCGCGGCACATCTCCCGATGTCACACTCTGATATCCAAACTTCTGATATTAGTGCAATGTAACAAGCCTTTTTTTTTTAGAAAATAGAAAAGGGAGAGACCGGGTTACGTGGGATTTTTACCCACTAAAACCCTCTCGGTGACCGACTCCTCCGGCCCCGCGATCTCCGGTGGAATTCACAGGTGAAATGTGTACATACATAGCACCTCCCGGTTCGTCCCGTCACGGCGGCGCACGGTCGTAGCGCGCCGCCGCCTTCCCCGGGATCACCGGCCGATGGACAATCGGAGCCCTTTGCCCGCCCACGACCCTCATAACCCCTTTTAGTCGCCTTTTAGGATTGGCAGGAGACATAGCCGTATTGTTCGCCCGACAGGACTGAATGCGACAAGCCTGGCCGGACTTCGTGTCACATAGTCCGAGCCGACGAGGGTTGTGCCGGCTGTGGTGTGATGACCGATTACAATTACACGCCGTCGACAGCTCGCCGAGAACAAAGTGCCAAATTACAGAGTAACTACGTGTCACGTGTCACGCCGTCTCAGCAGTGACCTCGCCGCTCGCCGTGGTGTCCAGTACGAGTTACCGACGCGGCCAGTAAACACATTGTTTTTACTTAAAGCCCGATCAGGTCGGACACGGAGCTCGCGGCCCAATGCTCGTCGCGAGGGTCGGAATGTTGGAGGTGTTTCCGGCCAAGACCGATACCTCACTCGCGAAGCCTTCAATCGAAGGGCACAGAGTGACTACGCTCTGGCAGCTGATATGGCTGGAATTCGCATCATAATAATCTGGTTTCTGTGACATTTAAAAGTCCCACTGATGAGTCCGAGAGCCACTTCAGTATTCAATGGAAAATTCAGCTTAACTTGGGAATTACCCGGTCAGTACTTATTGTAAGATGACAAGACAAGCTGACAGTCCCCTTGACCCGAGTGCCGACATCACACCACGTCTCACTGCACGCCGCTGACATTTGCTATTTACACTCCATTGTTTGAAGCGCGCGAGGGGGCGCTGCCCCCGCCCCCACGTTATGCTTCTGAAACTGATACTGAACTCAACCTTGGTTAATTTATCGGTGTAGTTCGGCGTCCTGGTGACGTCACGGCGCGGCCGCCCGCCGGGCCGCGTCGTGTCGCGCCGCGCCGGCTCGGTGTCCAATACTTGTTAATTCTCACATCGGAGAAGGTCGAGACTAAACAAACAATCACAACTTTATTCAAGGGTAGTCGTACCTACTGGTAATATTTACACAAGTTGTGTCATGAATATGTGACCGTTACCACTACGCGAGTGGGTGCTCCGCGAGGCGCCGCGGGCGCTGCGGCTCGGTTCACGCCTCGTTGATAATGATAACATTATTTATTATTCTTCATCTACGTTATCGGCGCCTCGTGTTTATCTCGCTTCTATAATATTTGTAAGGACTAGGTACGTACTTTGCCGCTATCTGAATATCATATTCATAAACTTGGCAGTCCTGCGACGAAGGGATCCAATATAAAACGAGTACAAAAGTGTAGCCACAGCTCGGTACTCGTATCTGCCGCCAGCCGTGGGCCGGAATGCTGTCTCCGTTCGGCCAGGAATGCGACAACGCGGAAAGCCATGCCCACAGTGCACACCTGACCGGTATTCCAGCAACAATCTTGCTTTTCCATATGCAGAGAGAGCATTAATTAAACCAGTAGGTAACCGTAACTGATATCTTTGTTGACGCTCCAGGCTGTACGGCGCATTCTTCACCTAAGCAGTAGTCACTGAGCTCCACGTGTTACGTCATTGTTTATGTTAGCATTACTGTATGGTGCGGCGCAGTCATACGTGTCACGTGCAAGTTGCAAGTTGCACTCGATCGCGGTTACGTCACGTCCTGAGTCTCCCAGTGTCCGCGGCGAGGTGCGGGGGGTGGTCGCGGCGTGTGACGTCACGGCGCATTCTCCGGCCGAGAGATGACTGACTGCACAAACCACAAAGACACTGAAAACCATTGTATAAAGCGGTACATACCGATGAAGTATCTTTCACAGAGTTATAAAACGAACAGTATCTTTGCTGTGTCGGTCCGTATGGCCTAATTCCGATCCATGACTCCGAACGCTGATAAGTTTAAACTTTAGAAGGTTGAATATAACAGAAAATGGTGTGTGTGTGTGTGTGTGTGTGTTTTTCTTTTTTTCTTCTTTTCTTATTGTTTCTTTTCATTTCATTACACTTGGAAATAAAAATAGAGTGGCATCACGAGCCGTACTCTACAACTATTACTGGTGGTCCCACTGTGCAGTGGGGCCACGAACCTACATTTTCAGGCTAGTGGGACTACGAGTAATGGTGGGACAATGTAGCTGGGACCACGAATCACACACCGTTAAGCCGAGTTTTAGTGCCCACTTTAAGTTTAGGACTTATGTGCATATTGTGATGGCACGCACCAAGGATGCGGTATGAGTACCGGTACGTACTCGTAATTCCGATCACCGCCGCGGTGATGACCAGCAACACCGCGAGTGCAGCACCGCACCGCGCACCGCACGTGATCACTCACTCGATTCATCACTCTGTGCTCCTCGTACGTGTAAAGTTCAAAGCTCACATTTTTTTGCCGTGACGTTATTTCACGTTTCCGCAGTGTTTGCTCTACGTGTAGTAATACGAGTACGTAATGAGTAATGAATGACAAACAGAATAGTGATTACCTATAAGGTAAATATTTATAAACACCTATTCTTTGAACAAAGATATTTTTTATTTTTTTTTAACTTGGAATTACTAGGTAACTCGTATTCGAAAGATGTTCGGCTGACCACCGCGCTACATGTAGCGCAATTGGTAAACGCGTCTGGTACGGTAAGCCGGAGGTGCGGGTTCGAGTCCCGCCGGTGGTGTTTTCTTTGTATCGCTTATATCTGATATTTGTAACCTATTCTTTGTTCAATAAATTACATTCATAGCTTTGTTTCACGTTAGACTCGACTTGTTAAATAAACGGCGAATAATGGTGCGGTCACATAAGACAAAAGAAAAAGTTGATCATAAATAAGGTACCTACCCCATTTTTAACCCCCGCCCGATCGAGGGGGGCGTGTTATAAGTTTGACACGTTTGTCTGTCGGTCTGTTTGTCTGTGGCGTCATAACTTAATAACGGATGATCCGATTTGGACCCGGTTTATTTTATTTTATAGAGAATTTTGTCGATAGTTCTTAGCTAGGTCTGATAAAAAATTGGACCAGTGGTTTCCAAGATCTTGGAGTATCTTTGATGTCAGATGGAATCTCTGGAACGGTAATAGCTAGATGAGTTGAGTTTCAGCTGAAAAGTCAGGTTCATGGTGCGTTTTCGACATCTGAAACCTTGAGAATCTGATGACGATCAGGAAAAAGTAAGTGAACTTCAATTTCACAACATGAAACTGGAAGAATTGTAAGATTATCGGCCCGCCGAAACTATAATAGTTAGATGGGGTCTTGTCGAACTAAAGTCGTAGGGAATCCTGAGACATTTCAAGAGAAAAAAAACCAAAGAAGGCGGGCAAAAAATATATGAAAATAGTCAGGCCGAAGACCGTAGCCCGGAGCGTTCCCCGCCTTCAGGCGTCGTCACCTGCTGAATGTTCTCAGCCATATCAGATGAAAAATGGATCAGTGGTTCTAAGATCTCGGGATGTTCGAGTATGATGGGATCTCTGGAACGGTAACAATTAGGTGGTTCGAGTTTGAGCTCAAATGTTTATGACCATTGCCTTCCCACGCCTGGAACCTTGAGGACCTGATGATAACCAGGAAATAGTAAGGGGATCTCCACAATGGGTACGTCGGGGTATTCTTAATTTTTTAATTTAGAGTTATTTCTGGTATCTTTATACTTTAGACCGATTTCCCCATCGACATTGTCGGACGAGCCTCGCGTCGCTCGCAGCCGCGCGTGCTTCATACTCATAACGTGCCATACGGCCATGAAGGTACGAACGCCCGCCCCTCACGCCCCACAATTACGTCTCTTTTCATGTATCATATTTAGGTTTTCCAGACAGAGCGCGAGCTATGCTGTCAAGATGCTTCCCGACCCCCGCGCCTCACCACCCCACCCCTCGACTTGGTGACCTAGGTTCATAGGACATCGGGGAGGGAGAAATATCTTTCATCCAGTATACGGCGTATATTGAATTACTGACTATGATCCTCATATAAATCGAGTATAGTGTTCTGTCACTTTCCAATACGACGCCGACGTAGTCCCATAATGTTCAAATGATTTATATCTCGTGCTGGCTGTGAGGATTTAAAGTGAACTGATTCCCGCAACTTGGATAGTTCGAAGAAATCGTAAACGTGCGAACGACGGCGGCGGTCGGGGCACGGCACACGGACCGAGCACGGAGCCGAGTCTAGAGTCTAGACCACGGCGAATCGATTCATATGTAGAGTAGAACGACGATACACTTATAATTATTTACTCAAGTGTTCTGTGCTGGATGCTGGATGCTGAACACGTTTGTTTCGGCCTGCCGTGCCGTCAACTTACTGCCTACTCGGGTCTGACCTACATTTGACATACCTGGGTAAATCGTCATCATTCATAACACTTCATTTCAATCTAAAAAACCTGGAATAGCCGGTGTTTCGGTCTCTGTAGTTAAAATACCTATAGAGTCAGTCACGGCACACCACTCGCCACACTGTCGTATCAAATGCACCGTGGTAGGGACTGGGAGAGTCCGACAGAGCCAGGTAGAAGGGAACTCTACAAAAAGCTCGCTCGTTTTTTTGTAGAGCTTTGGGTCGGGATCGGGATCGCAGGCGCAGGCGCAGCTTGCGTTCCGAAGGGACGACGACGTAGAGTGCGAGGGAAATGTAATAATAACTAAATAAGACTGTTTTGGGTTTGAGCATTTTTATGTTGGTTCGATGATGGTGGATTAATTAAGTATTTTAAATAGGTAACATACTAATTATTTTTTAACTCAGTTTAATGTTAGTTATTTGTCTGTAAATAAATTTCATTATAAAAGAACATTAATTCATTACGATTGTAATAGTGTTACTCACATGTCGTGTGTGAAGCGTTATCGGGTCGAACAGAGAGACTTATGTATGTATGTATAGTTTAATAAGTTAAAAACAAAGAATAGTGATAACACTAAGTGAGCAAACGTATAAGTGATAGTAATAAGTAAAATATATTAACAATAAGTTTTGTCATACTTGGAATGTTTAATGTGTTAAACAACAATAGGTACATATTTGTTAATAAAATCACTTATTAAAAATCAATCTAATTTCCTGCAAATAATACTTAAGCTGTTATTAACGCTGTTAATTACTTAAGTTTCATTTTGATTTTACTTTTTTTTTAAATTAAGTCCAGTGTCAAGTCCGGGCCCACACCTACATACTGTCCGTCTAATAATTAATGTAATATTTGCCAGAGAGTGAGCCCCTGTTGACGCCGCAACAAGTGCTGTGCACACCGCGCCGGACTCACCGCGAAGGCTATGTTGATGAACACGAACACCCGCTCGGCGCTGCACATCCGCGCGCACCCCATGCTGCCGCCGGTGGTGCCGCTGCTGGCTGTCGTGTCGGCGCTAGAGGACACCGCGCACCACGGACCGAGCTGCACACACTGGCCTGGCACTGGTCCGTGGTGTCAGCAGACGCGGCGTGTAAACATCGCGGGGTCGTGTGGCGGGCTCGGCGTCACGCGGTCACGTCATACGGCGGGCGCTCGCGGGCGCGCCTGCTAAGGCACTGCCGCCTGTCGGAGGCCGGACGCCCGCCCGACGGACGGACGGAACGCGCGCCGCGCCGCTCCTCGAAGCGCCGAAAGCGCTTTAAAGCACTGAGCGATGAAAAGCTCGGCCAGTTATTGGCCAATTCGGTTATAAAAATTAAAAAATGGTTTAAAATTTGAACTTCTGAACGTCTCTCTTCTACCTCCGCCTCCGAGTCCGGTTCCGACTCCGATAAAACATATTTAAAACCTTCGGTTCCGGTAAAATCGCCTCCGTAACATCCCTAACTAACTCGGTAAGAATGCGGCGTCACGCCCGCGCAGGTAAAGTTCCGAGCGCCCTGTATGAAGTTGACCAGTTAGGTGCCTACCTACTTAATTAATCACCGGCACTGTACTTCACTCACAACACTCTTTATTGGACCTTCCCTAGATACTTCCATAGATTTTATCACATGCAGACGGCGAGATCGACTGATGGACTCTATGCGACCGACTATACATCGATATAGAAGTAGGTGCACGGTTCCAGGGCCCTCTCCCCCCATAGTCGAGTACCGGAGTGATCGACCACGTACAGAGATTGATCTATGGATATAATCTTGTTCGCTGCGCAATTATATGATTTGATGAATGAAGCGACACGAATCACGGTAGTAAACCACCAGCACTAGGATTCTATTTAGTCAGTCATTCATGAGTTGCATGACTCTACATATTTCGCGGCTGGATGACGACAAACAATGCTTCACTGAAAATTAGACAATCAAAAAACGTTAGTCTCTTCTTACATACGGTTATGACTACTGTGTGCGTCTACATTATAGGATTGATCTCTTACTGGGGCGTGATTCACTACAGATGCGCCGCGCAGGTGTGTATGTTTGTGTTGTAGATGCGCCGTGCAGGTACAACTTTGTGTTTTAGATGCACCGTGCAGGTATAACTTTGTGTTGTAAACTTGTTACGCATCGATCACCTGATCTCCGCAAATCACTACCTACTCGTATTTCAGCTGATCTCCAGCTTTATCCAGATAACTTGCTTCTCCTGCAGAAAGAGCGCTGCAAGGTCAAGCACGTCTAGCGAGGCAGCGCTGCACTTAGCACAGGGCATGCTGTGAGGGTCCCGGGGCACGCGGGGCGGCAGTCTCTCGGGGTCGCGGGGTGCCCCGCGCCCCGCTCGCGCGCCCCGCCCCGGCCAGCTGTCGGCCGCCGCGCCGCGCCGCCGGGCGCGCGTCACCGTCTGTGACGTCACTACATTGAGCTTTCGCGCCCTTTGACCATTACAGTACATGACCCAAACTTCGTAACAGAACGGTAGGGTATAGGGCCAGACCGGGCTGTTAGACTGAAACCTGTTTTTGTAACTAGCATCCTAGCCATATAGCCTCTCCTAAATTATTGAAATCGCTGTATCATTACTACAAAAAAAATAAAAAATAACACGAGTTATAGAACTGTTACGATAGGCTGCATGGTCTTGTTTACACACTGTGTCTTTAGATTGTATACCTTCTACCTCACTCAGACACGGGCGGACTACCTCAGCGTCAGGAAGATAAAGACTGCAAATTGTAGGTGTATGTTGAAGAGTTTGGCAGTAGCCCTACATCATACCTACAACAACTTTAGACACCTACAGCTCATACACCGGGCGCTTCAAAGACATCGCATATTGTAGCGACTAGACGCGAACCCGACACGAACTCAACTCAGAGCAAAGCATTGAAATGTGAGCCCTATATCGTATTACATACAGTAGGTTTTCAAAATTCAAGTGATGTAGTCGTCGACTAGTGGCCCACGCGTTGACAACTCATCGACGACTACTTCACCTTCTACTTTTGAATTTTGAAAACCTACTGTATGTAATATGATATAAATCTCACATTTCAATGCCTTGCTCTGAGTTGAGTTCGTGCCGGATTCGCATCGAGTTTGTCTTATTAGACCATAAAGGCGATGGCCATAAAGGTTTTAGTCAAAGCAAGCGCCCGTGTAAGTTGTAGGCTGTATGAGGTAGAGTTTCTGCCAAGCTCCACCTCGTGCTCGAGACGTGCTCCGTTGAAGGTGAATTTACTATTTTATATTGTATGTATCTTTTATATTTAAGTAGGTATTTTTCTGTATTTTAAACCATTTAGCCAGGAAGTAATGAGTTTAATGTAGGGACCAAATTAAACGGCTGTCTAATTATGGGTGCCATAAAAAATACAGTAGTGTAAATCTATACGTATAGTTAGAATATCAAAATCGGTCCGCGCCGCGCCGCTGAGCGCGCTAGTGTGGCGGAAGCTTAAACGTCTTCAATTACGCTCTCTGAGGAACCAATGAACGCCAATTACTGACCAGCACCATCTCGCAGCATAGACCTATCCTCCTCGATAAAGAAAACGTGGCATCTTTGCATCTTTCTTCGAGCTAAGATCTAAGGCATGGTAAAATAGAGGCAAGAATGGCCAAGATCCCCGATTCTCGCGCTTAATCTGTTGCCTGGAAACTTTACTCTTTGAGTATACTGATTAGATTAACGCCGTTAATAATTGAATGAAGTTAACTCTAAAATATTTGCATGTCAAAGCTGGCGAAATATGTGACACCCAATATTTAAGATTTGTCATCCAATGTACCATATTTCTGACGAATAAATAACTCATTCATTCAATGAAAGCCAGTGTTTTAGTCGAATAAATAAAACGTTAATTGACGGAAATAAAGGCTAGTACTGTCTCGGAATAACTGTACCGACTGACTCCAGCGAAATGCCTCGCAAAGGAAAACAATGTAGTTGTTTGAAATTTTGAACTACTGATACCAGTGGAACACTATCGACGGCATCGGGACACTTTCGTCGCTCGAGGCGCATCTCTATTTGGAGAATTAAAGATGAATGTCCGCTGCGGCCGCTCCGCTCTCCTGTATCGTTAACCCCTTCACACCTACGGCTCCTCGACCCGTGGACCGTGGGGTCGCAGGTTTGGTCCCGGCCCCGGACGACTTATTGTTTGGCGATGATTTCTACTTTGCACAATTCCTATAAGATAAATTACCGCTTAAATTATTAATAAATTACCTACTTTTACCTATGTTTAGTGATTTAAGTTTCGTTAATTCGTTTTAATAGAGATGTAGGTTTTCAAAATAAAATAAAGAGCCCATGACGCGGTCCAGCGGTGACAACGTTCAGTCGGTAATCATTTGTCCCAGTATGTAGTAGGTACCTACGTAAACAACACAGGGGAACTATCTCCAAATTTACATCACATTACACATGCACATGCTCATAGGTAATGCTGTCCAGTAAGATGCAACTTCGATACAATCTACTTCCTATACTGTTGCGACAATGGAGACATTCTTTGTCATCATCATCAGCCTATTATTGTCCCCATTGTTGGGGCACAGGCCTCCCCTTGCAGAATACGGATCATGATCCACCGAGCGGGCCCAGTGCTATGCGGTGTATTTCACACGCCTTCGGAAACTTTTAATTTCCTCAGACATGCAGGTTTCCTCACAATGTTTTTCCTTTACCATTAGAGCAGTCTGTAAATGTACGTAAGTCTTCGAAAAAAATCGGAAATACTCATTGGTACATGGCATTGCATGGTTTCGAACCCGGACCTCCTGTATTCTGTATATTTGTAGTCGCTTCATTTGTATGTGAAGGATTTATTTAAGTCCTATGCGAATTTCCAGGGAAGTCGACAAGTGGGATTTATCGTAATGGTATTTGAGTGTGTCCCTGGCCTGTACCCTGTACACTACATGGACTCCGATGTCTGTGTTGCGTCACACACAATCTTCATCCATCTGCATACAAACGCGAATCTGATGCGTTTTCCGCGCGTTACATTACAGCGATGCAAAAAGTAATCGGACCCAGGATGGTGATGTACCTACATAACAACAACAAGACAAAGACCCAAATGACAAGGAAATCTATAAGAGAAAGTGGAAGCTGCAACTCGCATACTCAGGCAAGCTAAAAAAAATTTATCGTATCTAATCCACTGATAATAAAAAATATAAGAATTTCCTTAAAAAAATATTTTGGTACGTAGGTAAGTATTGAAAATTAAAGACAAAAGAAATGAGCCACAGCGAAAAGGCACGTAAACACTCCGCGTGGCGGGGAGACTGGAATGTATTCTCCATCTACACCCTGGACGTGGACAGCTGAGCCGGTTGGAACCCCTGATCAAGTGGAACAAACCACAAATTATAATTAAGTACGTAGATATTTATTACGTAGGTATTACGTACATTTAATCTTTTTGCTACGAAACCATATATTCTTTGACCTAACGTAAACGTTTCTTTGACATTGTGTGTTCTTTTTTGACAATGCCATATTTGTGTCATGTGTATAGGTACCAGAGTGTACCTCCGTGATCTAAACAAGTATACCTACAAATACATTATACAAGAATGCTGTGCTAGACTTTGATACAAAGATCATCTTTTACGCACATTTAGGACGTCCGTGTCGTATGGGAGACGACGCGGCCCTCAACACTTGGAGAAATGAGAACATCTGCGTCGCCATCACTGAAGTGGTACATCAGAGCTAAGATTATTTAGTATTCTTTACATTTATGTTTTATGTAGTACTAGGTCTGTTGCTGATCGTTGACCTTACAATGTTTTTTATATAGTAACTCATCACATGATTGGTACCTACGTACATGGCGTGACCTGGGAATCGAATCCGAATCTTTCGTACGGATGGCTGCAACCGCCGCTCTAGTCACTACGACACTAATGACAACGATATAGGTTGTAGAGAGTCGTGACGTGAAACATTGAACTTTTACTGACATATCTATGTCTCCAGCCAAACTTTGATAGATTTCACCTACGGGACGAACATCCTAAAGTAACAGGAAAGGAGTCTCTAGTCTACCTGTCACTCCCATCCAATCTTACGTCGGTGCATCTCATTCATCTCAGTCTTATAAACAAAGAAATAATTCGTAACATTATTTACTTATTTGAGGATTATGTGATCCGTTACTGGTTTGAATAGTTCGACGGTATTCATTCATAATGTCAGTTAGATCCAGCGTAGGTACACTAGCGGAGTGGAGGTCTGGAGGTGCGGCGACAGCCATTCTTTAGGTCGCTAGTCACCGTATGAAGTGAACGTGTGACGGTTGCAGGTCGTGGGGCTGATCGTGGCCAGCATGAGCTCCCTGTGCGCCACGTACCCGGCGGCGTGGCGGCCGCTCGTCGCGCTGCTCGCGGCGGCCGCGCCGCCCTTCCTGCTGCTCGCCGCCGCGCGCTTCCTGGCGCAGGCCAGGGTAACTAGCCTAGCACTGGCCCTAGGGTACTTGTATTTGTGTACTGGCAGTAAGTCCGCACAGTCATGGGTGGCTCCGGAAACGTCCGGTCCACCTCGCTCGGCTGCCAGCTCGCGTGTCTGTTTCGAAAAATAATATGAGCGGCGCTAAGTAGCGCGGGCGCGTGCGGCGGGCGGCGGGCGCGACGGTCGCCCGCACACGGTCTCGTTTCTCCAAATCACTTCAGCGCCGCGGCGTGTCGCGGGTCGCACGCGTCGGAGGGTACAACTACGTACAAAGATGAATATCGATAGTGAGCGCACAATAATTGACGTGCAATGTCGCCCCGTATTATGGGAATGGCGAGTGAATTATACAAGGATATAGTTGCCTAGAAAGAAAATTTTGTTCCACTCAACGCAACTGTACGCGCGAAGGGAGTTTAGGTGCACACCGGGCTTTTTGAGATCAGATGGCCAGACAGACACCAAGCTTCAAGTGATGAATTGTTCATTCTGCTGTATAAATAATTACAAACTGTCTCCACTGTCTGTTCTACTCCGACGTTTGACTGCCGTTCCCCGCCGCCAGGGCGCCCCGCTGCTGCTGAAGGCGGTGATGATAGCGAGCGCGCCGGTGCACCTGTGGGCGGCGGCGGCGCTCGCCTACTGCGCGGCGGTCAGCCTCCGACACCACCACATCTACCACCGGCTGGTGGGCGTCGTGTCGCTGCTGCTCTGCGGCGCGCTCTGCTGTCAGTACCCAGTACCCACTGTAATTGTAGGTACCTACCTACCTAGAGTACCTAGTCGAGTCGCTTTGACGAGCGCGTTCCCGTGTCCCCGTGAGGGCGTCACGAGTTGGGCGGGTGTGCGCGGAACCATACTGCTGTTGTCAAATAGGTCACGAGTGCCGATTGTTTTCCCGCCAAAGTTTTAATGAACCTATAGCGCGAAATATGAGACACTCCTCTTTTAAGTAATGGGGTCCGAGGTGAGACCCCGGATATTATGTTTCAGACACGGCGTACCGCGGTACGGTGGTGGCTCGCCGGCTGCTGCAGCAGCTGTCGCCGCCGCCGCAGCCTCAGTCGCAGCCCGAGAGTTGAGCTGACGTCTCGCTCGCGCCCGCGAGCGCTCTCTATAGCCGACAGGAGCCGGGTCTCCAATTCTCCACGGCGCGGCGTGTTGTGTAGCCGTAGGCACACGTACAGTCGACCACGAGCTATAGTATACCGTCTGTCAAAAACCTTCAATTCAATCTCAACCTTATGCCTGCGCAATGATACATTTCAGATTCTCAACTTTTGACGTTTCGGGTAGGTCGACCTGCGGTCGACTGTACACGTGTTCATTTGACGTTTCATTTACGTTCACATTCATTTGATAGGATTTTTCTTATTTAATTTCTTAAGCTGTAATGATTAATGTAGGTATGTTTTAGGGAATTTAGGTACTATTAGGTATTATACGAACTTGATTAATGAACTCTTTCGTCATTCATTCTCTTCTCATACGAGACGAATATTGTAGGTGAGGATGAGGTGGATGTACCGAGTGTCATCGACCTGGTCAAATGTAAATATGACTAGATAATCATTGACAGGCAGTCGACTGGCTGCAGTATGCACTTGCGCAAGTAGGTGTTGTAAGGCAAATGAAAGGGTTCGTATTTAGTGATATTACATTTATTAGTGTTCAAAGTAATAAAACTAGATATAAGTATTATGACATGGCACCTCGCGGCGCGCCCGGCTCGACCGCGGTACATAGCCGGTATATACTGCCAGGTGCTGGGACATCGTACACGGGGAGCTCGCGAACGAAGAAAGGAGGAAAGGTGCCAACGTGAGAAACCGGAGCAGAAATGAGCTGCTTAAGAGTTTACGGTAGCTGACCTGCAACCACCGCACTGAGCCGGCGTCGTCGTCGGGCCCGGCCGTTACATAGCTCTCTTCACCGAGGGCTTATCAGGTACAGCCCGGCCCGATTCGGCGACCAATCCTGAATGTTTTCAGATACTATACGTGCCTATCCCGGCACACGCGAGCACTGGCAGAGCATTTCAAACAAAACCTAAGCGGTCGCGCGGAGGCCGTAACCGTACTCTTGAAAAAAAGTGATATTACCACAAGTCCCCGGTCGCGTTCTATCCCAATAGTTCCGTGATGGACTTCATGTCCGTTTGTTCCATGGGAGCGGACCCTTAAAAATGTATAAAAGGGAACGCGACAGGCGGCCGCAGTCGGGGGCGCCCCTACTAACGTAAACTAAACACATCTATAATATAATAACATTAGTGAACTAAACTATAACAGGAAGGAACACGGCTGGCCGCACGACGCCGCCCGGCGCCCATCTGCGGCGGCGCCGGGCGGCGAGCGCGCAGGACACTACACTAAAAAAAATATCAGTCGACAGTACAGATCTATAGAACAACGATAAAAGTATTATTATAGAGAGACTACATATAATTATAAATTTGTACTCGGTTCCAACTTAGTGTCAGTTAGTATTGTTAATACAAAGTAACAAGGAAATAAAATGAAAAATCAGTCTCAACTTAAAATCTACAGAAATCGTACAACGTACAGTAAAGCAGTTGGGCAGTGACAGACAGACATACATCTAGCGACACGGACGGCGTCCGCGGCTGTAACAGATAGGGGTCAAACGGACTCCCGGTGGGATCTGATCTGAAGTCGACATTCTTTTAGCACATTTCCAGACAAACGATCATTAATGTAACGCTTATCTGCGCATATAATATTCGAATCGTCTTTTTAATTTAAAATAAATCTAAGGAAGGCGTTGTAAAATGCAACAAACGCGCCCGAGAGGCGCGCGCGCACGCTCGGGCGCGGCTCTTTGGTAACGAACACAACACATACATTACATATTGTTTTACTTCATACTTCGGTTCGTAATTATTACCAATGTCTCAGTCTCAGACAAAATATAAATAGCTCAAAAAAAACCTATGCTAAGATGAAATAGTAAAAAAATCCGGTCCATTAGGAAAGTATGCGCAAGAGACGTGGTGTGGACGGGGCACAGACGCGACGTTCGAATTTCGAACTGTATGCAAACGCCTGTAAAGTTCACTATTGATTAGCGGAAAACATTTAGAAACAGAAGAGGCGCTATCACGCTGTTGCTGATATCAAATGGAACGTGCCACGTCCGTGCCCCGTCCGCGAACACTAATGTGGAAATGAAGTGACATATTTCCGGTAAAAACTGTCACAGATTTGAGGCACGTTGTCGTGGCTTTACGCTAGTTACATTAAAAAGTGATTGGGCGGATCCCATACAAGCTTGGACTCAATTTTGTTTTTCTTTTGGCTTCCAACCAAACAACATTTGATAGATCTATCTGATCTGATAGCCTAGAACTACATTTTTTTTATTAAGAAGCAAACAACCTAAGTCGTGTGGAACAGTATAAAAAGAATCAGAGCGATTAGTATGAAGACATTTTGATCTCCAGCTCCTGTCCCACACGACTTAGGATGTCTGTTCCATAATGAAATATGTAGTCCTCGGTGAGATGTATCAAACGAGCCACGTGTGGTTGGAGGCGAAGCCCTGGGTCCAGAAGCGCCCAATATCCTTTATTTGATAAAACTGAACTGTATAATTTAACGCGTACGAAGGAGCAGGACAGTAAATGAAGAGTTGATACAGTACAATACACAACACAACATATGACAATAAGCTTACCTCTAACACACATTTGGTTACCACTTACGAGAGTACTCGCTACGTTACGTTAGTACATACAAACAACAATCATTATTAATAATAATTCAATAGTAAGTAGGTGTCTATCAAGTAAATAAATATATTTGTGGCTCACGTCACGGGAACTGCCCGTGACACTTGTGCTGAACAATCCGAAAAGGATTTGAGTGACACATATTTTATAATATAATATAAATTAAAAATTAAATATAATAGACATAAAGAATAGGCTAGTTGACAATATTTGAGAAACTGGATAATATTTCATCTCATTATTTTAGCAATAATATGAATATTTCAATGAAAATCCACCATTTACACGGTGTATTTTGCATTTTTATAAACCAATTTAAATTTTCGTACCAAAACACTCCAACTGTCATGGCGTCTCGAATGACGTCACGCCTTACAAAACACGCTTTTGTAAAACCTGAGTTCATTGCAAAGATTTATTATCGTCATCATATTGTTATTAAACCGTAGGTCAATTAATAAAATAAAAAATTTAATAGCACAAAATTACCGAACCATAACAAAAAAAAATGTTTTGCAAGGCGTGACGTCATGCGCTCTGTTTGGTGTTTACTGTCACGTGACATTGCATTTACATTGCACGTGCATTTAATCCTCAAAAATATTAAATAATACTGTTTATTTTAATCGATTTTCGGTATCTTTAGACCTTGACTAACTATACAACATAAAAATATATCAGGTTTTGTCTTACCGTCAACTACCCTATTACACATAAGACACCGTTTATATGTTCAATATCTACTTATTGTAAGCGTCTGGCGTGTCGTGGCGACACTACATTCAGTCGGTTACATCCACGATGCCAGGATACAGTACTTTTGTTGATTAAAAGTACAACATCAAATCAAAAGTTGTTCAGTATAGTGGAGAGTTGATTGCAGTCTTGTATACAACATCAAATCAAAAGTTGTTCAGTATAGTGGAGAGTTGATTGCAGTCTTGTATACAACATCAAATCAAAAGTTGTTCAGTATAGTGGAGAGTTGATTGCAGTCTTGTATACAACATCAAATCAAAAGTTGTTCAGTATAGTGGAGAGTTGAATGCAGTCTTGAATACAACATCAAATCAAAAGTTGTTCAGTATAGTGGAGAGTTGATTGCAGTCTTGTATACAACATCAAATCAAAAGTTGTTCAGTATAGTGGAGAGTTGATTGCAGTCTTGTATACAACATCAAATCAAAAGTTGTTCAGTATAGTGGAGAGTTGAATGCAGTCTTGAATACAACATCAAATCAAAAGTTGTTCAGTATAGTGGAGAGTTGATTGCAGTCTTGTATACAACATCAAATCAAAAGTTGTTCAGTATAGTGGAGAGTTGATTGCAGTCTTGTATACAACATCAAATCAAAAGTTGTTCAGTATAGTGGAGAGTTGATTGCAGTCTTGTATACAACATCAAATCAAAAGTTGTTCAGTATAGTGGAGAGTTGATTGCAGTCTTGTATACAACATCAAATCAAAAGTTGTTCAGTATAGTGGAGAGTTGAATGCAGTCTTGAATACAACATCAAATCAAAAGTTGTTCAGTATAGTGGAGAGTTGATTGCAGTCTTGTATACAACATCAAATCAAAAGTTGTTCAGTATAGTGGAGAGTTGATTGCAGTCTTGTATACAACATCAAATCAAAAGTTGTTCAGTATAGTGGAGAGTTGAATGCAGTCTTGAATACAACATCAAATCAAAAGTTGTTCAGTATAGTGGAGAGTTGATTGCAGTCTTGTATACAACATCAAATCAAAAGTTGTTCAGTATAGTGGAGAGTTGAATGCAGTCTTGAATACAACATCAAATCAAAAGTTGTTCAGTATAGTGGAGAGTTGAATGCAGTCTTGAATACAACATCAAATCAAAAGTTGTTCAGTATAGTGGAGAATTGAATGCAGTCTTGAATACAACATCAAATCAAAAGTTGTTCAGTATAGTGGAGAGTTGAATGCAGTCTTGAATACAACATCAAATCAAAAGTTGTTCAGTATAGTGGAGAATTGAATGCAGTCTTGAATACAACATCAAATCAAAAGTTGTTCAGTATAGTGGAGAGTTGAATGCAGTCTTGAATACAACATCAAATCAAAAGTTGTTCAGTATAGTGGAGAGTTGAATGCAGTCTTGAATACAACATCAAATCAAAAGTTGTTCAGTATAGTGGAGAATTGAATGCAGTCTTGAATACAACATCAAATCAAAAGTAGTTCAGTATAGTGGAGAGTTGAATGCAGTCTTGAATACAACATCAAATCAAAAGTTGTTCAGTATAGTGGAGAGTTGAATGCAGTCTTGAATACAACATCAAATCAAAAGTTGTTCAGTATAGTGGAGAATTGAATGCAGTCTTGAATACAACATCAAATCAAAAGTTGTTCAGTATAGTGGAGAGTTGAATGCAGTCTTGAATACAACATCAAATCAAAAGTTGTTCAGTATAGTGGAGAGTTGAATGCAGTCTTGAATACAACATCAAATCAAAAGTTGTTCAGTATAGTGGAGAATTGAATGCAGTCTTGAATACAACATCAAATCAAAAGTTGTTCAGTATAGTGGAGTGTTGAATGCAGTCTTGAATACAACATCAAATCAAAAGTTGTTCAGTATAGTGGAGTGTTGAATGCAGTCTTAAATCAATTTCCAAAAAAAAGTGAGTATGTCTATATTATCGCTTAAAGTCTTTCGCGAGCTCAGTCTTCGAATAGAGAATATTTTTATAAATGCCAAAGTTACTTTACAGTCAGTCGAGTTGCACAAAACAGAAAATAAATATCGTATTTTCTGTTTATTAAGCTTAAGCCACGCTAGGCATACTAAATAAAGGGTGAAAAAATATATCCGCGAGCGGGATTTGAACCTGCGACCTTGCCTTTCCGTGGCACTGCTCTATGTCTATGGGCGACGGTGACCACTTACCATCAGGTGGCCGTTTGCTCGTCTGCTCTCCTTATTCAATAATAATAATAATAACCAACTGAGCTATCGCGGCTGCAAATCGGCTCAGGTTCTAACCCCGCTCGCAGTTTTTATTCACTCTTTTTCTAATTTATTTAATAAATATCGTGTTACATTTTATAGATAGATCACTTGGTGACGATCGATCCTTGAAAAAATAAATTAACTTCACATCACTCAGTTGTTGAAGGAATGAGCCTCACCGAGGGATTTCGTATACAAAAATAGTAATTAGGATATTTCTGCAGTTTTGTGCAACTATTCAAAAGAGTAGTTAGGAATGTGGGAACAAACATTTGTTGAACATTGACTGTCATCGGTGGCGTGTACAGACGCAGTACACCCTATAGTTGCGATCTGACTAGGGGTCCCTAACAGGCGCTCGGCCCTTAAACATCTAACGTTTGTACAGGTGAGTATTTTAATGCGAATGTACCACCGCCGTTCGACAGTGGTCATTCGGTATCGATATGCAAAGTTATAGAGAGCATACGCAATTTGAATTCGTACTGTATGCTTTTATAGGAGGTTCCTTTCAGATCGTTGTCGTTTTATGGAACGGGCCGGCGACTCCGGCACGCTCGACATAATAAATGTCGAATTCGACTCTAGTCGCGCACGTTCGTTCACATAATTATTTAACAATGTTAAGACTTTCGTGGCCGGAAGTCGAACCCTTTGTGTGTCGAGTGTGCCAGAGCGGCCGCCCCAGTGCACGATGCGCGCGAGCTGCCACATCGCTCAATACATCGGAAAACGACAACGTGTGCGCGTCGCGGGCGAGAGGGCGGCGAGCGCGCGCGGCCGGCCCGGGCGGCGCATGCGCGCGCCTTACGCCTTGTAGCGCGTGTCGGGGTGCGCGCGCAGGCACAGCGCCAGCGCGAGTAGCAGCGTGAGCGCGTGCGCGGCCAGCAGCCCGGCGCCCACGGCCAGCGGCACGCGCGCGCCCGCCGCCAGCGCGGACAGTACGCGCGGCGCGCACGGCGCGGCGTACAGCCCCGCCGCCGAGCCCGAGGCCGCCGGCACTCGCCGCGCCGACAGGCACTCCTCCTCGTCCGTCGTCTGCGGACATACAGTCGACCCGTTACACGTATTACAAAGGGAATAGTACACCATAGTCTATCATCCGACTCGGTCACAGGCGATAAGTCCGAGTGACACGAAACGACACGAGCAGCAGACCAGATTTGTGCTTCTCGTATGATGTGGTATACTCACGGCGCAGCAGGAGGGCGGCACCCAGTAGTAGGCGGAGGGCGCGCCCACCGACAGGTCGAGCGGCGCGGGTGTCGCCTGCCCCGGTGCCCCGCCCTCGCCCTCCGCGTCCTGCGCGCGCGCCCACGCCGAGCCCTGCCAGTCGCGCGTACCCTCCGCGCCGCAGCATTCCAGCTGTCCGACACACATCACATACGATTATACTCATATCCTCTTGAGCAGTAACATCCTCAGTAAACGACTAGGCGGCCCCAATCGTGCGAAGAAGCGAGGCGGTGAGTGAGGAAAAAATTGGTCAATTAAACTCGTAATATAGTCGCATCGCCTCCTCGCAGAGTCTAGCGAGCGACGAACAGGGTCGACACTGACCCCGTGCTGGATGGCGTCGAGCACGTGCGTGCGCGCGGGCAGGCGGCCGTACTCGTGGCGCAGCGCGTGGGTCAGGCGCTCGCGCAGAGCGCGCTGCAGCTGCGGCACGTGCGCCGCGCCCCACCAGGCGGCGGCCCCCTCGGCCACGGCGCTGAGCGACAGCAGCGCGAACCCGGCGGCCAGCAGCGAGGCGGACCCGCGCGCCGCCCCGCACAGCGCCGCCAGCGCGCCCAGCGTCAGCGCGCCGCCCCACGCGCACAGCGCCAGCAGTCCGGCACGCGCTTCCGCGCCGCCCGCCCCTCCCACCGCGCCCTCCTCCCCCTCCGCGGCGCGCCCCTCCCACAGCGCCCAGGCCGCGAACGCCACGGCCGCGCCGCCCACGCACTGCCACAGATTAATTAATTTCAAAATAATTCTAAATTATAAGAAACCTCCGATGTACTATTGTGGAGATCCCCTTACTTTTTCCTGGTCATCATGAGATCCTCAAGATTCCAGATATGGGAAGGTCACCATGGTCATAAACATTTGAGCTCAAACTCGAACCACCTAACTGTTACTGATTGAGTCAGGGGGCTCGTGCGGGGTTTTTCCGCTAATTAACACCTGAAACCCGCTGAAATCTGTGTGCTAAGACTCTATGTGTGGTGCCTGGACATTGCCCATGAAAGTTCCTGCAGAAAGAGCTGTAACCTAAGCCTGGACGACCGCCACGCCGGGTGTCCACAGGTCAATGCCTAAGAACAAGTCGTCTTTCCTTGTGTTCCAGGGATTATTCTATTTTCAGAATTCTTGCCTGACTACGCAAAAAGCACTTAGGTATTGCATTTTATAAAATGAAGCGCTTGGCGCGACCAGTTACCGTTCCAGAGATCCCATCTGACATCAAAGATACTCCAAGATCTTGGAAACCACTGGTCCAATTTTTATCAGATCTAGCTAACAACACTCTCGACAAAAAGCTCTATTAAACTTTAAAAACAGGGTCCAAATCGGATCATCCGTTGTCAAGTTATGATGCCACAGACAAACACACAAACAGACGAAGTGTCAAACTTATAACAAAATTGCAGTTAGAGCCCCAACTGCAATTTTGTTTTTTAAGTTAATAAGTTTGACATGTTTGTCTGTTTGTGTGTTGCCGCCGAGCTGTGATTGGTTGATGTCGGATTAGTTTTTGAATTGAATTTGATTTGGTCCATAGAGCCTGTCATGTTTTCTAAATAAACTACGCATAAACCTGGTTCCAAAACGTTCACTTTACCCGAGAACAATTGTCAAACAAAGCGAGAATGGTTACGGAACGTACCCTAGGATGTAGAATCCCTAATCTCTACAGGAAATAACATTATTACCTCTGTCATTCTTTCAACATTCCAAGGAATGTTTTGCCCTAGCGTGTTTATGTGAACACCATGCACGCGCACCTTTTTATAGAGGCGTCTGGCTTTTGAGGACATTACAGTAAACACAACAACTCTGTTGTTTAATGGTTGTTTACAAGTAGTAGGTAGTACATCCATCCAGTAAAAATATTATTAATGAATTCGACTTTTACATAGGTGTGCCTGGTATTCGTATCACCGTTTAGACAATTTATTATTAAACAAATTGTTTGCAAATAGCAATTAGTACGGATCCCCTTCGCTTATTTGCATACATAGCCGAGATCGAAATCGACAAATCTCAATGAAATACAACTGTACGAGACCATCTAGTAGACAATATAAATTGGCCCAGCAATGCTAGTTTCAGTCATAAAATAGAGTTCTCACCAGGAATATTATATTGAAGAGTATCAGCAAACATTTCATCAGTGAGTAGCACCGGGACATACCCATGTCTAATGCCTGTATTAACGTTGTTGATTTGTAACCGTACGAGCACAAGAACGCGCCGTGTCTTATAAATATCGCAAAGTACTTAGAATATTAGATTTTCTTCAAAAATCATCACAAATCACAAACAAACAAGTTTAACCGAGCAAGTGAGGCGAGCACAGATTAGAGAGAGACGAGTGGACATACTCTAATCTGTGGAGGCGAGAAGCAAGTTATGGCAGGGGCAGGGGCAGGGTAGAGGGGACTGGGGACTAGGCAGGCAGTGTTCCCAAACCAAAAATAATAATTCGGTACCTTATTACCTTGAGATTACCTTATTGTGACATATCGCAGTACCTACTGTTATATTGTGTATAATTCCAACTGCCATACGAATAAATAAATTAGGTACTCTCAAAATAAAGCATTTTTGTATAGAGTTGTATGAAAACTTTAAAAATTAATTACGAATCTTGACTTATTTTTTTATAGTTTTATTATTTACAACTTAAAATGCCTTCTTCAATTGAGAAATAAGAAATATGAAATAATATAATTTAAAATAATACTAAAGCTAAAACTAAACTAAGGCTAAGAAAGTTAAAGATAAAAAAAATGTGTTAAGTCCCCCACATCCGGCAGTGTACCCAAGAGACTGGCTGCGTTGCCCTGTTGGATAGCTAAGCTAATCCGCTTGGCCAAACAGGAGCCAGATCTTGGGTCTTTTGAGGCGTCGACCAGGCGCTTTGCGAGGTCCTTGAAGACGCGGTGCGCTCCCGGGCCCCAGGGTCCCAATGTTACAACCCCAAACGGTTCAAATATGTATGTTTCACCCAGATTAGTATATTTGCGCCGTTTGAGGGTTTCTGCAACAGCGGCCGCAGAGCCGGCTCTATAAGAAGTGGCTGGAAGATGAGACGGGGCAAGGGTGTAGTTCATAAGTTAATAGGGGAGGGAGGAGCGGGGCAATATTTCTCAAGTGTTCGTGGTGACCGTTATCAGCGCGGTCGTACATCGACTGCGCTAACCTCACCACGAACTGTTGGATGGATTCTATTTGCACATCGCGATTACGTCATTTCTGACGTAACGGCCCGTGCCTGTGCAAATACGCAGAGCAATATTCTGTTGAACCTGTAACCTTTTCCTTTGAGTAGGCCTGACGAATGGGTACCACGCAGGGGCGGCATAAGTAAGTAGTAGTAGTAGTAGTTGACAGGCATTCATCAAGAAGCTTGGATAAGCTTCTTCGCTTTCATTCAATATTGAATCGACCAGTGTTGACAACTCCGGGTTTAAAATGAATTGAAATCATCAATCAATCAATGTTGTCAATCAATTGGAATCGCTAGGAATATTGAAAGTTGATAGTTTATGGAAAATTGTGCCCAAATATCGCTAGTTTATGGAAAATATAGAAAACACAACACTAGGCTGTCAAAAGTTAATAAAATATATTAAACGCCTGTAAAACAATGTCGCTGACAAAGTAAAAAAACTGCTAGATTTAGCGATAAATTCGCTCAAGTAGCAACACTGATTGGAGCACAAAACATCCCCAAGGATCAAAGTGCCACTGGGGTTATCCATGGGTTATCCCCGGCCGGCCCCAGATAAGATAACACTGATTGGATAGAATGGAATGCTCATTGGATGCGTGTGAACACGCGTTAGTTGTCTTTCAATATTGAAAAGCAAATTGAAACCGAGATAGAGAGTCTCTTTATTCATGGTTTTCATACAAAATTGATATCAAGTATGGCTGGGACTACACTACACGGTTCCAGCGACGCGACGGTTCGGTTCAGGTACCGCTACTGGCCGTGTAGTCGACTGCATTCAAACTTATGCGTTGCGCTCAAGCCCCGCCCACTCGGTTCAGGAACCGTGCTAGGCGGTTCCAAGTGGAACCGCGGTAGGGCGGTAGGTGTAGACCATAGCGCATTTTTGTTTGAGTTTATATGAAGCTGCTATTCCATGAAATCGAACGATACTAGAACCATCGTCGTGTAGCCCGAGCCTTACAGTTAACCCGAGAGAAAACGGTTCGTGCATGACGGCCTAAGTGCTATTGTATGCATTTCATTTAACTATTATTTTTTAAATTGGTTGGTTGATGGTCTGACTTGAAAACATAATGTCAAAATTCAGGAGATTGAGATCGCCTTTTCAACCCTATTTTACACACTGGTCCTCTCAGTGTGCAGGTTTCCTCACGATGTTCTCCTTCACCGTTAGAGCAGTCGGTAAATGTACGTAAGATCGATAGATAGAAACAGTATGCGAATGAAATCGGTAGATTTCCCGTAAAATCGGTAGATTCTGAAACACTAGAGGTAGGTATTTTTTTAGTAATACGGCTCTGGGTTCCAGCCTTTTCGAGCCATGTGGATGGAGTTGTTTTGTACATTTAAATTTACGGCTCTGGATTCCATTTCTTTTGAGCCATGTGGTGGGGAAGACTTCAGCAGTATTGCCTATTTCAAGATTTATTTTGTGCTTATTTGATTATTACTTTTATAAATTGAAAACTTTCTTGCTCTGAGAAAATTCTTTATTTATCTTCTAGATTACATAATAAAACCACAATATATAGTTTTAGTCATAAGTTTCTGTACATACATTGTATATAATTTTGAATTGTAAGTTGTTAAATAACTAAATTAAATACTTATAAGAAACAACTTAACATTAACTTTACTAAAAGTAAATAGTACCTATGAGAGAGTGAGAGTGAGAGAAGATACTTTTTGTGTTCATTTGAAATCAATGAATTACTTTATACATGTTATAAAATTAGTAAGTATAATAGGTACCTCTGAGAAAAAATAATTTATTTCACCCGCCAAAACTTGCGAACAATTTGCGATTGCGATTTATCTAAACTATACGCATAATATCTAACATTTTTAATGACGCTAAAAGTATACAAAAAAAAAATATTTACATACCTAATGTAAATATATTTTCGTAATTATATAAATTCCTCGTAGATAACCACGAGGACGTCGCGGAAAGGCCATATAAATTCCAGGGTAAGTTATTGTACGCTACTGTATGTATGTTACTGTAAGGTCCGGAATACTATCGAATCGTAACTAATCTAATTCTAATATTCAAACTTATTGTCGCACCATTTCGTACCTTTTTAGTGCAATCTGGCAACATTAATGACAAAATTGCCAGACTTACATTTTTTATTCAGTTTGGCAACTTTGTGTGTTTGTTACCGCACGCCACATATGCACCGTAGGTAGGTTATCGTAAAGGAAAACAAAAAAGTATTTTAATTATAAATTTAACTATTTATACAAACTAAATTAATTACATTTATCTTTTTCAATTTAATTAAAAAATAAAAACAAGAACCAAAAATAATATCATAGACAACAAAAGACAGCGAACGCACATTGCACATCGGCGAACGGCGAACAGCGAACGACGCTTGATAGCGAACAGGGAAATGTCTCCCTCGAAAACATAAATAAATGGCCACCGTTGTTATTACGTTCTTCCTATTCACACGGATATATGTTTGTAAAATGGACGCCGACTTCAAGGAGAAGCGGAGGTAAGTTTTGTACCATTTATCGAGCCCAAAAGAGTTTCGCGGGGGTTGTAAACTGGCGATCCAAATTCGCAAATCCAAAAAGGGGTCGTTGACAGTAGATTTCGCGCCACTGTCGAACGAATGTAGTTGTAGTTGTGTCCGCGTCGCGTCCAGTGATGTTATCAATGAGCGCCCACCGTTTCCAGGACAAGGAATTCGTCCCATCGGCGGTGGAGCATGAACTCTCAGAGGCTCGAGGAGATCGTGGCGGAGCTGATGCGCCCCATCGGCGACCTCCGCCACAGCTTCGACACGGACCTCAGCGCGGTGAGTGTCCGCCCGCCCCGCGCCCCAACCCTACCCCGCGCCCGGGCCGCCACCGCCGACCACAACAAACAGTTTGCCTGCTGCGCCCTGCACGCGCCAGCCTCGGACACTAGGCCTAATACTGCCCTCTGCCCCCTAGGCCTCCAAACACAACAACAACATGCACTTCCCTTGCTTCAAAATGATGCAGGACATCACCATATGTCCCAGCTTAAGGCAACTCCCTACCTACCTATGTTTTACAGACAATAACAATATCAACATTGTCCATCTAATAAAATTATGAGCATCCCGCATTGAACAACAACAATATAAGACAATCCATATATTTATCACCAAAGAAATTAATTCAAACTGAATGCAATTGAATTACCACTGCAATCCAATGCATGAATTGTGGCACTTGTGGTGACCAAGACGTGTGATATTTAGATCTAATGTACCTACTACTGTCATGTCCTTACACTAAATGTCTTTGAGGTCATGCATGCATGCAAACAAATAGGTTGATTGTTGTTCATTCTACTTACTTTATGCAGTGACTTAAATGAAATAATGTTTCCAATATTCATGATCCCATTCTCTTACCTTCCCAAATATCTTAATTAGGGAAAATAGCAATGCAACAACAAATATCCCCGTAAACACCCCGTCTTCAGCCGTTATGCTGAGACATGGACCCATTTGCCTTCATGCTTTAATTTTATTGTATTGACAGCAAATAATCATTTTTTAATTTTTCAAATATAAAGCAACTATGTTCTGTAGTACTACGGTTATACTCTATATTTAGTTACGGCCTAATAGTGTGGGGTAATTCAGTAGATGTGGATAAAGTTTTTATATTGCAAAAAAATGTATAATAGCCATCGATAATGCTTGGTTTCGAGATTGCTACAAACCACTTTTCCGAAAGTACGGTATCCTTGCATTACCGTGCATGTACATAAGGGACATTTGTTAGTTTGTAAAGCAGCACCTCGGGTATTTTAAAAAGCGGACTATGTTTATACTAGACAAGCTAGAACCAAATTGCAATATTTACTATACCAGTCTCCTTGTCATATATATACCAACAAGATGTATACAATATGTGCATAATGTTATAAGTATAATAAAGTACCCGGCTCAATAAAATTACTGGAAGTTAAAAAATATAAAGCTTCCCTTTCAAAGTGGCTTCAAGAATGTCTTATAACCTATGATCGGAGTAGTAGGGCTGTTTTTGGTACTTGCCACATACGGTCATATGGATAAGTATGCCCAATAATCCCGGGATTTCCGGGATTGAATAAATATATTAATTTAGATTTTTAACGTTATATTTGTTTTGATACATATTTAAGATTGGTGGCGAAATATATTTTTTTACGATTCATGGCGCTAGTAGTACCTATGGTAGTGTTTTAACTTCTTCGTAAGTTCACAATTTAAAAAAATCTTAATCCGCCGAGTAAGGGCGAGGTTTATAAAAGTAATTTACAACATTTGCTCGATAACTTAAAACGGGATCACGAAATTATATCCATATTAATATAACCTTTGAGGACATTGACCCGAAAGAGCCCTACCTACTCCGATCAGTGATAATAACGTTAAAGAATTTTTAGAATTCAGATGATGAGATAGGTACAATACCTACCTATAACTAATTTAATTAAATTTATAATTTGCACACCTGCATGCAGGGACATTACAAGAACTATTTATTAAAGTTTAAGAACTTTATATTAACTGCATTTTTGCGAATAAATATTTCTTATCTATTTCTAGTTTCTGCCTATGGCTTCTGTATTGAATAATAATGTTATTGTTAGTCATAATCAAGTCAGTTCCTTAGTGCAGGGCATCGCCCCCGGCTCGGTCTCGGCACCTGTATCAACACCTGGCTCTCAAATAAGACTACATTCATAAACAGGTGGCCTGTCACAGAATAATTTAATTTTAAGCAATCTCATACAAATTTTGACAATAGGCTATTTAACTGAATTCTTTCTTTTAAAATATATCGTTTGGGTGCAGAATGACCGCCTAGCGCGGCATGCGGCAGTGTGTTTTGTCATATGAAGCGTTCTATGTCGACCTGGCTATTGACTACTTTTTCTAGACCTATTGTTCCTGATTGTGAGCGGGCTGTAGTTGGGACCTTTATACATTACCACCCATTACATCATTGCCGTCCCAGTTTGCATTGCAGAAGCAGACCAAAGATCTATTTATTAGCCTTGTACTGACCGAGTGAGCCGCATGCCCCGTCCCCTCCAGACTCTCTCGGTCAGTATGTGGCTGTTGTGCGAGTAGTTTGTTGGAGCGAGGCCCGTGTGATGTGTGTGCAGTTGTTGGAGGAGTACCTGACGGAGGCGGGGCTGCACGCGCTGGACGCGGACGACACGGACAGCGAGGGGGAGGGGGAGGAGCCCGGCCCCGCCGTGATGCCCAACTTCGCGGAGCTGGCGCTGCTGCTACAGCAGTCGGCCAGCATCTACGGCCGCAAGGTGGACTGCCTCTACCAGCACGTGCTGAGCGTCAGCGACTCGCTGCACAACAGCACCTTGTGAGTCCTCCAGTCACCTCAGTATCTTCGCGGAGTTGGCGCTGCTGCTGCAGCAGTCGACGTCCAATAATTTCATCACAAAATAGGAGATTAGAACACCCCCAAAAACCCAATATATTCATCAAAGTTTACTTCATGCGGACATTTATTTAATAAATGTGTTACGACCCGTCGTCCACAGAGAGTTATCAAACTCGACCACGGAAGAGGAGCCGCAAACACCGTCGACGTCGAAGCGGAAGCGCAAGTCGTCCGCTGGCGCAGGCGCGGGCGCTGACTTCTCGCACATCTCGCTGGAAGAGTGCGCGGGCGCGCGGCGCGAGGCGGAGGCGCCGCGGCCGCCGCCCGTGCTGCCGCGCATGTACATCGAGCTCGAGCCGCGCGTGCTCGCGGCCGGCGACGTGCCGCTCACAGACTACGCGGGCGAGCCCGTCGGCCTGCTCACCGACTTCCACGTCACCTGGCGTCTACAGGTACCAGTTACGACACCGCACCGGCCAGTCGGGCTAGGGACCTGTGCTTGCTTGGTTTCCCAATTCTCGACCACTGTATAAAGCCACGCGGCCGTGCGCTCACCATCATTTGACATTTCGGAATGGCGATTTATTAGGTAACGAAAATCGAGTTCAAACCGACAAAGGAAGTGGCGCGGAGCGCGATCGTGCGCACAAACCACCACAGGTGTCGCGCGGCCAATCCTGGCCTGTGCGATAGGCCGTGGGGCCCTAGCATTACGTCAGCAGTGGGCGATGGGAGGTGCACAGTGTGCCGTGTGTCGCAGGAGGGGCTGCTGGTGGACGAGCTGGAGGGCGTGCCGGCCACGAGCAGCTCGTCGCTGCGGCCCATCCCGCTGCTCGAGCTGCAGGCGGCCATCGCGGCCAACGCGCCGCCGCCGCCGCCCCCCCGCGCGCCGTCCCCGCCGCGCGCCACTTCCACTCCGCTGCCGCCGCCGCCGCCGCCCACGCCTCCTCCGCCGACGCCGCCGCCCGCGACGCTCGTCAAGAACGAGAGGAAAAGGAGGAGCGATACTAAAATTGAGGACATTTCGCCCGGCCGAGTGAAGATATTGATCAGCAAAGGTTAGTCCCGAAACGTGGCGGTAGCGAGTCGCCGCTCGCTAGCGATCGACGGTCGCTCGAGTAGTGAGTATACCGTATGTTCACAGAGCTGCGGCGGCAGCTGAGCCGGCTGCAGGAGTTCAGCTTGCCCGAGCAGTGGGTGGGCGCCGAGCTGCGCGCGCGCACTGAGCGCGTGCTCGAGCTGCGCCGCCGTCTGCGCGACACACACGCAGCGCTCGACGGTAAGTATTCCTCCGCCGCGTGCCGCGTGCCGCGTGCCACACCTGACCTCATAACTTCATAACTGTAGCTAATGCACGCTCTGTTTTCAGAATTACGGGGTTTCGAGTATTCGAGCGTCGATGTGGACGGTGAGTACACCTAGAATGTTGCCCCGGTGCGAAAGAAGGCCGATAAGTGCGAAACGTGATTTCCAGAAAATGGCAAAAAACGCGTAAAAGTGGTTTCGTAATGTTTCTGGATTTCTATAATAAGGCCAGAAAAGTTCCTAAATTTTCAAAGAAGATTCTCTGTAATAGGGTATATGCATATATTATTTTAATGGTTTTAGTTTTACTTTGGTACATTACCTTAAAAAAAAATATCATTATCATTTACAGTGTGGCACCTATTTGCTTAATTATTTAATGTTCGTTATTTCTATTAGTAAAGGCCTGTAATTGGCTTTCATTGTTAGTTTGGTTTACATATTGTCTGAAGTGCTGTTGGTTTTACAATAAAATTAAAATTTGTTATAGAAATAAATATTTAAAACTGCAATCAAATCGGGCGATTTGACCGCCTCCATTTTTGCGTGCTTTCTGTGACGTCCACAACAGCATTAACATGTGTGCTGTGCAGTGTGCAGTGTTGGCCGACTTCGGCCGAACGTCATTACTTGTTTGTTGACAATCCAACATGGACGCTGACGTCACGTTTAGGTCTAACCAATAGCGTTGCGTTGTGCTATTTAGAATTTTTCATAATTAAAAAGCGATTTAAAAAAAACGGCAAGGTACAATTTTGTAGTAAAAAGATTACAAAAAATATATTCTTGACCTATATTTGAATCACATGCATATTATACAGGGTGGACCAAAAGTCCGTTAACATTTAAAATGGTTATAAAAAATACAAATGCTACTTTAGTGAAAAACTGTTTATTTTATAATAAAGTAGACAAATTAGGATTTCACTTTTTAAAAATAACATCATTCAAATGTGACCCTTGTTCATCCTGGCACACCTGTAACCGGGAACGGAAATTTTGCATGACCGCCCGACAAGTGGTTGGTGAAATGTTCTGCATTTCCTCGCGTATATTTTCTTTTAATTCCTCAATAGACACTGGGTTGCTGATGTAAACTTTACTTTTGAGATATCCCCAAAGGTAAAAGTCCATTGGAGTTAAATCCGGGCTGCGGGGTGGCCAGTGAATGTCACCTCTTTTGGATATGACTTTTTGGCCAAAAATTTCACGAAGTGCTGCTATAGAGTCATTGGAGGTGTGACATGTTGCCCCATCTTGTTGGAACCAAGAGCTTCGATTAAAGCCTGAGAAGTCCTGTAATGCTGGAGCAAAAAAATTCTGTAGCATCACAATGTATCGCTCTGTATTAACGGTGACGGCGCGGTTTCTCTGATCTTCATAAAAATATGGACCAATGATTCCGCTGGCTGACAATGCGGCCCATACAGTAACCTTGGGCGAGTGTAAAGGTTTTTGGTGCTTCAAGTCCGGGTTAGTGTCACTCCAGTATCTGCAATTTTGTCGATTGACATGTCCATTTAGGTGGAAGTGTGCCTCGTCTGAGAAAAAGATGTTATTGAAGCTCGTAAACCTCTCAAGCACTTCATTAGCAAACTGCAGTCTCTGAGCAGGGTCATTTGGCTTTAAAGCCTGTACAATTTGAATTTTGTAAGGATGTAAATGTAAATCTTTGTGTAGAATGCGATTTAGAGATGTTCTGGGCACATCTAAAGCACTAGACCGCTTTCGAGTAGAGAGACCAGGTTGTTCTCGAACAGACGCTCGTACGCTCTATGTTTACTGGATCGCGCGATGTCCTAGGTCGGCCGGATCGTGGTTGACTTAAAGTTGAACCTGTTGTTTCGAACTTCTGTACCCATTTTTTAATCGTTTGAATTGTTGGTGCTTGATTTCTGTTCCGTATATTGTAATGATTACAAAATTTCCGTTTAGCTTCGGTCGTAGAATCGTTGTTTCGATAGTACTCGCGTACGCAAAATGCGCGTTGCGCTCCGCTGAATGACGCCATGGTACTAAATCCCTATTAGTAGCTCTCGCTTGTAGTAACACCCCCCGCGCCAATACCCCGCCCGCGCCGACGCAGCGACCTATTCAAATGTTAACGGACTTTTGGTCCACCCTGTACTAGAAAATGAATTTGGCTCGTTTCTTGCCATTTTGTCGATAATCACGGTTTGCACTTAGCGGCCTTCTTTCGTATCAGGGCGGAGTAAAGTTATGATTTCCATGTCTCCTTTATGCAGATGATCTCAATATTTTCTACTCTGTAAAGAGTAGAGATGACTGAGATCCTGCAACTAGACCTGCACTATATCTGATTGCTGCGACCAAAACCGCATGTTTCTTTATGTCAGCGAGTGATTTGTGATCTCATATGTGATATATAATCATGAGCAGTGATCGGAGTAGGTAGAGCTGTTTTTAGTACTTGCCACATACGGTCATAATATGGATAAGTATGCCCTATAATCCCGGGATTTCCGGGATTGAATAACATATCCATATTAATATAACCTTTGAGGACATTGACCCGAAAGAGCTCTACCTACTCCGATCACAAATCATGAGCTTGATAATCAACCTCTTCAGGGGAGAACAGTGGCCAAGGATCTGGGTACATTATTTGATAGCAAATTAACTTTCCGTGATCGATCACTATGATATATAATCATGGGCAAGGCCTTTCGCCTGCTGGGATTTAAAACTTAAAAAAAAAACAACTAAAACTCGAGGGTTTTTTAAACTTGTATAATAGTCTAATCAGGACAGTCCTCGAATATGGCTCAATAGTTTGGTCTCCTTGTTATAAGGTCCACTCCGACAGCATAGAGAGAGTCCAAAGAAAGACCCTCAGAATAATGAGATATAAGTAGGCCGTCAGCTGTCGTCGTATGATGACAGACAGACAACATTTAATGTCACCCGCTTCAACTTAGGCGCAAACACCAAGAACATCCTACATAATATCCTTCATTCCAACATGGATTCACCTTCCTTGCTGTCCTGTCTAAACTTTAACACAAACTAAACTTCGCAATCCTAAAACATTTGTATTAAATGTTTTTAAGAACTACACATCGTTCTATAACCCTACTGTGCGAATGTGTAGATTGTTTAACGAAGTCTCTTCGAACAGCAACAATAAGCCATCGTTAGACTTATTCGATCCTAGGCCATTAGTTTTTAAAAGACGGGTTGAGGATGTTCTCAAGTTGGCTATCCACGCACCTACTTTATAATTTTTACTTTATTAATTTTATTTTTCAATAGGTTTAATCATCATTACATTCACTAGTATTTTTTTCTTTCCCAACTAAATTTTCTACTTCCTAACCGTGCCGTGTTTACACGTTAAGGGTTACGACCTGGCTCATAACTTTGTATTGATTTCTATGGTTGTAATCTGTCGTGTTTACCTAATAAATAAATTAAATTAAATTTAGTCGTCATTGGTAACGCTACGCCGGTGCGCAGGGTTCCGCGGCTGGAGCAGCACGGAGGCGGCGCTGGCGGCGAGCGCGGCGGACGCGAGCGCGGCGCGCGCGCCCGACAGCGACGACGACGGGTTCTTCGAGCAGAGCTCGCTCGGCGACTCCGACGGGAGCCGCGTGGACGACTCGCCGCTCACGCACCTGCACACGGTCAGTCGCGCGCGCCGCTACGGAACATCTCAGATCAGCCGTATCATTATTTGACATTTTATGATACCTATCTAATGTTTTGGAATTGAATTGTTGACAAAGCCCCTTTACAGCAGCTATTGTTTATTTATTATTTTATTTTTGTTCGACGTTAAATGTTAATGATGTAGGTGGATATACTGTAATTTAATATGTATTGACGATGACCCTTCACAGCAGCTAATTAGTATATAAGTTTCTTTTTTTTAAAAGTTATATAAAATTATCATTCGGGCTGTTCTTTGCTCTGAATTGGCATCCAGTTATGTTTCATATATTAGTCTTAAATATTCTTGTTAATCTCCCCCACCCGATAGTAGTTCACACACAGCACCTACATACCGCCCGCGCCGGCGCGGGCGGCGACTCGCTTCTGGCGCTTACACGCGCTATCGACGTATTCCAGGCCGCTTCTCCCCGACCCCTCCCTCCCCAGCGACGTCCTAAGTCGAGGTCCGTACCCACCTGGGTGCCCTTAGGCAGTCGCTTCTTATAGTAGTTTTTAAGTCCTCCTCCAGGCTGGAGCGCACTTAGCGCTCGCCCCAAAAAACCCGGTGAAGCCGTAAAGGTAATTAGGACCAACAGCAATTATCAGAACAAAAAAAAAAATATTGTTAATCTTGTGATCTGAAAGTTCCTTCAGGTTCAATAAATGAGTATGATCTATGTCGTCGCCACGTGACACATTATTGTATAAGGAGAGTGTCTCCGAGACGAGCAAACGGGCCATCTGATGTTAAGTGGTCACCTTAGACATCTCACCTCACACATCTCACCTCACTGTATTATTATTAAAGGGTTTTTGATACGCTGCTAACCTTTGGAGAGCCTCATGGGCCGGAAATTACGTTGGTTCTCTTACCCTTCAAGCCGGAACACAGCAATGCAAGTATTACTGCTCCGCGGTAAAGGTTGTTACCACCCCAGACTGACTGCCCGGACACGGGATTCATATCACGGTTTGGGGTTGTTTTGACTCCCGATGCAAATTGTTGTGGGTAGGTCGACTGTATCTGTCCTCTTGATCGGCTGCGATCACTACCGTTGACAGTGTTTACCGTGGCACAAGAAGACGGCTCATTCTTCACCAGAAATATCTAGTACGCGAATAGTGCACGATGTTCACGTCAGCACAAGGTACCGGGTCAGCACGAGCACGAGGGTACGTCATCAAACCGTACGAAGATGTACCCGTGTGATGACGTGAATATCGTGCCACGGTATTGACAATAACCACGAAAGCTAACGAGCGATGTTGGTGGCCGCAGAGCTCGTCGCGGGAGAGCGCGGCCACGACGGCGGCGGAGTGGGAGTCGTGGCAGGCGGGCGTGGCGGCGCGCGCGGCCGCGGCCGAGGCGCGCGGCGGCATGGACGTGCGCGAGCTGGGCGCGCGCGTGCTGGCCGCGCTCCCCGCCACGGAGAGCAACACCTTCGCCACCGTGCTGGGGGACACCGCGCGCGAGGACAGCGACGTGTCGCGACTGTTCCTGGCTACGCTCTTCCTGGTCGGTAACATTACTGTTTGAGGTGCGTGAGGCCGGGGGACCTAGGTTTAGGTGGTTGGGTTCCTTTTGGCCGGAGGACTTGAGATGTGGGATCCTCACCTCTCCCACTACTACTCCAGGCTCTGATCAGCCAGGGTCGGCAGGGGTATTGTTGTCGTTACCCTTCGATTGGACTGTAGCTTCATAGGCTATAATTTCATGACTTGTCTGAGCCCTTAAGGCTCGATGCAGATGTGTTTTACTATAATTCTGGTCTAAAATTATCACAACCCTAGAAAATGGAAAGGAGTGAGTTATGCGTCAGCAGATTTGGTGACCAAATAGAATTGGAACGAAAATTAAATTGAAATTGGGTAGAAATAGAACTACAAACGTTGTAATTCTACGAATCAAGGGTTCAACTGCGATTCAGTATAAACTAAACGTTTTAGTAGAATGCACAAATACGTTACCGTTCGATCGATGGGTGATTCGATCGGAACTTGACTGCAATTGGATCGTTAGTGTTTAGTAGCATACTATGATTATATTATGATTATATTTAGTTATGTTGTATTTAGTGGAATCGATCTTCATGTCACACCACATCGAGTGTAGGCACTGTGGCCGGAAAGCGGGTATTTTGATTATTTTAATAGTTTTTGTTGGAAAACGTAGTGGAGACACAGAGTATGATGCAAAGAATTTCGGTGAGAGAATGTATGATAGTATCATTCTGATTGGTCGATGACTGAAAGGTTTGTTTGGACCAGGGTTTGAAAGGAGAGAAAGCGGGAAATATGACTGTGCTTTAACAGATATATTGTAACCGTATACGTACTACGTTACAGGCGAATGCGGGCAACGTGGAGATCGAGGCGGGCGCGCCGCTGGCGGTGGACTCGTTCTCCCTGCGGCTCGTGTCGGCCGACGCGCGCCTGCTGGGCGCCGCCGCCGCCGCGCACGACGCCGACACCGCCGGCGCCGGCGCCGACCCGCCGCGCCGGTGACCGCCTCGCCGCGACGACGGACCGGACCCGTGAGGGTGCGGCCGGTGCTATTGACTCGTTACGACTATATTCCCTCACGCAAAACTATATTGGAATTGCATGTTTTTATCATTCCTCGACGTGAGACGCGTGCCGTTCGAGCTGCGGGACGGTGCCGCTGACACCCGGTGATGCTCCCGAGAGAGCGGTGCCCACTCGATACTTGTCGTGTTGGTGCTCGGCGCGGACTTGTAGCGAGGACAAACAAACAAACCCGGGGGACCATTTACCGTGTAAAAGGTGTTTTGCACGGGTAGTACTTTAAATAAAATCTAAAGTTGTTGAACAAAAGTTACCGATGCTGGGAGACCCGCTCAAACGTTTGCTGGGAGACCCGCTCAAAGGTTTTGAGCAAGTTTTTGTTTTGCTATACGGGCGAGCTCTGCGCGCGCGCACGCCCCGCGACTCCGCGGTCGCGGGGCGGGTACGTGCGACATATCACGTGTCAGAATGCAACTTCCGTTTTATGAAGTTGCATCGAACAAGCTGAAAAAAATTAACATCGCTTTAACTCTACACAATCTTTGTATACCTGAAGGTATTAATTATATTTTATTTAGTAAATTCTATCATGATGAATCCAAATATTAATTTTGTATATCTTATACTTATGAATGATAAACGAGTGTTGTAAATAATTATTATGGAAATTTAATGTAATTTAATATTTGTAAATATAAAAAGTAAGAGAATATAAAGATATATTTTGTTATAAGTACAGTAGGATTAACTATGTGATAGTATGTTTCAGTTAGAAATAACTTTTCGTTGTACTCGTAAGTTGAAATATTAAAATGTAAGTAGAAATATTGGAGGTAGATGTGGCACACCATTTATTTATTTATTTTTGGCAAATTCTTACCTAAATTCTTTTTAATTTTGGCAAATTCATACCTAATTTTTTTTATTATTATTTACTACTAAATCCGCATTTGACCTCGATCTCGCCTGATGGTAAGCGACGATGAGGTCGACGATGGTGCATGCGGGTCCAGTAAATGCCTATTCACTCTGGCCTTGAAGATCCCAAGGTTGTAGGTTTCGGGAAATACAGACGCCGGCAGGCTGTTCCATTCCTTAGCCGTTCGCATAATGAACGAAGAAGCAAATCGCTTCGTACGAGCAGATGGGATATCAACAACATAAGGATGGAACCCCTCCCCGCGCCTGGTAGTCCGAAGGCGGAATGGAGATGCTGGAATTAGGTCGTGCAATTCCGATGCGCACTCCGAAATGTATCCTATAAAATACCGATAGACAGGCGACCTTGCGCCGATGTTCCAGACTTTGCAGTCTAGCTTCCACCAGCGATTCGTCACCTACAAGGCGCTTAGCGCGTTTCTCCACTGAGTCAAGGGCAGCCAGTTGGTACTTAGCTGAGCCGTCCCACAGGTGGCAGCAGTACTCCATGCACAACCGGACTTCGGCTTGGTATAGGTTTAAGAGCTGTCCCGGCGTGAAGTACCGCCTAACCTGACTCAGGATGCCCAATTTTTTGACTGCGGTCTTAGCTTTTGACTCAATGGAGCGCCCAAATTTGAGATTGGAATTCAGATCCAACCCCAAAAGGCTAAGGTGGTCGGTAATCGGTACGGATACATCCCGGAAAGTCGGAGTCAGGTGGAAGGGACTCCGTTTAGCGGTGAATAGACACGCCTGCGTTTTAGTGGCGTTAAACTTGACCAAATTGGCATCGCCCCAATCGGCCACGGCCTTTAAGGTCAAGTCGATACGCTCAACCATGGCCTCTCTTTGAGTCTGGATCTCACCAGCACCAGCGCGCGCAACAGGAAGATATCTCTCCGTAACCGTGCTGTCGTCTGCGTACCCAAAAATACCCGGTATGAGCAGATCATTTATGTGCAGCAGGAATAGAGTTGCAGAGAGGACAGATCCTTGTGGAACTCCGGCGTTGATAGCCAGTTGGTCAGACGAGCAGCCATCTAGGCATCCACTCAAGAAATCCGCGATCCATATGCGCAAACCGGCTGGGATTTTTATTTTTTTATTTTTTTACCCACTTCACTATCGCTCCCACTAACATCTTGGGATAAGGGGTGAAATGAAAAACAACGCTGCATATTTGGTATCCTAGTATGTCAGCATTTGCTGACTTTCCCCCCTTTTGTCAAAAAAAAATAAATCAAAATCACTCTTTGCCTCCTGTCATCCTATGCTGTATGAATCATACTATTAGTATTTGAGGCCCCATACTGTGTATAAGTAATAATTACGTACGTACATGCCTTTCTAATTTGATTCAAATGTACAAAGTTTGTATATATAAATCGGTTTGTTCCCATTTCATCCTTTTTTCTTAAAACAAGTTTGCTGTAAATCTGTCTACTGAATGTGACACAGTTCAAAACTTCGGCAACCACCACCCGCGTTAAAAGTTTGTCGCATTTTTCTGTAAAAATCGTGAAACTATTTAACTTTACTAACTATATTTATACTTTTATTTTACTAACTATTGGCGTTACAGCTACTTTGAAACGTATTATTTATTCGGAACTTGTGCCGTGCCACGTCTACTTCACAGAGCTCTGTTGAATCTAACTAACTATTATACATACAAGCAGGTGGTTTAGTTACGTTACGTTACGTGATCCAGTCCTCGACCACAACCGATTGTTGTTTTTTCTTCTACTTACTAGTTGTACCATAAAAAGTAACAGCACGCAGTCACTTGAGAATTATCTAAATAAATGTATACATTTAATTAATTGTAATAATTGGCCACGGCTGCCGGACTATGGGGTATTGAACAATATGTAGTAATACTTATATTTAGTGTCTGTCTGTTCCGCGAATTGTACATAGTAATAGTAAAATGTAATAGTTTAAGTAAATTGACAGCTCCTGTTCATGCCTGTCACACGGCCTGTAATATTCAGAATATCGTGCGTATTTGAAAATAATTTGTTGCATGCGAAACATTTGAATTTTGTGCCCAAAGATCTCGTAATATAAGTGTATTGCTTCTGGACTTTTTGGAGAACGCGTACAAAATTGTTTGCAGTGTTCATTACGAATTGTAAAATCCCGTTCTTTCTGTCAACCTGTCACTTTATTATGATAATCAAAGTAATGAAATAGTTTTCTATTGAATTCGTGCACGTAATGATTGTGATGTTTTACTAGAATGAATAATAATAAGATAATACCGTTCTGTATGGCAGTTGAAATCTCTTTCTACTTTGGATACATTTAAATTCTGTACCGATCTGTGGAATCTTTGTCTCCGTCTCGCTCTCTCGCCTGTGGTTGGAACGAGATCGTGGACCGCGGCCGGTGGGCGGAGGCCCATACCGACCCATACCCTGGCTTGTCTATTGACTCAGGCTCAGCGCAAAACAGACTGTCCGCGACTGTTCACGAAACGAGTGTACGTCGAGTGCGTTGAGACCGCGACAGTCCCTCGCGTACTGTCCGCCGCGCACAGTTGCGTACAGTACGCCGCGGACCGCCCGTCGTCTGCGTTGAGCCCTAGGGAAGGAAAAGTGAACCACGTGATCCAAAATGGTTTCGTTTATAGTGGAATGCACTGAGCGTTAATAATGTAGTGGCATCGATTCCGGGGTGGCCGCCAAATCTGAAGTTAAAACCGAATGAAACTGGCACGCTCACTCATATAGGTACTTGATCGTGTAAGAGAGAGGGTGATGTTTCGTTTAGCGAATGTCATCCCAGAATTGGGTGCCACTAACAATACCTATGTATACCGTACGCCATGGTGCTACCCGTCCGCCGCCCGCCGCCCGCTTGTCGCCATCCACTAATATATTTGAAAATTTTGCTCGGCTGGTTTACATGGGATTTGGTAGGTGTGACACGGGGCCTGACGACTACAAGCGCACCCACCACCCACCTCCCACTCCCACCGATCGTGCCGTCAATCCCACGTTACACTCGGTCTCGTCAAACAAACCGTTGTCCAGCAACTTCTAAAATAGATCGGTTATATCGTGTTGCTGAGCAAAATTTCTTTTTTATTTTATCTATATTTAGCTAAATTTATTTATTTGGTTATCATTTGTATATTTTCTAGAAAATTAACAATGCAAAATAATATTAAATGTAGAAATGTTCACTTCATTAGGATACATTTTGTCGATACCGTACAATTTTGGTGTTCGATAGTGGGTTTGTTCGTATCCTATTGGCGTCGATTCCGGGATCGCCGTTGAATTCAAAATCTAAGCCTAAATGAAACTGTCACGCTCACTCATATCGTTTCGTTTAGCGATAATCACTTTATTTGAACGGCCATCCCGGAATTGATGCCAGCGTACGGCGGCGCGTGCGATGCGAGTGTCGTGCCGTGCGTGACACTGAGGCGCGCCACACGCACGCGGCACAGCGTGTGGCCTAATCATTGTTAATGTATTTTCGTTTTAAAATATAACGTGATCCGTAACTATTTTGTTTTATTTTTGTAAGCTCATTAAAATTGCACTGCAGTTTAGGTTCACCTACAGAAATCGAGACTATTGGCAGAGGCGGCCTAGCTCTTGCGAGCTCCGCGGGGCCCTTTTTAACCCCGGTGAGGTCAATAAATAAATTAATGAATAGCTTATTGATACCCGTTCAAAATAGCTATGTAAAGCATAAAATGTTAACTGCTTCGGTATTGTACATATATTTATTTGACACTATGAGCAGATGCGAAAGGCCTAAGCGCTAATTTTTACTAATGGCCATTTCGCATCTGCGGTTAATGTCAAATAACGAGTTAATGGCATTAGACGTTAGTGTGGTTCCACTTCATGACAGTTTGCTATACAAAAAGCTTAGATTATCTACAAAAAGTGATACTAACACCCCCCCCCCCCCTAACAATGTCATCCAAGTGCCAAAAGATCCTTGGCGAACTGTACCTATTTACATTCCATTAATTCCACGGCAATCGATTTTAATGTCATCAATTCTCTCGATGCTATTGATTCATTGAACGATTGAGGTGGAACGTTCGTTATGGCCTAAAAAACACATTACAAGACCATAAAATATTAAAAAAGAAAATGAACGAATCTAGAATGAACAAACAAAGAGGATATAATGACTGAATGAATGAGTTTTATTTGCTGAATTTGACGTTTCCGCTTTCCGCGCCGGTTTAATTTGATTAAAATTTTCTCGCTTCGCGCACGATTAAATACGACGTATTTCGTGTTTTTTTGTTTGTTTATTCAGCGTTACGAAAGATAACGCGGCATCGCCAGCAGGCCGTAAATCAGTGTACGCACAGACGTAGTCTCATCGGGTCCTCCCGACACGTCGCATTGTGTTCGTGCAGCAGGCTCGGGAAGCCCTGCGTGACTTGCACTAATGGCAAGAACCGTCGCACTGCTGCTGGCCCTGGCCACCGCATGCTTTGCCAATCATATTAGGTAAGAGCATATCTAATATTTTACGAGCACCTACCTACTCTAGAATGAGGCAGCTACGTAATCGCCAGTCATTTTCCACTCTTGCATAGGGATATCCAGCTGTAGAATTTTAAAAGTTTTTCCTTTTTTGTTTCGCGACGCTCCCCCTTTGTCTTCGCTCTTCAGTGGGAAGAGAACCATGTGTTATTGTATATAAAGCCTATCTTAATGATCACCAATGGGCTGTCCTCAGCCGCGTGCCGCTGTACCGCGTGCAGTCGGCGCGCGCTCACTTCCAGTCGGTGGGCACGGAGCTCGCGCCGCTGCGCGTGCGCTACCGCGTCTCGGGGCCCACGCCGGAGCCCCTCTCCAACTACCTCGATGTGAGTCACTCGTCAAGCCCACTACACATACTCCATCACTGTTAGTTCACTGCACTTTCCGCTATGATGCATTGCATGAATTTATTGTAATGCTATTGAAGTTCAAAAGAAAATTTATATTGCTAAAGTAGGTAACATTTTAGAAACAAAAACGTTTATGTGATGATGGATGAAAGTTAATAAATAAAATTGGTAGTAATTTTGGTTCTACCGATGTCAGACTGAATACATGAGTCATAAAGTGTATTCTATCAACTGAGTATGTACTACTGTCGCATTGTTTGCTGAAAACCTCTTAAATTAACATGTCATCAATCAATATTTACAATAAGGAGAGTTTTGTTTATGATATGGCATGTTTATGAAAGTGGAATGCTCAAGCTGGCTGGCTGGCTTTACCTATATGATATCTGTTTACTCTCTAACCCACTTCATCCACATTGCAATTGCAATTTATGTGTTTCTCTGTTTCTTTTAAACGCAATCAATAATTTATTTATTTGTAAACATAGGTAACATTAGGTACAATACAATACAATAACATTTACAATATAATAAAAATATAAGCATACACAATTCAAATCTAATGTTGGGCACATTTCATCCTGTTACCTATTTCCCATTTACAAACACATCATTAGTACTGTTTTACTGGAGCCCTAATTAATAGTGATTAGTTATGTATTTCATAGGTATGCCTAATTAGTAATTTATTTTAAGTCTGTATACATAAACATCACGTATTTCACCTTGTTTTGAGAATTCTCATCAGAAGTCAGGTTGTTTACACGGACGCTGATAACCCGACTCCGCTGATACTGTGTTATCAGTGCCCCGCCTGAGCACCGTCCAGGGAGCGTGACTGTACCAGTTTACACTTGAACTTCTACTTCTTTTGTTTCAAATATAGCTTCTCTATTAAGGGTAGCACCATGAAAGCTGGAGCATAAATGCTACAGTTTTTTCAAAATCCTATTGATTCATGGAATGTTCTTAATACTAATAATATTCTGATTAACTACAAACAAAATGTGCTTATAGTACTAACTATGGTACAAGGAAAGCTCAGCTAGCAGCGATACAATCTAGAATCTGTGTATGTAACGGCCTGTATAAATGATTCTTGTTGGGCCCATGCCGTATACATAATTGCTATAGTATAAAGCATAAGTGTATTTATAGTAGGTGGGCAAGTGGACGGGCAAACTTTTTTATGTTCAATGGCTGTGGATGGTAGTTGATATGGCCGCGTCATCTTATCTTAGGGCGACGGGAATAACCCAGCGGCATTTCGACCCTTGAGGAACTTTTGTGCCTACCCCATTTTACACACTGGTCATCTCAGTGTGCAGGTTTCCTCAAGATGTTTTCCTTCATCTTTAGAGCAGTCGATAAATGTACGTAAGTCTTCGATAAATACGAAAAACTCATTGATACATGGCACTGCACGGTTTCGAACCCGGACCTCCCGCATGGGAGTCCGGTGTCCTAGCGTCATACCTCGCTATGGCTGTCAATATCGTGTATTAATAAATTTATTTTTGTTTGTAATTATAATTGGTTTGTTAAATATGGCACATACTTACCAACGAACAGCACAATAAGAATAAGTCATATAAATAGGAAATAATAATATAATAGGAATATGGCAATCAATTATTCGCGTTTGTGATAAAAGTCGGTACTCAGAGGCCGATAACCTTTTATTATAATCACGCGCTTCGCCCCGCCGCCGCGCGCCGCATCTCAGAACATTACCTAGTCACTAAAGGTCTACGACCGTTTTCTTCAATAGAGAGGTACTGAAACAGGGCCCAGGACAACATAGGACTTCATTGTCTCCGCAAGACCTATCTTGCGGTGTACGAACAAACCTTAATAACCTGCACGGCACGTGTAAAACAACTGACTGCGAAAATGAGTCGCTCACTCGCCTCTGTGTCACTGCGCCTTTTAGGAACGAAACTGGAAGATCGTTATTTTATATGAGACGTAGGGGGTCCTTAAGAGGTCCGTCTGACTTGCGACTACCTTTCTAACGCAAGTGTATTCACTCAAGCATTAGCTTAGCCAGGTGCCTATTGCCAATACTATTATCATCATCATCATCAGCAGCCTATTCTAGTCCACTGCTGGACATAGGCCTCTCCTAGGGCGCGCCATTGAGCCCGATCTTCGGCTCTTCTCATCCAGTCGCTGCCAGCCACCTTGCGCAGATCGTCGCTCCATCTAGCAGGGGGGCGTCCCACACTACGTTTGCCCAAACGCGGTCTCCATTCCAGAACTCGTCTACCCCAGCGGTTATCGGTTCTGCGACAGACGTGACCGGCCCACTGCCACTTCAGCTTGCTAATCTTATGAGCTATGTCGATAACTTTTGTTCTATGCCGGATCTCCTCATTTCGGATTCGATCCAGCAGAGATACTCCAAGCATAGCTCTTTCCATAGCACGCTGAGCGACTTTCAATCTGTGAACCAGTCGCACCGTCAGTGTCCGCGTTTCGGCTCCGTAGGTCATTACTGGTAGGACGCACTGGTTAAAGACTCTTGTCTTTAGACATTGAGGTATGGGCGACGAGAAGATGTGACGTAACTTCCGAAATGCTGCCCAACCCAGCTGAATTCTTCTGTCGGCTTCTTTTTACTATTATGGAGTAAACTAAATATGTATTATTTTATTTTTTTGTGGCAATAGTGTTTTTCTTGTTCTATGTAAAGTATATCGTCAAATATCTTTGCTTCGGCTTTGATGTGTATCGGCAGTGTTTATGGAAGAGCCGCTACTTACTAAGCCCGTGTGCTCCATCATCGAACTCATCGTCACTTACCACCAGGTGAAATCGGGAGAAAAAACGCGGGTATATTCGTAAATACGCGGGTTTCTTAGTGTGGGTGTAGTATACATAAAAAAAATATATGATTTATGTTCTGTTTGAGATATGCAGTTATGTAGAATGAGGAGTCGGTCAGAGCTCATAGTGGCCAATCCAGGGCAGTAGAGTAAGTGATCAGTGTTCGGCCCTCAATGCCCACTTTATCTCCGCTACAGGCGCAGTACTACGGGCCGATCTCTATCGGGCAGCCGCCGCAGACGTTCAAGGTGGTGTTCGACACCGGCTCCTCCAACCTGTGGGTGCCCTCCAAGAAGTGCCACTACACCAACATCGCTTGCCGTCAGTATACTGTAGACATTATACACACACACACATACTTAGTCATGTGCTACCTCCGGTCGGTGGTGGTGCTCATTAACCATGACCTGTGATCGTTGCACTCACTATTCTCTTTCCCATTTCACCAATTATTTATATCTCAGTATCTCGTTTTCCTCACGATGTTTTCCTTAACTGTTAAGAGCAGCCGGTAAACGTTCAAAGTCTACGAAGAAACCATAAAATGAAAATGGGAAAATATTAGAAAGAATGAAGAACATTATGCGTACATGATTAAACTTAAAAAGAATTGAAATTAAAAAACAACACAACGTTAAAAATACATGCTCAGCGTGTGTTGTGCATTAATGTGCCCAAAATCCATAGTTTAAGTAAATTCATTAATTTTTTATGCCTTTTGAGGATATAAAAAAGGTGTCGTAATGTTGATGTTGACCACCTGCTCGTGTGACCACCTGCTCCAGTGTTACACAACAAGTATGACAGCAGCAAGTCGCAGACGTACCGCAAGAACGGCACCGAGTTCGCCATCCACTACGGCTCGGGCAGCCTCTCGGGCTTCCTCTCCACCGACCAAGTCACCGTGAGTACATTATTTATCACTAAGTGTGATTCATTGGAATTTTTTCGATTTTGGCATTAGAGGAACACGTGTGCTCATCATTAATAACTCCTCCAAATACCGTTGTGGAGATCCTCTTACTTTTTCCTCATCATCATCAGGAACCTTGAGGACCTAACCTTCCTGTTGTGGGAAGGACTCCGTGGACCTAATCATTTGATCTCAAACTCGTACCATCTATAGGTAAACCGCTTAACTGTGGGGTCGCCAGCGCAGCGGGGCGTCGGAGGGCGGGCGGGAGGTGTTGCCTGTCGACCGCACGCCGCATGCTCGCCCTGTAACGCGCGTGTCCGCGACCCCACTGTTAAGCAGTTTACCTATAGCTATTACCGTTCTAAAGATACCATCTGACATCAAAGATACTTCGAGATCTTGGAAATGGAATGTGAAGTTCCCTGGACCCTGTCTGCCGTGTGTGTTATCTTGACGTGTCGTGCCGTGCCGTGCCGCAGGTGGGCGGCATCACGGTGCGCTCGCAGACGTTCGCGGAGGCGCTGTCGGAGCCGGGGCTGGCCTTCGTGGCCGCCAAGTTCGACGGCATCCTCGGCATGGCCTTCAGCAGGTAACGTCGCCTTACTCATTTAAGCACCATATTTTCTTACAGAGCTCTCGGCTACTGTAAGAGCCACTTGGGTGACCTTAGGGTCTGTCGTAACTGAGCCCTGTCGATACTGACACGCCAGCTGAAGGGGGTCAGATGATTCAGTGAACAGACTGTACATGACAGAAACACTAGCTCTGGCCTGCCCCTGACGTATAGCTCTCAGGCGCAGTCTTGATAGGAAGAAAGTATGTTTCTGATCAAAAGTCAATTTTGTGATAATCGCAATAATATAAAAATAATTCAAATCTGGGATGGCCGCCAAATCTGAAGCTAAATGACATTGTCACGAGTGAGCGAAACGTTTCGTCATTTCTGCCGCAAATACCAGAGTAGCAGGGTTTCCTTTTGACTACAATATTCTTGAAAGATGTACCGTGAGTGACTCAGCTTCACCGCCCAGCTAATTGCAATTTACATGTGCGTAGGAATGCTGCTCATCTAATGCCTCATTAACATACGTAGGTACACTAAATAAAAGAAACATTCTTGAAAAATAATTCTTGTTATAAATATTTATTTGATGAGTGAGAGATGCAGTAATAGTATCCTTATAGGGCCGTGTACCCGGCGGAATGAAAGTCAGCATGTTGATACGAAGATGAAATATATTTACAATATTGCGACGATGAAAGGAAGAGGAGTGACAGCGCGAGTATCAGAAAAGCGGTGGCGATTGTTTAGAGACGTGAGCAGCGCGCATATTTTTTTTCGAACTGACAATTGCTGTTGGTCCTAATGACCTTTACAGCTTCACCGGGGTTTTTGGGGCGAGCGCTAAGTGCGCTCCAGCCTGGAGGAGGACTTAAACACTACTATAAGAAGCGACTGCCTAAGGGCACCCAGGTGGGTACGGACCTCGGCTTAGGACGTCGCTGGGGAGGGAGGGGTCGGGGAGAAGCGGCGTGGAATACGCCGATAGCGCGTGTAAGCGCCAGAAGCGGGTCACCGCCCGCGCCGGCGCGGGCGGTATGTAGGTGCTGTGTGTGAACTACTATCGGGTGGGGGAAAGCACTGCACATGCGCCGTATCTCCGTTTTTATATTACTGTAACATTTCGCCCTTTGTCCTGTCGACACCCCCACTACTAGGGCCCAGCACATACTGTCGCCTCTCCCAAGGCACGCCATTGAGCCCGATCTTCGGCTCTTCTCATCCAGTCGCTGCCAGCCACCTTGCGCAGATCGTCGCTCCATCTAGGAGGGACGCCCGTCCTACACTACGTTTGCTCAAACGCGGTCTCCACTCCAGAACTCATCTACCCCAGTGGTTGAGTGGTTGTCGGTTCTGCGACAGATGTGATATAAATGTCTTGTGTGCAATAAAGTATTAATCTATGTATCTGGTGTGTTCGCAGCATCGCGGTGGACGGCGTGATGCCCGTGTTCGACAACATGGTGGCGCAGGGGCTGCTCAAGCCGGTCTTCTCCTTCTACCTCAACAGGTCAGCCTCGCCGTACCGAGCTTCAGTATCAAGCAGTAGTTTTTATTAGACGGACTAAACTGACGCTTCCTGTGTTGCCAGTTTTGATGAAATAAAAATAGTGTTGTGGCGAGTAGAGTTCAATCACCTACCAGTAGTTCACCAATCAAAGTATATTTTATTTTCTTCTGTAATGTCGTGATTTTTTTTGTAAATTAAAAGTTAAATCGCTTAGCCTCACTTTGTACGGGAGCGGAATCCATGTTCTTTCAATATATAATTTAACGTTATCTTTTTGGCTCACTGTTTGGGTGGACTAAGGGAACTGATTCACAAGTGAACTGAACGCATCACTATTACATTAAACATGGCAACATTAGTTTACAAAGTGACATTAGTACCTGTCAGTTTAGTCCGTCTAATAAAAAAATCTACTTTAGACACCGCCGTCCCATTCAACTGCCCAGTAAAATCCGTGTCGTGCAGTCAAACAGCAGAAAACTGGTGGGAAAATTGGTGCCAATATCAAAATTGTAGCTCTTTGAGCGACACGGTCCTGAGACCTCGATGCTCCGTCTACACAGGTCCATGGTGATAAGTGGACTCCACTCCTTCGTAGTTGTATTTCTCATTGATGAGGGTTGTGATCTAATTATTAACCACATAGAACGACTCTTTTGGCAGATTTAACGGTAATTGTAATTGCTTTCCCCATTTCTCACACTGGTCATCTCGGTGTGCATGTTGATGTTTTCCTTCATCGTCAGAGCAGTCGGTATAAGTCTTCGAAAAAACCGAAAACTCATTGTTTTCTTATCTTTGGATGGGGGCCTGGATCCCAGCGACACTTGGGATCCATTGGGATCTTTTGTGTTCAACCCCTTGTACCTATCCCTTGACCACATCACCGAATATGTCATGCATGAGCAAGACTATGCGTCTTAGTGGGAGGGATTTGAATTCCCTTGGGTCCGGATAGGCAGAGCCTAGCAGACCCATCCTATTTGCCGCGAAACCGTCACAGGAGATGTGAAACGGTCTCCAGTTGTTCGCCACAGGCTCTGCAAGATGTGCTGTCAGCCAGCTTCATCTTGTGTAGGTGGGCACTCTGTGGGTGTTCGGCATACCAGCCACTATGTCACCGAAGATTTTATTCTCTGTCTCTGCTATTGAAGTTCAAACTACACTTGAGAGCAAAATAGCTACTAATTTAACCTGCTGACGTAATGGTCGATTTACACCGGTCAAGTGTTTAGCGAAGTGGTGAGTACAAATACAGTGACGATCGGTTTCTTATCTTATGATGGGGGCGGGGATAACCCCAGCGGCACTTCGACCCTTGACGATCTTTTGTGCCTACCTTATACACACTGGTCAGCTCAGTGTGCAGGTTTCCTGGCGATGTTTTCCTTCGCCGTTAGAGCAGTCGGTAAATGTACGTGAGTCTTCGAAAAATACGAAAAATTCATTGGCACTGCACGGTCTCTAACCCGAACCTCTCGCACGGGAGTCCGGTGTCCTAGCCACTGTGCCGCCGACGCTCGACGATCGGTTTACACCACAGCGCTTACTCTGAACTCGCCGTGTTTACACACTTCGCTAAACACTGTACCGATGTAAATCAGTATAATAAGTAGAGGACGTGTCCGTGTGCGAGGGACCCGGCGGCGGCGCAGGGCGGCGAGATCATCCTGGGCGGGTCGGACCCGGCGCACTACCGTGGGAACTTCACGTACGTGCCCGTCGACAAACCCACCTACTGGCAGGTTAGTCTTAAATATATTATTACTTAAGTTACGTTCCATAACGTTTATTTACTCTACCCGGTTCCGACACACAACGTGCATTCTTCATCTGACAGTTCAAGTTGTGTTATGGAACCGGACAATCGAGTAACCGGACAACCGGACATATTACAACTGTCCGGTGAAAGTTTTTACCCTGGAGGAATGAGAGTTAATTTTTACTCCTGTCAAAGTGACAGACAGGTATGCGTTGAGATTTCATTTATTCACGTGGACAAGTTTGTAAAACTAGGCATATACCTGGTTCCAAAACGTTCACTTTACCCGACAATAATTGTCGGATAAAGCGAAAAGTGAAATGGATTGTAGCCTTAAATGATAAAGAGGTTTGCTCCTAAATTCAGCTCCAGCTCTGCACATTGTGTATATACGAGTAATTTTAATTATTATAAGTTAACTTTCTTATATTTATTTCAAAAGATGTGCTGCTGATTGTTTCTTGCGCCGCTTCTTTTATTTCAGCTACAGCACCTTACGAAGCGGTGGTAGAGTAAACCATGACGTTGTAAAAATGTACTATAAGGTACTTTCTTGCAATAAAAATATTTGACTTTTGACTTTTTTTTGCAGTTCCGCATGGACGGCATCACGCTCGCCGGCCACTCCTTCTGTAAAGACGTACGTAGTGCGCGCCCGCGGGCCGCGACGTCGATAAAGGATTGCGTTTAATTTTATAGATCAGCAAATAATTGGTATATTAAAAAATGAAAATGGGTCGTAAAAATAATAGGTTGACAGTACATGTAGAGCAGCTGAAAATAACATATTTTTTATAACATAATAATACCGATACTGTCATCTATTGAGTGCTGATGTCAAGATTTTTTAATCCGCTGCAACTTGAAGGATAAAAAATGAAAAATTTCTGCTAAATTCAGTTCTGGCGTGGTCATCATCAACATAACATAATCTAACCATTCCATTTGGTTCTGCGCCGAATTAACTTTTAACGCCTACATAACAGTTATGTTCTGACAATACTGCTCTAATATCGCCGCCCTCGAATAATATTTGCTATCAAGTCATATCAGCTGCCCATTTACAATGACTCGATATATATTTTATTATTAGACTTAAATAATATTCTGTTTCACAGGTTTTTACTGTATTTTATTAATTACGACCGGTTTCGTTTACACATCTTCAGGTATTTAAATTTTATTAATTAATTAAATACCTGAAGATGTGTAAACGCAACCGGTCGTAATTAATAAAATACAGTAAAAACCCGTGAAACAGTATATTATATATTTAATCTAATCATGTACTACAAGTTTCACCGAGTACCAACAACCGCAAGTATTAACCATGATATATAATATATTTGTTTGACTTATTAATTTATGCTATGCAAAAAAAAAACGCAGTCGAGTTAATTTTATTTAGTACCCATTGTTAGGTGCCGTTGCAAGTCCCGAAAATTATTAACCATAAATGAAGAATCGTCGTCGCGTGTTCCAGGGGTGCGAGGCGATCGCGGACACGGGCACGTCCCTGATCGGCGGGCCCGCGGCCGAGGTGGAGGCGCTGAACCGCGCGCTGGGCGCCACGCCCATGGTCTTCGGGCAGTACGTCTTCGACTGCGCGCTCATCCCGTCCCTGCCCAAGGTCACCTTCACGCTGGCCGGCAAGCGCTTCGTGCTGGAAGGACAGGACTACGTGCTGCGCGTGAGTTGGCTTACATTACTCGTTTAGCAAGAACTCCCACACACGTCCGTGGCCTTCGGGCAGTACGCCGTCGACTGCGCGCTCTTACCCTCTCTCGCGGGCAAGCTCTTCGTGCTCGAGGGCCAGGACTATATGCAGCGCGAGAGTTGGTTCACATTACTTGTATATCAATGCGTCAACCTATTTGCAAAATTATCAGAAACCTTAGATCTTTGCCTTCTTGATGGCGTGGGAGATATGTAACCAGCTAAGAGTGTCTCATTGACGCCACGCGGCCGCCGGACATGCCGTTGGAGTGATGGGGAAATACAATACGCGATTGTCGTACTCTTCATGACACAGTTTAAAAGGCAGCAACACAACCGCGTCGTGTTACGTTCACAAACCGACTGACAGGAAACGATTCTCTTTCTCCACTGTGGCTTATATTTTCATATTCATAACAATGTCATTTGTGTTGAATGATTGAATGAACATTTATATTTTAACATAATTATAAATTAGTGAAGTCACAAACTAACTAATAAAAATATTACATAAACAAAATCAACAATAGTAAAATAATAACTCGGTCATTCCACACATGTCAAATCCATGTCAAGTACTTGATTTAATAAAGTTAACTCTCAAATATTTGCATTTTGCATGCAAATATTTTAGAGTGGCGAAATATGTGAGACCTAATATTTAAGATTTGTCATCCAATGTACCATATTTGTCATCCAATGTACCATATTTGTCATCCAATGTACCATATTTGTCATCCAATGTACCATATTTCTGGCGAATAAATAATTCATTCATTACGATAAAAAATCGTTTACACTGTAGTAGCACTTTTTCAACAAGAAGTTATTTGTTGAAAAAGTGCTACTACAGTGTAAACAATTTTTTAAGGGACAAGTATGATGCATGATGATCTACCTTAGTAGGGGTAGATCATCATGCAATGATGCATGATGATCTACCTAAGTAGGTAGATCATCCTAAGTAGGTAGATTATCATGCATCATACTTGTCCCTTAAAAAATCGTTTACACTGTAGTAGCACTTTTTCAACAAGAAGTTATGGCCTTCTATCGTTTTCAATTCCGTCGGCAACTTGTTGAACAACCCAGCTGCCCGGTAACGCGCACTGTGGACAACAACATTTAACCGAGGACATGTTTTGTGAGGTGCGGCCTCTCGCCCGGTATTGTCACGTGCCTGTCTCTCGCTCTCTATTTCAGTCGCTAAGTAGTACCAGAATATAGAGACAGGGAAAATAAACGTATTACGGTGTGCACAGATGTCCCAGTTCGGCAAGACGGTGTGCCTGTCCGGGTTCATGGGGCTGGACATCCCGCCGCCCAACGGGCCGCTGTGGATCCTGGGCGACGTGTTCATCGGGAAGTACTACACGGAGTTCGACATGGAGAACAAGCGCATCGGGTTCGCGCCCGCGGTCTGAGCCGCACACGTGTTGTACCGCCCCGCCCGCACAGAACAACATTTTGGAGCTTTTGACAGAGAACCCCGTCTTCATACTCATTATTTTTTTTATTACTCAAATAACGGGCATCGCTCGACATCCTAGCCGGTACTTCGACCCGGCAAAATGTCTCAAGTTGCCGTTTAGTCACACGGATGATTTTCTAACACTGCTTACCTGCCTCAATCTGACAAAGACGGTATTCATCATTAAATTAATTCATCATTACCGTCCGTGTGGGAGGCTGGGGCGGTCACCACACTACCGTCTGTGGTCAGTACTCACTCGCATCCTTAGCTGCGTACGTACTGTCTATAGCACACATTTTATATTAATTATTAGGTACGAGTAGGTACTAAGACTTTGTCGTAAAATAGTTAAGATGTTTTTTTGTAGAGTTTAGTGTTATGTAGGGAGCGCCTCTGCACTGGATCCAGTAACGACGGAGTACGGCGCGATTCGATATGTATACAATTAGTTTGCTTAATCCCAGTGTGGTCGATTAGAAACAGCGCCGATCATTATAACGGTATACCGTGTGTAACATTGAAAGACGGCATTGTAGAATCCCAAAGAATAAATTTAGGCCATGACAATAGATTCTAGTTTTATTTGTAAAGCTTTTTTATGTTTGTATCTCATTTGAAATAAACATTTTATTCAAGATGTGTACTGTTTTATTTATTTTATTTTTTTAAACCGAGAACCTGACCTGCTTTAGGACTTGTCACGCGTGATACGTGATATGGAGATGAGCTAGTCATTCACCTGGATCTAAATCATTTCATTCTCTTCAGAGCGGTCAACACTTCAGGCTTCATTAAATCTTATGGTCATTGCGATTTGACATCTAATGTTTGAAATCAGATATTCAGTGGACAACACAAGGCTATAAAAATAAAATGTTTCCCGTTCTTTCTTGCATGTGTCTTCTATATAGCGGTGATGGGTTTGTACCCGGGTATTATCCCTGCCCATCTCTAGTCTTCCACTCGGATAAGAACCCATAGCCCTAAAAACAAAGTGGCCTGCCTGCATAGATAAATATAATCTAGTGTTTCTTTTTTATTACTAAGAATATGGCTTTGATTCCGGATGGTCTCTAAATTTTGCGATGATCGCTGGTTGCGCAGAGGGCGCCTATATCACAAAGGTAATGAAAGCCATGAACTTTCGAAGAGTAAAATTTATTATAAATCTTTAAAAACACTATATAAAGCCGAGGTCACAAAACGATGCCGCCAGGTGTAGATGAATAGCGACTCCTGTCGTCAAATTGACCTAAAGTAGGGCATTAGACAATCGCTAAACAAAACACCTTTTACACACTTAAAATTCATTTTTTAAAGGGTGAGATTTCCCCCTAACGTCAGTAGTACCATTGATGGTACTAGCGACACTATTATGTATCGCTAGTACCATTAAAGAATAAACAAGTATAGTACCCTGTGTTTACTTGTTTATGTAAATAAAAATTAATTTCACAACGACCTTTGTTGTGACAAGTTGGCGTGTTGAGGTCGTCGAGTATATGTTTAGTGTCGCAATTTTTCTAAAAATAATGCGACGTTAACATCACCGTTCAGAAGCTGCATTTGTACGTGCTGAATATAGGAGTTGCGTTCGATGACGAATTTTGATCGTTTCTTATTCGAGTTGTCATCGAAGGCTTTTGACATGATATACTATAGCTCGTGGTCGACTGTACTAGTTGTACTTTGAATGCAAACAGCAGAGGAATCGAACCCAGGCTCACTTGCAGAGAAAGTAGGTCAAAGAAAAAAATGAAACAAATATCTAAAATTTAAAATTACGATTTAATACTATATTTAAATAAAGTAAAATACATTATCCATGCATAAGTTATAATTACAATAATTTGATAAACATCTGAAGTACATTACACGCGGGGTGCCAGTGCTACCCAATGCTATACTATACTATGCTACACTAAACTATGGTACACTAGGGCTAGGGCGGGCTCGCGGGCGCTACGCGAGCCCGAGTTTGTGTTTTTTCCGGAATTTTTTGACGTACGCCTCCACCAGCGACTGGATCTTGGTCGGGTTGATCTCGCCGGTCTTGTTGTGGCAGATCTGAAACACGCGCACCGTTAGTTTGTCACGACGAGGGTACAATATTGAAAACGAAAAGAAAGTACATATATTATAATAGTATTTGCACAAAATAGTTAAACCCGTTGTCTTCAGTACTCTCATTTTTTACCGATTCTTTGGTCGTGAACTTGGTCCCAGACGATCTCACTCGAGCTCACGGCCGGGCTCGTGGTCGTGGTCGTGGTCGGTGACAATGTTCAGTTAGCAAAATGTTTTAGTCAGTCGTCTCACATCTCATAGTAATAGCGCCTCGTCTAGTGACTAGACACGTCTTCTCCTCTAGAATGATGATCTAGGAATGTAAGGATTAGGCGCGCACAGGATATTATTATCCTTCCTAGTATTTAAGATTATCATTTTAAGTGGGTACGTTCTTTTTTCTTAGCTACCTTACTGTTATTTATTTATTTTGTTTGCATTTTAATATTACTATCTCGCTTATTCCTCGACCCATTTATAAATCTACAAGACCATTAAACATTTATTTACGGACGTTCTCTAGGCGAAAACTTGTTAATGGCATAGTTTGTTAAATTATATTTACTCAAATTTTGTATATTAGCGGTAAGTTTTCCGAAAATAATAAAATAAAAATAAGATATGAGCCGAACGGCAAACGTAAGCGAGACTACGTGATGTTGGGTACATTTAAATGTTTTTGACAAGAGTTAAAACAAGTGCAGGACAGCACTCGACATAATGAGGGACGACAATGACGGCGGAGTGTCGCGGTCGTGGTCCCTGCCCTGCTGCAGGCGAGGGAGGGGGGCGCACCTTGGGCACGGTGCGGCGCAGGATGTGCTTGTACTCGTCCTTGGTGACGTGCTTCTTGTTGTAGTGCGGCTTGAGCACCAGCTTCACCTCCTCCACCACGCGCTCCTGCCGGTTCAGCTTCTTGAGGAACTGTCGACACAAGTGCGAGGCGGTTAGCGCCGAGCGGCGGGCCCGCGCGCGGCGGAGCGCGCCCCGAGCCCGCCGCGTTACCTTGCTCTTCACTTGCATCTCGACGGCGGAGCTCGGCAGGTCGTCCAGTATCTTCAAGTTGTCCTCGTCTATCTTGACGCCCACCTGCGTCTTGTTGCCTGCGGTCGGAGAAAATAGTATACGATTAATCTCGTCCGATACTCTCGCTGGCGAGCGAGGTGTGAGTGAGAGGTGCGAGTGAGAGGTGCGGCATTACCTTTCTTCTTGTTGAGCTTGACGGGCACCTTGGCGGCGGAGGCGCGGGTCCGGCGGCGCGGCGGCTTGTCGAACAGCGCGTCGAAGGTGTTCCGCGGCCGCTTCCCGGCCGGCGCGGACGCGAGCGCGTGCGCGTGCGGCGGCGGAGAGAATAGGTCGCCGAAGTCGCTGGAGCCCGGCGAGTAGGGCGAGTCGGCGCCCGGCGACAGCTGCGCCTCGGGCGGCGCGCGCCGCGGCGGCGGCAGCGGCAGCCGTGAGATCTTCGTCGCCTGCATCGGCTTCACCGGGTTCGACTTGATGGGCGACGGCTTGGCCAGGAACAGCTTCGGCGGCGCCGCGCGCGTCGGCGACGGCAGCACGATGCGCACCGGCGGCGCGGCGGCGGCGGCGGGCGCGGGCGCGGCCGGGGCTGGCGCGGCGGGCGGCGGCAGTGCGGCGGGCGGCGGCTCGGCCGGCGCGGGCTGCTGGTGTGGCGGCGGCGGCGGCTCGGGCGACACGTCGCGCGTAGACTGCAGCAGCGCCAGCACCTTCTCCATGGGCGACACGGGCCGCCGGTCGAGCACGTCGTCCGCCGACATGTTGGTCTTCTGCGCCGTCTCGAGCGTCATCATGGTGCGCGGCGGCTCGGCGAGAGGCGCGGGCGGCGGCGCGGGCGACGCGGACGGCGAGCGCGTCGGCTCGAAGGGGTCGTACGCGTCGGGCGAGTCGGGCGGCGTGCTGGGCCCGGCGGGCGCGGCTCGCGGCGGCTCTACCGGGGGATCGGGCGCGCGCGGCACGGCGGCCGCGGCGGGCTCGGGCGGCGTCTTGGGGCCCACGGGTTCGGCCGCGGGCGCGGCGGGCGCAGGGGCGCGCTCCGGCTCCGCCTCGCCGTGCTCGCTGTCGCTCAACACGATCACGTTCTTCGGCGACGGCGTGAGCTCGCGGAAGGGCGAGCGCTCGAGGTCGATGATGGCGATGGGCTTGGCCGCGTCGGCCTCGACGGCGGCGGCGGCGGCGCGTCGGCGTTTGCGCCGCTTTTCGCGCCTCGTCTCTTTGCGCTTGCGTTTCTCGCCGCCGTCGTGGTCGTGCTCCTGGTCCTTGAAGCTGACGCTGACGAGAATGTTGTCACCGGAAGTGAACACCTCCTTCGAGGGCCCGGACGCGTCGCGGCCGCGCTTGTGGCGCATGCGTGCGAGCTGAGGCGGCGCCGCGGGCGGCGGCTCAGCGGCGCGGCGGCGGCGCTCGCGACGTGCGCGTCGTTCCTCAGCCAAAAGCGCATCCGGTGGCGGCGTGCGCGGCGACAGCAGGTGCGAGTCCACCGACGGCGGCGACCAGGCCAGCGCGCCCGCGCAGGCCGCGCGCGCCGGTGACGGCGACGGCGAGGGGCTCATTCGCTTCGCGCGTTTCCTTTTCGGCGATTTGCGGCGCGGCGAACGCGGCCTGGATGTCGGCAGCTTCTTCTTTTTGGTCGCTTTCGGTTTGGGGCTGCGCGAGGCGGACCGCCGTGCGCGCTTGCGGGCGCGGGACGCGGAGCGTCGCCGCCGCGGCGACGGCTTGCGCGCGCGCGACCCGGAGCGCCGGCGCGGCGACGCGGACTTGCGGCGCGGCGATATCGACTTGCGACGCTGCGGTGATATGGATTTACGTCGCGGGGATATCGACTTGCGACGCGGCGTAATCGATCTTCGGCGAGGCGATATGGACTTGCGGCGCGGCGATACGGACTTGCGGCGCGGCGTTAACCTGAGGCGGGGCGGCGCGGGCGAGGGGTCGCGGCGCGGCGAGGAGGCGCGGCGGCGGCGGCGGCGCGGGCTGGCGGCGCGCGGCGAGGACGCGGCGCTGGCGGGGCTGGCGCGCGCGGGCGAGGGCGGCGACACGTCGCGGCCGAACGCGTCCTTCACCTTGCGCCGCTTGTCGGTCACCACGGAGCGCACGTCGTACCGCTCCAGGTCCTGCCGCCGGTCCCTGCGCCGCGCGCCCGCCGCGCGCTCCTTCTCCTTCTTACCGCGCTTGTCGTCTTTGTCGCGCTCGCGGTAGTTGCGCTCCTTGCCGCTCTTGCTCAGCTTCTTGAACGCAACGTCGCTCTTCTTGCTCTTTCCTTTCCCCTTCTCCTTAGTTTCCTTCTTGGAGTCCTTCTTCTTCTTCTTCTTGCCGTCGTCGGAGGGCGCGAGCGGGTCGCCGGCGGGCGGCGGTGTGTCGCGCGGCGAGGCGGCGGCGGCGGCGGCGGCGGCGGCAGCGGCGGCGGCGGGCGAGCGCTCGCCGTCCGAGAACATGTCGCAGCCCTCCTCGTCGGAGATGAGCTCGGTGCCGAGCCCGGCAATGTCGGGCGCCTCCAGCGACGCGTCCTTGGACTTGTTCTCGTCGAGGCAGGGCGTGTAGCTGCGCTCGTCCTCGGTCTCGCTGATGGATTCGGTCATCTCGCCGGCCGCGCGCTCCCCGGCCGGCTCCGGCACCGACCCCGCGTCCTCCGCCGCCTCGAGCGCGTCTTCGCCGGCCTCCGCACTACCGGCGGGCGTGTCGGGCGAGCCCTCCCTCTCCGTCGAGGGTTCGCGCTCGCCGTCGGGCGTGATCGCCTGCACTAGCTCCTCCTCGTCGCCACCCCCGTCTTCGTCGTCGTCGCGGCTCTCGTCCGCGGCCCGCGTGTCGCCGGCCTCCGCCCCCGGGTCGCTCCGACGCGGGGACGCGTCGTCCCCGGCGGCAACCGCGGGCTCGTCGGGTGCGACCGGCTCGACCGCCTCCTCCTCGTCGTACAGCGTCACCTGCCGCTTGATCAGCGACGGCGTGTTCAGCTTGATCTTGATAGGGTTACGTGTGTTGGTGGTGATGGGGCAGCGCTTGGAGATCTTCTCCTTGTATTCGTCCTCGCGGCTGCGCGCGGCCGCCTCCGCGGGCTCGAGCGGCGGGAGAGGAGGCGGCGGGAGCGGAGGGGGCGCGGGCGGCGAGGCGGGCTCGTCATCCTGCTGCACCAGGTCCTCGTCGCGGCGGTCGGGCGTGGGCGGCGCGGGCTGCGCGGCGGGGAGGTAGTCATCGCTCGCGATGTGCACGCTCGTAGCCGAGTAGATGGAGAAGTTGGGACAGTCACCGTCCTCGTCCTCGTCGCTGACACGGGCGCCCGCGCCGCCCGTCGGGCTCATGAGGCCGCGGTGCTCCTGCAGCACCTGGCGCACCGCGTCGTCCAGCACGCCGGGCGGCACGTGCAGCGCCTCCATGCCGGCCAGGATGTTCTGCATCAGCGGCGGCGGGAGCGGCGGAGCCGGCAGCGCGGGCACCGGCGGCGGCGACGGCGACGGCGGCGCTGATATGGTCGCGGGCGGCGCGTCATCGGCGCTGTCCTCGTCGTCGATGGTGGGCTCCGTGGGGTCGTACTTGTCCGTGTCGATGACGAGCCCCGCGTCCTCGTCTCGTTCGTCCTCGTCGTGCTCGTCCTGGTTGCACTCGTCCTGGTCGCGGTCGTCATGGCCGCGCATATCCTGGTGGTGCTCGTCCTGGTCGCGTTCATCCCGGTCACGGCTGTCTTGGTCGCGGTCGTTCTGGTCGCGATCGTCCCGGTCGCCCGCGTCGGGTAGCGCCGTGAACTGGAAGCTTGGCGGAGCGGGAAGCGGGCGGTGCGCGCGCATGTCGAGCGCGGCCTCGAACCCGCCGAACGAGTGCCGCGTGTGCGGCGGCGGGGGGGCGTCGTACCGCGGGCCGGGCGGCGGCCAGGGCGCGCCCGGCGTGAAGCGGCCGCGGGCGGGCCGCGCTTCGGGCGGGCGGCGCCGCTCGCACGGCTCGGCGGAGTAGCGCGGCGCGCGGTGGAACACGGCGGGCGGCTCGTGGTCGCGGCGCGCGCCACCCTGCGGGAAGGGCGCGGGCGCGCGCGCGCGCGGCGTCGAGTAGTCGTAGCCGCCGCGGCTGAAGTTGCCGGTGCCGTGCTCGCGGTGGTAGTCGCCGCGGTACCCGCCGCCCCAGCCGCCGCTGCGGCCCTGCCCAGGGTACGCCGGCGCCTTGCGCGCGGCGTCCTCGCCCTGCGGCAAGGCCGAGCGCGGCGCGGCGGGCGCACGCTCCGGCGGCTCGAGGGAAATGTCGAGGCGGCCGTCGACGCCCACGCTCACGACGGAGCGCCTCGAGTGCAGGCGCGTCTGGCTCTCCATGATGCTGTCCAGCAGGTCGGGCGCGGCGGCCGCGGGCGGGAGCGACACCATTTTTCTCCTAGCCTGTGGACGCGAGATGAGATATTAGCGAATATTGGCGACGTGCCTCTAGAACTTGAGAACGCCTCACGACATGGCTTGGATCCTTTAGAAAAGAGGCGTTCCTATACTGATGCTACATTTTTATACAAAATCGTTACTAATGTAATTGATTCGTCATCTCTTCTGGAGTCAATCACTTTCAAAGTGAAACGTGTCTCCTCACGTTCGACAGATATGTTCCATATCTCGATGTGCAACACGAATTATGCAAAAAATACTTTTGTAAGACATTCTTGTAATTTGTATAATAAATATGTATCTGATGTCGACATTTTCTCCAATTCTTTAAATCAATTCAAATTAAAAATAAGTAAAATTTTAATGCCTAATTGCCTTAAAATTCAAAATTCCCTATGCACTGCAAACTGTTTAATTTAATTGTATTTCACTGCTTGGCCTGGAGCAACACATTATAGTTTTATGTATCTTTTTTATATAGTAATCTACACTTTTTCATATTTACTTTCATATTCTTTTATATTTACTTTCACGTTTTTTAGTAGTGCTATTTGTGATACTTTATAATGTAATATTCTTAGAAAAGAAATGGAACTTTAGGTCTATTAGTATCCTAATATCTTATGTATAATGTTTGTAAAAGACTATGTTTCCTGAATAAACCAAAATAAAATAAAATAAACGCTGGAGCGGGAGCGACCTGTCTGTAGGCGCTGAGCAGGGCGGCGCCGCCGGCCGGGCGCGCGGCCACGGCCACGGCGGCGCCCTCGGCCGCGCCGCGCTCCTCGTCCGAGAAGTAGTCGAGCGCATGCGGGTCGCCCAGCAGGCTGAGCGCGGGCACGCCGGCGCGCGCGCGCCGCGCCGCTAGCCCGAGCGCGCCGCCGCCGCCGGCGGACACGGGCCCGGCGCGCGTCGCCACGCTCAGCGCCGCCAGCTGCGCGCGCACGCTGGCGCGCACGTGCGAGCGTCGCGCCACCGTGCGCGGCTGCTTCTTCCGACTCTGGAACAATTGCGTTACATAGCTACATTGTTTTTCCGAAGGTTTCGTATATACAAAAATTACAAATAATTCGTGCATTTTGCAGTTTGGAGCAAGCAGCAGATCCACAGCAGTTGATTGTTGTGCAAGGCGTTTACATCTCTTGACGCCCTGTTTATTTCGTAAATGAGGAGCTCGTTCTCCAAGGTAAGGCGGGGAGCTTCTCCCATGAAGTCACGAATCTTTTCAAACTATTTATACTTCGCGCTGTTTACCATTCACATTGTGATTTTCACTTGGCGACGCCGCCGTAGACGAGGTGCTTTTTTGTCTTCAAAATAGACACTGTATGATACAAAGCACTCGACACACAAATAGTGCCCCGTACAAAAAATCTCCCGAAAACCCACGGATACCCGCGGATGGGATCGACAAAAAAGTCCGCGGGTGTCCTGCGAGAAAAAATATAACGTATGACTCAATATGCTGCAACGCAGACGACGGACTTTAGTCCGCGTATGTCCGTGTTGAGGGCCGCTAGTGATGTACCTCGTCGATTTGTATGGAAATCGATGTCGACTTTTGGTTGTATGTTTCTAAATTCTGTTAAATCATTTATATTTCAGCAAAGTGAAACAATAAGAAGTAGAAACTGAATATTTCACAGTGGCCACTTTTTCACTTCAGTATCAAAGAGGCACAGCGGCATCTTTAACACAAATAAATGACATAATACAGAAATAAACAGAGTAGAGGAAACATAAAACTTATGCAAGAGAATCAAGTAAAATAGGAAAAGGGCTATCTGGTTCCTCCAGATATACCATTTCCCTACCTACAATATCATATAAAGAAATGGCTGCATCGCCATTGTTACAAATTAACATTTCGTATAATTTTTTTTATTGACGTTATTAACGATTAGTTTTAATTATATCTAAAGCCGCATTTGACTTCAATCTCACATGGTGGTAAGTAGTGATGAGGTCGAATTTCTACTGTCCACTGTTTTAAATGCCTTCATTCAGGAGAAAGGACAACTTTTTCTTTTTAATTTTTATTTAACAGTTCCATATGTGATAGTTACAGTACACCTAAAAGATTTATGCATACAAAAAAATTGCCAACACGAACAAACCTTTCTTTTCTTTACCCTCCTCTTGACAGTTTTAGTGATCGGAAATTTTCCATTCTCCTCCACATCATATTCGATGATGACAGTTTTAGTTCTTCTTCTCTTGTATTTCCTGCGCGTGGGGGCGGCGCGGCGCCTGGTGGTGGCGGCGCTGGTGGTGCGAGAGGAGCGGGCAATAGAGCGGGGCGCGCGACCGCGTGACGTCGACGGCGCCTCGCCCGAGGCTGGCGCGCCGCGCCGCCCGCTCGACGTGGAAGGCTCCTCGGCCGAGCTGCGGGTCCTGGCAGATGTTGGAACGTTCCGCGGCCGGCGGAGAGGCGCGGCGCGCGGCCCCAGGTCTATGATGCCAGTGAACAGGTCATCTAGTTCCGATATGTGGATGACGTCCAACAGGTCATCACAGTTTGGACAGAGCCACTGATCTAATGGGATCTGAAATAAATTTAGTCAGTGTCGAGTTAATGGCTAACCCTTATGTGAATAGTAATTGTTATCATTCAATGGACTTGTATTGAATAGAATACCTCAGTAAGTGGTGGTGTGAGGCACTGCATGTGGTAGCCGAGGTCGCAGCCATCACACAGCAGCATGCTCTCCTCGTTGTCTGTCCTGCCACAGACCTGTGCACAATACCACTCCAGTTAGAAACGTAACTGTTTCACACAATTTCAACTAATTAGAATTGACACTCACCTCACAGGGAGTGGGTTCCTCAACCACGAGGACGTCGACAGAGGGCCGCCGCTCGGTCAGTTTGACGAGCTCAGTGCGCAGCACGCGCCCACCGGCGCACGCCCGCACCACTATCGAGTTGAACGTCATGCGGTCCACAGGACAGGTGTTCACATTTTTTGACCACTCGGTGATGCAGTCAAGACAGAAGACATGCTCGCAAGTTTCCGGTATGCCGACCTCCTGATCCTTGAATCGTAGCAGACATATCGAACACTTGTCCGAATTGCCTTCGGAGCTATCGGACGTAAAGCCGGAGGCGGGTTTGGGCACGACGGCGTCAGATGCGGAGCCAGACGAGTCGCTGTCAGCGTCGGAGTCACGCAGCGCGCGCAGCGTGCGACGACGACGCGCCACCACCGAGCTGCCGCTGCTATCGCTGCCGTCGTCGCTCAGCACCTGCAAACGATACGGTCAGTCGAGTACCGCTACACTGCACGCTGTGGAGGCCTAGAGCAGTGCAGCGCTAGCCGCTCACCCGCAGCCGCTTGCTACGTGTCCCGCGCGGCGCGACGCTGTCGTCGCTGTCGGAGCCGGAGCCGGACGACACCACCATCACCTTCCGGATGCGCCGCACGGGCCGCGCCGGCGAGCTCTCGCTGCCGTCGTCGCTCATGCTGGCGCCTGGTCCCGTGCCGCCCGACGGGCCTCACTCTCACTACACACGACACGAAGCGAATTGCAAAGGTGTAAATGACCTTTGCGGATACACTTTTATGGCATCCGACACTAAATTACGTATAGTCATCCGGCTTACGATATAAAATTATCCGTATAAATCTACTAATTACTTAGAACTATCGCATAATGCGTTATAAATTATTTTAGTTATTTTGACAGCAAGCCGCTTTCGTCGGACAGGCAGCCATTTTTCTATTTCGATAAAACTGTTGTTCCATTAGCAAAAATTGGAATAAAAAAAAGTATCAGTACTAGTAAACTTCCGTAGGGAAAACAAGGACAGACATATGTGGGATGTGTACAACTCCCACTAATTAACTCGTACTAGATATATTACGAAACGATTTCAGGATATCGATAACTTTCATTGATTGATATATTCTTCACAACCTCCTTCCAGGCTATAAAATTAAAAAATAATCAAAATTGTCTATGCTTATGAGCTAATCCATGTGCGGGCGAGTGCGTTTTTGCTTTGTGAATTTTTTATTTTATTTCTCTAATTTAGCCGTCCAAAGGCTGCCCGTTTTAACCTCGAATTAACTAAGAAATGACTGCTGAGAACGAACGCGAAATATACCACAAGTTAGAAGCCATGAAAGAAATCAGGTCCGTACTTCTATTCTGAAGATTCTACTTCACACCTGTGGACTCGATCAATAAATACTTGACACTGTTATATTTCTCTAATAATTTGTTTACTGTTTTATGTTATGTTAGCCTTACACACTTAATTACTTATTTTATGCACGCTGCTTAGAACAACAAATAAACATTGCATGTTAGATTATGCTTACGGTTAGGGGTCGATCGGGTTTGAATGCCAGTAGCGGTCAAAAGCCCCGCTTGTAAACAAAGACTGACTGAACATGATCGTATCGTGCAGGAACAAGACTATAACGCTGGAGCGGCTGAAGCGCAGCATTGTGAGCGAGGTGCGCAGCGGCGACCAGGAGGGGCGCTGCCTGGCGCAGTACAAGAGGGAAATGGAGCTGCTGCAGCAGGAGAAGATGAGCCACGTCGAGGAACTGCGCCAGATACACGCCGATATCAACGCGGTAACGTTACGATCTCATGGTACCATCCCGGGGATACATCTTGTTGATTATGAGGGGGTCCCCTGCTCCTGTACCTGGTCTGATCAATTAGAACCTTTATACATATCCATTTTTCTTCTAATTTCTTATTAGAATAACTATTTAAATTCAATAAAAAAAACCTTTAAACATACTAATAATTTAAAAAAAAACAGTAACATTGTTATATAATATACAACAAGATATTAAAAAACTAATGATGCCATTAAAAAGATAGCAAGGTTCGCCTTAAAATCAATTTAACAATTTAATCAAGTAACTGTATTAGTGGAAATTGATTTAAAAACTGATTTTTCGCTTTCCTGAATAGTAGGCTATTTGAATTGAACCCTTTTTCACAGGAGGCACAGATATTAGACAAAAATATTTCAATGAAGCTTTTTGTGAATCTTTCATTGAACAATGATGACAGCAAGTGCTGTATGTAAACAACTGTATCTAGTAGACAGGGCGGGTGCGTGTTATTGCAGCCGGCGCGCGCTATTGTCGGCGCACACGCGGCACATCTCCTGCTGTTTATTTACACATGTCAGCACCATCCATTGCGGTGGCTAGCTGCCAGCCTACCACTGGGATGACGATACAGGAATAATTTCCCATTTTATTACTCTGTAGACTACTTTTTATCTTGCCAAGTTCGTTCTAGTTTTTACTACCCATCTTTCAACTTAATATTGGGTACAGCTTTTAGCCTGACCACGATTATAGTGGAGTAGTCCGAGAGAGTGCCACTGACACTTTTATAATTTGTTATGGTGATAAAATTCAGTCATACAGCCGTCAGAACCAACAGATTAACTTGTTCTCTGAGGCACAGAGATGTGAGTGGTAAGTTAGCTTTATAGTTTAACTCGATTAATTTACAGCGGCCTGACACATAGTTTATGTGGCAATGTTGTCGGTTGCAGATGGAGACAGTGATAAAGCAGACGGAGGACAGCATGTCGCGCAAATTGTCGAACGCGTCGCGCCTGCACGAGGACTACCGGCCGTTGAAGGCCGAGGTGGACCTGCTGCGGCGCCAGTGCCTCGGGCTCGAGCGTCTGCCAGACCTGCACGAGGAGGAGGGCAGCCCCATCACTCCCGAGTCAGTACCTATCATTACACGCAGTGCAGTGGGCACGAGTTGCATGACGATCATTTATCTTACGACTGTAAAATAAATGAATGAAAACTAGCTTTTTCCTTCGGCGCCTTGAGGTTGCGTGGCAATTCGGGCTTTGCGTTACGCGGAACTCGGCCTTCGGCAACGCCGAAGTATGTTGGAGGCGCCGATTTTTTTTGGAACTGGAGAGCTACGAGCTTCGCTCTAAGCGGAGCTCGGCCTTCGGCTTCGCAAAGAATGACAGCGAGACCTCTGATCTTCTTGCAACAGGGACGTTCCGGGCTTCGCCCTATGCGGACCTCGGGCTACGGCCTCGCTAGCAGCGTTGCTATAACCAATGCGTGAAATTACTAATAATAAAGGAAGCAATAGAGGCGTCCTAAGACAGATTCGTGGCGCTTCATTCTCTCTGCCTACCCCGGGTGGAACATAGCGTGAAGTTATGTATGTCATTGTAGGTAGTTTTTATCACATATAATATTTCACTTGTGTCGTCCCCCCCCCGGCAGCCGGTTCCCGCCGCTGTCCGCCGCGCCGGCGCGCGCCGTGCCGCCGTTCCTGGCGCCCGCGCCGCCGCGCAAGCCGCCGCCGCCGCCGCCCGCTTTCAGGTCTGCCCTCGACCAAGATTTCATTACCGTCTCGCTGAGGTTCGATTTTGTTTCTTTATTTTTCGTTCACCTCCTCGCTCCGCACCCTGTCCTCTCCCACTTCTCAAGTGTGCTGGCTTATTATAAGTTTTATTTAAATATTCTGTCGTCATTCTAGAGGAGAGGGCGCCACTAGTCCGATGTCTATAGCTTATAAAAAGTCATCAACACTATTTCCTTGAATTAATTTAATTTCTATTTACTTTCTTTGCTTTTTTAGCTTTCATTTATAATATCCTATTCAGTATTTGACAAAAAAGATATTGCATTAATCAACTTACATGGACATCCTGAAGAATCCTGAATCTACAATTAGTTTTTCGATATCTCAACTAAGATCAGACTTATTAATGATTTAAGTTAATACTGGAGAGATGATCTTTCCCTTTTTAGCTAAACAGTTCTTTATATGTAGCCAGGAACTGCTTGTATGGCGCTACTACACAGTGACGTCATAATGTAATATTGCCGTTTCTTTCTATCGTCTGATTTTTGATTGCCTGTAGTTATTTTATTTTTCAACGAATTTCAATTCTGTTTTCACATTTGACCATCAGTTTATGTCTATTTATTAATTTTTAAGGAATGCATTTAATATTTGATACTTGGAAACTACCGAATTGATAATACTTTTGTAATAATAATAATAAGACAGCGCGGCGATCTACGTTTACTGCTAACGTGAATTGCAATTTAATTGTGACTTTTTATTGCTCACAAAATATGAAGCAGCGTGTAAGCTTGAGTGACTTGTGCCGTGCTTCAGAGTCCTGTCTGATACCGATAGTGTTGTAACATATCCATGTAAAGGATCGCTGTGATTGGAATAGACCTCCATCCGTACCTAGAGTATTATAAGAAGCGGAAAGAAAACGTATTCGCGCAGGCTTCCTGAGGATGTGGGCTGACCCCAGTTGCCTTTTTAATTTTTGTAGTCGTATACTGCCGCAAGTGCATATTGTATTGCGCTCTCTCTCTCCGCGTCTCGACAATGTCCCGCGGGCATGACTGCCAGTACGAATCGCGACGCCTACCCATCATGATGCGGTGTGGTTGCAGGCAGCAGCCGCCGCCGATGAAGTCCTGCCTGTCGTGCCACCAGCAGATTCACCGCAACGCGCCCATCTGCCCACTCTGCAAGGCCAAGAGTCGCTCGCGCAACCCCAAGAAACCCAAGAAGAAATAGTCCGGTCCCGGCGACGTGGTCAGGGTGCCGCGCGAGGCGGCGGGCTGACTCGGCTACAGGGCTCGGTGTCGGTAAATGAACAACATTGTTGTTGTCTACGAACAACACTGTTGTTGTTGTTTATGGAATGTATATCAATGACTAATACGAGTTCAGATCACATCGACGGTCCCTACTTACAATGATGTATGAGCAAATGTTTTAGAGGTATACGAGTTGTACCTCTTTACTGGTCTAGGAGTTCGGCACGTGTCTATACCTACGTCCTAGCCAGTGTATATCTTCGAGGAGTCATCTTCAATGAGGCACTGGACTTGTTAACCAATATTCATATTTCCAAACAGTACACCATACATGACGGTGATAGAGACACGACCAGCCTGGCGCGGGCGCAGCCGCGTGACATTTAAAACTGCTGACATAATAATTCACAATGTAGAACACAGTGTGCACTGTGTCTGTACACAGTGTCCCTACATGTTAAAGAGTCAAAACAAGATTTGATTTTCTGTATTTTATAAACTATTCAATGAATGTATGTAATTAAAATGTAGCACATGTACGTTAAGGGTCGCACAAAGGGCCATGGAGCGTGCCATGTTAGGTATCACCCTAATGGACAAGATCCGCAACACAGCGATCCGACAAGGAACTAAAGTCCTAGACGTGGGAAAGCGGGTTGCGACGCTAAAGTGGATGGGCGGGACACTTGGTTAGACGTGGTGATGGCCGGTGGACCGGAGCCCTCACAGAGTGGTGGCCAAGGTTGGGGAAAAGAGGAGTAGGTCGTCCAGCAGCCAGATGGGCGGATGACATCACCAAAATCGCATCGAAGACCTGGATGCGACTAGCACAGGATCGTATAGGGTGGCACAAAAGAGAGGAGGCTTATACCCTGCAGTGGGACGACATGTGCTGATGATGACATGTACGTTAGTGTACAGTTTACATTATTTCTTATTGTAATATCACTTCTGGGATTGTACGTAGGGACCGCCACTTTTTAGACATTAAGATTATCTAGTTCCCATACTAGGATTCTCTGTGAATGACATGTGCACTATATGTTATGTATCGTAAAGCTTCTTTTATTACCTACTTGGCAGGGAGTGGTATTCCAAAAATTGTTCATTTATCGATACTGAATTCGCCTTTTGATTATGTTACATACACCTATCTCTGTGGTACTGTTAAGATCCGCGTCCATTGCGTCGTACGCTGCGAAACGGAGTGTATTCGGTATTTACGAATTAGTATGGTCAAAATGCTGACGTCCGACCAGGATTTAGCAGTTCCATTGGAATCAATACATCGCAGCGTACCCGTTCGAAGCTTACTCTGCGATGACGACGCGGCGGACGCGTAGCTTTAGTATAAAGTATTATATTGTTCATTCAGCAGAAAAAGGTGTCAGATGTGTCAATAGGATTTGTTTGGAGCTCACAGCGAGCATTAAACAAAGATTTCTTTCGACTCTATCATGCTCTCTCTGATTAGTTGATTATATAAAACTCTGTAGATAGAATTTCGATTGTTTAACATGTTTGATTTTATCTGATGATGTCGATGAGGTAGGATTAAATAGTGATTGTTCCAAACTAGTGTTAAGGTGTCCCCACTATTTAGATATAAGACGTTTCATTTTTCACACCTACCTACATAATAGTCTCTACTATTTCTACAGTGGGTCTGTATGAAAACTAGAAATAAAAGTATTTGGTACTGCCATTTGAGTGCAGTACGTTATGGTCCATAACGTAAACAGAACACATCCATAACTTATGGATGTGTTTTGTTGGCACATTCCAACTTCAAAATAAACTTCGTGATCCTTTCCTTTGATTGAATGTCGAGACTATATTATAATTTGTAGATTATGTAAATACTGAGTATGGCGCAGACGCGCGGCGTCTCAACTCGACCCGGTAGGATACGTTACCTAAATAGATAGTCATGTAATTTTGAACCTTGTGTCTGCCAAATTAGTGGTGAGCGGTAAATCGTGCTTTTCATTATTTTGTGTCATTTCGCTACTTATTTTGTAACTGGAACTCTCTATTTAGGCTACGTTCCAATTCGCTTTTCGCTTTATCCGACAATCCGCATTATTGTCGGGTAAAGTGAACGTTTTGGAACCAGGTATATGCCTAGTTTTACAAACTTGTCAACGTGAATAAATCAAATGTAAACGCATAGCTGTCTGTCACTTTGACAGGAGTAAAACTTAACTCTCATTCCTCCAGGGTAAAAACTTTCACCTGACAGTTGTAATATTACTCGATTGTCCGGTTCCATAACACAACTTGAACTGTCAAATGAAAAATTCAGTTGTGTTTCGGAACCGGGTATATTAATTATTGTAATGGAACGCAACCTTATATCACAGTGAAATGTGAACCCAAATGTATTTGTTCTAACTTTTATTTTTTGATATTTTATATGTATGTGTATGATAAAGATATTTTATGTATGTGTATGATAAAGATATTTTATGTATGTGTATGATAAAGATATTTTATGTATGTGTATGATAAAGATATTTTTATCTTACAATACGATCATGCGAGTTGGTGTGTGCAGTCTAGTCTAGACGGAAATCCTGCATTTTTAATAAACCATTGTTATCACACTGCTGGGAACAGACAACCATACTATATTACAGGTGGTAGATCCTGATGTGCAGGATCGCCTGGGTTGGTACCTTTCTGCCGCAGAGCAGAAATGCTTGTGTTTCTGTTTTTCGGTTTGAAGGGAAAGGTTTTTTTTTCGTTTTTTTATGCTGAGCTGGTGTACCCTTTTTGGCACTGTACCACACCAGATGTCCTGTGCTGCATGTATTAAACTTTGTATACTTCTGTATTCTGGTGTTTACAGCGCTAAATAAACGATTTCAATTTCAAGGGTAAGAGAGCCAGGGTAATTTCCGGCAGATGAGGCACTCCATCTCATTCCTCAAGGTTAGCAGCGCATCAAAAACTCTCTAGTATTAATACAGTGAGGCGAGATGTCTATGGGCGACGGTGACCACTCACCACCAGGTGGCTCGTTTTCTCGCTTGCGCTCCTTATTTATTAAAAAAATACCCAAATCATATTGTAAGCTCCATGTTTCTCGTAAAAATTGTGTTTATTTTGATACAAAGGTAAGATTTCACGAGAATAGCCGTCGACATAAATATTGTCATAACTCTCCAGACCAGTATTATTATTATTTTTCTAAGTTTTCTACGTTACAATGATGGCGGGTAGCTGTTGTATAAATGAAGCGTATCTCGCGTTTAAGAGTCGCGTAAGTAAGCTATCTATTATAATAAATGTAAGTTAGTTATTACTCTACTGTATATAATAGACTGCAAATGATTGTGAATAGTTGTTTATACAATACACACATTTCTCAGTGTCATCGAGTCTTTGTATTGTCCTTTAATTAATAACATTCATTACTTAGAATTAACAAGTGCCTGCGTTAAATGTTCAGGATATTTTGGCCGTAAACAATCTCTAACGTTAACCTGTGGGCTATGGCGCGTGAAAAACCCTTATCTGAACAGATCTAGATTTATTTTTTGACAATATATGATCATTACTGAAATAAATGAATATGAATATTATCCGCCGTAGGAAATGGTTGTGGATAGGGCACACCTTACGTCGCCCAAATAGCATCGCCTACGCCTCCTTGACCTGGCAACCTACAGGAGGATCTCGCAAACGGGGAAGACCCAGGGCTACATGGAAACGTAGTCTTCAAAAAGACCTGGATGCGGCTAAAATATCCTGGGAAACCATAGAGTCTGCGGCATCAGACAGAGCGCGGTGGAAGAATATTGTCTCAGCCCTATGCACCACTAGGTGTTCTAGGACCTGAAGAAGAAGACTTAGAATTAACACTAGGTAATATAGGTACTTAAATAATGACTCAGAATATTGACAATTACCATCATAATATTCATTTGGTTCTTGTGTGGGTAGTTGCCAAACTATTGCAAGGTTCGATTCGACCGCCCCTGTCAGGCCCACACTGGAGCGCATATGTGAAGGTTGACTGAAAGCAAGGGGTAACGCGTATGTCTGTTTGTCTGTGTCGTCATATCTCAACAACGGAATACGAGAAAAATAAAGAATATTTTACAAGAAATAATTATAGGGTACATTAGGTAGAGCTTATCTCTAAGATGAGATTTCTTCCAGCCAAACCTAAGACATGAGGAGATATAATATGATAAAATAGATTGACATACATCTATCTACAATATAAATGATATTTTTTTATTACGAATAAAATTTGTATAAATTCTATAACTAATATTATAAATTAATTAATAAATAACCAACATACATATATATACATATAAATGTATATATTATATTTGCATACTGTTTAGGAACCAATGTTAGATGATCCTATTCGGACATTAGATCGATCGATCAGATGTGATCTCTGGAACGGTAGTAGATAGGTATTTAGATTTTGAGCTCGAATGTTAAAGATCATGTTGCCGTTCTCACACTTGGAACCTAAAAGACCTGATGATGACCAGAAAATAGAGTATCTCCACATTTTTAAATTTTAATGTTATTAAGTATAGAGAAGTAATTCTTTTATTAAAAACTATACACAATAATGGCGTACAAGGCGAACTAAACGCGGCGGTATCTACCAGTTAATGCCGACTTGATGAGCTGATCACGAGGTCAGCACCTATCGTGTCGATAAAATGGACCGAGAGCGCTTTTGCGCCGTGATTGTGATGAAACAAAGCTAAAAGCATTGTGTAGACTGTAGACAACAATGAGAGTAAGTACCCACCGAGTAGATTAGTGGCATCATGTGATCGCGTCTGACCGCATGACCCGCGGCGGCGGCGGCGACTCTCAAGTGATATACATGCGCATGCACATTCCTCGGTTATCTGTGCCGTCAGCCGACCAGACCACCGCTGATATCCTACACTGCGTATATCCGTCTCCGCACTCCGCAGTTTAAGAACTTGTAAAGAAATGTGGTGAATATCCAATATACGTGAGCTTATTTCTCCCAAAGGTACTGGGCCATTCTTCTTCGGTTTTAATAGGTAGGTTGCTTCATCAGCTTAACGTCTCCGTTATTGGGGTCACCTCTTTCTTTCACCTTTCTCTCGGAAACTTTTTTCTACGGACGTGCATGTTTCCTTCACCGTTAGAGCAGTCGGTACGTCTACGAAAGTCTTCGTAAAATCCGAAAATCTTGATACATGGCATTGCGTGGTTTCGAACCCGGTCCTCCCGCACGGGAGTAAGGCGCCCTAGCCACTACGCCACTGGCGCCTTTTACGCACTTCATTCCTAGATGATAATTAAAAATGATTTGAAATGTTTACCATCCTCATCATTTCGTGGAACCGAGAGTGGCGTTCTTTGTTGTAAATTACGCAGCATTTAAAACAGATGTCTCTAGGTAGTGATAACTCTCATTTCATGATAAACTATTTCAAATAATACCGACATTTTATAGGTAGGTAGGTGGTAGTAGTAGTTAATTGTAATAGTTATTTTATTGGGCCGGGAATAACCCCAGCGGCACTTCGACCCTAGATAATCTTTTGTACCTACCCCATTTTACACACTGGTCATCTTAGTGTGCAGGTTTCCTCACGATGTTTTCCTTCACCGTTAGAGCAGTCGGTACATCTACGTAAGTCATCGAAAAATACGAAAAACTCATTGGTACATGGCACTGCCACGGTTTCGAACCCGGACCTCCCGCATGGGAGTCCAATGTCCTAGCCACTGTGCCACCGGACCGGATAGCGAAATGATGGTAGATATTGATCACTCGCTACTGACCGACTGTTGTCTGCCTGACATGGGTTCTTTTGCTGTACTCAAAGTCTTGGTGCGATATACAGAAATCGGACTGAGACGCTGATCTATCTTCATCAGGGCGTGCGTGCGTTGTTATTGAGGTTACATCGATAATCAAAGGATGGTGTGATTTAGTAGCAGTTCGCCTAAAGTGTGTTACGTGAACGAATAATATCCAGAATCGATGTTATTATTGCCTTCTTATTCTAACAGTGTGTCGTCTCTCTCACGCAGTTCTAATAACCGCCATTGAATCTGGATAGTACCTACTAGAAAGCTGTATTTACTCAAAATAATCCCGACTTCCAAGATACAGGTTTTCGACCTAGTTTGTAAGTCGGGGGTCCTTTTTTTGTGTGCCCTGTATAAGTGAATAAACTTTTTTTTTTTTTTCAATATAATCGAGTCAATCCAAGTGTTTAATTGCTAGTATAAAGCCTCCGCTATCCATCCTCTACCAGATATAACAAAGTGTGGCCGAATAGTGGATACGGGCGATAGCGGTACGAGCCGCGCGATCGCGTCACGACACAGATAGTTTGATTATCATAATACATGCATCATTTATTATTCGTTAATAGAATGACTTAGTCGGCTACATAATTAACGTTAATCAAATAAAAATAAGAACCTATTTACTAATCATCCACTTACGGAGTTATTTGCAGATTCTTTGTCGTGGACAGTCAGTTCAACCGAGTCTTATGTCCATTACCTGTGGGAATTGGCCTCTTGCAGGATGATTCATAACTTTTTCGAAACTACCTCCAATACCCGCACAAAACCATCGACAGACTGGTATTGTTTAAAAATTCAATAAGTAAATTCAAATAAAAATAAGTACTTATTTACTAATGATCTACTTACAGAGTTATTTTTAGTTTGTCTTTGTCGTGGACAGTCGGTTTAACCGAGTTTTATATCCATTACTTACCTGTAGGAATTGACCTCTTGCAGGATTCATAACTTTTTCGAAACTACCTCCCCAAAACCCGCACAAAACCATCGACAATCTGGCATTGTTTAAAAATTACTACCCACCTGTATAGCTAGTTTAGCCATATATAATATATACTCGTATATGTATTGTACGAATTTGAATGCCTATTGAATTTGTCCTTTCTCCAGGCACTGGTGAGTTCTGTTCCCGGTATTGTATTTGGGGATATAAATATGTTGTGAAGATTTCAAACACAGCAATACAAAAATAAGCTTTTATTAATTTTTAACTTAGAATTAACATTCACGCAAGTAAGCTACTATCACATGAGTCATAATAAGGAAAGAACATCGCGTAAACAGTATGAAACCTAATTTTTACATTTCTCTTACTTAAATTACAATTATTCTACAGGAGCCTGTGCAGCGTCCACTGAGGACATGGAAGCTAACTACAACATGAACTTTTAAAAATACTTGTGATATCATTTGTTAGTTCTGTAAAAGTATAAAATGCTCAGAATAACGTCATGGTGAATCAGAGACTGCAACTGTTAAAATTATAGTGAACGAACGCCTCTGTAAGCGATTTAGTACATACTGACAAGTTCAAGGAAATACATTTTATTACGAAATGAAATGAAGTCACAAGGCGTAAGTGGAGTACCTACAGTCAACAACAATAATTCATCTTTATTTTTTCGTTTAATAAACCTCTGGAGCACCAGAAGAAGGATGTCTATTGCATTGTAGATTAAAGATTGTTGTGGACCGTATGTACCAAGGTGTGTGGCATCACCCCCGCCATAACGACGAGCACAGTGACGAGAAAGGCCCAGAAAAAGAGACGCAGTGACTGCAATAACAATCTAAAATAAACCTTAAAGTATCTGAAACACGGACTAGCGGAATCCCAGTCGCCGCCCGAGTCGCTTGATATTGGCACGCGATTCTGAACCGTGTTTAAAGAGGCTAAGATAAAATTTACATTGTTATCAAAGTCGCTGTGCCTCCACTCCTTTGTGTGCGCTGGATCTGAACAGGCGTGGTCCTAGCTTTACATTTTAGGAATCACTTCTATAGGACACTGTCGATTGGGGGGGTGTCAACTAATTTAAGGTTGTCTGTGGGAGACCAGATTTAGGGGTCATAGGGTCACGACCTGCGACCGCGCCTGGGTGTTAATGTAACGAGTGCTACTCAGCGTGGCGAGGGCGCGGAGCGGAGCAGGCGAGGCCCCTAGACGAGCGGGTAGGAGGAGGCGGAGGCGATGCCGCAGTGGTTGTTGCGGTTGCGCGCCATCTTGATGTAGCCGAGCTCGCCCCACGTGCGCCCCCACGAGTTCTTCACCAGCCAGTAGTCGCCGCCATCCTCGTCCGTGCCGTAGCCCACCACCAACACCTTAACACACAAAATATCGATTTTGTATTTGGTAGGAACCACAGAAACAGGATAATAGCGCCTAGGAAATAATCTAACTTACAGCCCGTGAGATCTTAGAATGAGATTGGTGTCTTAGAAGAGACTTCTATTATTAACGGAGATATGCGAATGTAATATTTTTTTAAACTGACTTTTTGGAAGAACGTCGCCGGGCGAGTGATCAGTTCCATGTAAGGGGAAGTGGGGCACATTGGTACAGAACTCAATCGCATATTGTACCAAAATTGACTTACAATATGACAATAAAAAGAAACGATTAAAATATAAGGTAATGATAATATAACAATATTAGTAAAAAACGGGTTATGTATCAATCTGCCCCACCTATGGGGCAGATTGATACATCGGGTTGGGAAGTTTAATGCAAAAGGGAATTGTATGAGAATTATTAATAATGACACACATTAAATTTAAAAAAGTGTTTATTGCGATAAAGCTTTTGATAAAGAAGCTATTTATAGATCTATATACGAAGCCCGGAACCAAAGCGAAGATATTTGGAGACCGAGTACACTGAAGAGAGATTCGCTAACTAAGCAGACCCTGAGGGTACCCATGGTACAAGAAGATGGCTCATACTCCGCCAGGGAAAACAGTTACGATTTGCATGACGTTTCAAGCACAAGGAGCCTCATCATCATCATCCAACTTAGAGTATTAAAATACAAAATGACAGAAGTGTTTTTGGACTAAAATTGGTTAAATAATTGCCTATTATCTCTAGAAGTTAACGAAACAAGTGACAAGTGTATGCAGCGAAATTGCATCATTTCGCAAACGCAATCAGAAAAAAAACAATTCTTATTTTGATTAACCCCGATAACAATTACGTGCCGAATGAAGGGTACCTACTCATACCCATATCACGAGTGGTAGTAGATCACAGTGACTCGACTGGACTGGAGTCACATGCGATACGGTGACCCAGTGATACTGCGGGCAGCGGGCAAGGCCGGTTCGAAAAACATACTTTAGGACTATAAACATCGCACCACGCTCTGAAGCTTTGTAAACAATACACAGAGTCAATCGCTGTACGGGCTCGCAAATCGCAATACTTCCTATTTACGCGTATCTAAGAAATAGAAGAGAAGCAGGATTGGAAGTTACAGACAAAAAAATGTTCACATCGTACTATGCTTTGGCGTAAAGAATGGACACTTTGCTTTTTTTATTGTATATGGAAAGCAGACTAGCAAAACCTGGGATGGTAAGTTATGTGGTCACTGTCGCTCACCTCACTATAAGTGAGTTATAGGACGCGACCATTTTGAACCGACTTCAAAAAAAGAAGTAGATTATCATGTATGTTTTTTTAATGTTAGTATGTTACCGCATATATTCGGCATTTGTGAACCGATTTTGATGATTCTTTTTTTAGGAACAAGGGTATACCTCCAGGGCGGTCCCATAAAAATTTGGTGAAGATCTAATGATGCACTTCGGAGCGGAAGTCCTCAGCGAGTGACAGCAAGTCACTTGTAATTAGTATTATTTTCCGATTTTAGTAAATCCAGTTTCTGGATCCTGGAAGGTCTCGAGTGACGCGTCTATAGCCACACGGAGCCCACGATGTCCACGGCCACGGGCCTCACGTGGCCACGGCCATCAGCCTCTCAACTCACCCCGTGGTCCAGGTTGGAGGAGGAGCAGTTCTCGTCGTAGTAGACGCCGTCCGAGTACAGCTGGAAGGTCTCGAGCGACGCGTCGATGGCCACGGACACGGGGCCCACGGTGGCCACGGCCTGCATCAGCTTCTCCTCGTCGCCCTCGGGGATGTCCACGAAGCCTACGTCGTCGGCCCCGGAGTTCTTAGGGTTGTATCTGCGGTAAGACAACGGACCGGTCACTATAGGTCACACGGCAGAGTTGTACCTAGAACACATTACACTCCCACACATGATGATCAGGGTGAATGTTGTAAGACAGAGAGGTCCGTCTAAAACTACTGAATCCTATAACAAAACCTCACAAAGAGGGTATAAAAATTGGGGATGATTTACAGGTACAAAGACAAGAGTTTTGCATAACCATGACAACCCCCCATGACATTGAAATAGGACTGCGTTGGCCACAGTCTTGATTTTCCAGTCGGAGTGTGACCACGTCCAGCGCGCGAGGAGTAGGCACCGTGCCTACCTGCACTTGTCGTCCAGCGCCTCGTAGGGGTAGCTCTTCTCAGTGTCGATGCCGCCGTTGTCCTTGATGTATTTGAACGCGTTGTCCATGAGGCCGCCGTTGCAGCCGTGGTTCCCGTACGAGGTCGAGCAGTCGATCAGGTTCTGCTCCGACAGTGACACCAGGTACCCGCTCTTGCGGTAGTGCTGGCCTTCTAACGCGCCCGTCTGTGTCACAAATCAATAATCATAATTATTTATTTGCTGAAAATATGTGGTTAACAGGGATTTTAAGTTATAATAAGGGGTCGCTACTGTCTGCCACATTGTGTATAATATAGCTTGGCCCCGGACGCCGCGCCGCGCCTTAGGTTGCAACAAAAGCAACATGAATTCGACTTAATCCATTTCTACAGTATCGGTAGTTCAAAAAGGTGAACGTTACCTACGTAATGGAAATCTTGGTTTATTTATTTATTCGGTTCTTTGTTGGGTCCTTCTTTCTCTTCGGTTAATGGCAATTTAGAATAAACATACCAACATTATGACGATTTTCAACAAAAGTGATATCCTGACGTATGATTCACGCAGGTAAATAAAATTAATTCCATTGAAATTTTCAACTGTCTGTATAGTACGTAGGTACTAAGTGTAGTTTTAGAACATTTAGTGATGATTCTATAGGTTATAGCACCCATACATCACTATAGGTAGGTACCTATAGTGATTTATGGGTGCTAAATATTATATAGTTGAATAAGTTAGAAAATTATTATTTAATTTAACGGGTGTTACATGAACTACCTACATATTTGAATAAGTTCTTCGTGAATTTTGTGTTACAAAAACATCTAGGTCTAAAGTAGATATCAATTGAGAAGGGATTCAGAACAAAATATGTTAACAACACAGGCTAGTCAAAAAAGAATCTCTTTACTTCATTATTACATGTACTTTAATACTACATTACGAGTACGACATAAAAAGTAGCATTAACACGAAACCGGTTATATCGAGTTCCGAGAGACTCCTCGACTGACGACTCGACGAGGGAATTTAGATCAGCATCCGAGACGTGCGCCAGTTTGATGCGCACTAGTAAAGTAGGTTACGGCACGATAACCGGACCGATCCCGTGGACGCAACCTTAGGGTCAGCGGCTTTATCTGCGAGAATTTACGCAGTAAGTATAACGCTCGCTTCCGGGATAAAGTTAAACAACGTGCCAAAGTATGGTCGCAATGTACATGGCAAGTTATTCTTCTAGAAATCGTAGAGAAACAGGTCACCTCGCTAATTATCAATTCAATATTATTAGCGAAACAATTTGTCGATTCCGACAATAAAAGTTGGAAGGTACCAATAGGTGCCGGCACGGTACCAGCCACCACCGGAGGTGATACGAGGAAAACATGATTCACCCAACCCGCGGTGAGTAAGTGTCCGATCGATCACAAACACGGGGCCGTCTTTTGTTCGCGGCGCAGCGTCGAGTCCAAACAACGTGAATAATGTACAGCGCACACTTGACTCCGCGTGACACGGTCCACTTTCAATGGGACATCCGCCGACACTTGTATAAACATTATTCATTTCTTTCTATCTACACATTACAAAAACTCAGTGGACGGAATTTGGGGCACTTTCTGGAGCCAAATTCCACATTTGTCGTTACGTTTTCGTATCGATCCAACTGTAACTACAAGACAAATCGTATTCTGCTGACACATTTATGGGACCTTGGTCGTTGGCTTGATCGAAACATAACGTTAATCGAACGGTTATTATGTACCTAGCTGTAATTTAGTTTATAATGGTATTACGTTATATTTTTGTTAAGGGTCGGTGGCCTAGTGGATAGGACATCGAACTGCCATGCGAGAGGTCCGGGTTCGAAACCATGCAATGCCATTTACCGACTGCTCTTCACCGTTAGAGCAGTCGGTAAACATACGGAAAACATCGTGAGAAAAAACCTGCATGTCGGAGGAAATTAAAAGTTTCCGAAGGTGTGTGAAATCCACCGCACAGTACAGGGCCCGCTCGGTGGATCATGGCCCCGTACCCCCTTGTGCAACCCCTTGCAGGCCTCCCCAGGCCTGTGCCCCAATAGTGGGGACATTAATAGGCTAATGATGATGGATTTTAAGGGTCCTGCCCTTAGGATATTTTAGTGGTACCTTCCTAGCTAGCTTCCCTTTATAACTCAACCATAGCAGTTTAATTGTATAGTCATACTCATCGTAATTTGACTGTCGTAATACGTTCATTAGAAAATTAAGTTTTTATCGTAATATGATGGACAAAAACACAGCATAAAAACGGTCTCAGCGGCCGGCGATGACATCAGCGCGCAGCGAGCGCTGGCGCAGGTACAGTCCACCACAGGTCAACCTACCCAAAACGTCAAAGGCCATGGACCATTTTACTATGGAGCCTGCTCTCCGTGATTTTGAAAAATATTACGATTTCTCGGCGATCGATCCCAGCTCGATAATTCGATAGAGGACCATCAATAGAAACATAAAACATGTCTTGACAAAAACTCCTAAAGTATATTAGTAAGATTCCTGGATCAAATATCTTGGTTCGGAGATACTTTAGGAGTATTTGTCAAGAGATGTTTTGTTTCTATTGATGTCCTCTATCGAATTATTAAGTTGGGATCGATCGCCAAGCAATCGTCATTTTTTTCGAAATTGCGGAAAGTAGGTGTACCAATAAGGTTCTATGGCTTTTGAGAATCTGAATGTATTGCGCAAGCATAAGGTTGAGATTTAATCGAAGATTTTTGACAAGGTATATATAGCGTGTGGTCGACTGTACAATCCTACTCGTAGGTAGGTACCTACTAGGTGACGCGGCGGGCGGCGTGTGTTGTGCCGTCAGCGTCACTTATATTTTTCCTTTGTGCACAATACATAATATGATTTATCGTTCGATACGCCGCACTTAATAATGAGATAAAACATTATTATTATGAAATAGTCACACACAGCTGACTGTGACTAACATAATGTTGCTGTATCGCAGTTAGAAACAATTCCGAATAATGAACCCTTCGAGACTCCTCGGATTCAGACGATTCAGAGCAATAAAACCTCAACTCCCCCTGTTATAGACTCTGCTACTTTACTTGCGTCTTTACCATGTAAGAAAATAAATGTGAACAATTTCGACCAACACGCATTCTCCATCGTATGTTTGAGTATGTTAGCATTGCATATTACTCAAGGACAAATCTTGTGGAAACGGTAAACCATAGCAAGTTAAAAATATACAGCGAACACAATATCTGGACAAACCTGACGCGTGATTAAATTAGTGATCGCCGCGCGTATTCTCCGCTAGATCAGTCCTAGCCATACCATATGTTGACACAGACAGCCACCACCCCCCGGGAGTGTGAACAACCCTATTTCACGAAGCAACTCTATTTTACATATTACAAATCTAAAATGGCAACATAGAAATCTCCATACGAACAGAGTCCATGAACACGAGGGCGGTACGAGTAGGTACGGGGCGGTACTCACGGTGCTGAAGGACCAGCAGGAGCCGCACTTGCCCTGGTCCTTGATGTCGGTGACGGCACCCTGCTTGCGCCAGTCCACCTCGGCCGGGAACGACACGTGCGCCGGCGCAAGGAACGTCGCGCCGCGGTTCTTGCGGTCGTCGCTGCCCTTCAGCAGACCCTTCACCCTGGGGACGACACACTTGTGACAATCTCCAGCTTCGTTTACACGAGGGTGAGACAAAAAACTTTGGCGAGAGGTTGGAGGAAGATTTAAGACCTTTGAAAGATTCAAATACCGTCTGTGTGCTTCATTTTAATAGTTTAATCCCAAACAATATTACAGTCTAAATATCTGACCCCCTTTTATTTAAAGCATTTAGGTTTACACAATAACTACTGGTTCGATGATAAAAGTTCTTTTACTGGTAGATAGATCATAGTTTACACTATACAAGTAAAGTTTTCTAAGTTTGAACATTTCGTGTTTGAGAAAACCGGCTTAAACAAAGGGGGACATATATTTAGGGTAACAGACGGTACAAGCTTATTCGGTATTTTATCTCCGATGTTATCTTGCGTCGTTGATACCAAACCCAAAATATCATTAAACAACAAACTGTTTATTTACATCTTATCGAAAATAAATTACAGATAAGCCACTGTTATCTATTGTCATAATCTGGTGATGAGTTGAGTCATACGTCGATTAATTTGTTTTATCATTACGCAGGCGCAGATCGAAAGGTCGAAACAGACAAAGAATTGTATTTCATGAAATGGATAATGATCCATGATAATTAATGAATAACCGTATGTGCTTGTTAGCGCAGGCGCGGGGATTGATTCAACGGTTATCGGCGATTGGTCGCGGCCAGTTAGTTTCAATCAATTACTAACGCATAATACATTTAATTACATAATAAATAATGTTAATTCCGTCTGATATTGTTGTAGGTACTTATTGGTTTTACTGTTTTATAAATTTTATTAATTTAATTACCTATAGACATATTTCGGGATTATAACTGACTATGTAATGAGGTGTTTTTAGCATTGAAGAGCATTTACGTACTTAATCCAAGCTAGTGGAACCTTTCATATATTTTGTCATCTCGTACCTAACCTACATATAACATATAGTTACTCGATAAATCCAAGAATTTTTTAAAAAAAGTTGTGAATATCAAACTGACTGAACACGTATTGACGACTTTAAAAAAATATTTGAGGTCACAGACCCTTAAGCAACAAGTAATTCATAAGACCTCGTGAAGGGGATTTTAGATTACGTATATTACGCTAGCAGGATACTGGCACTGGCATGATATAGGGCGCTGTCAGGGTACTAGCGCTAGCAGGATACTGGCGCTAGCAGGGTACTACTCACTTGTACGAGGTACGGTTAAACCCGTTCATGATGTGCACGAACTCATGGTGCAGCAGGTCACCATACTTGTTCTGCTTGAGGCGGAACGTGACCAGGCCCTGCTTGAAGCGCTGGTTGTGCTTGGCGATCTTGTGCTTGTTCTCCGCGTAGATCTTCATGCGGAACCGGTCCTCCACCTCGCTCTGGTACAACTTGCTGTTCTCCATCTGATCACACATGCGTATCGTGAGAGGGAGATACCATTACAGCTGGTTAGTGACAGATTCAGGTGAGGAGTCTTTGTCGGTCATGCTTGCTGATCATCAATATGTAGTGACCAGGTAGATTTTGCGGGGGCATTAGCAGGTTGCAACTAATTTAAGGTTCTTTTGTACGGGAGTCGAAGATTTGGTGATGGGGGAGGGGGGCATGACCCCCTCTGACCCCCACCTGGGACCGCACTTGAGGCCACAGCAGGTTCTCGGCGGAGGCTGGTCACGGGCAGCTCACCTTGAAGGCGCTCCACTCCTCGTGCACCAGGTCGGTGAAGGACACGGCGGCGGCGGCCGCCAGCGCGCACAGCAGCACTGCTACGCTCTTCATGGCTCACTGTACAAACGCAAATTGACGAGGGTTAGGGTCTGTGTCTATGGACGAAGTGCGACAAACTGATACTTACGGAAATTAGAAAAAAATCAGTACTATTACTATTGCTTAATTAATGCTTTGTTCATTCCTCAATACAATCTGTGCAAGGTACATTAAATGTAGATACCTACACTCGATAAAGGACGACCGGTAGGTAGCCTTGAATGCTCTTAAATTTTACAAACATAGGTTGTAACCTACCTACCCCATACAGTGATTCAAGGCAGGGTACCCTCAGAATCAGAATCGAAAATATTTTGAAAAGGTTTTGCTGTAGGTGCCAAAATAATAATAATAAAATTATTTATATACTACGCAGTACACGAGTCCACCTTAGAACTATATGGAACAAAGAAGGTGGCTCCAAGGCAAAGTAGTCCGCCCATCCTAGAAGTATGTATTCAATCAATTAATGCTTCTGGTGTTTACAAACAATATCAAAGGGAACTGAAATTTAAATATTCCAAGAACTTACCTGATTTTTATAATTGTCCTTTAAGCTAAGAAATTAATACGACGAGTAATTATTTATATTTGATGACGAGCAAAAATAATTCAAACGATTAAACTCGTACAACCACGAGCTCTTTCAACTTTCGACTGTTTTGCATCTGTCTGTTTTGTTTATGCTTGCCACAGATTCTATCCTTTTATTTGACTTTCCGGAAAGAACGAAGAATGAATGAAACCATGGAAAGAAAGAAAACGGAACATACTGAAGTTTGTCAGAAATCGAATATCGATTTCAACGCTGCGTTTTTATTCCGTTCGTTAGTGATACGTTGTGTAGTTTCACTCTGTGATTCTCCGGCGGGCTATGATAATTCGCCAGAGACTAGATCGGTTGAAATTTCCGTCATAACTCCTAGGAGTGTTAAAATGTGTCTACACCACAACATAATGATGGTGAAAAACGAAAAACTGTTTTAAATAGCTTGATGTTTAGGCTGATGGCCTGTGTTGCCAATGCCTTGTTAAATTAAAAAAAAACACGTCTTTGACATTTAAAATTTAGGTTATGTTTTGTTTGATGTTTTCGTCGTGGTTGATGGTTCATCTGATTCACAGAACAAAATGAAACAAGGCAATAAAACCCATCAAAAGCAGGGACGACGCAAGAAAGTGCAACTGTTTAAACCGAAAAAGAAAAAAAGTGCTGAAGAAGATGCAGCAATCCAATACTTGCAGGCTCAGTATGATAAGGTAACCTTCCCCAGAATTATTTTGACTGTGCTACTTGTTAGGTACTTACTTTCCATAGTCGTTAGTGGGGCGCAATAACTTAGAAATTTGTCCAAAAATGAAGGCATTTATTTTATTGTCATGTTTGTGTTACAGATTAATGCAGATGAAATAAAAACATTTAAAGATTTCCCTCTGTCTCAAAAAACCTTGAAAGGTTTAAAAGAGAACCATTACATTACTCCAACTGAAATTCAGCGAGAGGCTATCGGTGTCACACTGCAGGGAAAAGACATCTTAGGAGCGGCCAAAACTGGTTCCGGGAAGACTTTAGCGTTTCTAATACCGATATTAGAAATATTATTTTGTAAAAAGTGGAGCCGCGTGGATGGGGTCGCTGCTCTAGTAATATCACCGACAAGAGAGTTGGCGTACCAGATATATGAGACTTTGAGAAAAATTGGCTATCTACATGATTTCTCTGCAGGGCTTATAATAGGGGGCCAAAATCTTAAATTTGAGAGAAAGAGAATGGATCAAGTGAACATCCTCATCTGCACCCCGGGCCGGCTGCTGCAGCACATGGATGAGAATCCTCTGTTCGACTGCACAAACCTCCAGATCCTCGTTCTGGATGAAGCTGACCGCTGTCTGGATATGGGTTTTGAGACCACAATGAATGCAATTATTGAAAACTTGCCTCCAGAGAGACAGACTCTTCTATTTTCAGCAACACAGACCAAATCAGTGAAAGACCTGGCCCGACTAAGCCTATCGTTCCCGACGTACGTAGCGCCGCACGAGCAGGCGGCCGCCGTCACACCGGAGTCGCTGCAGCAGAGCTACATCGTGTGCGACATCGATGAGAAACTTGGCATTCTGTGGTCATTCATAAGAAACCACTTGAAACAGAAGGTATTAGTGTTCATGGCTACCTGTAAACAGGTGAAATACACTTATGACTTATTCTGCAAGTTGCGACCAGGGGTGAGCATGTTGGCTTTGTATGGAACTTTACATCAAGAAAAAAGAGAGAAGATCTACAATGAATTTTGCAGAAAATCCAATGTTGTGTTGTTTGCGACAGATCTAGCGTCGAGAGGACTGGACTTCCCTCGAGTTAACTGGGTGATACAAATGGATTGTCCCGAGGATGTGGACACCTACATACACAGGGCAGGGCGCACTGCCAGGGGCATGTCCGGCAAGGGGGAGGGGTTGCTCATGCTGTTGCCCAATGAAGAAAAAATTGTAGATGATCTGAGGAAAAATAAAATTCCTATTAACAAAATATCTGTTGATCCATCAAAGGTGGTCGCTCCACAGAGGAAAATAGAAGCATTGCTGTCAGATAGCACTGAGCTCAAGCAAACTGCACAAAGGGCCTTTGTCAATTATCTAAAATCAATATTTTTAATGAAAAATAAGGAAATATTCAATGTTCAACTCCTAGACACGGATGCCTATGCTAGATCTCTAGGTTTGATTGTTCCTCCACGAATAAAATTCTTGCAGAGATACCAGAGAAACGATGCAGTCAACGATGGGACAAAGAGTGATGATGATGTTATTGAGAAATTGACGGCAAAGGCTGATGACGAAGGATCTGATCAAAGTGGCATTGAAGAAGATAATAAAGAAGAGGAAACAGTGAAAAAACTAGAACTAGTCAAAAAACAAAAATTAAAAAATAATATACCAAAATTAGACTTTCACAAGGATGAAGACAGTGATGAAGATGATTTTTTGAAAGTTAAGAAAACAAATATTGATGTAGATGTTACACCAGTGGAAGAGGATAACATCACACCAAAGAAAAAAGTGAAACCCTTGACAAAAGCAGCAGTAGCTAAGAAAATATTGAAAAAGAAAATTAAAGTTAATACAACAGTGAAATTTACTGAAGAAGGAGAAGCAATTGATGATGAAAAGAAGGATGTAAAGTCAGAGATTGCTAAAAAATTTGTTAATGAGAATGTTGGAGGAATCGACATTGAGAAAGCAAAGGAAGTTTTGCAAGAGGAGGACAAATATGACAAAATTAGGTTCAGAGAAAAAGTGAAAGCAAAACATAAGGAACAGAAACGAAAACTCAAGAACAGAAAGAAGGAGGAAGAAGGTGAGAGAGATGACTTTGGTTCTCAGTCAGAGTCTGATGGTGCTGATCTGTCATGGCTTCCAGATCCTGATAAAGTTTATGGGAAAACAGGAAATGATGAGGTTAATTCTGGAAGTGAGAACAATATGGAATCTGACAATGAACAATCAATGAATGAAAGTGAATCTTCGGAATATGAGAAATACCATAGGTAAGAAATATTTTTTTTGGGGATGGATGGTGGTAGATCCTGGTGTGCACGATCACCACCCTATTACCGATTTTTGCCGCAAAGCAGAAATGTTTGCATTGCTGTGTTTAGGTTTGAAGGGTAAGAGAAGCAGTGTAATTACTGGCACATGAGGCACTCATCTAACTCCTCGAGATTACCAGCACATCGAAAATCCTCTAATAATATTATAGTAAGGTGAGATGTCTACGGACGACGGTAACCACTTACCATCAGGTGGCCCGTTTGTTCGTCTGCTCTCCTTATTTATTGAAGAAAAAAACTTTTTGCGCTGAGCGTAACTCAAAAGCTTGGGGTCATTTTAAGATGTTTAAGGCAAGAACTCGTATATTAGAATAATGGGATAACTAACACGTATATTTTGCAGGCCTCTGAAGCGGAAGTTAGTGGAGAGCAAGGGCATCCCTCAGGAGAGCGTGGCGCCGCGCAAGGTGACGAAGATACGAGACATCTCCGAGAAGCTGTCCGTGCAGGAGGCGGAGGCGCTCGCCATGCAGCTGCTGCAGGCTAAACGATAGAACATGCTTGTTGCAAATACAATATATAAATATATTTTTATTCAAATTTTTAAACTAACTCGAATTCTGAGCGTCGTTGGCGTCGTCTTGGACGTCGAACTCCCATGCGGAAGGTCCGAGTTCAAAACCATGCAATGTCAAGTACCAATGAGATTTTCGGTTTTTTCGTAGGATTTACGTACATTTACCGCCTGCTGTGGCGGTGAAGGAAAACATCGTGAGGAAACCTGCACACTGAGATATAACCAGTGTGAAATGGGAAAGGCAATGGCAAACCACCCCATTAAATCTGCCACGAGAGTCGAGAGTTGTTCTGTGATTAATTCCATAGAATGATCACGACCCTCAGCAATGAGGAATACGACAGCAGAATCCTCGAATTATTTGATAACATTGAGCAGCCTAGCCTACACACTAGCTTCAGTCATGCAAATATTATTGTATTTCTATGCTTCAGTAGTACGAAAACCTAGCGCCTATGACCGAAAAACCAAACTACACTTTGAATATAGTACGAGCTTAGATTGGGTATAAATAATCTAAGGGTACGAGTGAGGGTGATGACTGATGATGAGTGATGCAGTGGCGGATTATCCTTAAGGCAGGCGCGAGGTTACAAAGGGGCGCGCGCGAAAGTTTTTAAACGAAAAAAAAGTAAGCACCTCTTTCTATTAGAGATGTACAGCTTCCGGAGCGCGCTCCATCTATTTGATTACTCCTACATCGCCCGATTCCATAATAGAAGTTGGTAAGATAAAATTGCGATGTTGCCGTAGCCTATGGCCGCTTGCAATACCAGGGGTATCACTCGCATGTTGCCGACCCTGTAAAAACCTCTTCACATCCTTTTTGAAGAACCACATGCTGCAGTCTCCTGAGAAAGCCTCGACAGGGAGTTAAGTCTACAACCGGAGAGTTCGCGGAACAAAACCCCAGAGCCAGGGGCGCCGATGAGGTGCTAGCCTAGGGCGCTGTCGACATTTAATCCGACTCTGGGAGTGATGACAGTTTTATTTATTATCTCATAGTTCTATGATTTATGAGCCGACCGAATGCTCATATAGGCTTCAATTCGCCAAATGTAAACCGAAACCATTGAGCTAATCCAAGGTAGGTACAAAATACGAAACAATTTGTCACGCTATATTAAATTGTGTATGATAGAGAGGACCTCCCGCGGGAAAACGCGCATGAGTTACGTTTAGCGATGTTTAAAAACTATAGTGAAACCGCGTAACAGGCGGATCGTTCGCCACCGTAAGAGGGGCGCAGGGCGAAATGACTGAGGGTGAGCATGCGGAGTGCGGGAGGTGAGCCTGCCGCTCGCTACTCCTCCGTCGTCCCGCCCCGCGCCCTTCTAACGCAGCTGGCGATCCGCCTGTAAGGTACGCGGCTTCACTCTAGTTGGTATCGGTTTCAAAGTTTGAATATTTTTATCGATAACTTCTATCAATCGTTCATCATCACCATCGTGCGTTCATACGCAGAAATCATAAAGAATTCAGAATTCATATTCTGAATCCAGGCCATAAAATATATAAAAAAAAGTTAATTCTGAAGCTGGTAACACCGCAGTACTCCTGTCATAAAAGAATCGTTTCGTTCGTTGCACTGCACTTTTTATCGGAGAAACGCTGAAATCTGTAAATTAAATAAGTTTTCTATGGATTTGGATTAATAAAATCTCTTGTACTTATTAATTTTAATTATGTTTTGGAGCGCAAAATATGTCGCTGTTAGGGAGTTAAATTTTCTTCTCAAGGAAGAGGTGCGTATTTTGTTGTAAAAATTATGGTTATGATTGGCTGGGTGGCGGAATTTTTCGCATTTTCTCGCTACTTACGCTTTATATATTATTGCAGATGACTTCTGCGTCATTTGATATTCATTTACATGAGTTATCGCGTATTATAGGTAAGTTTGTAATGTTTGTTGTGCGGATACCTACTGAGTGTGCCTGCTGTTTGTTGCAGAATGTGTCTCTGAGCCAGGTGCTGGAGGCGGACGACATCCTGCAGGAGTGCAAGGCCGACAACAAGGCGCTCATACAGTTGTGAGTGTACCCTGCTCCCCTGCTGCAGCTGATGCATTGTTGGTTGTTGTACAGGACTCCTTTATTTCAAATACTGTTACAATTCACTGGTGTTTTAGTTATTATATATAGAAACGGATTAGTGTTAGCGTCTCTGAGCTACATTTCAATCAGAATCCTGTACCTATTATTTCTCTGTAGTACAAACAATTTGTTAAATTAAATAACAAAGGAAGGTAGGTGCCTAAACTAAGAAATGAAATCCGAGATCAAAAATGTAAACAAACAAAATATGTCATTGTCAAAGTGACATTTCAGGGGTGTAAAAATTCACTTTGTGTTTCGGAACCGGGTAGAGTAATTATTGTCAGGTAAATAAATGTTATGGAACGCAACCTAGATGAATCAGATGAACTTGCTGATGAGTCGGAATCAGTAACATTTATTATAAATTGATCTGTTACTGTATCAAGTAGGTGGTTCAGTGTACACATTTTGTCTTCTTTCTTTATTATATGTTTAACACATTCATTCAACCTCTGCGGTGTCACCTCTTGTAAATCATCTTCAAATATATTTTTTAACCTTATTTATTTTGAAAGTCTTAATATTCTTGGCGATGTGCCCCTTGACCTGGCCCCAAACCAATTCTATTGCATTTATATATTATATATATTTGTGTTTATTACAAAATTTTAATTCACAATGATGAGTGGGCAGTCGCAGAATGGTGACACCATGTTCAGCAGCCAAGTCGTCCATGGCTAAAGATTGATATTTCGATTTTTCTTGTCTCACGATTTGTATAAAAGATTCAAATGTTACGAACTTCTGCCTTATTGCCTGCAGTATAAAATATTTTCGTACCATTTTTATTTCATAATTTAAAAAATATATTGAATTGTACTTTACATAAATTTCATACCAAAGAATTTTTGCTCAGCTTTGTTTTACTTATGTAATAGGTACGATACGAAATGAGGTACGAAAAAATTTAACCTGCTATTTTAATGGTTGTTAACAAACTACTATTGATAATTTATATTATTATACAAAAGGGTTACCCCTTTTGTTTACATTTTTGATCTCGGATTTCATTTCTTAGTTTATCTCATTCTGTGTTTAAGAAAGATACCTTAATAGGTATGTAAAGATGATGCATTAGGTGACTCATAATGTGTGCCGTTTGATCTTTTTCTATAGTCACTAATCCTAACAGATAATAAGAAATTAAAAAATCCAGACAGTAATTACAACCTAGTACCATAATAGTGTATCGCAGGGGCCAGATTGCATTGCAACTATAACCCTACATTGTCACGAGGTCTCCCACATCATTTAGCTATGCCCGTGGTAAATAATCACAACAGAAAACAAGGATCGTACCCGATCCCGTAATAAACACATAATAAAGTAAGAAACATTTGATTTTGTAGCTTGACAAAGCCCGAAATCCTGGCGGAGTTGATATCGCTGATCATCGAGGAGCCGCCGCGGCACGTGGTGCTGGCGGCGCAGTACCGGTACGCCAACGTGGCCTGCGAGGTGCTCACCAGCCAGCTGTCCTCGCTCAGCGACCGGCTGTCTCTGGCCTCGGCGCAGATGCACCGCCTGTGCGACTTCATCAGCCGGGAGCCGCCCCTGAACCCCCTGCTGGCGTCCTACTTCAGTAAAACTGTTGAAATGTTGCTGGAGCGGAGTCCTAAGCAGGTACTTTTTTTGCATTCACCTATGCTGCAAAGCAATCTGCAGCCTCGACTACAGTAGGAGTCTTTGTCTAGCCAATCATTGCCTTATAATTTAGTTTTTGTGATTTGATCCTGGAAGCTGTACAGTAGGCTCATGATACTGTGCCTGTGCAATCTTGAGACTCTCCGAAGCATATAGGTTGTTATTTTATTGGAAATTTGACTATAAGTGAACACCTCACTGTAGACATTAATTATACAGGTATTAACACAACCATTTTGACTTCATTTTTGTTATTAGTGATTCTTGCCACCACACACCACTCGCTGGCTGGCGTTGCAAGCTAATTGAGGCTAATTATCACATTCAAGACTGTAAGCTAGAAAGCTTACAGAGTCTTGAAAGTGATAATTTCCTGAGAACAGCAAAAAGCATTGATGAGAATAAAAAAACGTACCAGGCGTACTCTTGATCTCTGTCGTTCTTGCTATGGAAAGTTTCAAAAAACGTATGATCACTGGCCCTATGGTTTTTTGCGCCTGCGCGTCTACCACATGACAGCCAAGCCCCTCGTCTGTGCCAACTCGTTATTCATTCATTATGCCAAGTTCCTTAAACCCACTGCACCCCCTAAATTGTCTTGTGTGCCTTAGAGCCTTATTACAATGGTGAATTGAGAGCGTATGTTCGCGCGAGGAAGTGCAGCGGTGTGCAAGGAAGAAATCATTATCACGTCACGATTAAAATGGAGCGATCCCGTTGGCGGTGTTTTCCTCGCTCACTGCCTCGCTTCCTCGCACGGCTTTGAGAACCCTAACGCCCCCTCTCAGGACTGGTACCTGTACCACATCGTGTGCCTGCGTGTCCTCGACTTCTTCAAGTCCCGGCGCGACTTTCTGCCCAACCTGCTGCGCCACCTCGCCACCTCCGCCGTCGCCGACACCTTCAAATGCTTCGTGCGGCTCGACGACCTGTTTAACAAGCTCGTCATGGAGGTATGGAGTGAACTTATAGCTTACTCACAGTGGAGGTTGTGAAGAGGTCAGATTGTATAAGGTGGTGAAAGCAGATATCAAATTAGTAGTTTCAGAGTGCGATTTATGAACTCACTACAAAATATAAACACAAATAAATGTATGTAGTGTTTCACAACTATTATAGTATCTTATGTCAAGTTTTTGGAAACTGAAGCAGACTATTATATGAAATTAGGATACAACAGTTGACCGGAAGGCATAGCTCGATGCCTTCTTAATGCGCACTGTAAGTCAAAGCAAAAGATAACTTAAAATGTTGAACAAAGTTGTTAGTTTGATAATGACTATTTAGTATGCACATTGAGTATTTCGAGTAATTCATATTGTTTATTTAATATTTTATCTGAACTTGTTATTATCTGTCTTATCTTATCCGAACGTATGATTCATCAATAGTTAATTAATGCTCGTGTCGGGAACTGTGTCACAATTTCATTTTGTTGTATCTGTGAGGGACTGTACTCGGTATGTCTATCTGTGTGTACCGTGAGATAACATTCAGTATATTTTCACAAACCACCAGTAATATAAATAGCCTGCATTACATTGTTATTATATTACGATAGCCACACGAGTACGTACTTCAACTTGATATATTTCACTGCGATGCAAACGGCTGCCGTGATAAGGATCTGATTTATTTGAGACTAGTTTTCGTCCGTGACATCTGCCGCGCGACATCCTTGCCTTACCTCTAATATCTACCACCGTGAACATAAGCTGTGCCACTTCTTGGCAGAGAGGTCGCCCACAATATATGAATACAAATACGTTTATTTAGCCAGAACATTTTTATTTAAATTACACAACACAATTTAAATTAAACACTTAATTACCTGAAGATGTAAACGCAACCGGTCGTAATTAATAAAATACAGTAAAAACCCGTGAAACAGTATATTATCTGAGTCTAATCATGTACTACAAGTTTCACCAAGTACCAACAACCGCAATATTAACCATTTAAAAACTCAAAAACCAAAAACTAGATAAGTAAAATTATATAAAGAAGACATTATGGTATAATACAAGTAGATATCTATTTCCAAAAATCAACTCCTGGCAGCTGCACCAGCCACCGGCTGTCTTGCAGCACGCCAGTTGTGGCGACGATGCACGACGCGCCATTACGATTATTACCTACTCACATCGGTGTAGAACGCATTATCGAAATTTTCCCGGGTTTCCGCATATATACGAGTTCCAAACATCCATAGTAGGACCAGGACATCTGGTCACCAGGCACGACACCCCGCCTGGTGGAAGATCTTCCCTTTCATACAACTGACATTACGTCATTCCGTGTCCCCACATAGCGCGTTCCCACACCAGTCCTCGCATAGACAGCGGGATATGATACTGTCTGTCATCAACACTTTAATACACTTAGAAAGATATGATAATAAAGTAATAATATTTTGTAATATATTTTAGCCTAGCCGTGATGGAGTCTTTCGGCGATGTTTTTTTTATTGATTAGCAGACGCTATCCTCCCTGCCTTGTCGGAGCTGTCTTCCCGGGTGTCTACGGGAATACACGCCCAGTAGTTGTGTCCGATACCCTGGTCATTGTGAGGAGTCAACAAAGATACGTTCAGTATTTATGTCCAGTAGTAGTACTCGTAGATAGTGATTTTCTATATTAGCGTAACTTGAAAGGCGTGAACATCCAATGACGTGTATTCAATGTAATTGTCTCCGTGAGCTCTTAGAAGGGAATTCGGGTATCGGGTAAAATTAGTCTCAGTGTTACTACTTCGCGTATCGCTATCAATAACCGAAGATTCCAGACCCGAAGCCTTTCTAAAATCACACACTGTATGTATGCTCTATTAGGGATCAGAGTATCGAAGATAATTTTCGGACGTGTTTACCTGCGATCAGTCGTTTCGTAGCTCCAACCTTGTCGTAGTGGCTGGAGGAGCACCAGTTCCTGGAGAGCCTGATCCAGATCATCTGCGGCACGTACGTGGCCGAGCCGCTGCCGGAGCGGGCGGCCCGCGCGCACGCGCCCTCCGCGCCGCCCGCCTCGCCCGCGCCGCCCGAGCTAGTCGACGGGCTAGAGAAAGGCGAGCGCGAGTCGAGTGAGAAGATTGACGTCAATCACTCGGATGATGCCGGGAGCGAGGATGGCAGAAGAGGTATGTCGCGCTTGACGGGGTGGAAAAGAAGTTAGGTTGTCGGGCTCCTGTTTTCACATTTAGAATTTTAGACACAAAAGTCCATGCGTGTCGATGGATGACATCAGTAATAAACAAAAAGTGTCTTGGCAAAACTTTCTTAAACTTCTCTAAATCGAGTTATTTTAATTGTAACACCTATATCCGAAGACGCGGGTTATTGAGTACATTTAAATTAATTACAGTAATAATTGGTCGACATTTCCAGTCATAAACAGCACAGTCACGGACACACCGGAATCGAACAGCATTGAGAAGCACAACCACGAGGCCCCGGCGGACTCGCCCCCGCCGAGCGGCGGCGCGGCGGACGCGGCGCGGACGGCGGCGGACGCGGCGGAGCGGGCGGAGCGCATTCAGGCAGTGGCGTCCGCCAACGCGGCCGGTCTGCTCATAGACCTCGTGCTCAACGGTTGTGCCGGTGAAGGTTGCACTACCAGGTTATTATTCCATACAGTTCATTATACTACGATATCATCGTCATCAGTCTATTAGTGTCCCCACTATTGGGGCACAGGCCTCCCCTTGCACAGCGTATACGGGCCATTATCCATTATTTTTTTACTCAGATATGCAGGTTTCCTCGCTATGTTTTCTTTACTGTTACTTCTTCTGTCTAGCGATTTCCCGGCCTGAGGCCGGGATCCGCTTTCCTAGATAGTCTTCTCTTCTTCTTCTGTGTAACCTATTTGCTGTCCTCGACCCGGCTGACCGTCGAGCATGTCTGTCCGCGCAGACCCCGTACGAGCTGGGTGCTGGTGACGCGGTTGCAGGCGGAGGACACGGTGCGGGTGTTACTGCAGTCCATGTTCACGTCGCCGGCTAGGATGAGGCGACACGCGCTGGTGCACGGCTGCCAGCTGCTGCTGGCGCTGCTCTCGCAGGAGCCCATTCTGTGAGTGTCTCCCGTACAAATTTAATAATCCCCCGACGTACCATTGTGGAGACTTTTTCCTGGTCATCATCAGATCCTCAAGGTTTCAGATGTCAGAAACGCACCATGAACCTGAGTATTTGAGTTCAAATTCGAACCATCTACCTATTACCATTCCAGAGATCCCATCTGACATCAAAGATACTCCAAGATCTCGGAAACCACTGGTCCAATTTGTATGAGACCTAGCTACAACATTCCACATTCTCAACAAAATTTTCTATTAGTTTAAAAAATCGGGTCCAAATCGGATCATCCGTTATTAAGTTGTGACGCCACAGACAAACGTGTCAAACTTATAACACGCCCCCCCCTCGATGGGTCGGGGGTTAATAAACGCGGTGGTTGTTGCAGCGCGGGCGAGTGCGAGTCGGAGCGCATGAGCGTGGAGCTGGCGGTGGCGCCGCATCTGCCGCTGCTGCACCAGGCGCTGCTGCAGGACCCCGACTTGGGCGAACACACCCGGCCCGTGAGTACACTACCCGACTCTCGGGCGGACTTCTGTCGCGTTGGATAACACCGTGATGGGGTATTGTAGCCGTTAACTTATTGTGGATTAGACGCGCCAATCGCATTGGCCGTTGTTTCGCCACCCAAAGCCGCACAATTATTATATATAAAAAGAAAATGAACAATTACCGCTAACTTCACCACGCTTACCGCGACAACTTCCTCGACCGGTTCTTCATCTCGAGCTCGCAACGAGCCACGTCTTCATCTTTTCTCCGCTGAATATATTAACTGAATTTCGTTAATTACAACTGTCTACACCCCACATTCATACATAAACACTAATTACATCATTACATTACAATTTAACTGTGAGAAAGTGTCTGTTGGCAGAATTTTCGGTAAGTCAATTTTTTTACCTCTGGATCGTCATTTCCCCGCTTGGATGGGTACTTAAACGGCCTTAAAGTAAAATTTAAACCCGGCCTATCTATGGATGATGTCCCATACAAATCACGTTCTCTGTACGGTTAAGATTCGAATAAATGCTGATGATGCTGATGCTCGATTATAAATCAAAGTGCTTGTATGCTCCGGCAGTATTTCCTTGGAAATAATTTAATGGGATGGTTAGTCATTTCCCGGTTTCACACACTTGTTGCACCAGTGTTCAGGTTCACGGTGTTTTCCTTCACCGTTACAGCAATCGGTACATATACGTAAGTCTTTCGAAAAAAACAAAAAATGCATTGGTCGGTACTAGAGTTGCCACGAATAGTGATTTGGCCGAATACCGAATATTCGGCAACGCTGTCGGCCGAAGCGCCGAATATTCGTCACAAAATACATGGTTGCCGAGGGCGTAAACTCAACGTAATGAGACAGGTTGCGGCCTGTCTCATGACGGTGCATACGGGAGCGACGGGCGGGTATTTGTTTCAATTTCGAGTAAATCACGTCACGGCACGCTTTGTCAGATCATAATAATACATAAAACATTAATATTGTGCAGAGAATAGTTCTTATTCAATTGTTTGTTCGTTAAAAGGTTTACAAAATGACACCAATTAATAAAAAATCGCCTATATGGGAATATTATGAGATATCATCTATCACAACCTACCATTGATCAATTTTACTTACTAAAGTATTGTAATTTGGTAATAGAATACATATAATCTTGAGTAATATGAGGGGTATTTTTCATGATTTGGTATTCGGTATTCGGCCGAATAGTACGCACTATTCGGCCGAATACCGAATACCAAAAAAGTGGCCGAATAGTAGCCGAATATTCGTGGCATCTCTAGTCGGTACGTGACATTGCATGGTTTCGAACCCGAAACTCCCGCATGTTCGTTGATCTAGCCATTACGCTACCGATACACTAAAGTGTTAAAAGGTATCATCATCAGCAGCCTACTCTAGTCCAAAATAAGGTATGTTTTTAAAAATTAAATAAGAAGAGCGGACGAGTAAACGGTGGTCCGTTTACTCGTTTCCATCGCCCATAGACATCTCGCCTCACTGTATTATTACTAGAGGGTTTTTGATGCACTGCTAACCTTGAGGAATAAGATGGATTGCCTCATGTGCCGGAAATTATGCTGGCTCTCTTACCCTTCAAACCGAAACACAGAAATGTAATTATTTCTACTTTATGGCAGAAATAGATAAGAGGGTGGTACCACCCCAGGCGATCCATCATATCTGCCACCTGTAAAATGTTCGCAGGAGCCAGAGGGGAAGGCGCAGGGCGAGGGGCAAGGCGAGGGAGGGGGCGGGCGCGGACGGGGGAGGGTGGGCGCGGCGCGCGTGCACGTGGCGGCCCTACTGGCGCAGCTGGCTCTCTCCGAGGTGGAGGAGGTGCCTTCCACCATGATCACGTTAGGTATGTCAAATTCAAATTTTTTATTCATAATATCATAATCACGTCAAGTAAACAAATTGAGTACATCACATAGCTATAACACACATGAAAACATTTGTATTAATAATTAGATTTAAAAACATCATAGACAAAAATTTAAATAATAAATCATCATATTAGCAACCCTGAACTATGAAGAGATGGAAACTCTACTCAGGGTAGAAAAATAAGTCTGTTATAGTGCTTAACTTTCTTGTGTTTAATGATCTTTCACTCCAATCACAATATCACACAACACACACTCTCATTTTACTGACTACACTCACTCACTTTGCACTCATACACATTCACATACATACAACACACACTCACACCCATAATCATATATTCCTCCCCGTCCATTCTCTCTTTCCCTCCATTCCCCAATATCCCTTTTTCTAATTCATACCAATGTAAAGTTTTAGTGTATGTACTGTAAGCCGTATTTGAATTCCTGGTTAATAATGTAATGGTCCCCACGGGACAGGCTTAGCCTAGTGTGGGGTCCAAAGGTAACTTTGTGTATCATCATGTTATATTTTGGTTAAATAAATAATTTTGAATTTGAATTTTGAATATAAAAAATATAAAAATATATGTGGGCACATGTGCTGCAAAATAGATCCGGATCATCGCTTTCAGTCTTTGCATCTCCCACAACTAGGGTTGTGAATTGAAAAAAACAAAATTTTTTTTTTCAACTTTTATGAAAAAAAAAAAGAATAAAAACCTGGCACCGTTGTTTTTTTTTCTAAATTTGTTTTTTTTTTCAGAAAAACAATATTTTGAAAATTGTTGTTTTATTGATGGAACTTAAACTATAAATCTTAGTCATAATATAACGAACGTCTTACATAAACAAAATCGTAATAACATCGATAAATGTTCGTAACAAAATTTTGTTCTGTCTTGGTCAGTGTCACGCTCACTACTGACACTAGTTCGGTCGGTGTCGGAATTTTCAGTTTCATCTTCTGTCTCCTCTAAATCGATTACATTTTCTATTCCTGGTTTTTCTTGTACTAGCCTGTACGGGAAGTCCCCGTTCGTTAACCAAAGCTCAGTCAGTGTTGCCAATATAGTGAAGCAGAAAAATACCTATAGTGGTTTTAAAAATTAAGATTGGTATGTAACATAAACTCCAAAAGCATATTAAACGATAATGGCCTCAGAACTTTAAGCTTCAGTTACTTATGAAAAAAAAACATGTGCCAGAAAAAAACGTGTTTTTTTTCATGGTTGTCGTGGTGGTCAAAAAACCGTTTTTTTTGCATCACTACCCACAACACATCCTCTCTAAAACGTATAATCTCCCACACACCCACACACCCCATCCTCAACACACACCCTCTTTTAAACACAGATGCCGTAGCCACAAACATCCATTCTAGGTTTGCTTGTTTGCTTTTCAACAAACAATAATTGCTATAATTGGCAAACGGTATACACTCAGTTACACCTGAATGTCACTTGTGATATTCAGCGTACATTTATTCTCCCTTTCCTTCTCCGTCCTTTTACATACATACATAACTCTCGCGTTCATCCCCGAGGGGGTAGACAGAGAAACCACCTTCGTCATAGATAATTCCCACGTTACGCCGTAAGATTTGGTGGACAAACGTGATAGGTGCCGAGCCTATCGCCGTCTACTATATAGGTGGACAATAGTATCCGCTAAGATCCTTAGTCGCCACGTACGACACCCACGGGAAGAGTTGGGATGGTGCTATTCTTTAGGGTCCTTTTACTCTGGCTATATAATGTTACTACTTGTATTCCAAATGAAGTGCAACCTGTTACAGGCACGCCGGGCACGCTGCTGGACATGTTCTTCCGGTACCCGGACAACAACTTCCTGCACGCGCAGGTGTACGCGCTCATCAAACACGCGCTCGCCAACCGCGTCTACCGCACGCAGTACGCCTCACACGTGAGTCGAGTCAACTCTCTCTCTCTCTCACACACATACACACCCTATTTCATACTTGTAGTCTCCTATATACATTTCACACACACCCTATTTCATACATGTAATCTCCTATATACATCTCACACACACTCCCTCTCCCACACACACCGTCTCTCTCACACACATATATCTAAGCAGTGTGACCGGTATAAACAAATAAACCGCATGGGAGAACCCTTTAAAAATTATGTCCTCGGTGAGATGAATCTAAAAAGTGATCGGACCACGGATACCAATACTACTGACACTAAAATTGAATCTATCTGCCCAAGGACACAAACAGGGGCCGTAGTCAGATCGATCTAACAAAGCAATCTGTCCAACGACATTTTAATAGTAATATAGTACCCATAGTAACATAAATAGATTGTAAATATATAATTAAATATATTGTTTGCAGTTAATAGTGGAGTGTGATCTGTTGACGCGACTCATGGATGCGTTCGAAGAGAATGAAGCCAAAAAGTAAGTATAAGTACAATCTGTACTGTACGTACCTTGAGTTGTCTGACCCCCTTTGATACGGAATTACACTGATTCGTCAGTCAGGAGGGGTCAGGTGACTCAGGGACTTACAATCGACTGTACGAAGCTAAACCGTAGTATTCACAGGATCTATGTATACTCGGTGATGGATAAGTGAAGTAATACGCTTGAAGTTTCATCTAAGACTAACGTTAATTACAATAAACATACATATTTAAATACCGCCTAGTGTACAATCTATTTATTATGTGGTATTACTTTTAGTGACTCTAACTTATTGATAGATGGGACTATAGTTGTCAGTACATTATTTTGCTCGTTTCATTGTTCAACCAGCGTCCTTCGATGTGTGTACGAAAAACCGACGGCTATCCGAATGTGTCCGATTAAATACGATCATGCCCTAAACGCGATGATGCGTGCCTGTAATAGCCCATCATGGCCGATCGTGAAGAGGAGCCATAATACAACCACTGTTAAAAAAGATTTTATGTTCAGAGAGAGCGGCGGCGGCGCGGCGCGCAGCGCGTACATGGGGCACCTGGTACTGGCGCTGTCGCGGGCGGCGCGTGCGCTCGACCCCGCGACCGGCGCGCTGGCCGACGAGCTCGCGCTGCCCGACACACTGCTCGCGCGCTGGACCGCTTTCCTCGACGCGCGCCTGCGACCGCTGCTGCAGCGACATGACACGCCGCTCGTGAGTCTTCGGCTATCATCACTCACTCCCACACACACACCATCTCCCACATATACACCACCTCCCACATACACACCATCTCCCACATATACACCACTTCCCATACACACCACCTCCCATATACACACCATCTCTCACACACCATCTCCCACACAAACCATCTCTCACATACCGTCTCCCACTCACACTATTTCACACACACACACACACACACACACACACACACACACACACACACACACACACACACACACACACACACACACTTTTTAAATAAATAATAAAATTTATCAAATTAATGTGCAAATACAAAATAAATTCAAACAAAATTATATAAGCTTATTAGGATACTATCTAATTTGCTACATTATCGTATTAGTTAGCACAGCAGTGAGTTACTTGTGACTCCCACACCACACTAGGCCGGGCCTGTCCCGTGGGATTTCGAAATCTTCCACATAGCCCTCACATACATACACCTATCGCACACCACATCCCACCCTTCCTTACCATCTCCCGCACCTCAGCAAATCATACTTCAACATCCTGTTAACACACCCACACCGCGACCGTGTCTTTAAAAAATCCTACACGCAAACTGAAAGCACTCTACGTCAAACGTATATCTTAGTATCATCAGATAAAACTGGTGTGTTTGACTAAATATTTTCGTCTCTTACAGGGCGGCTACTACCCCTCAGAGAACATATACGAGGTGAGAGCAATAACAGTACTACTTTCTTGTACCATAAGTTATGTTACAACATAACACAACATATTGGTATCAGCACGATATTCGCACGAAGCGATTTGCTTCATCTTTCATAATGCGAACGGGTAAGGAATGGAACAACGTACTGGCGTTGAGTTTCCCGAAACATACAACCTTGGGATTTACCAGGTCCGCGTGATCCATCCTCGGCTTAATCGCCACTTCCCATCGGGTGAGATCGAGGTCGAACGCGGATTTAGCCGGAACATTAAAAAATCAATAGACCCTTAAGTTACTAAATAACTTTGACTTTTAAAATTCCCAAAATTATATTTCTACATCTGTGGATATGTTACACTAAGAAAACAAAAACGGAATGATTGTTTAACACGTTCACAGTCCACATACAAAATCCGTCGGCATCTGTCAGGATCCGCCGGAATCCTCTGGGACCCTATTACTTTTCCTAGGTGACCCATACATGGGGCACTGGACAGTGAACGTGTTAAAAATGGCCGTCGCCTTGATATATATTTGAGTAGATATTGGACAAGTGTACGTCAAGTTTGTTACTGTTGTAGGTAGAGAACATGGACATGGTTGACACCATGGCGACCGCCTACGACGTGAGTCCCTTCACTTCTATTCATACTCGGTTCTTTTTGAGTTATTTCTTATTTTGTAGTCGTGTTGTATTTTTATTTAAACGGTTTTTGTCAGCGCAGCACCACCGTACCATAGTTTCACGATAACATTCTTTTGTAGTATGCCACTCGGAGCAGAGTATAGATAGATGTATAAGTAAATAAGTAAGTAATACGTTTATTTCCCACACAGCAATGACCGAAACAGTTATAATTATAATAAAATAATTATGTAGTCAAAGGTGAACATACTGAAATCATGTCTGATGGTCTGCTGTTATTGTGAAAAGGGCCTCAACTCAGCTTATTGCTTCAGACAAGAATGCCTCCAGCGCTGGTATTCTGTTGTATCGTAATTAATATCTCCTGTTTTAAAATGGGTTAATTAAGCCGTCTTTCGTACCATATTTCGTAACATGTGGTGTGGTTGCAGTTCAACGACATGGTGACGGCCGGGATGGACGAGATGGGAGAGGACATCGGCGCGGACGACGGGAACGAGGTAACCTTTCAATATATTAGAAAAAAACGAGGTAACCTTTGAATATATTAGAAAAGAACGAGGTAACCTCTGAATATATTAGAAAAAAAGAGGTAACCTCTGAATATATTAGAAAAGAACGAGGTAATCTCTGAATATATTAGAAAAAAAGAGGTAACCTCTGAATATATTAGAAAAGAACGAGGTAACCTCTGATTATATTAGAAAAAAAGAGGTAACCTTTTGAATATATTAGAAAAGAACGAGGTAACCTCTGAATATATTAGAAAAGAACGAGGTAACCTCTGAATATATTAGAAAAACTCTGTCGACACACGAGTGACTCGCTTGGTTCTATCACCATGAAAGAATAACACTAAATCCCACCTCGATGCAGTTAAATTCAACTGCAATGATGCTCAAGTAATAAAGTAACTACTTCATTCAAGTAGGCATTCAAGTATACTATAATACTTGTACTTGTACAAGTAGATTAACTCGTGATGAAAGCCGCTGGCCCTGAATGGCAAATTTTTCGACACATCTGAGAAGTGCGTAAGAATATTACTAGGTAAATTAAGAAAACCTGTTACCTTTCCTGAAATCCCATCTGACATCCAGATCTTATCTATTGCTAGGGACTGGAAAACCTAGTGACACTTCAATCCATAACTACCTTTGTGTCACTGGTTCTTTCTGAGAGTTGGAACAGATTGTCCCTCGACGTATCTGGCCAGGAATATAAAAACTGTCGAGAGGGCGCTTTAGGTAGTTTTATATTCTGTGTTATGGAGTTCGCTATGAAAAATATAGTAAGATTTAATTCCGCAATATGATGAGGGTTTTTATACACCTCGGTGGCTATTACCGTTCTCAAAACGATTAAATGATTTCACGAAATGGTGTGCTAAACAGAGACAACGCTATCGCGTTGGTATAGCGCTGTCTCCCTTCAGCACGCCATCCTATGACATCATTAAATTTCATAACGGTACTACCGAGGTCAGGGTTTTATCAGGCCCCGGTCACTCGTGCGATTTTGTATGAAAACCGTGAGTTCGGCTACGAACACGTGTACACACTTGTAATTTAGCTCGGGACTGCCCGAGTCGAGCAAGTCTGCGCCTGAGTAATATTGACGCCAAAGGGGCCACTAACTAGGGCGTCACTCCTAGAAGATGTGCGACCGGGTGCTGCCAGACGTAGGGTGTTGGAATTTGTTGGGGGGCAGGGGCAATAAATAAGGTCCTTTTTTATTAGTAACAAATATTTGTTGGTCATTTGTACCACTTTACACGAAAAAATAAACTTGTATGAAAATTTTCCATACTAAGGAAAAATAAACCCCATTATTATGCGCCTTGGTGGCATAAACTCGTCCATGTCGTTATGAATGAAACGAGTTTCATTTATTTTAGTATTAGAATAGCAATAATTCATTCTTTTGTAGAATTTTCAAACAAACAATTGTGTCGTTTTCTCGGAAATTTAATTAGTAAAAAGTTTGTAGTTTGCCCTATCGAAATTGTAATAACCTATAGATGACACCCTAGAAATATTTGCCGCTAATAAAATAGGACCATATTACATGGTTTACCTGTGTCATTAAAAAATAAAATGAATGAATGAATTGTACGTGTTGGTCAGACGATGTGCGCGGGCGCGGGCGCGGCGCACGACCTGTCCGACCTGGCTGACGTCATCGGAGACGACGGGGACAAGGTGAGCTTTTTTTTATGGCGTCAATCGACTTAAATGGACATTGGCTTCGATTCCGGGGTGGTCATATCTCAAACGACTCTGTCACGCTCGCTCATATACTTATAGATTGTGTATCGCTAAAGGCGACCACGCTGTATGTAATCGATGTCATTCTAAAGATGGATCTGAAATTAGTTTTTCGATATCTCAACTAACACTACAACTTATAGAGATATTAATGGTTAAAGTTAATAGTGGAGAGATGCTCCGTCCCTTTTTAGCAAAACAGTCCGTTTATAAGACGTGGCGGTGAGACGTCTACTGAGTCAAATGTTTTTAATTATTCAATATGTGTGTGTGTGTGTGTGTGGTTTATATTTTATATTTTACTTTAAGTGCTGTTGGTTTTCCAATTAAATTAAAATTAAATAATTAATGAAAATAAGCTACTTATATGGCGGTACAGTAGCGTGACATTACAAATTGCTATTGCCGTTTCATTCTACTTTCTGATTTCTGATTGCAATCGATTTTTTTCCCATGACTTATGGGATTCTAGGGGAGATTACCCGTTACCCCGAAAACCCATATATCATATTACGATAGTGTCCAACTATTACATTGTATGATATTGGTTTACAAGCGTTATATCATCTGCTTATGTTAGTTTTCAGAGTCAATGTCGTCCGCTAAGAGTAACTTCTTAGAGCTGGCGAGTCAGCGGTTCAGTGACGAGTGAGTACATCACATTAACTACTTAGGATCTACGAGTATCAATGAATACACTTTATTACACGATAACTTGTATGAAATAAAGACGTGATATACAGATAAAGTCGTGTGATTTGGCGTCAATAGCGTGTGAAGTCTTCGTTACGAGCATCGGAAGTACGAAGATGGGAGGATTGGCCTTTTCAATATTAATAGATCCTAGGCCATTAGTATTTAAAAGACGGGTTGAGGATGTCCTCAAGTGAGCTATCCACGCACCTACTTTATAGTCTTTACTTTATTATTTTTATTTTTCAAATAGGCATAAGTTTTTAGTCATTACCTGTGATCGGAGTAGGTAGAGCTCTTTCGGGTCAATGTCCTCAAAGGTTATATTAATATGGATATGATTTCGGGATCCCGTTTTAAGTTATCGAGCAAATGTTGTAAATTACTTTTATAAACCTCGCCCTTACTCGGCGGATTACGATTTTTTAAAAATTGTGAACTTACGAAGAAGTTAAAACACTACCATAGGTACACTAGCGCCATGAATCTTAAAAAAAAATATTTCGCCACCAATCTTAAATGTGTATCAAAACAAATATAACGTTAAAAATCTAAATAATATATTTATTCAACCCCGGAAATCCCGGGATTATTGAGCATACTTATCCATATTATGACCGTATGTGGCAAGTACCAAAAACAGCCCTACCTACTCCGATCAGTGGTCATTACATTCAATAGTATTTTTTCATAACTCAATTTTGTACAACAATCAATTTCCCACTTCCTAACCATGCTGTGTTTACACGTTAAGGGTTACGACCTAGCTCATAACTTTATATTGATTTTTCTGTAATTTCTATGGTTGTAATCAGTTGTGTTTACCTAATAAATAAATAAAATTAAATAGAAAGTGTGAACGGAATTTGTCATGAAATTTTAATTTGAGTGACGAATGTTTCAGTAACAACTACTCCGTATCGTGCGTGAGTACCTTGATAACTCTACTTGCATAAAAGGGTACTAAAACTGTGTTATGTAATGGAATCGCTATGAAAAAAATAGTTCCATCAATCCCGCAATATGGCGGGGGATTTTATATTCCAGTCAGGGTAATACATGACTCTTTCCGTGTGGTCTTCAAATGAAGACTAATAATATAAATGTATTAATTGTGTATCGCGCGCGACACAACTCAGAGTAACAATAAGTGTGTGTTGTCGCAGCATGTGGGAGGACACGCCGGAGCCCGAGGAGCCGACGGGCTCGCACCTGCGCGAAGTACTCGCAGACGGCTCGCGTACGTACCATACACATACAAACATACTCTCAAACATACACATACATACACACTCTCAAACATACATAACTTCACGATATGTCCCTTGCGGGGTAGGCAGAGAGAATGGAACGCCACGAATCTCTGTCTTGGCACGCTTCTCTTGTTTCCTCTACAGTCATTCGTCGTTTCACGCATGCTCGCCGCGGACGCATTGATGTACTATGCTATAGTTTCTGTATAAGATCTGTAACGCACACAGTTTCACATTAAATTATATCTGATTCTGATATCAAGTCCCGATTTTTTTTCCAAAAATTAACGATATCCTTCTATTGACATGACGTGTGGGTACCTTGCAGCGTGGGAGGGCGCGGGCGAAGAGGCGAGCGCGGGCGAGGGGTGGGCGCAGTTCAGTAGCGACGCGTTCGGCGCGCCCGCCGACCCCTTTGCGCACGTCTGTGACGCACCCTCCGCTCACCCCGCACCCTCCGCGGACCCCTTCGACCACGAGTTCACACCCTTCTGGTCGTGTGGGACTCAGGACAGAACGGGGGCCGAGAATGGTGAGTTGAGACGCCTTCATTGATTGCTCACTCTAATGGCTTCTTTATACGATGGCCCATGATGGGCGATTACGGCCACGCACGATCATGTAGAGTGCAGGGTCGTATTTAATAGGCTATGATTGGATAGCCATCGGTTTTTTGTACACACATCAAAGGAACGCGTGCGGTTGATCGCGCACGTGTCCACACGTTCGCTCATCATGGCCCATCGTAATCGTCCATCATGACCCATATACTGGAGCCTTTACAGTGTAATTGAGCGTTTTATGTATTTCTATTGCGAAGTACCAATTGAACAGTAAACGGGAAACTAGAGCCTGCATTTCAATGCAAGCCTTCAGGCTTGTACTGTACACTGCGATGTATGCGTGTCCTTTCCTGTCGTACTTGTCCCCGAACTCTCATTGGCCCATCTGACTGCAATGACGACAGACTAATTATGCTCTACTAGTTTTTTGAACCTGAAAAACCCTGTACCCAAAAAATCTCGACAAGAACCATTTCACAGTGAAATATGTGATTTCGGTAGTTGTTGCTCAGAGCCGTTGTTAGCATACCGACATCAAAATAACTCGTACTATATTGCAGACACACAAACGCAGCAGATAGAGCAGAACATGCTTGAGCTGCGACTAGACCAGGAGTCCTCGCAACCTCTCGAGCACGTCAGCCGGTCGCTCGCCAGCAACCTGCTCACGGCCATGAGCGGCATGGCGCCCGCCGACGTGGCGCACCTGGTGGGCTGTACTCCCCCGCCTGCACCCCATCGAGACCCCGGCGACACCCTGCGAGACTCCGGCGACACCCCGCCCGCACCCCGAAACCTCGGCGACATCCTGCCCGCACCCCGAGATCCCGGCGATACCTCGCGAGACACGGGCGATACCTTGCCCGCACTCCGAGACCCCGGCGTGGCCCTGCCCGCACCCGGAGACCCCGGCGACATACCGCGAGGCCCTGGCGACACCCTGCCCGCATCCCGAGACCCCAGTGACTCGCCCGCTCACCGAGACTCCGGCGACACCCCGCCCGCACTCCGAAACTCCGGCGACACCCTTCCTGCACCCCGAGACTCCGCCGACATCCCGCCCACACCCCGACGAGAACCCGGCGACTCCCCGCTCGCACCCCGAGACACCAACGACACCCTGCCCGCACCCCGAGATCCCGACGCCACCCTGACCGCATCCCGGAACTCCGGTTCGACCCTGCCTGCACCCCGAGATACCGGCGTCACCCCGCGAGACGCCAACGACACCGCGCCCGCACCCCGAGACCCTAGGGACACCCTGCCCGCACCCCGAGACCCCGGCGACTCCCAGAGTTGATTGATCGTCGCCAACTAGACGCCGGTACTGTAGCTAGCCCGTGTAGAACACCTCCGCCGTGTCTTATCGCAGTGTCTAATGTAATTCGATTCCCCTGGCTAAGAGCTAGGGTAGATCATGGATCCTAAGATAACGGGACCGTTAAAAGTATAATTTAAATCGTAAGCAAGTTTTTTTCTCATTTATTTGAGCAAACCAGTTGTCAATTCCGTCGGAATGCGTGCAATTCGTACCCGGATTTTGATTTAGGATAGTAAATAAAGCCCGACTTGAATATGCTTACTTTTCCAAAACTTTGTAACGTTTGAACTGAAAAAAATCTGCAGCGATATTTTTGAATACGTCGTCATAATGACAGCCACCGAAACACGACAATTGTCAGTTTCGGCGCGAGCTTCCGGGCGAGCTCTACTAGCACTCGAATGTGTTATTGTTCTGTGATGTACGAGCGACGCGTTCGTCTAGCTGATGGTTCCCGTACAATTGAAGACACCGAGCTGTACTCTGTGGAACCCCGTCGCAACCAGGTATAAGCCTGATGTGTTTTCCACTGTACACGGTTGTAACGGATACGGCCGCCGGGTGGCGACGTTTACACTATTCCTTACCGTGTTTCGGAATGACATTTGGTTTACACTAATCCGGCTTGGCCGTATACCGCGGTCGGAGCGGTGCGAATGAACCACAAACCTACTTCAAAGAGACCACATAGGATAATTAATGTAACGAATCGTTACCTATTTACTTTCTGCTAACCACGAAATATACTAGTGAAATTTAAATATACGTGCGACAAGCCGCTCTGAATAATTCAATAAATGTAAATATTACGATGGAATACAATTTTGCATAGTTGTGGTTCTACGTATTTGTTTAATTTCAAAAGAGAAACATGGTTTTAGAATGCGACCCATAGAGATAACATCCATAGCTTTATTTCATCATTCCCGTGAATGATGGCGGGCAGTTCCGCTCTGTAGTGCTCCGATGGTGTTCGCGTCTCGATAATGATTCTAATGGTGTTCAATTCAGATTTCAATTTAATGCGTTGCCCCCGTTGTGTAGAGGCCGACTGTACGCGCGTGAGCGGACCGTGAGCAACGCTGAGCCTTATTCGCGTACCTAACGTGTTTTCAAGTGTAGAAGTTTTAGCTCGTTATAGTATTGTTTAAGAGTGATTTCGGCATACAAGGTTCGGAAGAATTTATTGATTTTACGGCATCGAGTGACCGCTTACCTTTATTAAAAAAATAATTAGGAAACCTATTTCTGCCGCGCATAGGAAACATTCTCAAATTATTCGCAACTAGCATAACTTGGTCTTGAAGTTCGTACAGAGGTCAGTGTTGTACGGTTATATATTTCATCGACCTTTTATACCGAAACACGAGACGGGGACGTGCGCACCGCTTGTTGGAACTCATATCGATTCATAATATCAACGAACATATCGATGAAACGAACAGCACTACTTTTGATTATAAACGCATAAATTAAATATTCATATTTTTACGACTGACATAATTTTTCGTGCAATAACTCATATGTATTATTTTGATAATGAATTAAAATAGTTTTTATGGATTATTTGTATAAGAGTGCGTACGTTTCCCGCGATTTGGTTGCGTGGTGAATGTGTTAGTATCTATATGTAGATACATTATAAAGTTGCATGTGTGCGTGATTACGAGATCAGTCGATGAAACTAGTGCTGTAAAAACTCGAGTAGTAATTTCGAAGACTCATCTTGATTAACAGAATTCAAGCTCTGATAAATCTGAAAAAGACATACCTAAGTAATTATTATACAGTGTAATTCATCGGCGCAAGCTTGCCTGTCTATCGGGATTTTGTAGGATACATTTCGGAGAGTGCGCATCGGAATTGCACGACCTAATTCCAGCATCTCCATTCCGCCTTCGGACTACCAGGCGCGGGGAGGGGTTCCATCCTTATGTTGTTGATATCCCATCTGCTCGTACGAAGCGATTTGCTTCTTCGTTCATTATGCGAACGGCTAAGGAATGGAACCGCCTGCCGGCGTCTGTATTTCCCGAAACCTACAACCTTGGGATCTTCAAGGCCAGAGTGAATAGGCATTTACTGGACCCGCATGCTCCATCGTCGACCTCATCGTCGCTTACCATCAGGCGAGATCGAGGTCAAATGCGGGTTTAGTAGTAAATAAATAAAAAATCTCAGCGCACATCATTCTCAGTAAAAATTAAGTTCACTACCAAATTAAAAACAATAAAAAAAATTCTACTGCCAATTTCAAACGACATCTTACAAGAAATTTAAGTCTTTTAGTAAATACTGGAGTCCTCTAGGCACTACTCGAGTCTCTCTGACGACGGTTCGAGTTTTTGTTAGAAATTCATTATTAGTCTTTTTCACATGGAAGGCTCGTCGGAGTTTTATAAAAACCTATAATAAAATACGGATAGATCTCACTGATGAAAGTTGGAAATCTGGAGGAGGACTTCCGACTTTCAGCTGTGAGAATCCGTATTTTGTTTAGGTTTTCATAAAAGTTCGACGTGCCTTCCATGTGAAAAAGACTATAGTAGTGAAGGACCCTCACTTCCCAAAAGTCGGTGTTGCATCAACACATATCCTCAAGATTCGTGCAATGTAACCAGATCTCTCCAGTCCATAGGGGTACATCGTGGACATATCTAGTAATATCAATAGGCTAGCATAAGTTTGGTTATATTATAGTTCATTACGTTTAACATTTGACTCATTTTCCCAGCACTAACTCATAAATCACGTGTATGAAAATTCGCATAATTTCCTTTTGTTTTTTACATGTTGTCATCTCTTGACTTTCCCTTCCCTTACCCTGACAGTTGGATAATGACTGATAATGTTATTTGTAATTATTCCACATAGAAATAGAAATATGATTTAGAATCGGGCAAATGATTTTTGTAGTATTATTCGTAATCATCATCATTGATGACCAATAACCATCCACTTCAGGGTACAAGCCACTTCCCCTTCGTGCCATTCCGCTCGGCTCTGCCAGGTTTTCTGTTCTTCTGCAGGAGGTTCTTGATACAACAATAACTGAATAAATATTTTTTTCTTAGTCTAATGAAACTTATCTCTTCATCGATTCTGTTCCGCACCAGTTACAGTGCGTGAGTTTTTTGAAAGAGCTTCGGGTCTCTCGACTTCGGTTATTGATAGATATACGCGAATGTTCAAAGACTGTAGACCGATTTTACCCGATACCCGAACCCCTTTCTGAGAACTCACGGACTGTACGTGATATTTGATAAGTTGTCACCAGGAAAGCGGTTGTCAGTCTGTCACATGTCAACGTCTCCTAAACATATTGTGAATTCATATCGTACGTTTAGTTGTGTGTAATGTGTAATACTTGAACAAAACACGTTGTGAAGAGCTTTTAGTACATGCCAACTCATGTGTTCTTTATTTACTTGGTGTCAAATAAGAAAGCAGGGTTTAAATAAAAATGGAATGTAATGGACTCGGTTCAATCCAACAGTCTACGCCTTTTAGTTAATTCGTCCCACTGCTGGGCAAAGGCCGACCCTCATTCACTGTAGTTATTTTATTGGACAGTCAACAGCGTACATCATACATTTAACAGAGTGAATGAATGAATACTCTTTATTGCACAAAATTAGTGTGATACAATGCGTACAAAACTATTAATACAATCAAGGCGGTCTTATCGCTAAAAGCGATCTCTTCCATACAACCAAGACAAAGACGAGTTGATAATAAGGCAAATAACAGCCTGCCTCATGATTCCTACTATTGAAGTCGCTCCTAGCTAAAACTTTTTAAATCGTTTGGGGCAAGTGTACTAGAAATGTTTACTGTGACCCGAGTTTCTTGTTCCAATTATATTTAAACCCCTAATAATTATCGTTAGTTTGGGCTTAAACGATGTAACTGTAAGTACCTTCATGTATGTGATTCCAATGTAACGAATGTGATGTGTGAAGTCGGCGCCGGCACTCCCCGACTCCCCGTTTATAACTCATACCTTAGCTAATTACCTAGTAAAATATTATTGTGATGATTCTCGAGCCACCAGAAACCGTAGTTGTTCACCGAATTCCCCTGCGAGTGGTCAATCCGCCGCGCCGGCGCCGCCTAGAGGTGCTAAATGTAAGATTTTGTACGTATGTGTGTCAATCTCTATTATATCGCTTGCTGTGACGTGTCGAGCCAGTCTGTCTATATCTGTGTAAATATTAATTTGATTGTATCGTGAGTCGCGGCTGCGGTCTTGTGTGCGGGCTCCATTCCAAATAAACTGTAACTAGAAGACATCACAGCAAAAGCCTGCATTTTTGAGATATAGCACGCGATGCCTTACCAGTACCTAGTGCACGCCAGACCGCAGCGCCGCAGCGGATGAGCGCGCTATGAAATAAGAAACGAGCTAACATTTCCGAGGCGGTACCCCTCGTTTGAAAGCCATTCGCTTTAGGAAGACGTCTTTAAATGGCCTCGGTCGGTCCCTGTTCCTGCCCTGCCAGCCTTTTGACCCGACCGTCTTCCTAAAGAGTATTATGTACAATAGGGGCATGAAATGCCGTGGAACGTAACAATTGTATCGTGCAATTTGTCGCCCTTCGGGGCGTGTTGTCGCCTACTTACGTGATAAGACCATTAGTAGGACAATTTGTTGTTAATTTCAACATATTTTATACTGGTTATGTTCTTCTTTGTATAAAAATTAAAGAATACTCGTCGTATTCATTAAGTTGTTATGTACAAGTCTGGTACCAAATTATGTATTGTAAAATAAGCTTGCAGCTAGTGTGAAACGATGCTGTATTTAGTGCGAGCCAATCGGCGATCAAAATGGCGCGCACTCCGTCACTACGATTGGCCTCTATCGGAGGCGTCGCTTCACACTACGTGTATTTACAGTTATCGCTATGACGTAAGTTCGTAGTGGGTTAGCGTTTTGTATCGAGCGAGTGTGATAGTAACATGTGATCCTTTTTATGCACTTTCGGATTCGCTTTCATGGAATCTTCCAACGATTTTTACAATTTACAGGATTTTGTGATATCTACGTTTTTCAAATTTGGACGTTCGGGCTCCGGTCACCGTCCGCTAATAACCTCTGTAACGCTTCTCTTGTATCTATACAATCTGAAGCTTAAATATTAACATAAGTTCTCGTGTTATGTTATAGATGCATAATTTATTTAACGGAATAGAGAAGGTCAAAGTAAAATTTAAGTTATAGAGTATTCCATTTTGTTCCCAGTGATGTATTATATGGAACTGACTAGAGCTTCAGACGATTATTTTTGCTTCTTTTTGCATTGTAAAGCAATTGTTGCAACAGTAAATAGGATATTCAGTTTGTGTACCTCAATCTGTATTCTTTTATCAAAATAAGTAATGAAGTAAATCACGTTTTATGTAAATCGAATTTTTCATGGTCTTTCTGTTTTAGTACCTCGACTAAAATCATCTCGGGTCTGACTTGATGCCTGGAGTTTGATAGTTGAAATTAGATTAGTTTGAAGGAAAGAAAGCGTGCCCGCCTTTAGGGGACGGACTTTTTTCTTTCATCCAAACTAATAGTAACGTCGCCGAATGACGTGCTGTGACTAGATGTGTTTACTTCATCAAGTATTTTGTCTTGTACATAGTGTAGCGAGGATGTCGAGGACTGCTCTCTGAGAGAAATACCCTGATGTAACTAACGTCTTCGTTGGTGCCCACGGTATGGCATGTAAATAATATCGAATCAGCATCTAACTATATTAGAAACCAGTGGTTAATAGAGACGAGATTTCGTTAAAAATGTCAAACATTCTGGAGGTGGCGCTCTTTGGTATCGGAGGCCGAGATTCAGTTCGAGTCGCTGCGCCAAAAATTCTCACCACAAGTATGGAACTGGTTTCTCTGGTTAGTCAGAGGATTTCTGTCACAGAATAGTCTTAAAATATGTGCGAGCGCATAATTCCCGCCGTTTAAACGAGAAATGTGCCTTCCGGGCGCCGCGCGCGGGGCTCCGCCCCACATAGTGACACATCCCCCGCCGCCTCCACGCCCGAGACATAATAAATGCTCGTAATGTATTCTAATTGTATTTATATTATAGTTAAAGTTTTATTTAAAAAAGTTGCTCAATACAACGACTTTCATTTGTAATTTACGTTCTGTTAAACTATACAATAAGTTTGACCGGTGTATTACTCGGCTTTGAGTTTCTTTGTTTACGTCTGAAAAAGATTCCAGAAAATAAAACAAGAACATATTTTGATATAATTTTATTTTCATATTTTCATAATTTATTTATATATAATGACTATAATCATCTACCAAACTAAATAATATGATTCAACGGCATCCTTTATGTACAATATGTATAGTTATAGATAATTTCTTCATTACCGAACGATTAAAAAAGAGACAGTCGCCTAATCCATACAAAATAATCTTGGGAATGAATCAACTACCGTCGTTAGAGATTAACAAGTAATAATTTGCCACAAGTTTTGTTTTTATTATTTATTTACAATTCTTATCATTAATTTTAGTCCCATAATTACCAAATGAATCTGCGTTGCGATGGAACTCGCGCCGTGCGATCTTCGACTCTAATTAATACCTACAACATTAATAAAATCGAGTAAACTTAACTTGTCCATTTATACATTGCGCTATATATTATAGCTATGGTACCGCACAGAGTGGGTCTCGTCCACGGACTAGCGGAGCTCAGCGCGGGGCGGAAAGCGGACAGTTCAAACATATGACGATGTATGAGAACGTTTATCTGCAGACGCGTTTTCCCGCGCGTATTGTAGTTTTAAGCGGATTCCAAAACTCAAGCAATACGCGCAGAAAAACACGTATTCATGAACGCTCTCATACATCGTCATAGGTACTATGTTTGAATTGTCCGCTTTCCGCCCCGCGCTAAGCTCCGCGTCTCCATGGGCCTGAGACAACATCAGTATCAGTAGTTACACGGGGCTGAGGTATGTGACGTCACGCAGGTACTTACAATGAGTGCAGCGAGGACTAGCGAACAAACATGGCGGACCGACTACTAACCATGGCACAAGACGAAAGGCATATCAAGTACGCAAATTGCACGATGTTCACGTCAGCACAAGGGTACGTCATCATACGAGAGTTACGTTTGATGATGTACGATGACGTACTCTTGTGCTGACGTGAACATCGTGCAATCCGTCTAGTCGTTTTACCTGGTGAAGAATGAGCATAAAGACTACTAACCGTGGCACTAGGTGGTTCATTCTTCACCAGGCTAAACTAACTTTCCAGTGCGTCATCAACCAACAAGTGTTACCAGGTGCGTCGTCAACCAACAAGTGTTACCATTATGGATGCTAGATAATTACAAACTTTATCGTTTTAAAATATGTAATGATTAAATTATGTTAGTTCACGCATAGTTGCACATCGAACTATTGTATGATTTTTTTATTATTCTGAACTTATTAGAATCTAAGTCGTAACAAGAATGTGCAATTCGGTAAAAATGGCAACAATGGCTGTTTCGTCTGATGAAGAACACTTGAACCTTGTGCCATGGTGCTCACTTACTACGCGGCAACCCGTAAATTGTTTATTTCTAATCAATTAATGTTGTGAATTTAATTATTATAGCATATTTTATTTATTTTCTGATTTACGTCGCTATTTTTACAAAGATTAATTAGAAATATTTGCCACAGATTACATTGAAACATTTATTTTGCCAACTGTACCGTTTTAGCAGCTGGGTGACGTTTAGAGTTGCCGAGTAGTAATAGCTTAAGAAGTCTAATAAAGCCGTGAATTCATTAAGGAATAAAAGTACAAGTAACGAGGTTACGTTATCGTTATAAACATTTGTTCCCTAGTAAATACACGCAGCTTATAATCATACAATAGGTAACATAAAAAATACACTATTAGAAGAAAAAAACGACTATTATACTTGGAAATGTAAAAGTTTAACTAATTTAAACTGATCCAGGAATCTCGAGCGCGACCGCTAGCAATGATCTACTGACTGAGGACGCTACGAATGGCGGTGAACGAAATACTAACGATAGGACTTACTTAAATGACGGTGGAAGTTAACAGCCTACGTTATCTTAAGGGCATAAGGTAGAAAATGTAGTAAGCCGCGTCTCAAAAGTATATGATCGTATTAGATCCTCGCGATTTTAGATTAGACATAGTTTGATATATTCCAGTGATATGCGAGCCGATATTTGTCGGTGCGCGTGCGCGTGCGCAAGCTATCGTCGTTTGCTTGAGAATGTCATAACAAAATAAATAGACAATTTGTTTAAAACATCCAACAGCAGTTATAACTTTAAAATCAGTAAACTACCGTATGAAAATACTCACTTCTCCACTAAAACATGTCTCAATGTGTTCGTACCAAAATAGTTTGGTTAAAACTCGCTAACGTACAATAGTGATATTACAATCGGAACAGCATTCGTTTTATATTCAACGTTTAAACGACTATTTAGTTTGTCATTATTTGCAAAATCCGTAAACAGAACTATTACATTTACAATCTAAATAAAAATATGATTATAAATAGTGTAACAAGTACGTAATATAATATTGATATAACACAGCGTTGAAACAGTACACACTTTTGGCATCCAACAATACACACAGCTGAAGTCACAATACGATACAACTAAACCGAACTAGCATCCCTACAGAGTATAAAACTTGAAGCTAAGTAAGGCGATTAAATGACATTGGACGTAAGATACTTTATACGAAGGAAGTAGTACAATTAAAGTATCGTCGAGTACTTATGTAATAGAAAGAAAGTAGTCAAGCCAAAGCAAACGGAACGGTACTGGTGGTGAGACAACACACAAACGATTATTGCCACGCGATACACCGATATACACTAGTACCTACTTAGATATTAAACGCGCGCGGGACCCGCTGCTCGAATGTACGGTGCCACGGCACTTGGTAGGTTAACTTTCGTCAATTTGAGTAAAAACTTGCCTCGAAAACATGTCTTCAATAACTTCAGCGTTAGGCCCGCTTGCGCGAAAAGTGTACCCGGGGTTAACTCGCGAATTGTCTACGATTTTCATACAAAACTGACATCGGTTTAGAATTAACCCGAGAGAAAAAGGTTCGTGCAAGACGGCCTAAGTGACTTGATTTGCGAGAAAATGAAAAAAAAAAAACGCGACATGTTGGTTTCTAGTGTTTTCTGCGATTCTTTGAAAAGTTTAAGTTTTCTAGAATTTTCATAGAATTCCAGAAACATTAGGGTGGGTACTGACCGGGAGCATGTTGTAATCTGTGTCTATATTTATTTTTGTAGGTATACACCTGAATAGAAAACTCTTTTTCACACAAATATGTTGTGGGGAAAGGCAGTAATTGTTTAAGCGCCAATCCAGATATTTCAATATAATCCCCTTTTAAAATCAAAAACTTGTTAAAGTTGATTCTTTGAAATTTAAATCGAATCACAACTTTTAGTAGATTTCGTAATTTTTACTTATATCTTGCCCGCGGTCCCAAGATTGAGAAACCCTGGTGTAATGTAACAAATGGGATTTGTATGTCGAGCGCGCGGAACTGACCGGAGGAGACGTATTCCCCGATGGTGATGCTCGACTCAGCTGGAGCCGGCGAGCCCCGCCCGCGCACGACTACTCGACCAGCACTATACACGAGGGCTATTACTTGTTACTTTACATAGTTATCGCTTTTATATGTTTAATTTATTTAGCTAGCAACACCGACACGACACCAATTGGTCTGGTTTACTTTAGGCTGGCAACCCGCACGTAGTATTGCTATCATTTGTATAAAGGTAGGTCCGTGACCACTAGATATTACTTTAGTAATGTTACTAACTAAAAGTGCCGAGTCCACTTTATTCCTATTCAAAACGAAAGAAAAACAAAATGTTTGTACATAAAACTGGTCACAGCACGTATTTATACACAGGATAATGTGAAACTAAAGGCGATCGCGTACAAGAACTGAACGCGAAGCTCACGAGTGGCGGCGGAGAGCACACGGGTATCGGAAGTGAAACGAAAACGTTGCAATGTCAAAGGAGTCTCCAGTGAGAAGTAACCAAAATTATTGTCATCCAATGCTTAAGTTTCCAATCTTTATACTTTATGTTTAATTTTATTCATTTATTTATTAATACTTTATACAGATCGACGTCGCCTGTCGTCGTAGTATTCTACTTACTATTCATTTGTTAGTTTCACATATCTATAAAATTTACAACTACTTATGTATGTATCATGTAATAATGTAGCAACGGTAAATAATCTCGAGTTTATGTAATACTTTAACATAATTATATCTTTACTATCGTTTAACTTAAATGCAGCTTAATGTTTCTAGACTTGGCCAAGATGTATTGATGCAACGTCGACAATGGATGCCGGGGTTCAGGGTTTACCGGAGTCTGTTTTATTTTAGTTACAAGTTGCAATTAATATCAAATAACATCACAACTAACTATAAAATGAAACAGTATCACAAGTAGAACTGTGTTAATAAAGGTGAATTACGAAAATACCACGACTAAAGTTGCATCTATTCCACCCTGGCCTACGGAAAACACAATGTAAGTAATATAAAAAGACAACAGGAAACAAGAGGAGATAGAGAACAAGACACTACGTAGGTACGTCGTATGTATAAAAAGATTAAGTAGATCGTTTGTAATGCGTCGACTATGTACAGTATCACATCGGCGAGATGCGCGCTATGTACAGGGCAGGCCAAAACCGACCTTGAGAGTGTGGGATAGGGACTACTGGATCGAATCATCGACCAGCCAAAAACGGGGCCGGTCGACGAGTTCGACTCGGACTGAGTCGACACGAATCTTCTCACCATCGGTTCCTCTGACTTCCCGTAGATTTTATAGGACCGGTGGAGTGGCATGGCCAGCTGATAGAAAGTACTTCTGAGCTGATAGAAATTGCACCTCGTTAGTGTAAAAGATTACTTCAATTACCATACTCTGTGCAAATATCTCAATGTTTAACAGTACATTGCATCCGATACATTAATATAAGTAAACTTACTTGAAGTCTTAAAAGGTATAAGTAACCCGCGGATGGTTTACACTGTTGACATTACGTAGGTATTAATACACAGCGCATCAGGGTTGAGAAGGTACCTGTACCCGTGCTGGCATCCGCGGGTTACTTTGTTCCATTTGGCGCCCCACGTGGGTCCGCAAAATGTACAAATACAAATATTCTTTATTGCACACAGGACAGAAGAAAAGATACAAATACAATTGGCGGCCTTATAGCTTTAAGCTATTTCTTCCAGGCAACCTTTGGGTGATGGAGTTTTTGTAAATGTAGTGATATAACCCACCCGCGGGTTACTATGTTGCATTTGGCGCCCAACGTGGGTCTGCCAAATGTGATGTAACCCACCCGCGGGTTAATACTCAATAGAAACAACAGTGAGAGAATTCGTGCCGATATTGGGGCCCAGTAAAGTTAGGTATATCGAGGCACAGAACTAATTGAACGATTCAGCGCGTTGTGTAGAAGCGGGCACGACTCGTTAAGTTCCCTCAGACCCTGACCAGAAAAATAAAATCCCTGTCACGAGGAATCCATTGGTAATTTTATAATAGCAGAAAAGATAAAGAAATCGCAATGAAAAGAGTACCTAGTTTCTTTAAATTCCGTAATGTGATGAGGATTTTTATATTCCTGGTCAAGCTTTACAACACTAACTAGCCGCTGCACATAACTCTATTCAACCAAAAATCCCAGAAAACTGCAGATATTTTGTTTCACATAGGAATATATTACATTAAAATATTGTGACGCAAAATTCTGAATGCGTAGTATCGTGCGTGAACTTATCTAAATTCGGTATTTGACTAAATCTTTTTTATTCCATCAATCAACTGACATGGACGTCCTGAAGAAAGATCTAAAATTCGTTTTTCAATATCTGAACTAACATCAGACATATTAATGATAGTTAGTACTGGAGAGATGCTCTGTCCCTTTTTAGCAAAAATTCTTTAGATGTAGCCAGGATCTGCTTGTATGGTGCTACTACACAGTGACATCATAATGTAATATTGCCGTTTCTTTCTATCGTCTGATTTATGATCGCCTGTAGCTATTTTATTTTTCAACGAATTTTAATTCTGTTTTCACATTTGACCATCAATTTCTGTCTATTTTTTAATTTTTACCGAATTAGAAAAAGTCACGAAGAAACGAACACCCGGCGGGAGACAATTTTTTTTCATCGGAGGAAAAAGTGGTATTCCTCGAACAGGAAATTAATAATTAATTTTATTAATAAGTACCTACGCCCAGCATGGCTGAATAAATAAAACGTCTACTTAGTTTAAAGCTCAAAACTTTGTACAACATACTTATTTCGATTATTTTATTGAAGCGGAACCGTGCAGTCGCCAGTCGTGCAGTACAGTGGAACACATCAAGCTGTACTCTGTGCAACCCTGTCGCGATAAGTTTCTGTTACCGATTTCTTGACATTCATATGAATGAGTTGAAGCGAGGAAGCACCAAAGGGCACGGCCTGATCTGCTGGCCACTGCACCAGAGGGATGAAGCCCGTGAGCGATTATCGAAAGACGTTTTGTGCGTTCATTAATTTCGAGACACGCCTAATAAGAGTCTAAAGTTAAGGTTCATAAGATCTCTACGGGAGCTAAGCTCTAGCCGACCGGCGGACCGTCCGCCGCGCTCCTCTCACGATATCCATCGAATACGAGTAATAAACATGTTCTCAAGAAGTTTTGAAATCTCGATCGGTATCCGTGAGAAGTCTCTATTCTAAAATCACTGTTTCGGAGTTCGACTGTATCTTAATTCACATACGTATAAATATTGCTCTTTATTATTAGAAAGTCTAAACAAAGCGACCGCGTCCTTTCCCAATACGACGATTCAGAGTTTCTTTTCCCATTTCTGAACATTACAACAGGCAGTTTTAGTAAGTATTTGCTTGTAGTATTACCCTCAAAAACCGATTTAATATTGCTACACTTCATACATTTTTTTGAGTTTCTGAATGCTTTAACCCAACACAGGCCTTCCAATGAAATCCACAATTTCTACACGACTTCCTACTCACCATCCACGTAAATTAAGACACGTACCGAACTCCTTAAAACCTGCATTACAAAAGGTGTAGCCCAGGCTAGCCTAGAACCTACTAACCACTCTAGAGTGGATTCAGATCTGGTAACATGAAGTCCTTGTAAATATCGGCACGTAACTGAACTGCTGTGAATTTAGCAGCGCACGCTTCTTCGCCGGTAATACTTTAGTTTATTGGCTGATTAATATTTTGCAATTTCACAGCATTTTACTTACTACCAGTCGGAAATATCCGTGGAACTGAACGGGCCTTTCTTCGTTCGACATTAAAGTCAAGCGGCTACGGAGTGTTTTGTTACGCTCACACGTACATATGCGAATGAACGAGATGAATAAAAATATCGATTTAGACTTTTGCATGCCGAAAAAGCCATAATCGCTACAGACATTCACACGTCCACAGACATTACCGACGGGTACCTACTACGTGCCGACATCTATACAGTTACGTCTACTTAATAATAGCTGTTGCCTGTTTATAGCTATCACATTTATCTCGCTTCTGACAATATTTTCTGTCATTCAAGACAGCCGAAGCTATTAATAAGTTAGCCGTATTGTACTCGAGCTGAGAATGCTCTGCGTTTACCGGGCTAGCCTACAAACCACACTAGAAGACGGAGCCTAGGGGCCACAAGATTGATTCAGAGCTGGTACCACTTCTTGTCCTTATACTTGAGCATCAGCTGGTGCGCGGACGAGGAGAACTCCCCAGCCTGCGAGCTCATGCGCTCGGCGCGGTCCTCCAGCTGGGACAGTTTGTCGCCGCGCTCGAGCGCCAACTGGTGCGCGCGGGAGATCTCGGACGCGGCGGTGGACGCGCGCGCGCCGAGTTGGTCGAGGTTGGCCGCCGAGCCCGGGATGTGCTTCGCTACGGTGCGGTTTGGCTTGCCGCTGCCTTCGCCGACTGGAATGTGGACAGTCAAAGTAGATTATTTTTATTGCAAGTACATTTTTACAAAGGTGCTGTTTGCCGTGTCGTGTCGGCCATAAAGAATAGCACCACCCCAACTCTTCCCGTGGGTGTCGTACGAGGCGACTAAGGGTCTTAGTGGATACTATTCTCTACCTAGTAGACGGCGATAGGCTCGCCACCTATCACGTTTGTCCACCAAATCTTAAGACGAAAAGTGGGAACTACCTAAAACGAAGGTGGTTAATCTGTCTTCCCCGTCGGGGATTACGGACGTGAGATTTATGTATGTATGCTATTACTGAAATCAAAGAAGCCGCGCAAGAAAAAGGAATTATTACTCGACGGACTCGCATATTTAGATACTCGAGCCAGGATAATACAACATACCCGTGGAGCCATACAAGTGGGTATTATAGCTCGTCTACACGACGGGTAATGATGGGCGATTACAGGCAGGCAAGATTGTGTAGAGGGCAAGATCGTGTGTAATCGGCCATGATGGTTTTTAATCGGCGATAATAATCCGCCCATCATGGTCTTCCACCAACCCATGGTCCTACCTACCTTGCGGTATACGGACCGAATCACGGGAGATGCTCGCGGAACTTGCGTACCTACGCTCTTTCCCGCGGACTTTTCTAAGCTCCCTACAAGTTATCTTCCGTCCCAGAAATATCACTTCTCCCCCTTCTGACTGCGCCCATCAAGGCCCATCGTAAAACCCATTGTTGGTAACACTGAACAACCCCGACTACTCACAGAGCTCCTCGCGGTCGAGCGGGCGCGCCCCTCCCCCGAAGAGTCCGCGGAAGAAGCTCTCCTTTGGGGCCTCGGGCATGTCGCGTGGCAGGAACAGCTCGCCCAGCATCTCGTTCAGTTGCTGGCTGCGGGGCGGGGAACACGGTCATGACTACGGACATTGAGGGCCAGATGTGGGGAGAAAAGTCTTCTATCGGGGGTAACTGCCGAGTCGAGTTTCTACTACAATATGAAGGCGGTAGATCCTAATGTGCAGCACCGCCTGGAGTGGTACCACCCTCTTCCTATTTCTGCAGCAATGTTTGCATTACTGTGTTCCGTTTTGAAGGATAATTACCAGCACATGAGGCACTCCATTGAAGTCCAAGAAGAAGTTAGTAGCGCATCCAAAAACCTTCTAATAAGTATAGTAAGGTGACTATCGGCGACGGTGACCACATACCATTCGGGTGGCCCATTTGTTCGTCTGCTCTCCTTTTACAAAAATAAACACTACACTCTGCAATTTGTTTACGCGCGTGGACGAAATTTCTTTCACAGAAACATTTGGTCCAATCAGGAAATTCAACTCACGGTGCTCAAATACAGTTCAGTCGAGGTTACAGAGATTAAATATTATGTATATTATGTCCCAAATCGGAAAATGTAGAGAAAATGGACGTGTATTATAAATGACTACTGGTAGAAATCGGTGGAAGGATACATAGGTGTTACAGGTTAGGTACCTCTTCGAAAAGCAAAGGATTTGAAAGCCATGTTTAAAGTAGGAGATAACTGACCAGAACTCTGCGTCGATGGTGAACTTCTGTATCTCTGTGGGCGACGCGAGGAACAGCCCGTGTCCGCGGTTGCTGAAGCAGAACGTCTTCGCTATCCTGCAATCGCCGCCGTGGGAAAAAGCTGTATTACTGTCGTTTCACGTGGTTTATCATTATTGGTCTCCATTATCTACCAGTATCTACAGCAACAATTAGTGGTCAGACAGAAGGGGTATTTTACCATCACTAAATGCAAAGTTACTTTTCTTTCAGAATTGACAAAGTAAAGAATGCCAATAAATTGTGAATTCAAATATCTCACCTGAGTAACATCCTCAGATTCCTCAGTGATGAAGTCTAGTGGATAAATTGTTCTAACGTTTAAGCTCAACTGACACTAACATTGATTGACATCGCAACTAACTGCCTACGATTACCGGGATATATGAAGATCGCAGTGACAGAGGCAACATTTGCAGTGGGTATAGAAACATTCATAGCGGCCATGCTTCGAACATTCAAGTCACAACAGTACAGCAAAGAAACGATCCAGCCAGAGGTAGAATAGAAAATATTACAATAGGAGGAAAAGTGTATGTGACAAGAGTGTAACGGCGTGATGGTCGTAGAGAGTGTGGGTCTGGTGGAGTGTCTCGGGAACAGTGGTCGGACAGTGGGTACTAGTGAAGCGGAGTTGCAAGCGGCGGCCGGGGGCGGGAAACTACTCGCCGGCAGGGGCCGGTCAGAGGTGAGGGCGACGTCGATTATGAATTTGAATCAAATTCCTTCGATTCAAATTTGGTTCTGCGAACGAGTGGTTTGCCGCCGCGCGAGCCGAGGTTCCTCGACACAACAGGGAGGGTTCCGAAGCGACTGTCAACGTTACATGAACAAACATGTCTATAGGAGTGGGCGGCCGGAGCCGGCCTCCACATACAGGTGACGGCGCGTGGCTAACGCGCGTCATCATGGACGGCGACTTACTGGTCCGTGTCCTCGTTAACTATCAGTTGCTGGCCCCATATGGAGAGCATTGGGTCTACGATACCCCTCTGTTTGGACTGTGTCTGGAAGCTACCAGGAACACAGACAACAGTCAGTGGGAGTCGGGCCGCACGCTGCCTCGCGCCGCGCCCGAGCGGGCGCACGGGCACAGAGACAGAGTACGCCCCGGCTCATCGTTAATATAGCTGTTATAGTGTCACAGATAGATGTTAAAGATCGGTTTAGGATTATGCATTTGTGAGAGTGTTAACATCAGTAGCACACGGAGATTGTCGGGTTCCGTCGTATGGGAGCTCGAGTCGTGTGGGAAGGGTCGGTGTATTTACATAAACATTCATTCTCGTGACACCGGTTGCAGGTAAATCGTTAGAAAGTGAAACGGTGTATATTCGTATGCTCGTTGGGACAGTACTGTTCGGGTGTGTTGTGTGATCGGGATGTCACATCTGTTACTTAAACTGAAAAAATAGATGAAGAGTGCCAAATTCGGAAGCACAGTGGTGCTCGACAGATTTGCAAAATTTTGTCTACTTTGTGATCGGAAAGTAGCACGAGATAGCCTCTAGTAGCCGAGTGCTCGTCACACCTCCGAGTGGAAGATAACACCGTCGCTCGTTTGGTACGACACGCGTATCACTATGCTACTCGTATCGGATGATCGGTAAACAGGAATGGAATGCGATGGGAGGCCTAAAGGGTCCCGACGTGTCGCACCAAACAAGGCTACTGTTCTAACATCGATCGTAACTCACAGGAAGTCTGTCGTTTGGCTCCCAAATGATAAAATAGCGAATGATTCAAAAACGTGGTCTTCGGCAAATGATGGAAGATGAATGCGAAAACCGTAAAATGACAAATCGTTAGCTGAAAAATTACAGCATTCTCATGCCGGTAGGACTGCGAAGCTATCGTGGCTAGGAACGTCTAATGTAAACAAGCCGTTTATCATTTAGTGCCGGGGTCGGTGCAGAGATCGTCTAAAGTGATCGTGATCGCGAGCGCGAGTCACGGACAGCTACTCGCCGGGGTCGGGACACCGACACATCCACTCGCGCCACTCCGCGCGTCGCTCAATATTTTTAATCTGTCATTCAATCTTGACGTGACACGAGCCGATCTTCACTCTCGTAATACTCGATAGTTTTTGGATAATTAGTAGGGTATTCCTTAGAATATTCATGAATAATAGTCACATCAAGATTGAATAGCTTAAAATGTTAGTAAGAGTTGGAGTGAAGAGTGCGGGAGACTCACCTAAGCTCGGAGAGAGGGAGAAAGTCGACATCGACCAGCGGCCGCAGCGAGGGCAGGCTGTAGGCCACCAGGTGGCCGGTCGACAGGTAATTGACGAGACACACACTGTCTGTAATACATACAGTCACCATTTGAAACGGGCTAGATAACGTGAGATTATCGTTGGCGCCCAACGTGGGGCACAATATTGTGGACTAACTTCCTTTATGGTTCTTTTTAAGGTGAAACTAACGGTTAAGTTGTCTAACTAAAAAAAAATGATAGTGACGAACTGATACCCGTTGGTGCCCAACGTGTGACCAGTAGCATTTCCAAATTAAATATCTTTTAAAATATTTAGTTGCAACCAGTATTAATACATCTGACTTAATATGGACTCCCCAAAGAGAGCCATACTTGTCGGACCAACCGGCACCAGGGCCACCTGGCACCCATTGCGGGGTCACTACTATTTATAAAGTAAGCTTCTTTAAAAGTTTTCAAACTAAACATGTAAGTATTTATAGTTTCAGATTAGTATTTACTAGGTAAACATATATACTTTTCGATTATATAACACTGTCATTTGGCAGCCAACGTGGGACCACAACTATAGCTTGAATAACGTTCTATGGTAGGTATTAATAACCAAATCAGTATTTATTATTCTTTTTTAATATTAACCGCTTAGACAGAGCCACCTTCGGGCTGAATACTAAGGCCCGGAATTCACGGGTCCGGTTCCAGCCGGTTCTGTTCGTTCCACCCAATCACAAAGCGCTGATTTCAAGTGGAGGGAGGGCTAAGCGCATGTGATTGGTTGCAGCGAACCGAACTAGGGCTGGAACTGGACGCGTGAAGTCAGACGCTTACTGTCGCCTGCTGTCGCCTGGCGCCCAACGTGGGCCTACTTCTATTACCTTTTAAACTGACGATCTCGGCCTTAACGACGAAATCAGTGTCGACGATCTGCTGCCTGTAGACGCAGTTCTGGCTGGGCAGCGCGACGACGCGCGCCTGCTTCTCGGACGCGATCACGACGAACTGGCGGTCCCCCGGCGCGGGCGGGTCGGCGGCGCCCGCGCCGGGCGTCGGACTCATGCGGCTGCCGCTACTCGACGACGACTGCTTCGTCGGCGTGCGCTCGCGCCGCTCTCTTATCTGCAAACAGTTTTGGTCGCTACGTTTGTACACGAATTTTTTGGGTGGTTTTGGAGAACATACAGTAGCGCACCGGAACAGCATGGAATCGTGTAGTCAGCGACTACAATTTCTCATTGTTTAACTTAAATTACGAAATTATTATTTTAAATAAGTTGAATTTTTCGCATTATATAATTTCAATATCAACGATAAAATAATACATGTAAAATACATACTTACATCTTTACTATCATCCTTCCAACTTTCGTATGAGTAAGGTATTAAAGCACCATTGCAGTCGAGAAACGACATTGTAAGGATTGAACCTTTTAACCTAAATATGGGACCACCTGCAAACAAATAAAGAATGACATTTTATCAGGATTTGTTAATGTATCTGCATAGTATTACATACTACCCGTCGGAAATCTGAGCGGGGCTTTCTGGAGCATTCTACAGTCTAACGGTTACGGAAAGTGTTGTTACGCTCACACATGTTAGTGACCGAGATGGACTAAAATATCGATATCCACTTTTGCATGCTAAAGATGCCGAAATCGCTACCCCAGGTCCACATATATTTCCGACGGGTAACAGTTACAGTATTGAGTTACCACTGGTGGAGACGACTACGGGCTGCGTATGCCTGAGGTCAGCTTCTGGAAGGCTGATCATCATGGTGAGCACCGATCCCAGCGTCGTGCCTATCCATAACGTCGGCAGCAACGTCGTCGGGTCTGCGACAAACCACAACAAGTTCAAACTCAACATCAATACCCGTGCATAACTCTCCTCAATAGGAGAGTTTCCGAGACAATTCTCGGAAAAAAAAAACTAATAAAAGATGCAGAAATGCTTTACGTTGTCGATGCTAAGAAGAAGAAATCAAAGGTAACGTCGATCGAGACGAAGCCCGTAATCTTGAGAAAAATGATTCACTAGTCCATAACAGTACAAATATATCGTATGTGAAAGCCTGTACCTATTTCAAAAAGGGGACGCAAATACAATGATGATGAGGAACGAAAGGTGAGTAACTTAAGAGCAAAGAGTGCACTCACCAGACTTCTTAGTGTAGCTATCGGCGAAGGCGAGACACTGGACGCCCTCCTGCGAGATGTTCTCGAGGCTGGACATGGAGCTGGACCGCGACCGCGAGAACGAGCTGTCCAGTTTGTCTGCCCGGCCGGTGGACACAACGCCAGTTATACTCTCCGCCGACAAGCGGCCGCGCCTAGGAGCCCGGCACCAGGCCCCGGCGGGTGGTGACGGGCTCCTAGGACACTACAGGCGATGCGGCATCTACTGTCGAGGTAGATTTTATCATTGCAGACTCGGTCGCCCCCTTCTCGGCTCCATCATTTACTGAGCCACGTAAGATATAGGAGTTTAATAGCTGTCGTAAGCTACTTCGTTTGGAATTTGAAAACATTATCCCTCGAGAATTAAGTACATGTTTAATCGGGATAAGTATTCCGGACTTGGGCCCGGGCCCGGTCAGCCTTAAGGAAAGTCCGCCTCCGCGAGTGTATAAGAAATATTGAAAGTGTTATGATGCTGCATCGCCACACGACACGTCAACTAGTCTACTAGTAGGAGGTACAGCTGCAGGCGACCGCGCTGGTAGCGGCTGCGCGCAGGCGTGCCGCGGTGCGGTTGTGAAATTAGCTGAAATCACCAAATCGGTGCAACATGACACTTGAATAGTGCTCGAAAACATCGGGAGATAAACATGCGTCGCAAGATAAAACGGTCCGATTGCATGCCCGTCCAATCTCAGCTCATTTACACAACAATTTTAACGTTCTGTCGTTACTTTGTTAATAATTCATTATTTAGTTCAATTTCAACATTCGAGTTAGTTAGAAGTAACGGTTAGGTGCTTTGACGTAAACGATCGGTGTCCTTGGGAGTTGCCCGACCGACGTGAAGCGGCAGCGGAGTACTCGTTGTTACAGTCAAAACACCGATCACCGTTTTAGACTTAGTTTTATCATTTTAATGTAATCTTAATTTTAGCACAACGATAAACAGCTCTACACGATAGAAACGGCGGGCGAGTGAGAAGCGACAATGAGGTTAGGAAATCAAACTTCAACAGGATGGGCAACCAAATGGATGGGGTGAGTCATGGAGGATGACGGTGACCAGGCCTAGCCTCGAGCCGGGAACGTCCCGCCGCGGCCGCCGCCTGGACGGCGGGCCGCTCTGTGAAGCGCAAACTCGGCAGAACACATCTAGTTGTCGCTACTGTAAACAAGCCCCACTCGAAATTATTAAGTATGACGTCACGTCACTAGTAAAAAGCGGTCGTGGACGGACAGACAGTCTAATCAAGTCTAATGCAATAAAACATTAAGTCTATAATTACTGTTAGTGGAACAAGGAGCCGTGCGGATCCGACGATCGCTAGGCGCATGCACTAGTGTGTCAGTAAGGAAAGTACCGTAAGCATACATAGACATAATGACAGCCGAATATAGATGCAGCCAAAAACGAGCCATATAAACTTTTTGCTTTGTGGTCGAGCTAGAAAAGAAAAATAATATCGTGTACTCGACAGCGGTTACGATTTTAACGACATCAATGATCACCGAGTGACGGCGCCTGCTGCGCTCGAGCACTCGCCAGTCGGCCGAGATTTGGGGCTCGGCTCTGGTCTGGTGAAATCGTTGTAAAAATAGAAAAAGTAGACGTTGCAGAGTAAGGCAAACAAATAAATAAAGTGATCGCTCGTGATTAATAAATTATTGACAATCTTAAATAAAATATAGGAAAGAACGGTAAATAAGAAACATATCATGTATCCGATACAATATGGAAAGCCTCGCTCGCTTATACATAATTATGCACATATAACATACAATAGATTCCGTTTATCGTAACATAGTGATAGATTATAAAATAGATAGTTTTGAGTAGTAAGTCACCTTTTATCTCTAAGAGTCATGCCATAGTTCATTTCATAATTGAGTGCAATCGAAGTGTCGCGTGTGAAGGAGAACATGACAGGACGGTCACAGCCACAATTTCAAGTCTAACGATGTCACAGCTACCTACGTGTGTACGTACAGGGCTCGGGGCCGCCGAGCGTGACTAAGCACCAAATAAAATAACGATCGAAAAATTAAGTAAAAAAGTAAAAATCGATGCAAATGTTTTTTGGATACCATTGGGTTGCATAACGTGTAAGTACTCCATAGATGCGACAGACTGCGGAATAGTTGGTTCTGTACCGACAAATAAAACCACAATAGGTTACAAGCATGTTCCTCAGGACAGTTTCTAGAGTGGCCGAATGTCGCCACCCAGCGTTCGGTGCGAGCTACCGTGCGTCGGTGATCACGGGCGCGCGTGCGTCGCGCGTCGCGCCGGTAGAGTGGCTCGTGCCGGCGCGAGCTCGGGGACGGGAACACTGAGTGGCGAATTCCGAGATCTGATGGCACATCCTCACAGTTGTACAGCAAGAATCGAATCTCGACACGCCATGGACATACACCATATAAAAGATGAGGTTTTCATTCTAGAAGTCGGCAATGAGGTTACAACAAAGGAAAATACTACTCGGACTGAACAACTAGAAATTAAAATTGAAACCAATAATAATGAAGGCGTGGTATATTCCAATGATTACCTATTAAATGATTCCGATCTGAAATTGGAAATTTAAACAAATAAATAATACAGAATTAATTACTAACGGAACACATGCTCTTCGATAAATGATAAGGGGTTCAATGAAACTTATTCCGATACTAATGAGCGCACGGGTGGGTGACCAGCAATTTAAGTTGAAATACATTTTATTGCCAATTTAAGAACTACTTTATGATAATCTGTTAATATAATTTCGGGAGTCTAGGATCACATTTTGAATTGCTTCTTTATGAAATTGAAGATATTTAACTTTGGCGTTTTTATTTCGAACTTATAATTTACCAACATATACTCGTAAGACATATCGGTGTAATTTACGTAGGTTATCTTCAAATTCACAGCGAGTCAATATATCATATCAGTGATGAAAGAAGAAGTAATTAGGTGAGTGTGAGTACAAAAGGAAAGAAAAGGTAAACTAACAAAAATGGAAAATAAACGAAAGAAGACATCGGTTAGTTCGCTTGATATCAATCATGTATGCATAGACTTGAACAAGAATTAATGCAAATAATTATATTGGTGTAGAATTTTATGTTGTTATACGTTCAAAAGAAATTCATATGGACTTTAATTTCGAACTTTATCTGACATCGTAATGTTTGAAAGGTCAAAGTGTTCAAGTAGGTATACGAGCGCAAGACATCGAGACGATGCGATGCAGCCACCGAACGAAGTGATACAATCAAGCGACGAATCATCGACAAGAACGGAACAGTGAGAACGAAACCGAAAGGTAGAAATAAAATGAGAAGAGAAACTGCGACTGCTGTCAGAACGGAAGAGACGAGAGATCGATACCGAGTGTGACGTATGTATAAGGTGACTGTACTACCAAAACTGCAATACTGGCGCGTGGTGAGCAGAGTGTGCGCGGCGGGGGGCGCGGCGTACACGTCGCACGCGGTGGACAGGCACTTGTGCAGTTTGCGGGTACCTTGCGAGCGCGAGCGGCGCGCCCCGCCCCGCGCCGCGCCCGCCCCCGCGCCCCCCGCAGCGCCCGGGCCCGCACCTGGCGCGCCGCCGCCCGCGCCGCCGCCGCCCGTGCCCGTCGTGCCGCCCGCGCCACCGCCGCCCGGCCCGTTCATCTACAACACACACACGCCTAACCACCACCGACCCGACACCGCCGCCGCCACCCGCCGTCCGCCGCCTGCCGCCTCGGCCTTCGCCAATTCCACCACCACCGACTCACACCCATATACACCAATAATATTAATTCCTACAACGAAACCATTTTAAACGAGGAGATAAGATCTTCTGATCTGTACGAAGCCTTTGACCGCATCGACTACTGGATAGTTATACAAAATTAAATCTTATGATAATTTTCAAGCTGTTGTCTTTGCAAAATGCGTCGGTTATACCAATAATTAACATTTAATATTTTTTATGCAAATTGTTTTGATTTTACTATTAAGTTTGAATAGCATTGTATCGGGAGTACCGCAAGGGTCATATCGTGGACCACTTTTTTATTTATTTGAAGTTGTTATATCGAAATTTCAAATCGGAATCCATATCATTGGTGCATATTTTGTTAACCCAAGAACCTCCACCTAATGTACCGAGTTACACGTAATCAGAACATCAAACATCGAAGACCCTAGTTATTACGATTGAACAGTTAAAAACATCGTGATCTCTGTGCCAGGGTTGTCAAGATTAGTTAGCCAGTGCGCGACGGTTTAGTAATTTGAGTCGCGTGTGACTGTACCCCGGTGTTATCTGTGTCGCCTTCTGTTAGTTTTGTATCTGTGCCGTACGTTATATGTCGGTCCATACCTATTCTGCGGGGCACTTGTATCACTTCCTGGTTCGCTTTGTCCTCATCTGTTCGATCGTTTCTCGGGCAAAGTCTCGAAATTAACTCTCCTGGGAAAATTTGATCAGTCATACAATCGTATATAAGTAATTGAAGTTGTGATGATTGTAATGATGTTAGTGTTCGCGGTCAGACGCTTTCGGACGACACGATCTATAACTGATGAAGCAATCAAGCCGAGAGGTGCACAGCTAGTCTCCACTACAGTACTCGACTTGTTACAATTAGCAAGTTCAACATTATCTCAAACGGACATGGACAACACAGAGATCACCTACGTCTTACTTGATGCAATAATTACTTATAATTATTAAATTACCGAGAAAATCAGCGAATAGATATTTAAGGCAGTTAGAGTCTTCGTCGGACGAGTCCTTGTCCTTGGGGATAGAAAGCAACACATCAGTGACTTGTAACGAAACATTACACTACTTGTAGTACCTACCTACACTCTTACAGCTAGACGGTACATATTGTGCATTTATACATGTGACCGTAATACTAAATATGATACACATCTTATAAATATGACACTTCTTCATAAAATATATAGGTAATTAATAAACCAAAAATAAATAAAAAGCCAAATATCACAAAAAGCACAAAGCATTTAAAGAGATATCGTCCAGTACTCTTATAAAATCGAAAAAGATGTTATCATTATCATCGTTAGTTACTTATAAAATAATCTTAGTTTACGTTCGCTTTTATAAACACCTTTTAGTTATAATTAAAATTCTAACTACCATCACCTCTAACGAGCCAAAAATCTCTATTTAAAAAGGGGCTACTGTATTAGTATTAAAACCATTCAAAAATCGCCAAACTATTACCATTCCAATCCAATCTGAGAGCAATCGAGTAACTACACTATGTCGTCACAGCGAGTGACCGTCTAAGTGGTCCGGAGCGACTGGTGAGACCGGCGTTAGTGATGTTGATGTGGGTGAGATGATCATGGCCGCGGTGACTGGATACTTACTGAAGCGTCGCATCAGGTTGCCCGCGAACGACGCCGGCTGCGGCGGAGGCTGCTGCTTTTTGCGTAGATCCCTCACGCTCTCCTGCTTGGAATACTTTATATTCGGCACAGATAGCAGTCTCTGGTCTCTCTGATCCCTCTTCTCTCCCTCCTCTTTTTTTGTTTTCCCTTTTTGCCGAGGCGGGCGCGTCGGTCTGCCGTCCTCCTCGAACAGCGGCAAGTTGTCAGGCCTCGTCGCTCTCTCCTCCTCTAACTTAGACGGTGACAGATCGGGCGACACTCCCTCTTCTATCCTATCTTTATCCTGCCATCGTTCCTGTAGTTCCTTATGCATTCTATCGTATACATCTGAAGATCTTTTTTCCTGTAATTCCCTGTGCATTCGCTCGAACACGTCCGAGCAGACTCTCAGAGGCGACGGAAGCTGACTTTTATCGGCACTTTTGTCTTCCTCTTCTACGTCTCCGACCTTGGTTTCGTCACTCTCCGGTGATTCGACCGTGGACTCCGGTGCGGCGTCAGTCTTATCGTTCGTTTCGCAGTAGAACTGAGAGTTTCCCTTTTCCCCAGTCGCGTCGTCCACATTACTATCTGGAGGAACAGTGAAGGCGGCCTTAAATTTCAAGTCCACTTTCGAGAGTTGTCTTTTTAGGTTGAAGGTTTTCCAGGATGTCGACTTCCGTCTGGTGTCCAGTTTGTCCGGCGCCGGCGCAGTCTCGTCGGGAGGGTTGGCGACGGCGGCGACGGCCGCGACGGTAGCGGGGTCCGCGGGGCTAGCGGCGGGCGAGGGCCGGCCCGGGCCCTCCTCCAGCTTGAGGGGCACGGGAGGGGAAAATATATCATAAGGGTCGCGCGATCACTGAAACTGACTCGAGAATGTGTTGTGCGAGAATCTATGGTGTGCAGTGACTCGCGATACTGAGACATGGCTTCTCTAATTATAATGCATAGCGCGCCAAAGGAGCTCCTCCTTCAGCGGCGGACAGTGCAGCGGACAGTGCAGCGTCCTGTCATTATGAAAGCCAATAAAGGAACTCCTTTCGCGCGACGTCCATAATTAACAATTTTGAGAAAGGTAAGGTAATAAAATCTATGTCAAGATGAGATTAACATTACTTATGCTAGCATCTTGCAGTGAGTGGCGATACAACGTCTGTACAATTCGGTTCATACACATAGCACTGAGTGATCCGTAAACCTACGTCACCTAGTCCTAAGTCGCAAAGATCATTAGCATTATTCTATGAAGGTATGTAAGAATAGTGAAGACAGGCCAGAGTGTAAAGAATTTCTAACGATGCCATGCTAGATGTAGCTACGGGGCAAGCCGGGGTCGGCGCTAGCGCTAAGTACTTTCAAAATAATCCAAAATTATTCAAAATAAAACATTAAACCAGGGTACGTCGCGAGACATCCGGACAATGTTCGTGATTTCCTTTGCGGTCACTTGTGCCGGATTCTCCGTCGACCATCGCAACTCAGAGCTCAATCAAACATAAACGCAAATCAAACATAATGTGAAATAAATCGTCTTATTTTATATTTCAGTGTCTCTTTGTGTCTCGTGTGTCTCGTGTGTTGGTATGTTATTACAACGTCGGGTGGATGTTTCTTTTTGCAAAAAAGAGTGTATTAAGACCTACTACCTCTGGAACATTAACGCACTCTAAAGCGTACGAAGAGTACATTCTCAGCGTGTCGTGTCGTGTGGTGTGGTGTGTGACATACCTGGTCGAGCGAGGGCGAGCGCTGCCGCTCGGGCCCGCGCGGCGAGCGCCCCCACGGGTCCGCCGGGTGGTACAGCGCCTGCGCCGCCAGCGCCGCCACCACGGCGCGTCGCGAGATGTCCACCACCACTATGCCTCGCTCGCCTCCCCACGCCATTCTGTGTGCAACGTCCGCTTCTAGTATCCAATATGCATTTCTCATTTCTTTAATAACTGATAATATCACCTAACATTTAGAAGGTCGTCAATGTAAGTTTGCTCAATGGAATTTAAAAAAAAACCGGAATAATTAGAAGCAGTTAGTGACAGACAGACCCTCAGAACAGGTAAATTCTGTTATGAGGACAGACCATTTAAATTACCTTTATCGACCGAATGTCTCGTAACGAAAAAAATACAATCGCTAATGTGTACAGAAGACTGCCTTTTACACATTCCCCTTAACAACATAGTTTGCTAAAAACCTTTATTCATACCTTATGAGTGATGACACATTTGTCTTCAGCGGCGAATTTGTCGATTATGGAGTCATGTCGGATACTTGTTTCTTTTTTGTTTACAGGTTTAGTAACGATAACATGATTCCCCGGTGTTTTACGGTAAGGAATGTTAATGAGTCGACTGTATAAGACACATTGCGGGATAGAATAGGACTTTGCCTAGAGCTGCTTCGTTAGCGTTGCTAGGCAGGTGCGGGCGTGGCCGCGCCGCAGCTGCTGTTATTGTCGTTCGGTGAGCCCGCTCTGCCTACGAGCGTGGCCGAGCGGCGAGCATACAAGCGAGCTGCACGGCCGTGCCGGGACCGCATTCCTGCTCCGCCGCCGTGAGGGACACATTGCGGGATATGCTGTCGGTTATTTTGGTAGCAAGTTATGTTGGTTCATGGTCTTCGTGGCCGGCCCTCGGTGGGTTCACATACGTTTTAACCGGATGTCCGTGACGTGAGAAGGACCACAGTAGTGGCAGGGTAGTAATAATAATTGTTCTCTATTTGTTGTTATCTGTTATTTTCTACTTTGAAAATAAAATAAAAAAATAGTAGCAATGGCGCAAGCACAGTCTCAAACCGAAACGGGTACTTTTCTATGTTAATAAAAATTCAAAATTTCATTCCTACTTCTCTCTTTTACCATGACCGAGGTCTGCGCTGGTGGTGTTTGGTGTACTGCTGGTATTTTATGTGTGCTCAGTACTCACAGTTGATAGGAGGAGTTGATAGTGAGCGCGTTGATGGGGTGCGGCGGGCCGAGCTGCAGCGCCACGAGCGCGGGCTGGAAGCCGGGCGCGCGCCGCACGCCGCTCGCCCCGCCCGCCGCCGCCGCGCCCGTCGCCCCGCGCACGCGCAGCGCGCCAACGCCGCTCGCGCCTCCGCCCGCCCACACACCCGACTGATACATACGTCATACGTAATGATGATATCATATCAATATGCACAGGTTTTAGAGGTGGCTACGTACCATCACGTTTGCTCTACTTTAAACTAAGTTCGAACACGATGAAATATACAACAAAACCTTGCGTACACAAGATATCTTGCATAAATAAAGGCGTTTTTACTTTAGGTTGTAGCGTTATTGTTTTCTGAAAATCAATGGCGCGTAATTAAGCTCACGAAAAATGCGATGCTTATCCTGGATGCAACTTTGTTTAGTTTCTTGTGCGAGGAGCCACCCATGATGATTCCTACCTCGAAATTCAGACCGAGTCATGGGAAATGAAATCTTCTTTTTCATTGTCCTGTGTTTAGTGGCCAACATATTATAAGAGTTGTTCAGAACGGGATAATAGCTCTTCTAAGCATGGAGGGTTCAGTTGAAAATATGTAACTAACGGTTAGGTTACCCACCCCGGTTTTGACCGTGCCCGACGAAGTGAAATGAAATGCGTGCAATGCAATATTTGAATTTCTTTCTTGCGTACAGTGAGACTTAATTAATCATCATATCTTATAGGGGGCCGGGAATAACCCAGCGGCACTTCGACCCTTGAGGATCTTTTGTGCCTACCCCATTTACACACTGGTTATCTCAGTGTGCAGGTTTCCTCACGATGTTTTCCTTCACCGTTAGAGCAGTCGGTAAACGTACGTAAGTCTTCGAAAAATACGAATAACTCATTGGTACATGGCACTGCACGGTTTTGACCCCGGACCTCCCGCACGGGAGGCCGGTGACCTAGCCACTGTGCCACCGACACTCATTAATCATCATCACTGTAGGGACACTGTGAACAAGTGATGAATGGGCTGTGAGTGATGCCTCACCCGCCGACTCTCGGAGTCTGCGTCCCCCGCGCGGCTGAAGGACATGGAGCGCGCCGCGCCCCCCGCACTCCCCTCCGCGTCTGGCGACGTCTCCTCCTCCAGCGAGTCCGATATCACCGGGATTTCTAGCACCTGGAATTCAAAATTCAATTTTTTTATGGTATGTAGGTAATACGAGTTTGACCTCAATTTCACCTGGTGGTAAGTGATATATAATATTTACAAAGTATTTTTTTAAATCTTCCACCGCTTCGTAAGGTGCTATAGCTGAAATCAAAGAAGCGGCGCAAGGAATAATCAGGACATCTCTTGAATTAATTATACAAAGATTTACAATTTTATACATTAGTTTCTTTGAGTTACCTACGCAAACTGATACGACTTCATCATATCTTGAGTTGATCGTATTAGTTTCATAGATTTCATTGCTTGATTGTCTTGGCTTGATTTCGTAGGTACGAGTATGTAACTCGTACCTACGAAATCAAGCCAAGACAATCAAGCAAGGGATTTCTTAGTAAAAAAAATCGTGAAATTTTAGGTTTTAGATAAGGTTAGGCCATAATAATGAAACGAATGAAACAACTTAAACGTGTTAGTTCTCTCGTACATCCATGAAAAAAAGGAAATGTTCTTTCACGCTATGTTTTAACCACAAAATAAGCGGGACATATATTAGTAGTGTCCTGACTTACATGTGTCTCCCCGCAGGTCTCCACCTTCCTGAACTTGAACAGCACCACGTGTCCGTGCGGCAGCGCCACGCACAGCCGGCGCGACTCCGCGCACAGCGCCGTCTGCTGCACGGCCAGCGGCGCCTCCTCCTCGAACGTCTGCGTGCTCGTAGAGCCCGCCGCCCGCCTCTCGAACACTGCCGACAAATACAACAGTGTACCATCCGGCTATATACCATCCATGACCGAAACATCCGGCTCGAAGGACCAAGGTTATTTTTCATTAAATAAGAGCAGCAGAGATCAGACGAGCAAACGGACCACCTGATGGTAAGTGGTCACCGTCGCCCGTAGACATCTCGCCTCACTGTATTAATGTTGGAGGGTTTTTGATGCGCTGCTTACCTTGAGGACTTAGAAGGAGTGTCTCATGTGTCGTTAATTACCCTGACTCTCTTAGCCTTCAAACCGAAATACGGAAATGCTTTGCGGCAGAAATATATAAGAGGGTGGTGCCACTCCGGGCGACGCTGCACTCTAGGACCTTGAATTTAGCAAAATGTTGACTTTATACTGACCTTTAGAACATTTTAATTTGTACAAAATTTGTAAGGTCCCCGCACTCGCATCCCAAAATTTTACACTACCGTCTGCATGCCTGCAAACAGAAAAAGAAATCATTTCGTAAGCAACAGAGACTGCAAGAATAGAAGTGACTAGAGGGAGTTACTAAGCGACTGGAAAGCATACAAGATCTAGATGTGTTAGTTAGCACTACAGGACAAATAGTAGATAAAGATAGGTCAAAACATTTTTGCAATACGCATAAGTAGTGCTCCGAAACCCAAAGTGGATATTGGCCTACTTACGCTACCAAAAGACGTCTCCCTTTCTTTCCTGTGTTTTAAGGAGGTTAATCTCCCGCCAGATGCTGACCAAAATCTGAGGATAAGACAGACGTAGATGGGAAGTTACCCCGTCAGTATAATTTCGCTGTAGGAGCAGGAGGCGGGCGCCCACTCGCCGCCGTTGATGGGCCACAGCTTGTCGCTGAACCCCGTCGGCTTCTTGTTGCCCTGCCGCCCCACAGAGTAGAACGCCGGGATCTGCAACCGGTGACGCGACAGACGGTAATGATGATCACAATCTAGTATTCGAGAGGTGGACGCCTGTATATGCGTGTGTCTTAGATGTGTCCAAGGCCTTCGACCTGGTCAATTATGAAAGCCAATCTGCCTAGAGAGCCGATACGCTTACTTGGGTTTTGGTACTCGAGCCAGATAAACGCGGTTAGAATAAGGTTCAAGAGGTGCAAAGGTAACTCTTGACGCAATGGACAAATGACATTAGGCGTCGTAAGGCCATGACATGTAATAGCAGTTTTCTTATATAAAATAACTAGATTGACTAATTCCTGCTTAGTTGAATGTATTATAATTCGAGACACATTTTAAGCAGATAAAGTGGAGAATTTATAAAATATTTATTTCAACCATCTTACACAATACAAAACCACGACATAAAACTATTCAATATGACAATATATTATAGACTACTAATGTATCCAGTACTTAAAGTGCAACAGAATGGACTCCTTTACTGGTTTATGTGGATAATGAGAGTTAAAGGAGCAACCCGCAGATGATATACGAGTTAACCTAAATAAATAAATGGAGTCAGACTGGGACAAAGCTAGTAGAATCTATGACGATACTCACGAGATCGGAAGGACAATCCGCGAAGTAGGAACAGCAGGTGACCGGCGACTCGTGGATGTCCATGGGGTACGGGTTCTCGAAGCACGGGTAGCCGGGCGACTGCAGGTCGATCACCACCAGGTCGTTCTGGAGTAGCACCACGACCGCGTACGGCTCCTGGTAGTCTGGAACAGGGTTATTCATTACTTAGGTGGAGTGCCATCATCATGATGCTGTCAAAAAGACTTTGGGACATTTAGTCGGAAATGTAGGCGGGCCCGACTGTACGGGATCTTTTGTCTTCCCGTGGGATTTTGTGCGAATTAAAGGATAAAGTTGAACCAGACGATAAATTCCTATCACCGCCTATAAGAAACAGAAATATGCAATAGTTCTCCTGTCGGTCAGAAGATGGAACAAACCACCATCGATAATTGGCGACAGGCTCCAAAGAAATGGTTGTTGATGGGGTTACTATGACCTCAGCTGATGATGCTTGTGTAAGCAATACAACTAAATGGACAGGGTGTGACCAAATAACTTTTACTATACATACTAAGCAGAACTAACATGATTTCACGTATACCTACTGTTGCAGCGTCTATAACCACCATGTACCATGTACATAAAACAACCTCACTCACACAACAAAAATATATTATCCTTTTTCGTGCTACGTGCCAAAAATTCTGACATGATTCTGACAGTCCGCCATACAATGTACCTCTTGTGCTATTTTCTCCATTAAAAATTTTTCATCAATGTGTGCGTTTTGCCATGTGTTATTTACCGTAATGTTAGTTCTGCTTCTGCAGGCAATATAGAAGGTCGTTTGGCCCGGATTTCACAGGTCCGATTTCAGCCCCGGTTCGGTTCACTGCAACCAATCACGTGCGTCCCGTCCTTCCCTCATTTGAAATCAGCGTTTCATGATTGGATGCAGCGATCCGAACCGGGGCTGGAACTCCGGTGAATCCCTAGCCTCCGGGCGAGACTGACCAGCTGTGTGCGGACTCTCGCAGAGCGTGACGAAGTCGACGACGCTGTGCTCCATCTCGAGCACGGTGGTGCTCTTCCCGTTGAGCACCGTGATGCTGTGCGTGCGCCCCGCCTTGTCCGTCGGCAGCCCGCCAGAGAACATCACCAGGCTCTCCCTGGAACGGTCAGTTTATTTTGTTATTGTTAGCTTGCAACAGGATCGACAAAAAAAATGAGGGAGGAATTACTGAAATCAGAAAATGGTATCTACTGTTAAAATTGGTCAAGGTCGAGTCGAGTCTCGCGCCCTATATATCGCGGTATTGCCCCCCCCCCCCCCCCCCGTCCTACCTTGGTGTGAGACAGTGCATGGAGGGACTAGATTGATATCAAGATTACACGCGTCGTTGGACATTTGTAAGGAAATTGGCAGGCCGAGGATACTCTGCCTAATATTTTTTATAATAATTTAGAATCTTTACTTTTACTCTTTCCTTATTCAAGTCTAACGCAATACATTTCTTTGAAATAGACCCTCTAGTTACCGAGAAATTTCGAGACAAATTCACATAACCTGTAAAAGTTACATTGAGAACCCCTTTTTATCGTCGGTTAAAAATACTGGTTACAGGAGAGAATCGGACAGTCGGTATAATGACGAATGATAGAATGCACCTAGAATTTTAGAATTGAGCAATCTGACCAGACTTGATAAATAGAAAACAGCCAAGATTTTGCTTCAGAAAATACTTAATCAAATAAATCATCACAGTTTTTCAGAGCACAAAGTAGAGTAACTATACAGGGTGTAACATTAAGAACGGTCAGTATGGGAAAGTCTGAAACTATAAGACATACGAAGATCTGTTCTTAGGAACCATGTCATCAATTTTAGTAACAAGAAAAACTGTATTCATACATTTTAAAAAAAAACCTGTACTCAGCCTGGGAATCGAACCCGGTTGTTTTGAAAAAAAATCCAACACTATTTCTGTTTAGATATCGACTGTGTAGGTGTTAAGGAATAAATGTTAGTATGAAACGTGATGTTTAAAATTAATAAAACGCATTGTTTCCATATCTTTTAATTTATTTTAGTAGGTGTTCGAAATGACTACCATTTTGTAAAATACAACATTCAACTCGTTTAGGTAACGATCTTACTATTGAATTTTGTATCTTCAGGTGGTGAATTTGCGTTAAAATTGTCTCTATGGCTGCTTTTAGGTCTTCAATTGTGTCGTAGCTTGTTTTGTACACTTCATCCTTAACGTAACCCCACAAGAAATAGTCTGGTCTAAAATAAAATAAAAGATAGTAATTAATAGTCTAGTCTAAAATAAATTAAAAGATATGGAAACAATGCGTTTTATTAATTTTAAACATCACGTTTCATACTAACATTTATTCCTTAACACCTACACAGTCGATATCCAAATAGAAATAGTGTTGGATTTTTTTTTCATAACAACCGGGTTCGATTCCCAGGCTGAGTACAGGTTTTTTTTTTAAATGTATGAATACAGTTTTTCTTGTTACTAAAATTGATGACATGGTTCCTAAGAACAGATGTTCGTATGTCTTATAGTTTCAGACTTTCCCATACTGACCGTTCTTAATGTTACACCCTGTATAAACACACGCCGACGACGGCAAGGTGGCAGAATCGGCGATCATTACGGACTCTGAGGCGCGGCGGTCAAGTTTCTTTATCCATTTATCTGGCGCACGTTAGTGGAGCTTTTTATTTTGATCCTCGGCTGACGCGGCTCACTTCGCACTCCTGTTTCGGGACCGACATTCCACAAATTGCCGTTAATGTAATGTCCTCGTTTCGGGTACATTTCGATCGCGGCAATGTTACCGTGTTTGCTTTTATAGAAGCGTAATCGAGGGAATGATAATGACCACAGAAACCGGAGCAGTGGCGCGTATGCGCTATGGTGAATTTCAAAATCTTTGTTTTGTTTAATTTAATTTATTTATTAGGTAAACACAACAGATTACAACCATAGAAATTACAGAAAAATCAATATAAAGTTATGAGCTAGGTCGTAACCCTTAACGTGTAAACACAGCATGGTTAGGAAGTAGAAAATTGATTGTTGTACAATATTGAGTTATGAAAAAATACTATTGAATGTAATGACTAAAAAACTTATGCCTATTTGAAAAATAAAAATAATAAAGTGAAGACTATAAAGTAGGTGCGTGGATAGCTCACTTGAGGACATCCTCAACCCGTCTTTTAAAAACTAATGTCCTAGGATCGAATAAGTCTAACGATGGCTTATTGTTGCTGTTCGAAGAGACTTCGTTAAACAATCTACACATTCGCACAATAGGGTTATAAAACGATGTGTTGTTCTTAAAAACATTTAATACAAATGTTTTAGGATTGCGAAGTTTAAAGTTTGTGTTGAAGTTTAGACAGGACAGCAAGGAAGGTGAATCTATGGTGGAATGAAGAATATTATGTAGGATTATTAGGTCTTGGTGTTGCGCCTAAGATGAAGCGGGATGATGTTATTGACATTACGTCAATTGTGGTGAAAGGGATCAAATCAAATCAAATCAAAATACTTTACTTGTCAGAATACATTATAAAAGATCTTAAAAATAGATTAATGTCAAAGTATTCATCCTGTTAAAAGGAGTACAAAATATCAGGTACCTACACAAAATATAAATTAAAATAAAGTCAATTTTAATACTACTGTGAACGGTCATTATACTCCTTAACGCTATAGAAAGAATTTTCAAGCAGCCATTTCAACAATTCAGTTTTAAAGAGTCTACCCTCTAACACCCTTATATCATGAGGTAATTTGTTGTACACCATTATGCACATGATATAAACTGGGGTCTGCCATAGCTTGTTCATTATTCGTGGCCTCGTCTGCCTGACGTGCAAGTCGCTCCGCTTTGTAAAATGAAGCATATTGGCTTTAACGAATAAGCATATGTCCTTAATATACATACACGGCAAGGGCAGTAAATTTAGTTTTTTAAACAGTGGTCTGCAACTGTCCAGAAATTTAGCTCCGCACACTGCCCTGCCCTCGGTAGTGCCCGGTGATCAGCAGTGCCGGTCCACCAATGGATGTTTGCAGCTCGTATATAGGCGAAGACCCATGGAAAATATCGATAGCGCGTTTTAAATTTGTATGGAAATACGGACTCGATGTTTCCACAATAGTTTGATGCTAATGTAACTACAAATAGATTAAAAGCCGTCTCAGAATCCACAAAATAATCTTTCCTATAACTGTATTACTTGACTCACCCCGTTCTTGACGTTTTCCATTCCAGCCTTAGGATAGGTTTACAAGGTTCTAGTTTTCCGTCTTTGTTCGCCTTCGCTGAAATCAAAATGTGACTACTTTTATTAAAGATCCTCAACCTCGAGTCTGGGATTACTCGTTCATTATTAAAGTGGTGGTTACTTTCAGGTGCCAAATATGGCGGTTTTCAAGATATTGTGCAAAGTGATCGATCACTTCTCCGCATCGCTGTACATTACTCATTATATTACCCGTGCCACCGTACTAAGCTCTTCATGATAGACAGTGGTCGAAGTTCACCAGCCGATGAGTCGACAATGATTGATTACCTACTTTACATTAGTAGTGGTAGATCTTAAAGTGAAGGATCGCCTGGGGTGGTACCACTCTCTTATCTATTTCTGCCGTAAAGCAGAAATGGTTGCATTTCTGTGTTTCGGTTTGAAGGGTAAGAGAGCCAGCGTTATTTCCGGCACATGAGGCAAATCCATCTTAGTCCTCAATGTTAGCAGCGCATCAAAAACCCTCTAATATTAATACAGCGAGGTGAGATGTCTATGGGCGACGGTGACCACTTACCATCAGGTGGCCCGTTTGCTCGTCTGCTCTCCTTATTTAATAAAAAAAAATTACAAAAAATAGAAAAAAAAAATTTATAAGTCATTTAGTTGATATTTCTGTCTGTAATCGGACCACATGGTATAAACTCCACATCGTGCGCTCTGACAAACATTATATATATTCTATGGTATTATTTAGTCGCAGGTTTTTTTAACCTCCGACCGACCGAGGTGTTACCCTAGGACTTCATTTTCAGCCCCGGTTCGGTTCGCTGCAACCAATCCCATGCGCGCAGCCCTTTCCCCCATTTGAAATCAGCGCTTCGTGATTGGATGCAATGAAACGAAATGGAGCTGCGAACGAACCCGTAAAATCCGAGGTCCGCAGTTAAAATCTGGTAAAGCCGTGCTCACCGTGCGGGTAGGAGAGCGAGACGGGCCTGTTGGCGCGCGTGGTCCACACGGCCAGCGCGCCGTCCGCGTGCGCCGTCATCAGCTTCCCGTCGTGCTGCCAGGCGGCCGCGCGCACGCCGTCGCCCACGCCGCCCGCGCCCAGCGCGCCGCGCCACTCCGCCAGGCGCGCGCGCAGGTCCCACACCACCACCAGGCCAGACTCGAACGCGATCAGCAGCTGCCACGATACGGGGATAGCTCGGATAGGCACTCAGGTCTATCGTTGATGACACTATTATTAAAAGCGACTCCATCGGTCTGGTTGAGAGGTCGTAAAAAAGCTTATGTCATCGTATACATCGTTGAAGGTTGCCTGGAAGTTATCGCTTAAGGCCGCCTTCTGCACATTGTATTGTACCTCTCTTTATGTTGTATGTTTTGTTTTTGTCCCGGGTGTGCAATACAGTATATTTGTAAATACAAATATACACTCCGTCAATAAGAGTAGAAATTAAATAATGGCAACTTTCCATACATTGATGTCATATAACAATGACATTTTCCATACTATTTCAGTAAATGTTGCCATTATTTAATTTCTACTCTTTTTTGACGGACTGTACATCTCATTTCAAAGGCCCAATACTTTAATTATTTTCAACAATCGCGCGGAACTATAGCAGAAGTTCATAATACTATCTGGCCAAATATCCGGTCGCATCTCTACTATTATCGCTTACTACTAGTCTTCATCACATCCTCAAGGTTCAAAATTAGGGCATGGCATCAAGATACTAAATAGATAAGCTTTCAAATACAATCCTAATCTCTTTGCACGTCACACACCGCAACTGGGCGGTAAGTGTGTCTAATTTTAAAGTATCGAGATTGTCTTTTGCGCTGAAGTGGTTTCATCCTACAGTGGGTGTATAAGTGCTCGATGTACCCGATGACGCGAGCCTTCTCGCGGCGCCTGTCCGCAGACCGACGGAATTGCTTTTATTCCACATTCTTGTCTGGCGGCTGGAGGATAATCTCGGGGCAGCTTATATTGCAAATTCCTAGACAGAGTAAGAAGAGTATAGCCTGGCGGCTGGTCTTAACCATTATGACCATCAGTTAAACTTCTTTTAATTCCACACTATTTTTGTCCACCAAATCTTACAGCGAAAAGCAGGACCTACCAATAATGAAGGTGGTTCCTCTGTCTTCCCCTCGGGGATTATGGACGTGAGAGTTATACTATTTTAGTCAGATTTACGGATATTAAAAGTTGTCTAGATAAACTGACTTCATACCTTACTGGAGTCCAAAGGGTTATCACTAACTTCAACCACAGACCCTGGATGGTTTGACCTTGTTCTGAAACAAATACAATAAAAATTTAATACTTAAACCATACGGAAACAGCAGATAATTTATTTCAAGAGATAGACTTTAGCGGCAACAGAAGATAGAAGTAATATTAAACGACCGATTGAAACTGAAGGAACAGCTGTCTTATCACATTCTTACACTAATGTAAGGCCTGTTCTAAAACAGAATAGAATTAAATTTATTGCCAAATATTTACGAGTATACAGGCTGTAACATTAAGAACGGTCAGTATGGGAAAGTCTGAAACTATAAGACATACGAAGATCTGTTCTTAGGAACCATGTCATCAATTTTAGTAACAAGAAACACTGTATTCATACATTTAAAAAAAAATCTGTACTCAGCCTGGGAATCGAATCCGGTTGTTTTGAAAAAAAATCCAACACTATTTCTATTTAGATATCGATTACGTTAAGGATGAAGTGTTACAAAACAAGCTACGACACAATTGAAGACCTAGAAACCAGCAGCCATAGAGACAATTTTAACGCAAATTCACTACCTGAAGATACAACATTCAATAGTAAGATCGTTACCTAAACGAGTTGAATGTTGTATTTTACAAAATGGTAGTCATTTCGAACACCTACTAAAATAAATTAAAAGATATGGAAACAATGCGTTTTATTAATTTTAAACATCACGTTTCATACTAACATTTATTCCTTAAGCCCTACACAATCGATATCTAAATAGAAATAGTGTTGGATTTTTTTTCAAAACAACCAGGTTCGATTCCCAGGCTGAGTACAGGTTTTTTTAAAAATGTATGAATACAGTGTTTCTTGTTACTAAAATTGATGACATGGTTCCTAAGAACAGATCTTCGTATGTCTTATAGTTTCAGACTTTCCCATACTGACCGTTCTTAATGTTACAACCTGTATACAATTTTTACAAAAACATTAAAATTAACGTAAATGTAAATATTTATTTACTACAGGCCTACATAACGTTGAAAGCAACCTCGTTACAAGTAACCTCCAAAACTTGTGTAGGTTTTTCCAGTATTTAAGCAACTTATATCCTACTATCGTTTGGGCAGATCCCTACCACCCCACATCCAACCGTTACCATAACAGCTAGTGCTGTCGGTGTTAGGAATAGTGAAGCAGTCGCCACCCTATCTCTACAATGAATATCACCATCTTCAAGCTATGAAGGGCATCATAAAACATGTGAAAATCTGATTTATAGTGGGCACGCGTCATCGGCTGTGTCAGAGTCGCTATAGAGCCAGTTTTGTGGGTCAACATCACTACGTCACGCCACCGCGACGCCACTTGTTGCGTGACCGCCCCCCCTCCACCCTCCCCGGCACGCCCTCCTCGCCCAGACACAGCCCACAAGTGGGGTAGAGTTGGGCCGATCTAGACAGCGTAAGGGAATCTGATTTGATTTTACCCATTAAAAGATGTCGAGGGAGGAGGATTGAGATAACTTTGTTTTCTTCGCAAACGACATCGAGGTTGTGATATTTGAGCTCGAGTAGGTGACCCGTTTCGTAGGTGAGTTTGAACTTCAGGTTTAGATCGTCAGCTCTCAGTGCTAGCTTTGAGTGTCGATTTACATAATAATCTATTGAGTACCTTATCAAAGATAGAGATCGTTTAATTTATTAAAAGTTTAGCATTTTGAACTAAACAAAAACTTTCCCAGAAAAAGTTTCCTTTCATCACAGAATCACAGACCATTAATAGATTGATTACCCTTGATTTACCTTATCACACTGACGATTTGGAAAAAATGTTTAAATATTAAATAGCGATTCGCGGCGAGCGACTTTATGTAATCATGGGATACTATGAAGGGGGGCTTTATTTATGGGAAAGTTTATGTTTAGTTCAAAATGCCAAACTTCCAAGAAGTCAGACGACTTATGCCTACCTCTAATCGAGTTAAGGTGGAGACATTAATGAGTATATGGTATTAGATAGAATAAGATATAGAAGAGATAGAAGCTTACAAAACTTCACAACTTCGCTCACAAAGCGCTCCTCGCTGTAGTGTTCAAGCGCACAAGGCGGCCAGCCGCCGGAGCGCTCGTGAGTCGTGAGCTATTGTTAATCCGGACGGTCGCAACAGGTGGCCACGCCAACGACGACGCCACGTCGTCGTTCAGTCACCGTCTCCATTTGAATAAGGACACTATAGATTTCACATTTAGCATCGTTCTACACTCGGGAGTAGTGAATCGGGGTCGCCAAAGTTTCACAATGAATGTATTTTATTAAAAAAGGCTTTGGAATTGGAAAGTTTGCCCTTTGCTCTTCGTGACAGCCTCATGTCAATATGCCTCCATTCTCCATTAGTAAACACGACCACCATATTCAATTGTAAGTCTGTAGTGTGATTGCACGAAAGAAACAAAGACGATTACTGAAAATTACTATTTCAGGGGCCATTACTGTCTCTAGTATTATTGTTAGCCACTGTTTATTTACATCAAGTTTACAAATCTCGTAGGCACTGACGTCCTTCCGTAATCGTCGCCTTACTACTGTTCATGGGAAACTATGACCCTTCACGTTCGGAAGGTCGCAGTTGGTAAATTGTTCAGACAGCTGGTTTCTAGTCAGTCTAAATCTGATACCTTATTATTTATACCCCGACCAGGAATATATAAACCCTGTCAAGAGGGCGCAATTGGTAGTTTTATAACCTATGTTATGGAGTTCGCTATGATAAAAAATTCCACAATATGGCATAAATATAAAGTATAAGTTGCAACAAATTAAAACGTTGCTCTTTTATATAAAGAAGTGGGTACTTAAATAGCCATTTGAATTTCAGATGGCGCAGTAAACGAGCTTGCCGTCTTCATTTCATCTGTCAGCTTCAAGACACGTTCCCCTCTTAAGTTATGGAGATGAGTCTTACCCCCCTGCATCCCCAGTAATTGCATTCTTTACGTCGCCGCCTTGTCGCGTCAGTCGCCGCCCTTGTCACTGCGCAAGTGGTGAGTGGCGAGTGATATAGTGACCAGCGACACGAGACAGGAAGGTCACGGTCGAGGTTAAGAGAGTTGTGGTCAATAAAAGTACGAGATAACAAATAAGTAATACCTAAAGGAAAGTATGTTAGCGAACTAACAAATCGAATTAAGTTGGAATTTGGACGGGAGCTCTCCCCGGCGGCGGCGGCCTCCTGCAAACTTTTGCGGCTAGCGTTTGCCTATGAATCTGGGATAGGGGCCCAGAATACATACTTATCAATACAGAGACAATCGGTAGACAGCGGTAATACCGATTCTATCGTTAATATTTTTGATGCTGTACCTACAATACCCCTGACACACACGGGGACCTGTGCCCCAGCAGTGAGGACATTGAATATCTTGATGATGATGACAATACCCCATCATATATATTGTAAAAAAAAGTATAGTACCGAAAGTGGGGTGTTCAATATCCATAACTGAACAACTTTCACTTGTATGGAACAGCTGATTTATTTTCGCGATTTCAGAGTTGGTCCCATAGTTAAAGTTGTTCAGTTATGGATACTGCACACCTTCGGGACCACTCTTTCGGGATTATAAGGCATTTTTGTTACAACCTGTATAATAGGAAAACAATATATAGTCCTCCTCGTCGAAACCGACGACGGCGACCCCCTTCAGTTCCTGGCATGCGCTCGAATGTGGCTGGCGAATCCGAACTTGCTCTTGAAGACCCGGTCACAGCGATCGCAGTAGAGTCCGGCACTGTTGTATGTGTAGTGGTAGGAAGGCTTTGGGCGGGTTTTCCTTACATGGCGTTTGGTATCAAGAATAGCTAGACGGGCCTCTTCAAACTGGGCTACACTTTTCCTGACACGCGTACGCCACTCCGGCCTCCGTGACGCGAGCTCTTCCCACCGCTCAGTTGGTATGTCGCAGGCGTTCAGGTGTCGCTACAGCACGTCCTTATAGCGCAGGAACTGTCCACCAGATTTGCGCTGCCCACTGGAGAGCTTCGAGTAGAATACGGCTTTCGGTATTCTACAGTCATCCATGCGCTGAACGTGGCCACACCATCTTAATTGGTTTTTCATGATCAATGCCTCCATCACAGGCATCTCGGATCGACGCAGGACATCTGTGTTTGGAACGCGATCCTGCCATTTGATACGCAGTATTTTTATTCTAAAGGAAATCTGTAATTGGCCTTCTTTAAGTTTAATACATATGTAATTTCATAATTGTTAATAGCTGTAGATTTCCCTAATAAATAAAATAAATAAATAAAATAAAATAACTCGTATGCACGACCAAATACATGGAAAATACACGACCGCTGTCGCTTCCGCTACATCTCAGCTCCCGTGTCCTCTCCCGAAAGCGATCATGGGGAGAAGCGATTTATGGCTCGCAATCTGTTTCACGATATTCGCTAATGTAATGGCCACCGCAGCCGTAAACTGAACACGTTATTAATATTTTTATTATGTTCCTCTTTCATGTCACTGGGTCGGTACTAGTGCCATCGTCAATAGTCATCGTCATCGTCATGGAAAAATGTTTCACAAAAAAAAACGTTTTAGCATTTGTATGTAAAGTTGGTTTCTGCAAATACTACAATGTTGCCGTGCTCAGGAGCAGGATAAATGGTTTTAGTTTACGGTACTTTGATATTTTACATAATTCTTTTTTTACAGATCTCGTCACCACATAAATTCTTTTGGTCATGCATCACTCATGAGCTATGATCGGAGTAGGTAGGGCTGTTTTTGGTACTTGCCACATACGGTCATAATATGGATAAGTATGCCCAATAATCCCGGGATTGAATAAATATATTATTTAGATTTTTAACGTTATATTTAAGATTGGCGGCGAAATATTTTTTTTAAGATTCATGGCGCTAGTGTACCTATGGTAGTGTTTTAACTTCTTCGTAAGTTCACAGTTTTTAAAAAATCGTATTCCGCCGAGTAAGGGCGAGGTTTATAAAAGTAATTTACAACATTTGCTCGATAACTTAAAACGGGATCCCGAAATCATATCCATATTAACCTATAACCTTTGAGGACATTGACCCGAAAGAGCTCTACCTACTCCGATCACTGCTCATGAGTTAAGGTAAGGTATACAAGATTCAAGAAAACTGGTGAAAGAACGGAAACGCAAAGGTAGATATTGTAATTAGACATGACCTAATAGATGCCCACACATACATATAAATATATAGGCATTTACGCAACATGCCCAGACAAAACCCTTCTCTAATTGTAATTGTAACCCAAATATTTGCTGTGGAAGTAGAGATATCAAACAAAACGAGGTTCAGTTAACTAAATTATAAGTTTACGTGGTGGTACAAGATTAGGGTTCACATGTCATACGGTGACGAATTCCGAACGGCCCACAACTTGATTTAGCTCCCTCGTGCGGCGCGAGACGAGGCTCGTCGCACGTCGTGTCAGATAGGTCCAATTTCGCGCCCACCCCGAGCCGCCACGCGTCGAGCAGTACGTACGTAACGAGTTTGCGGCCTGTACAATATGATTTACGAACAAACCCCGAGGAGCGGGAAGGCCGCCGGAACAACTGCTGGCCGGATATTACATTAATGTCCCGGCCTTTGTTTTGTCTCCACGGACCAAGGACATGCCGATGTTATCTCGATCTCCAGGCTATCATTTAACCTCTGCTACGATTCTATATTATGTTTACGACCTACGGTTTCTTTATGGCCATAAAGTGCACGTTACCTTATGAACCAATTATTATTCGAATGGTAAACGAGTAAAAATATCCAGAGAACCCTAATATTGTCACATAAAAAGTAAACTAATATAGCAAATAATTATTTTTTAATAAAATCAAAGAGTGAAAAAGGAAATATGCAAAAAGCAACGTGTACTACCCGCTGAAAAATTCAAAGGAAATCGTTCCCATTCAATCGGCGAACGACAGCGATGAAGGCGCCGCTCCATTTTTTCCATTCACGTGAAAGCAATATACATTTCTCCGCGGCGGAGCGCGAGCACCTCGACAACTGTTGCTCCAATAACGGCGATAAGCAGGAGAGCACAAAGCGGTTCCGGCGCCGCTTCCGCCGCCATGTTGCCACGCCGCGCCGCCGCCATTTTGCGCCGCCATGTTGGCTGGTCTGGCGCGCCGCGAGGCCGCGGCTGTCGGCGCTGTCCGCACTGTGATGTGATGGCTCTCGATTGTTTGCGCCGACAATCGAAACGGCTCAACTTGTAGTGATGTGAATACAACCTCCAATAGAGCAGTCGAGCAGCAGTTACGAGTACTTTTGTTATATAGGTAATAGTTTAGGTACCGAAATCACTTCTAATGCAATTATGTTTAATTTCGATGAGATAAGTACCTTCTTACATGTTATCTTGAATTCAATAAAAAGTCAAAAAGTAAATCTGAATCATATTATCCCGGAATATATTAAAACGAGCACAATATAATAACGATTCGAATACAGCACAATTTTCGGGTTCAGGAGACATTACGTCGCGAGGGCCTTTTATTATATTCCCCCACGCCTACTTCTGCTCTGGCTCCCTTTTCTTCATAATTTATACCGTTTTAAGAGGTTGCGAACAAACGAGGTTATTCTTTCGTTTTTTCCCGCGATTTTTTTATTAAACGTGACTCCTTTGTTCATAGAGACGGCTTGGCTGCCACGGATGTCGTTAAGTCACGCCACGGCTACAATTTAAAATAAAATTCGAAATATATTGTTGCAGTAGGCTAGGGACAACCATGCGCACTTAATTGTTACCACAGCGCCATTGGCGGAAGTTCGTTACGCCGCGCCAATCAGCGAGCGTTATTTGAATCGAGAACCCGACGCGAGGTAACAGGGTTGGCACGCGCCCGCGGGTGTGTTATAATGATCTTTATTGTCTGTGAATTTAGCACTTACAATAACAGCGGAGCGCGCCCGCGGCGTAACAACTTCCCCAATTAACATAGCTGTTTATAGTGCAAAGAGAACTAACACAGGAATAGCACTGACTGTGGAACTATAACTACTGTGGGTAAAACTACTAACTACGGAATTGTTAGTGTAGGTAATATACACACGTTGGGGATTGTAGCAGACACGTCTTAGCAAGTGTAATTAAGGTACCTACCTACCTACACCACATTTTGTTTGAAGATAACAAGTTAAACTTCAAACTATCGGATTTACTGGGAAACAGAGCGAGTATGTTGAGTTTCTAAAGTCTCTAGACTCTACTATTCCGCACTTTGAGCACCAGAAGCGATGCCAGCTAAGCCAGTGTTCGGAAATAGATTTATAGGAACTATGCAACATTATACTGAATAAGAACTAGTGGTAACGAAGGCTTTGATGAAGGTACTCGTATTAAGTAGTTAAAAGTAGCGTTAACTGAAGCAAGAGAGTTGATTGCACGTGATCGAGTTACGAGCTGAACGCCGCAGCCCGCGGCCCGCCGCCCGCAGCCCGCGGCCGGCCCGCATAAACTTTGATGGCGGCGGTGTGAAGTTTCATAACGGCTTTATTAGTGTCGCTTTATGGGGCGCCCCGAATAGTGGTCCATTCCATCCGCGGCCGATAAAACGTGATACCCTCATTGTGCCGCCAACTGCGCACGGGATATTTTAGCCGCATGAACCTCTCCATTTTATGAGAATCTCTTACGGCAAAAAGTGGGAACTGCCTATGAGGTAGTTCCTCTGTCTACCCCCTCGGGGATTGTGGACGTGAGAGTATGGATAAAAGTTGGACTTACAATGAGCGGCATTCAGGTTGCATACTTTCTATGTTTATGGTGTTTTTCCCGTGTAGGAGACACTCACTCACACTCACTCCGCTGGCGCAGCGACCCGAAGTGGATCTTGGCCTTCGATACCAAAGAGCGCCATCGCTCTCTCTCGTGCACAGTTTCGAGCCAGTCAGGCGCCCGCAGATCCTTCTCCACTTCATCGCGCCAGCGGTATCTGGGACGTCCGACCGGACGTCGTCCGTGAGGAGACGGTATAGAATATCCCCACCGCTACTGGACAAGCGTGTCGTACGAGGCGACTAACCCGAGTAACTTGTTGGTGGTATAATAGGACCCCTTCAGGGTTCGTCTGGAAGTGACTCCCTTCTACGAGTATGTAAAGTTTGTCGTCAAATATCTTCGCTTCGGCTTGCTTGCTTCATCTTCGGCCTCATCATCAGGGAATTAAATAAATGTATAGGGAATCCAGTCATTATGTCTAGTCTGTGTATTTAGATTAACATTGCCGACGTTAGACGTCGTATAGAATGAAATATACGAAAGAGATACTTCACATTATTTTACTTCCAGTAACTTTATAAACCTGTCCCCCCTCATAGCCCTAAACAGGGTCAAAGCGAGTCAATTCGGGATCGAATTTCTACACTAATGAAACACAATGGATTTACTAAATTACGATTCATGCCGCCGAAACAGCGGTGGCGTCGACAATAATGTAAACAAATAGTCCGATTCGTTTCCAGTCCGTCCACAGTCCGGACTGGAGCTGGACCCGGCGCGGACAATCAATGTGACGGCCCGTCGGCGCGGCGGCCATTTCCCTACGCGTGCGATACGTGACCGAAATTATACTGTGACGGTCGATACCACCGCCACAGGACACAGTATCCTGTTTTAGTACTTACCTATACACAAAGACAAATGTGGTTATGTGTAATTAAATCATATAGAATGTATTGTGTTTATCTGTTAGTTTTTTCTTTATATCATCATCATCATCATCAGCAGCCTACTCTAGTCCACTGCTGGACATAGGCCTCTCCCAGGGCGCGCCATTGAGCCCGATCTTCGGCTCTTTTCATCCAGTCGCTGCCAGCCACCTTATATCATGTATACATATTATATATATATATATATATATATATATATATATATATATATATATATAATTTATGTATTTTAAACATTATTATTCATTATGTACCTATTAATTGTTATATTTTATTACTTGGTATTATTTCAATCGTTCTTACATTGTATTTTACAAAAACTCCATCACCCAAAGGTTGCCTGGAATAAATAGCTTAAAGCTATAAGGCCGCCAATTGTATTTATATTTTGTATCTATTCTTCTGTTCTGTATTTTTGTCCTGTGTGCAATGAAGAATATTTGTATTGTATTGTAAAGCCATACCGCAATTCTACACTATTTTCCATTACAGGTTAATGATGAACTATCAAGCGGATTTGCATAGTGCACTTGCATTTGCAAGCATATCGGAAATAATAAAGTTACTTTCCTATAGTTTATAATTGAAATACTCAGTACAAAGAACACAATTCCTCAGTGCATCACAAGACTTTCTTTTGCACAGTACAAATTCAATTTTCAACGGTATAACCTGTTCGTAGAACGTAACTAATAAACTGTGATTACGTTGGTTCGCTTTGTTTCCTTCATATTGAAACTTCAGGAATTTACGGCACGTGAAATGTTTTTGAACCAACAATGGAATTACTTTCCGTTTCTCTCCATTTCTATGATATAATACCTGTGCTTCTGCTGTCGGTGTATTTAATTTTCGAAATAATGTAATATCTACACAATAGGTTTTTTTCAAAACGAGTGCTCGTGCAGTCTCAGCACATATCAAGGATGGCTTCAATGAAAAGGTTGGACATTTTAGGGAACAAAATGAGGTAAGAGATTTTGAAAAAGATTTCACCGCAGACGTATTGGCAGCGGCTAACCATTCAATCAGGAAATCGACATGACTCCTGACAGTGACACGGCTCTTTGATGGGAAAGTCAATTCATTACTTAAGTAGTACTTCAAAATAATTAAGCCATTAGATAGAAGAAACTTCAACGAGTCGGCCGAACTAGATAGCTTAACAACCATTAAAAAAAGTAAAGTTTACATGACAGATACCAGCCGCTTCACTTAATAATGATGAACAAGGAGAAGCGACGCAGACGCGTTGGACGAAGAAATAAGTCATGGTTGAGAAACATCCGAGAATGGACGGAAATCGCCAGCATAGAAGACGCGCGGGCGAAAAAAATCTGTTCGCTGAGCTGACAGCCGACCTCCAGTAATGGAGTGGCACCTTTAGAAGATCATATAGAAAATAAGACAAACATTAATCAAAGCGAATTCGCTCTCAATAAAGAGTTGACAACGTGAAAGGCTCGATAATGAAGCGTGTACAAACAGACAGAAAGAAATCAAAACGCTTGTATGAAACGTTTGAATCTGAAGCTGTAGCGCCCAATCGAGCGCCCTGAGCTCTGATTGGTGGCCTCGTGGCACACGGGGCAGGGCTGCCTCCACGTGTGCAATAAAAATAAAATTTAATTCGCAATACATGCTGGGACAGCCAAAAGAGATTGGCAATTTATTTTTAGATAGAGCTTTAATTTTATTTTGGTGGAACGAAAGGTTAATTTGGACTATACGGGTACTAATTTGTTGTGTGTGTGTGTGTGTGTGTGTGTGTGTGTGATACTTCATTCAATTTAAGCACATCTACATTACAATCAAATAGCACAGTAAGCGATTCGGAATTTTGAAACAAAGATTTGTATACGTACAGTGTATGTACAATATAAATGATATCAGACTATAATTCGGAAACGATTCTTAATAATTTCCTTCCAAAAGGTACAACAGAAAATCAGTGACTCAAACTGGATCAGACACAGGTGACAAAGGGAGGCTGCGAAAATATCTGTTACTACCCCGAGCACCGGAAACGGGTGTCATTGTGCTCCTGTTTGCGGCGCGGGGGCGGGGGCGCAGGGCTGCCCCGAGTGCACACTAACTCGCGTCGCCACAAAGGGCTCGAGTCGAGAACACGCGCTCTCTCGCACAATGAACATTTAATTTATTACTCGCGCGCCGACAACTTTTAATGAATACGCGTTTCACAAAAGCGATATTTTAGCGGAGTTTGAGCGCGTTTTGTCGCGAGTGACGCCCGACCGGCACCCGCCCGACCGGCACCCGCCCGGCCGGCACCCGCCCGCCCGGCACCCGGTCGGCAGGTGCGGACTGCCAGATTGATTTATAAACCGTGACGGCGCTTTGGTTTCGTTATTTCATAAACTTTAAAATATAACAACAATTTCGTGTCACATACACACACGAACACGGTGATGTTGAGATTAATTATAATTTTGATTAATCATTTAAATCATAGGTAGTCTCGTAACTCTACAAGCATCCTACAATAGACAGAACTAAAAACAAAAATAAATACCAATCTAATTCTTATTTAGTCAAGTTTGAAGGGACAATGGCTCAATGTAGTGCGTGACTACGATGCAAACGGCGGTCGTTGGAACGATCCCACCTGTGGACTATTAAGTTGACTACTATACAGATATAATCTAGTTGGAGTTACTTTGTTCATACATAAATACAGGGGTGTAACAAAACCTCCCTATAGCCCCGAAAGGGGAGAACCACAGAAACACTGAAAGGGGAGTGGGCCCCACTCCCCTTTCAGTGTCTATAACTGAACAATAGGAACTATAAGGCCAAATCTGAAATCGAGAAAAAAAAACGCTGTTTCATACATTTGTATGGAACAGTTGATTTTCGCGATTTCAGAGTTGGCCCAATAGTAAAAGTTGTTCAGTTATGGATACTAAACACCCCCCTTTCGGCCCGATAGGGGATTTTTGTTACACCTGTATAGCATTTTCCATTAAAATAATTCTCCACTCGACTAAAATTGACGTTTCCAATTACCTGTCGCGTAGTTGCTTTGCAAAGGGCAAATATGGCAACTTCGCGCTCCGGCCGCGCCGCAGCGTCGCGCGTCGGCGTGGCGGGCGGCGTGGCGGTGACAGCCCTGCCATTGTGTGCTACTCCGTATTGGAACTAACCGTAATACGATTCAGTGTCAAATTCAAATAATTATTATGTATGAAGTAGACATTGAGTTACTCGCTGGTAAAATGGAGCAAGTTAGGGTGGTTTCACCCTGTTTCCGCGCACCCATAGTTTAAAAGACAAAAGACTTAATAATAGAAAACTTTTTATTCAAAGCTACATACAAATTCACACACACTAAGACAGAAATATTAACGACGTACTTAACACCAGACACTAAAATTTCATTTCACAGTTATATTCATTGTTACAAATTATTTTCAAAGCCGCAAATCGTTAATAGAACTTGAATTAATTCCCGTTTGAATGAACTCGATAAAAGCTCTCGTGACTAAAGTTTGCCAAAGTTTTGTGAAGCTTGCCGAGTGATGATAATTTACCTCAAGTTCTTGTAAGCTTGTACCGAACATAAACTCCTGCCGAATGAAATCGAATTAAATTTAAATTATTGAAAAACCATTTCTCTATTTAGAAAGCACCTTTCCGATTAGGTAGATTTTTCCGATCCAATGCCAATGCATTTGTTACAATGAGGAAATTGGGAATGATAAAGAAAAACATTTGAAGTCGGTTAAAAATGATAAAATTATTCCCGAATCATTTCATCATATATATTTTTTGAACGTGTATTTGAAATCGGCCCAGACGTTACTGCGAGCTCGAAATGTCGTGATATCGGCAAGTTATGGCACTAAGTCAGGCCGAACTGGCTAGTTAGGCTAGATGAGGGTCTAGCCTGATTGCAGTCATAAAGAAAGCTGGAAGCCCAATGGAATACACTATTAGGTAAAACTAAACGTGTAGTAAACTTATAAATAAAGTGTCTATTTCAGGGTGACTTCATCAAAGCTCATGAAATGCCTTGTAAGGAAAGCTATGTTAAGTTTACGACGGTTATAGAAAACTTACTAACTATATTTTCGAGAGGTAATGTACGAATAGTGGAAATCGTTAAAGGGGTCCATTAAATAATAGATTAATAAGTTAAAAACACAAATGTATATCCACAGTCACAAATGTGTATCCCTGTGATTTCCTAAAATGGAGAAGAAAAAAACGAAGATAGAAAAAATAGACAAAATAAAATACGAGTTTCCCATCGAAAAATTCAAATATGTGGGTAGCGGAGAGTAATTTAAATTCCAGCGACAGGAGATCCAGGTGAAGCTCCGGGCTCGAGGTCTAATATATCCAACATATTTATAAACTACTTAATAGAATATTTTGTGTCAAAGCGACTCGCTAATGGATCAAATTTAATGTCAAACGATCACAAATGAACGTGTCAGAGCTCCCGAAAATATCTCGTCTGAAACACCCACACTACACGCGTACAGCACAGCTATACGTAGACGAGTAGAGATGGAATTTAATTAATGGAGCAAACAGACCGGGGCTTTGCCGTCTCAAATTAAATTGAATCGTTCCTCCGTTTGATGCGAGCGCCTGTGTGTGAACACGGGAATAAATGTTAGTTATTGAACGTCAGAACAAATGCTAATTTGAACGGAGAACAAAGTCCCTTTATTAGGGCCCGCCGGTGTTCGAACAAGTTGACTTTTAAAGATAATTACGACGAGGAAATAGCCTCGTTGCCTTAATATTGTTGACTGGCAAAATACAATAGGCTACTTAATGATTTGGGCAGGCTGGTTTGGACACAGAAGGTCGTAGCTTCTATTCCGGTCTGAGACAACATTTGGCAATAAACAGATCATCAAGTCGTACCGTCAACAAAGCACAGACATCGACGAACTGTACCGTATCACCCTGTACAGAGTGTGCTCACAACATGTCTATTTATATACAGCATGTGTTTGAAAGTCGTGGCCGTATAGCCGCGTTGTGATCTTCTGCGATGGGGTGTAAAGTTTTATGGCGTCTATAGAGGCGCCATTACAACGGGGTTCAATACATATTGTGTTCTCATTGCGTCTGTGGACTGTTGAGTTGTGGGGTGGGCCAACATTGTGTCATCTTTATTGGTATGAATCTTTATTGCTATTCTACTCAAGGCAATGGAAGTTTGTAGCCTTGGTTCCAGTAGTTGCTGCAAAAAAAATGTTTTTTATTGTAAATAAGTACGTTATAGTACATTTTTACAACGTCATTCTTTTTAACTCTGCAGTCCTTTCGGCGGTAGAACAAATTGTGCGCTGAAGCGGGCCACGTCGTTCGAGATCAGTTTAACAAACTGCTGACATGTCAGATTGGATCAGATGTCAGCTTTAGTAGAGCTGGGAATTAATTTAGCAATGACGTAATTATCACTAAGATCAGATTATTCTAACTACGATATATTTCATTGCACTGAATTTATTAAGTATAAAACAATGTATTGGTATGTAATAAAAGCGGTATATTCCAGATAACCTTTTGGTAGAGAAATTGTAGAAAGGATGAAGTACGTTCTAAGTTACTTAAGTACGTGACACATATCAATGAAATACTAGTATTAGATACATTTTCATCCCTAATTTTTTATTAGAACATATTTTAGCCTGTCACATACTGGTCCCTTGTGGCAACATACAATTTTTATTTACTCTGCGTAATTGCGGTAAATGAAAATCTAATTACACTGTGATTACAACTGCAGCGTGTAAACCTGAAATCTAGATTGGAACACTAGATAGATAGAAACACTTTATTGTACACAAAATCAGGAAAAGTAAAAACTACAGGAATAATAACACGATATGTACAAAGGCGGCCTTATCGCTTAAAGCGATCTCTTCCAGGCAACCTCTGAAGTTAATTGGACATTAAAGAGATTAGCGACTGTGTAGTGTGAGGATATGAAAAAGGTTACTATTACTTAATATACAGTAAATATAGTAAAATAAAAGTAATATGATATACATAAATAATGTAATTATGTAGGTATACTAAAATAGTTAAATGCATAGATATACTTACTTACTTACTTACTCCGCTGGCGCAGCGACCCGAAGTGGATATTGGCCTCCGATACCAAAGAGCGCCATCGCTCTCTCTCCTGCGCAGTCTCGAGCCAGTAAAAATGCATAGATATACTTACTTACTTACTCCGCTGGCGCAGCGACCCGAAGTGGATCATGTCCTCCGATACCAAAGAGCGCCATCGCTCTCTCTCCTGCGCAGTCTCGAGCCAGTAAAATGCATAGATATACATAATATAAATAAATAAACATATATAATAGATAGTAAACAATAAATAGGTAAATATACACAATAATAATGAAAAAAAAAATGCACAACTACAACGACAAATAATGATGAGTGAGACCCGCTTTAAACGAAGCCAGGGATTACGAATGACGAATCCTAGAGAAGACAGAAATACTTCATTGTAATAATTTAAATACTTCATTGTAATAATTTAAATACTTCATTGTAATAATTTAAATACTTCATTGTAATAATTTTAGAACTAAAAGTCAAGTGACACATTGTACTATACTTCATTGTATATAATTAAAAACAATTACAGGAAATAAATGTAGGCATTAGGTTCCATTAGGTTTCTAGTTTCTAATGAATGTATTTCGTATGTCTTTCGTCTTTTTTTTTGTTTTACTTTTTTTTTAAAAACATTTCCTCGGTTTAAAAAAAATTGTAATAGGTCGAACATCATAAGCTGTATATGTTTGTGATATATGTGTAGTTATAAGTATAAAGCTGTCAAATTCGTGAAAATAAAAAAAAATAAAGTACGTTGAGTGATGGCGACTGGCGACTCTGTTGTCTACGCGAGTGCTACGGCGTAGCGCTCGTAGCGCGGAGTAATATCCTCGTAATCGCAGATGCAAAGTGTGATAAGTCGGCCTCCAGCATTTTATCGGCATCGCCTCCTTGTTTATCGGTCACTGAGTTTCCCCTTAAGACGAGTTCGTATATTCACTTTAAAATGTATACTATTTAATTTTCAAATAGCGCATCAATCTTCAGAATATTTCTTCTTTCATTCATTCAATCAACAAAATGTTTGTCAATGTCTCATTTTAACCCTCGACCGACCGAGGATGGAGTACACACTTCATTTTTTTATATATTTACTTCTAAACCCGCATTTGACCTCGATCTCGCCTGATGGTAAGCGACGATGAGGTCGACGATGGTGCATGCGGGTCCAGTAAATGTCTATTCACTCTGGCCTAGAAGATCCCAAGGTTGTAGGTTTCGGGAAATACAGACGCCGGCAGGCTGTTCCATTCCTTAGCCGTTCGCATAATGAACGAGGAAGCAAATCGCTTCGTACGAGCAGATGGGATATCAACAACATAAGGATGGAACCCCTCCCCGCGCCTGGTAGTCCGAAAGCTGGAATTAGGTCGTGCAATTCCGATGCGCACTCTCCGAAATGTATCCTATAAAATACCGATAGACAGGCGACCTTGCGCCGATGTTCCAGACTTTGCAGTCTAGCTTCCACCAGCGATTCGTCACCTATAAGGCGCTTAGCGCGTTTTTCCACTAAGTCAAGAGCAGCCAGTTGGTACTTAGCTGAGCCATCCCACAGGTGGCAGCAGTACTCCATGCACGACCATACTTCATAGGGTACACTGTCGTCCCAGCTGAACAGGAGTAGCTGACGAGGTGGCGGGTTCTGTCTGCAAGCCCCCCCTACAACAACCAACTCGCGCCTACACTTTGCCTATAAAGTTTGCCTAAGGGCGTAAAACGATAGACCATTAATTTCTAACGTGTGTTCGCCATAACATCAAGTAACGTGATACATTTCCAAAGGCAATTTCAATTAATACGAGCAGAGGAACCGACAGCCAACTATCGCGTTACATACGATACGATACGATAATTGAGCAACATTATTTTGATAGAGCCGGCGCTACACCCCGTATTTACATACTACGTACTATCAGGTTACATAATGTAATTGGAGCATGTGAGGGACGTGGTTATATAACACGGTCGTCTATGTTGATGATTTAGCGGGAACTTCGGTAATTGGACCACTTCTCACGTATGATAATACAACGCCGTCTTAGAATGACTGATAAATACACATCACCATTACAGAAATCAAAGTATTAGCGCCATGAAGGAAAGAAAGCACGCGCATCCGCTCTTATTTTTCTTTCGTCCAAGAGCAGCGTCTTCTTTTAGTTTGTACAAAACGTGGAGTAAAAAACATAGTCAACATAGAGTTTCGGCTATTAATATAGAAATCTGTAGCTTTTATTTTTGTACCCTATTCGGCGCTTTTATGATTACCGTGCCGTTACCGGCCACGATATCGTGGACGTCCACTTTTATAATTTACCTACCGGTAGGAAAGCGGGGCGGGAGGCGCGACCGCGAGTGACGCGGCTTTCACCCACACATCTTTAATATACTTGTAGGTACACACTACCACTACAGACTCAACTTTGCCGTGATGATTTGACAGGGAACCTATAGGTGTGCCGCGGGAACGGTAATACCGTCGACGGAAATATAAAAGCGTCTTCATACATTTTGCTTCCCTGTTAAATCCTGACGGTAAAACGTGCCGTTTCCGTTCAAAATTATAGAATCAGCCATTAGATGACATGTGTGGGATGCGCCAGTATCGTGAGATTATGTCAGTTTTATATTTTCTTGGCTTGGCCATCGTCTGTTCTGTCACATGTTTTTTTCCACTGGTCACAAGAGACCTGTCCTCCGAGATACAGGAACTTCCTAGTTCGGAGATCAGCGTTTATTGGAAACTAACTTGTCGCTCACTAATTTTATTTAGCCTGCCGGCGTCCGTATTTCCCGAAACCTACAACCTTGGGATGTTCAAGGCCAGAGTGAATAGGCATTTACTGGACCCGCATGCTCCATCGTCGACCTCGTCGTCGCTTACCATCAGGCGAGATCGTGGTCAAATGCGGGTTTAGAAGTGAATAAATAAATAAATTTAGTTTAATATAACATATGCTTAAGCTGGTGTATGGACTATGAATACTTTGTGGTACATTTATTGCGCTTTCGCACAAAGGCGGTCAAACGCCGAAAGCGCAGCCCGCCCGTGTGCCCGCGGCCCGCCCTCGCCTTAACCCAGTCGGACGCGATTCTCACGTCCCGGCGACATTATCGCACACAATGGCGCCTATCGGGCCCGCAATGTTTGCCTTTACGAGCGATCCGCCCGTAAACGCGACCGGGGTGGGGAAGGGGGGCGGCGGGGGTGTCTTATCACCACTGGACACTGTCCGGCGAATGGCCTACGTGTGACACCGTGATGTAGGCCTCGGGAGACAGGCGGGGCGGACAGCGGGGCGGTTCATTTGAATATCGCTACCGCTTATACACTCATTATCAAGTATTACGTACTTATGTTGATCGTTTGCACTGAGATTCGGATTAATAATTTAAATAATTCTACGACTTCGCAACAATATGATCTGCAAACAAGCCATAGCCATTACCAGTTTTAAACGAAAAGTTTTAAAAATCTTGTGAAATTCATTGTGCGTAAAGATTTGAGCCGTCGAAAAACATTCTGATTTTTCAAGATTAACTGAACAGTTGTAACTCGAAACTAGTTTAGCGATTCTCCATTGCCAGTTAACTATCAATATAACTAAGTACCTATACACATTTAGTTAAGTAATATTGTTGTAATTTGAAAAGTTTCCCTTAAAAAAAAAACAATTTAGCCACACATGAAGCGCGCAGTTTCATCAGCACCCGCAGCGATTACGGCGGAAAAATCTCAATTTCACATTTACGAGGCCGCAGATTGTCGTTTTTGGAAATTGTATATCTTTTACGGCCCCGGCGGCGATAGGCCGCGTGACAATGCCGCGGTGCGGATATAACATCGCGCCTCGTAAACCGCGCCGGTGTGCGGGCACGGTGGACGTAAACGTGTGCGTTGCAGTTAAACCGACACTAGATTGATAACGACTTAGGCTACGGTTTTAGTAAATTTAATTATCTCTTGCTTTATTTATGACACTGCGATTAGACTAAATGTCGGGATGTTAGTTTTACGTGCTCTCCGAGGCACGGTGGGGATGCACTCAACTAGGATATTAGCCTCTTAATGACGACGATGATATCTGATGATGATAGTTAATCCAATAGGTTTTCGGTTTTTTCGAAACACTTACGGACATTTACCGACTGCTCTAACGTGAAGGAAACCATCGTGCGGAAACCTGCACACTAAGACGACCAGTGTGTTAATGTGGTAGGCACAAAAGATACTCAAGGGTCATTTCGCATGTTTTCCTTCACCGTTAGAACAGTCGATAAATGTACGCAAGTCTTCGAAAAATACGAAAAACTCATTGGTACATGACATTGCAATTTCGAACCCGGACCTCCCGCACGGGAGTCTGGCGCCCTAGCCACGACGCCACCGACGCTCTTATCATGAGTGAGGAATAATGGGTGAGTGATGTTGAAATTGCGGTTTCCTATATGTTACTGAAGCTCTTATATCCAAGGGTTAATTACAACTGCACGGTTTCGAATCCGGACTTTCCGCATGGGTTTCCGGTGCCCTAGCCACTGTGCCACCGATGCTCTTTCACTCTACTTGTCTCCAGAAACTGTCCGTACTCACAATCAGACACCACACACGCCGCCTCCCGGCTCTCTGCACTACAACAACATCTTCAAGTACCGCCTCACTCATAACCATCACCATCACTCCTCAAACTTGCCGACAACTGTTAAACGACAGGTATAATATTAAGGCAACCGATTACAATCGTTTGAGAGTCCTTTCGGCGGTAGAACAAATTGTGAGCTGAAGCGGGCAAAGTCATTCGAGATACTTTTTTTTGAAGTCTCAGTTTCACCAAAACCTCTAGCTTTGGTACACGACAAGGTGACCATGTGAGTCTCGTTAGGGTCACTAAGAAAAGGGAAGGGAAGCTCAAGTGTTACTAGGGTTAGCCCTCACTCTGAGAGCCAACTTAGCAAATAACAGTAAGTGTTTCATATTATCAGATATAACTACTTACATGTCAGATTAGATCAGATATTAGGTTTAGTAGAGCTGGGAATTATTTTAGGAATGACGGGTGATGTCGTATTGTTTCGGTGTAATTATTGGTTTGAATAGTTTAATGTGTACGTACAAATGTGGTCTACAATGGTACATAATTATCTCAAAGATCAGATTAGAAAATACTTCTTTGCACATAATTTAACAATGTATAGGTATGTAATAAAAGCGGAAGCGTCTTCCAGATAACCTCTTGGTAGAGAAATCGTAGAAAGGAGGAGGTAGGTTTTAAGTTACTTAAGTACCTACGTAACACATATGAATGAAATACTAGTCTTAGATACATTATTTTAATCCCTAAATTTTTGCTGCCAGTCAGATCAAAATGCAATCCGCTCTACTGGGGGAACGAAACACGAACACGCGCGAACGTCGCGATCGTGCCCTTCACACTCTCGTTCGCATCATATACGCTGTCTCTCACATCTTCCACCACTTCCTAACCCGGCTTATCAAGCGAAACCACACCGTGCAGCCGGCTGCGACGACACTGCCCGGCCTGCGAGGCCCGGCGAGAGGCCCGGCGGAGGCCCAGCCCACTCTAAACAGGACCTAATTGGCAGTTAATGCCCCCCGGCGATTTATTCGGGCCCAAACTAAGTTAAGCCGGCGCGTATTGACGGCGAAAGGTGCGGTGGGGACCGCCTCGGATTAGATTTACGGAGACCCTCTTTCAAATCTAATATTACCTTAACAGGTAACCGGTCTCGACGGACCGGTGGGGTGCGAGCGACTTTGTAAACAGCTCATTTTAAAGAAGAAACGCTTTTAGTGAAACGACTGTAAAATTAGCGTCTCTTATATCTATAATTTTGTTTTGGATCCAATAATACAATTAGCAATTAAAAGACAAAATAACTTGTATTTGCGGTTATTACTCCTTGTCTATGAAATAAAAGAGCAGGTAAGGTGTTTGTAATCTTGGGCAAAGACAAAAACGAGGAGGCGTTCTTTTCAATCCGGACCTGAACTGAATCGCGGAGCGGTTCTTTCTTTACTCTTTACACCCAAAGCGTAAAAGTAGATAAACTTCAAGTATCATCTTGCAACCCAACAAATAAAATAATCATAATAATATAAATTAGTCACGGTGCGGTACGGAGCAAGTTTTTACGAGCTACCCTCGTTTGACGCCGACGACGGCGCGCCGCGTGCCCCCGACATTAAAACTGCGCCGGCTCATATTCGCCATTACGATGCTCATTATCACGACTAGTGGAGCCACGCGGGCCTGCTCGCCTCTCCTCGTGCTTTGCAGCAACTTACGAAGCGTTGGTAGAGGAAAAAGGTATATTAAGTATTTACAATAAAAACAATTTGAAGTTTGAAGTTCTTTGGTACCTTTGGTGACAGTGAAGATTGGAATAGCTTTTGTGAAGGTTGGAGTAGCTTTTGTGAATGTTACAATTATTTTGTGAAAGAAAAAGTAGTTTTTGTAATTGAAATTGAAGTAACATTGTTTGGTTTGAAGGTTGGAACAGTTTTTGTGAAGGTTGGAGTAGGTTTTGTGCACGTTACAGTGGTTTGTAACGATAAAGTAGCTTTTCTATTTTTTTGTAACTTTTCTGAAACTCAGTCGATTTGTGAAAATAAAGTAACGTTGTGATGATCAGAGTAAGAGTAATTTTTTTGAAAGCTAGAGTACGTTTTATCAAGGTTATTGTAACATATGTGAAGAACAATATACGTTCCAGTTACAATAAGGACAAATTAGCTGCCGCAAGAAGTCGTGGATGCATCTTCAGTCAACAGCTTCAAAAATAGACTGGATAGGTTTTTAAACAGTACATAAGTAGTGGTGGACTTAATTCACTATGAACTCATTAACTAAGTGCTATGAATAAGTGAATGAACAATACACCAGCTTAGATATGGGCGCATCAGTTTAATGCTGCCCGCTCATTAATCAATAACAATAATAATTAGGCTGATAGCTGGCAATCGACCCGCTCAGGACCATAATGAATGACCAGATTCCCTGAACAACGCAGCAGTTAGATCTCTACACAATGTTTTATGAGATTTTCGCGTCGAAACAACTAAGCACCTAGCCTTTTGTGTTGTTATAGCTACAGAAAATAAATAATTAAGTAGTCTAGACCCAGACGAAAATAAGGGGAATTCTATATTTAGATCTGACATTGCCTTGTCGGGTCGGTAGGTCGCAGGTGTCATTATGTGTCTAGATTTTTCTAAGCAGCCCCTACTAATGACTGTTCACTAACCGGAGAGAATAATCTGAGACAGCGTCGCAATTAGAGTCGTCTTTTTCCAGGGGAAGTATTTGAAGATATCCATATAAGAAAAAGCGATCTAATTTTCTAAGGAAAGCTGACAAGCATACGACCTGATGTTAAGTGGTCACCGTTGCCAGGCAACTCACCTCACTAAAATATCACTAGAAATTTTAGGTGTAGTGCCTCATGTGCCGGTAATGGGGTTTATTCTATGTTCAATATTTGAATATCTGAATATAACACGTGGAATATGTTGAAGCGTATTAAGCTATCATATATGGTCAAATATGTCAAGAAATGTTAAAGAAAAAGTAATTTTAAGGAATTAAATTTTTTTTTCCAAAATTTGGAATGTTTCCAGAGAAATATGCTTTCAAAGTCAAGTGCAAAACCTCTTATCTATCTCTGTCGTGAAGCAGACACGCTTGCATTTCTGTGTTTCGGTTTGAAGGGTAAGAGAGCCAGCGTAATTACCGGCACATGAGGCAATCCATCCTAGTCCTCAAGGTTAGCAGCGCGTCGTCTGGTCTCCTTATTTATTAAAAAAAAGATAAACGGAGGAAGGTTTTCGGAAGAGTCTATTTCGGCGCCCAAAGAAAATTTTGATTTTTATGGGATTCTAATCGCCCTGGAATACTGCTTACGGCTTCTTAACTAGGTGTCAATAAGCCGACAACTAGTCACTAGTTCATTAATCTTCACTAATGAGGTGCCGGCTTGCCTTTAACTTTCACTAATGAAGGGCGCAGCGATTCACGGCGGCCTGGGGGGAGGGGGGAGGGGGGGAGCTATTAATTAAGGTGAAAGAAGGCGCGTTCAGGTAATATTAGCTCTACATTAGTCTAAGACTAGATCGTAGATCTAGATTGATTGCTTCCTTTTTAGATTGAACTAACTGCGGTCAGGTTTTCTATCATGGCAAAATCTAGGAACACTAAATGATTTTAAGCAATCGCTTTCTTTCTTTTTGATGTATACACTGGTCGTATTTTTTTAGTTGGTTCAAAGGGTACGTCCGAAACCAATTTCGCTTTGTCGGGTAATAATTGTCGAGTAGAGTTTGTGTTTTGGAACCGGGCTCTCATTACCCGAAACGGTTTTCCAACCGTCAGACAATGACGGTAATTTTTATCCGTTATGGAACGCTTACTATGTAGTGACGACTGTCATTTCACCTCTCCATTCCACCTCTCTCTCTTTTCGCCGCCATCGCCGCCATAGTGTTAAACAGAGATGGGTAATAATGTACTCACACTTCGATGGCCTTGTTCCAGTTGATGACGTATCCTGAGAGCGCGAAGGTCTCGATGTTGACCACGTGCACGTTCCCGCGCTCCGTGCCCACGTGCACCCACTTTGACTGCAGCGGTAGGTGCAGACACGTGATCCTGGGGACAACGGGCAGGTTAGGTATTAGTGACGTCATCTGACATTATTGACAATACGGTATTAACCTATTTTTTTATGGCATCAATCAACTTACATGGACATATTAAATAAGGATCTAAAATTAGTTTTTCTATATCTCAACTAACATCAGAGATATTAATGGTTAAAGTTAGTATTGGACAGATGCTCTGTCCCTTTTTAGCAAAACAGTCTTTTATATGCAGCCAGGACCTGCTTGTATGGCGCTAGAGAACAGTTACGTCATAAAACTTATTGCCGTTTCTTTCTACCGTTCTGATTTTTGAATGCCTGTAACTATTTTATTTTTCAACGAATTTTAATTCTGTATTCACATTTGACCATCAATTTATGACTATTTCTTAATTTTTAAGAAATGAATTTAATATTTGATACTTGGAAACTACCCTATTGCGAGAGAGGAGAGTTGGAAGACAAAGGGTTAATGACGTCATTTCATCATCATGTCAGAAGAGGGTCAGACGTAAGAGATTATTACACTTGACTGAATGCAGTCTGACTGAATGAGTTAGTCGACTGAAACAATAGAGTGTAATAGCATTCAGTACGTTTAGTCTGCGATTAATACCATATAAGAAACCTATCTAATTCGAGTAAATCGTTGACTGAATTCAGTTAAGCCCAATATACGAGTACTACAACGGGGACACTGGGTGAGATGAACTCCCAAAACCCAGTCACTGTCCACGGCCCATGTATGTCACAATATAGTAACATACAGTAGAGATACTCGTATATAAGTTAGACACGTTTGATGTGGGCGGCAATGTCGAAATGCGTAGAAAAAAAACAAGTTCTGGTCGACAGAATCAGTACAGAACTGGAGAGACCCGGCCAAACAACTGCTACTTAGTACTAGGCAAAGGAAAATTCTTCAGACGTTTGTTCCGCGAAACCTCTTTGAATGTGCTACGCTTCGTAGCAGAATACCGTACTCGTAGCACTGAGTGCTACGATGCGCCGCCCGTAGCTAGAGAACGGGAGCTCCTAGGAATACCTAGCGACCCAGTGGTATATTTTCTATTGTAAACAAGTCTGTTACAGTTATCGACTTAGCTTCCCACCATAATGTAAGCAAGAATCATTTCGCACAACAGCCAGGCGTTGAATACAAGCTGACATCGCCACACTGGCTGCTCTCCACAAAGGAGTTGTTTACTCTGCGGCCTCAATGCCCGTCCAATCCACGTCGATGTTGTGTGCTCACATTACTTGCGCGTCAGACGCCTCGCTAGAAACGTCACTAGTTGCGCGGTACGGTTTCTGAATATCGGCCGCTTATTTAACAGTGACATTTACAGATTATAACAGTGTGAATTTTTTCAATTCCATTTGAAAGAGTAGATACGATGTTTTATTTTGAGTGAAGGTCGTGTTCGTAGCAGCAGGTCTACATAAGTTTAACAAACTGCAGCGATTTTGATACGGATATAAAAAAATAATTCTATAGATTCGGTCTAATAATTAAAGTAGATACTTGTATTGTACTAATAATACTTCAATGGATCTGATCCCGTTTCAAAATTGCTGTAATGGTAAAGGCCAAAATCCAGACATGTGACGTGAATTAAAAGAAAACACGGTTTGCAGAAAATAACCGAAAAGTGGAAATAACTTTCGACCTTGTTACACTTGTATCTATGTTCAAATAATCGGCTATAATAACTATCGGCTGGTCAATCGGACATTACTGAGGTTAACTGCACATTTATGGCCAGACCAAAGACTAGAACCGAACAGTGGGACGACATTATCACGCGCGACACGCACGGCGGCCCTAATATCGTAATATCGGCCTCGCTCGTTACAAATGACCGGTGTTTATGGATCACATTATATAGCTGGTTCAGCTGTATTTGCCGCCCGGATATTGGCAATCTCCGGCCCCAGCGACCGACTGGGTAAGTAGTAGATAGGAAATAATTTAGCTACGAACTGTACGAAGTAGCTCGATACAATCAATACCGACATTACGAAATGGAAAAGAAGAAGGCAAACAGGTACTCGAAGACATTCGACAAGAGACAAAGTGCATTAAGCAAACATCGAACTGGATCCTCTATATTCAGGAAGACTAAATAGGACCTATAATATTAATAGGTAGAGAATGCAAACAAGAAGAACGATCATGGTAACAGATTACTAAATAATATACACTTCAAAATGGCGGAAAGATAGGGGATTGATGTAAGGAAAACCATACATAATATAAAGAATGCAAAGAAGAACGACCGTGGTATAGATTACTAGTATTACACTTGAAAAGGACAGAAAGAGAGGATTAATATATCAAAAACCGTTTACGAGAAGAGCACCGCGTGCGACGTACAACCACCGTATAGGAGCACAGTAATGCAACTCTGCACAGTGACCGAAGATCAGACGAAGCGATACTCACTCACCCCTTTATTTCGTTAGTTTGCCGCGTATGTTCGACGCGGAATCTGGAACAATGATACTGTGCAAAATACTAATAATTCAAATAAAAAGTGTAAAACTACCTTCAATAAAAGTGCAAAGTGATTAAAAAGTAACAGCAAAATTATGTCCTGTCATTTTAGTTGTAATTTCCATGGCACAAGAAAACGGCTCATTCTTCCCCAGGCAAAACGACTACGGTTTGCACGATGTTCACGTCACCGCACAAGGGTACGTCATCATACGAGTGTTACGGTTGATGACGTACCCTTGTGCGGTGACGTGAACATCGTGTAATCCGTAGTTGATATGCATGTCTTGTGCCGTGGTAATTTATGTGTTCGCCGTCTTAATTATTTTACTAAAACACACAAAAATATAAAGATAATTGTGTTTCATTTTTTTTTGTCCAGATTAGGAATCTGAACAAAAAAAATGAAACTGACAATTATCTTTATATTTTTATGTGTTTTAGTAAAATAATTAATTCAATACAAATATAAATACTTAAAAGGAAGTTTTAACCAGTTATCTTCGTATGCATCAGGAATGCCTAGTGCCTTGCGTTCCAAGTGCGATTTCACTGTCTTATATAACGTTCACTTATCACGGACAATATTTAGGTAAAATACACAAGTTTCACGAAAAAAATACCACTGTAAACCGTTTTTAAACAATAAAATAGGCCGAACACGCCATGACAGCATGAACGCTCAACATAACCTCGAGAATATACTTTAGTACTTTGTCATATTTGACACATTCAGAAGAATGTCAAGGAATCACAACAAAAACTCATTGCGACAGGGTTCCACAGAGTATAGCTTGATGTGTCTTCCACAATAAACAACATGCTACCAACTCCAAGGCGGCCATGACAATTACCGGCGATGGTCTGAGCCTCCTCCGTTCACTGATTACTGATTCCTAGTGAATTAATTCTGATGATCCGTTTGTGATATCCAATAACCTATGATGTAATATTACAGGCGGTTATCTTTTTTTCCCCTTTCCTTTCTTCTTTTCTTTTGTATCTAGCTCAGTGCCTATATCTTAGAACACAGCATGTACCGTCGTTTCGCAATAACGAGTACTATTAATGACACTGTAACGGTGACCATCAATCCACTAGACGCAGACTGACGAGCAAGCCTCCACTATCCATATATATAGCGGCTAATATATAGGTAATAACAATTAACGTGATAGTTACTCCCAAGCATTAGGACGAAGGACAAAACCTTGAGATGGAGGCGTATCTACACAGATTCCTCCTCTTGTTGATTTTGTTATAACAATAAAGTCTCGAATTTTGTGTGATCAGGTCTTGTAGCTCTCCTTCTCCCCTGCTGCTCATGCTGTACCTATCAAAAACATCCCACCCTGTTTGGAGAATGAATTATAATTTATTTGCACACATATACATAACACGATAATTACATTTCAGTACTTAATAGTAACTATGACTTAGAGTAAGTAGACATGCATATGTGTCAAAAGGGTCCCTGACTCAGCATTATGCTGTGACGATATGGCTAGACGCTAGCCACCGCCGCAACGCTGGTCAGTCAGGGCCCGGAGACACGACGACACGTCACGTAATCTAAAATGTATCATATTGCGCAGGCATAAGGTTGAAATTTAATAGAAGGTTTTTGACAGAGGGTATACTATAGCTTGTAGTCGACTGTATATGACTATTCCGCCCCTAACACGACAATACTACACACTACTCGTAATGAACTAGTGCTATCTCACACTTCTGAGATTATAAAGGGAATAACTAAGCCTTTGAAGACGGTTCCGTGCGTGGAGGTAGGCGGCTCAAAGGGCCGCGTTAAACAATAGTAACATTAAATTAACAAGAGCCATGCTCGCAAACCGTTAACTAAGCCGCACCAGGTCGCCCCGCGCCTTAAGCATGTATGAATGGGCTTTGTGAGGACACGTCACAGACTGTCGCAGCTCAGACTCACTCTGAAACTACGCTTTGCGAATACTAAATGTGAACTAGAGCTTGTGTGGGCTATAGTGTAGAGGTTGCCTAAAGTTGGAGTGGTCAATAAAGAACATTTGGTAATATGTAAAACATTACCAATTTAAAATTATATACTTACATAATTATATGAGTAAGCACAACCTATACTTGGTCGATTGATTGACCTATATGTTGCAAGTTTTCGAAACAACTGTTATAATTAAATACTTTTATTTTATTTTTATTTTATTGCAGGTTATTGTACAGCAAAAAAATCATGGTGTTAATATATAGGATACATAATATAGGATACATAGGATACATATACAATACCTAATCAAATCTGAATCAATCTTTTAATGTTTTGATTGATTCTTTCTTTTGTGGGTTGTGATACCGAACAGATTTGATTTAATAGAAACGGAAGCGAAAATAATGGATTTACTGTGCATCTATATTCTATGGTTAATCTCACGGATGAAAGAAAATTTTTAGTCTCCCTCCCCAAGGGGCGGGTGTCCCTACCTTCATGGTTAATCTTCATTAAAGAGACGCAATTCTATTTCACATTTAGCAAGATTTCAAGACTGCGAAATTTCACCAATTTTCTTTAATCGATGAAGTAATTTTAATATAAGTTATATATTCTACACGTAAAAGACGTTTATGACGACATTTACCAGCAAAATTTTAAAAATAAAAGGGATTATTTTTCCAAGAAATTTATTCTTTTACTCTAAGGGTATCATTACGAAGGCTCCATTAAAAAGACAATTTTTTCGTTTGAGCTTTGCTTGGCAATATTAATATGAAATGAAAAATGGTCGCGACACCTGCGGGTAGAATTAATTTCTCTTATAGTACTTGAGCCAGTGCCGTTGATTCCAAACTTTGTCCTCCACCACCGCTCTAGTCTAGAACGTCTAGTTAGATGAGGACTTTCTAAAAACTCAGTCATACAGCGCGCACCCGGGCGGATGCCGAGAAATATTGAATCAAATTTGGTATTGTATCAGCAGTCCTTCACTGTTCACGCTGTACGGCTGTGGAACTCCTTGCCAGTTTCTATCAGACTCGCAGAATCTTTGGAGATCTTTAAAAGGCAAGTGAAGGCTCACTTTCTCGAACTTTGATTGCTACCTCTTTAAACTTTCCTTTCCTTTTATCTACCCTGGTTGTTATTCTGCTTTTCCTGTATGTTATGTACTCATTTTATAGTTTAGTTAATGTAGTCTATGTATTGTTTTATGTATGTTTATCTTTATCTATTTAAGTATACATATATATCTGCCTATTTATTGTTTGTACTTAGTAAGTATAGTATGGTAATTAATTACATTGGTATTTATATGTTATTGTTGTAAATAAAATTCTCTTTTCGTTCTCGATAATGCTTGCACCCCTACTACCTCTTTCTCGAAATCATTTCCTCTGCCCGAAGGTTGCCTGGAAGAGGTCGCTCTTGGCGATAAGGCCGCCTAAATTGTATTCCACTATTTCCTTTTCTATCTCATGTTTGTTGTTTTATATTTGTGCAATAGTGCATTTTACTTTACTTATTTTTAGTGGTGGTAAAATTTGTTTTCCAGGCTGGTTTTTGGGGGTATAGAAAGGTCCTCTACACTATTCTGAAACTATGCTGTATGACCACTGTTCGTGGGCCGATACGATTGTATGACCAATCAAAGTTGGTATTTTTTTGAGGTAATCTAAACTTCTGTTCTCCAGGCTGAAATTGGTGTGTAGCTGGAAAGAGGGGATTCAGGTGATCACGTAACGGTGATGTATGACCAAATTTTCTGGGCCGTTTCCATTTTATGACCACTTTTATGATGTATGAGAAATCACATTTCTTTACTTTTGGCTACCTAACCCTTTTTTACTTCAGAGGTTGCCCGGAAGAGATCGCTTTAAGCGATAAGGCCGCCTTTGTACATATCGTGCTACAATTCCTGTAGTTTTTACTTTTCCTGTATTTGTGTACAATAAAGTGTCTATCTATCTTAGTTTTTCAGACGCTCTTAGCGATAACATTATTAAGCTCTTCCCATAGATACTAATACGTAGTATCTATGGGAAGAGCTTAATAATGTTATCGCTAAGAGCGATCTCTTCCAGACAATATTTGGTAGAGTAAATCAGTTGGGTCCAGATAGACGAGTAAAAAAAACTTAGTATTCGGAGTTTCACTACAATAGTTTTATCCCAGTATTCGATAACCTAACATATTTTCGCTGGTCTCCCAGCCTACTCTCCTTGGAACCTCGCCCCCGCTGTAATTAATACCCCTCCCCATTCTCACCGCCCTCCTCCCGAAGGTAATGAATGAAACACCGCGAGACGAGATTCTCGCGACGTCCTCATAGATGCTGTTTGATTAACGCATAATTTAACAGGCATCTGATACTTATATTTATAAGGTTCCAAGAAGGATTCTGTTTACATGAATACTAAATACCTGTAAGTACCTAATTACTTGTGTTTTTGGACAACTCACTAAATTAATAAAATCATATTATCTTTCGGTCGTGTCAATGCACGACTGCTATTATCCTGCATCACTTTTTGGTTAAGAGCATGCGTGAAACGAAGAACATGATGCAAGGGAAGCGTGACGTGCCAAGACAAAGATTCCTGACGGTCCGTTATCTCTGCCTACCCCGCAAGAGTCATAGCATGAAGGTATGTATGCATGTATTTAATAAGATTGATTAACCGACCATAGAAATAGGTGAATATAAACTTTTAGCAGTGTCGTAAGTATTTGTGATGCAGTCCTAAAAAAAATGGATTTCAAAATCGGCCGAAGAAATAACGTCGCATGATAGATACTTATCGCGAATTGTTTCCCGAACCGTGGCGCCTTTCCGAGCGTAAACAAAGCGCAGATGGCGAGCGTTCGCGAGCGCAAATTAGCGAGCGCTGCGGAGTGGGGCCAGTGAAATATCGCCGGGGAGCGGGGACAAACTGTACCTAATTCAGATACATGGCTGCTGGAACCGGAGTCGCTGCCAGCACCCAGCCAGCTGTACCACTGGTCTCTGTATATCTACATAGGTATGTAATATATATATGTGTGTACAGGGCTAACGCGTCAGGGTATAAAATAATTTAAATAAAACCTCTTAGTGGAAGGATCTACGCGAACTCTAAAGGTTATCGCACACAGATCATCCCGGCACCTGATCAGCGACGCTTCAACTCGAGCGGTTCAATATTCTTTGTATGAAACTCGATACTGCAATCAACTTCGTAACGGCATCGCCTCGCCTCGAGACAAGCTAGCCAAGAGTAAGAGAGCCAGCGTAATTACCAGCTCATGTGAGGTACTCCATCTAAATCCTCAAGGTTAGCAATGCATTAAAAACCCTCTAATAACATTACAGTGTGGTGAGATGAGTACGGGCGACGGTAACCATTTACCATCAGATCGAGAAGATTTTACTTTTACCATCAGATTGTCTTAGGGTAAATTATTAAAATGAAGTAAGTGTATAATCTTGAGACGAGCTTCTAATGCTGTCAAAACCCTCTCTACAAGAAATGCTATAAAAAAGAGTTATCTCACCTCTCTCTCTGGAACTTGAGCGACTGCACGCGCTGTGGCGACTTCTGCCTGAAGGTCCACAGGTGGAGTTGGTCGTCGGCCGTGGCGGTGACCAGCGCGCCCTCGTTGATGAGGAACTTGGCGTGCAACACGGCCTCGGGCAGCTCGTGCCGCGCGTGCGCGTCCACGCCCGGCCCGCCCAGTCTGAGCTCAGGGGTTAAGGAAACCAGAAGCCATATCGTACTGTATCGTTAGAAAAACCGGGCAAGTGCGTGCCGGTCCTCGCTCTGTCTATACGGATACGCACTAATACGCACACGCACACACACATACATACATACATACACACACACACACACACACACACACACACACACACACACACACACACACACACACACACACACACACACACACCACACAATATGTATTTATTTATTTATTTTTGGTAAATTATTACCTAAATTCATCATATAAGTATTTAATCTTTTTGATTTTTAGTTTTTAATTATATATTTTTTACCCACTTCACTATCGCTCCCACTGACATCTTGGGATAAGGGGTGAAATGAAAAACAGCGCTGCATATTTGGTATCCGAGTATGTCGGCATTTGCTGAGTTTCCCCTCTTGAGCCAAATATACAGTAACATTATATACGATTTTATATTATATTAGTGCTTTGTGATCTGTTTTCTCTATTTGTTGTTATCTGTTGTTTTCTATTTGTGCAATAAAGTGCATTTTTACTTTTACTTTACTTTACTTTATAATTGACGAGTTTGACGGGCGCTTGCGTCGTTATTTCCCCATGAAAAAAATCATATATTTGTAAAATATGGATTTACAAGTAGGTCAACCAAAAATTGTGATAATAAAAAGCCTTCAAAGGCCTATAATAATATACATTATAAATATGATATAATTATAATTAACGAGAACAGTATCTGGTTTAATAATGGCCTAAGGGGTGGATGCCTGAAGCATTAAAATGCTGTTATTACTAGCATATCAGATGAGTGTTTCATTATAATCACGGATGTCAGAGGAACGCCTGCAGGCTGTAACCGATGTGTGTGACGAGAAACTAATTGAGCTGTCAATAGTGTGTGCGAACCATTCAGTGACATCGGTTGCTGTGAGTAACTCCTTTGTGCAACACCACCGGACCAGGCCTGTGCTGTAACTAACTTAGGCTCACACGCGGTGACAACTCGGCAGATGGTGTCGGGAAACACGAACAAACTTATCCCATTTAAGCTTACGCTAGCAGGAACGGTGAGAACACCTATTCCACTGAATTTTAAAGCAGTTGTAGAGGTCTCTGCAATCTGTAGAGATTGCAAGATCATTTTAGGACCTCAACTTAACCCTCATCCAATGCAATTTAATTTAAAAGCCATGGTTATAGAAATTGAGCAAATTCCCATACAACTAATTAGGGTCAAAACCCGACTACTTTTCACAGAATGATACTTTTAAGTGTTGGAAGAAAGGATTTTTCAATATTCATTCTGAACTGAACCGACTGGACAAAAATAACAAATCCAACAGAATACTTTTAAAAAAGCAACAGTTTCCTGCGTTCTATTCCACGCCACATTTCAAGCGTCATCCTGTCGGCTGCAGCGCACAGACGCCGTGGTTTCCATTAAGCTAATGCATCGGCGTGTGTTTCACAGCGTGGAACGGAACGTTGCTGCGAACTCATTGGCTATGCTGACGAGCTGTTTACTCTGCGGTAATGCGCCTTTAGTGGTATTGGGCTCCGGTCAGTTTAAATCACAGTCGGTTTTAACAGAGTATACTAAACTTTTGACGGTGCTTCTAACGGGATCATTGAAACTTTAATTTATGGTGCCCGAATATCTATCAATGGTAGAGCTGGATTTCCACAGATCGTCTCCAGGACCCCAGGCTACGAAGCAACAATCCTTGGAATTACAAGTCAAAAATGGCAACATTAATATAAATCGCAGTACAAAAATGTAGTCAACTTGACAATCACATGTTCATATGAGCCGCCTATTTGGGTCAACTGATAGATCCTAGGTCCTAGGCCTGTGTCTCCCAACTTCCATTTTGGGTTTAATTGAAAGCTGAACGTGTATCGTCTGGACGCTCCGATCCCATCGCTAGCCTGGCATGTTGACGTAGTGTGTTAGTTATAACAGGATGTAACGGATCAGAAACATCGAATGCCAGTAACTTCAAAGCCTGTCAATATATGAAATTTCCAGGTTTACCGAGACCTAGAGCGGCTGTTCAAAGAATTTCCGTGTCAGCTGTCAGCACTCGGCTATCAGGCGGAGTGCTGGAGTAATCTAAGTAGGGATGTGAGAGGTTCGTTCTGTGAACTATATACGTTCACATTGGTCTTACAAGTGGGATACGATCTCTGGTTTTTAATTAACACAGCGACACAAAAGACAGGTATACAGAGTTGCATTTGAGTCATCCGATAGAGGTAATAATGTGATAAGAATACGTTGTGAAATAGACAGAGAGGGTTATTAAGAGATTCTTAAAACATTGATCGAATATTTATGTACACTCAAGCGAATACAAGAACTTAAAAGAAGTTACTCACTTTATAATTATCGCGGAGGTTGCTCCGACGTTTCGGTCTACTCAGGACACCTTTATCGAGGAGCATGAAGTGTGCGACCGCCCGGCGCGGTTTGATTCAATGTTGTCCAACGAATATAGTTCCAAAGATAATGCACAAATTACAAACCCTCCTTTTGACTTAGCCGTATAGTCATAAAGACATTTTCTAACAACAGTCGGTTAAAACGAGTTTAGGTACCAACGTCTATTCTTGAAATATCGAAAACTAAATGATTTTCTATTAGGAAATAATGACAGATCTAACCAGCCGTATTTTCTGAGAACACCCTAGTAGGGGAGTCGAGTTATCAACCAGTCTGTTACCGTTAAGAGACGGCGACGGCGCCATTTTGAAAAGAGTGGAATTTTCGAGATCATGATACCGGAATAGCGGGCGAACGGATCGCGAACTATCTCGTCTCGAGAACGACAGCGATTTGCGGAATTGATGTCCACTTGCTCAGCCCCGGTGGAATTTTCTATTTTACGAGTATTCTCGCAAGTTTTCTCTCGTGGCTTTCAGTTTGCAAACTTTTTGCTCTATTAGAATTCTTTTTAAATGGAGATAGCGAACGGAATATCAAAACTTCGCTATCTTCATTCAAATGCCAGTCATGCTGCACATTTTCAACCATGATCAAGGTATTTGAAGGGAGACAGATAGTTTTTACAAATATTTTTAAATAAAGGAAGCAAAGAATCTTTCCGGACTTCAACCGATAACTCCAGTAGGGACACGTCACTTCCTCATAGACTTCTGTATTCAAGTTTAGATTTTAGCAACTTTAAGTTGTCGTCGAAATATTGACAACATTCTTGTGTTTTCATCGGGAGCACAACTTTTAATGAAAATGGTCAACCTGCTTTTAACAGTCTAGACGGAGCTGGGTCGGCCGGTAATCTAGTCAATCCAGCACATAGGACCGCTAACGTGTCTAAATGCGGAAACAGGAGCCCAACAACCTAACTTATGGTTTTAACAGCAGTTTACCAAAGCCCGTCAAGTAAACAACTTGACGAAACTCATGTTTGTCAAAAAAGAATTTGACGAATGTCGTGCCAACCTCGCGGCGAAGCATATTACGTCGTATACTCTATTTGTACCGCACACAATTCCATCACGGCCGAGCTGTGTACTCGGCGCGCCGCAAACGCGGAGTTGCGAACAAACAAACAAACAGACAGACAAACAATCTGGTCGCTCGAGTGTTGACACAGCGAGCTTTCTGATTACCGTAGCGTTCGCTCCACAGCCTTCTGTTCCCTTTGTGGGGAACGCTGTTGAAACATATTACCGTACACTCAGCCAATGTGCCACACATAAATGACAGTCTATGTATGGTAACTGTACACTAGCGACTTGTAAACAAATAAGAAACTTCTTCGGCCAGCTGAAAATCGGCGCTGTGGCTTGTCCCAGCATTATGCTGAGCTGGTGTACCCTTTTTGGCACTGTACCACACCGGATTTTTTGTGCTGCATGTATTATATCCTTGTATACTTCTGTATTGTGTACTTGCTATATTCTGGTGTTTACAGTGCTAAATAAACGTTTTCAATTTCAATTTCTTCAAGGAGATAAGTTGATATGATAACGATTTGGACCTTTGGAATCCTAATTCTGAATCCTGGCTCTTTAGCCATAGAACACTGCGCCAATCAGAATGTTAACCGACCGCAGAACGCTTGATCGCCTCGTTTTGGAATGGGCCCTGCGTTCTACGACTGGAAAGACTTTATAACCGATAGGACAATCTAGTTCAAAATTGCCAACAGAACAGACTACCTTATATTTTCCTAGCTTCATTAATAATAAACGATGTAATAGCGACCCTTATATTGAAGCACAGACAGAACTCCCAGCGCACTTACTGCGGGCCCGGGCAGACATGTTCCAATATTTACTCAAACGCGTATTACACAAGTATTATTACACGCCGACGAAGGACAGGGCAGGGCTAAGGTTGGGAGTTGACTTTTATTCTCAGAAGATGAGCTCTTCTTCCATTCCAGGAAAAACGAAAATGTGAAAGGAACTGTTAAATAAAATAAAGTAAATAAATAAACGAAGGTTGTGGACATAGGTCTCAGAATATCCAGTTTGAAGTGGCAGTGGGCAGGTCGCCTGATGCGGGGCAGTGTCAGGTGGAGGCCGCGGCCTGCAGGTCGGGCGGGGAGCGGGGAGGGGCGACTTATGACCAGCAGGTGGGTGCTTGTGGGCTAGAAACACTACCGACCGAGGAAAATGGAGGGAGAAGGGGGAGGCATATTCCAAATATTGGAAAGTGAGATGCTGCAGATGTACGAATGAATTAATGAAATAAACTACTCGTATATTCTGAAACTAACAACAATTATGAATTTAATTAAACACTGTAGTTCCTGCCCTATCCCTATCCAAATAACCCAGTACGAAACGATACCTTGCCCTTAAACATCGCCTATAACGCTGAAAACTGTTGAAATTGCCCAAACAAAGTTCACAAGTAAATAAAAATGAACACAAACGAGCCAAGTTTAAATGGGGCGCGCAATAAATCGACTGGAGGCGCCAAACTTTCCTTTCGTTTGCCATTTGCAGTCGCGCTCGCTGCTGCCGTCTCCTGGTTTTTATCGAGATTGCCATTATTTAATTTGCTTTTTAATGAATTAATTTTAATAAACCAAACATGGAGAATAGGGATTCCAAATAAAATACTTAGGTACTTAATTTTGGTTATTCCACGGCGGGAACTAGACCAGTCCAAGGCGTGCACACACTGACGCTGGCCAACAGTTTCTATACGCTTTTCTCATTCATTTATCCATCCATGCATTTTCGCTATTTAATACAGAATCCATACTGAAGCTCGTGCTCTCTACCTACCATGCAGTAAACATGGAGTTATGTTTTATTCTTTAATGTCTCTTCTATAAACCTTTGTTTTTTCCTGTTTTCATTCTGAACACCCAAGAATCACAACACTATAAAACTTTTATCTTATTGTACATATACTTTCATGCACTTTCCAGTCTAACATAAGAGAGATGCCATCATTTGCCGAGGAGGCTATGAAGATAGAAATGAAGACAAACATGTGGTGTGAAGCATTGGAAGTGTGCACCGTGTGTATCACAGAGGACCAGTACCTTTCTGCAAACATTCTGAAGGATGTTGTTGAATTCATTTTAGTATAAGAAGCTACAGGTAGTATTTAATTACCAGTGCTCCATACTCAGCCTCATCGTCACTTCCCATCAGGTTAAATTGTGTCTAACCGCGGATCTAGTTCGACCATTAAAAAAATTAGAACAGTAGACAATCAGCATGCACGTGACCGAATAGAGTTTGAATTCAATTAGAGTTTACATAATTCAGTAGGCACGAGTTGTAGCCGAGCCTTTCAATCAAAGAAGATCAATCGTAATTTAGCTCGGCGCGGGCGGCGCGGGCGGCGCGGGCGACGCGGGCGACGCGGGCGCGGCGTTCATTACAGTTTCTGAAGTGTAAGTACAGTTCGTAATCCCGGTAAGGCGGCAACCGAATGCAAATTATAGTGCGTACAGTCGACGGGAGGTGGAGGAGGGGGGGATGGGAGGGGGGAGGGTAGGGGAACAGGAAACGAATTAAGCATTGTGCCATATTGTGTCGAGTTGGTGACGGTTTCGAGATATTGCCGACGGAAAAGGGACCGCGTGGAAGATTAAGGGTTTAGTCTAACACAAATGAAAACTTTAGCCATACCACGAGGGACAATGTCCCATGATGAATAAAGAGACATATAATGGATTTTCATTGAAGATTACGCTGAATATATAGAGAGCACATATTTTTGAGAATGAAACTGTACTATAGCAAGTTATACGCGGCATTAAATATCCGAGCTGAAGATATTGAAATCACAGAAAAATTCAAAGTTCCGGAATTAAAAATCTCCTCGGGAGACAATGCTGCATTACTATTTACTATTCTGTGGCATAACTATAACCAAATTACTCGTTTGCCACACATGAACAAGTGTTGCTGGTAAACGAACGATTGAAATACTTTACCAAGTTCTGATTCCAATCTGAAAAGTCTAATGAAAATTTGTAAATTAAAGAAAGGAAAAATGAAAGTGAAATAGCCGGGGTCGTGCTAGACTGACCTTTAAAGATCAGATTGATACCCGTAGAGTGCTCTTAGATTTTAATATACAGAGCAGACGACCCCAACGGCGAACATGCGTGAAATGACGAATGACTGTAGATGAAGCACCCTTGTTTGAGCACCACGCCTACCCCGCAAGGGATATAGCGTAGCGTGAAGTTATGTATGTTTCTGTACATACATAACTTCACGCTATATCCCTGTCGTGTCGTGTCCGACACGAATTAATTTATCTTATAACAGAAACGCCAAGGAACGCAACGTGAGACTAACGTAAACCAGAAGAAATCATTAATTTTCATTTATAAGTCAACCTGCGCACTGTCAAACCCCTATCCGTCTTGGAACTACGCGCGGGCACCTGTCGGATTGTATGTCAATACCTACCCCGTCCCAGACCGGGAGAGATTCAGTGCTCGTTAGCTTTATTGCGCGGCAGCTGCTGTGACGGCGTTTTTATTATTACAATACTTTTGCAAATAATGCCGAGTTATGTGACATTTCAATCCGTTTAAAAATCGGAACTGGGAACCGACTCCAAACAAAAGCATCGGCTGCTATTCCTTATAAGCTATACCTGGATTAATCAGTCACCTATCAGCATTTGAATATAATAATATTTTAATTTTATTCTAACATAGAAATGTTGTGTAGAGTTTGGAGACTGTACTGAAAACCGCACAAGAAGAAAACGAAACACGCACTCTGGGTAAGATTTTTTGTCCCCAAAGAAATATTACGTTTCAATCCCAATTAAGTACATTCAGTTACACTCAAACAAAGGTGTAATCACGATTTTTATACAAAATCATTTTTTGCGCAATAAAAAAGAAGTCGAAATAAAACAGATTGTACAAATTGCGGAGTTGTCAGACTGACGCTTTGTCCACGAATCACGGCTCGGCTGGGCGGGCACGGGGGCTCAATTAGTGAGGGGCTCGGAGAGGACACAATTAGAGTACGATTTGAAAAGTTGCGCAATCTGCGATGAACTCGCTTCAGTTAAAACGATTATTTTATTATAAGATGGTTCGTCTTTAAAATTAGTTACAATAGCAAAAGTATGTTGACCTTCGCTTGGTAACATTAGGTCAATTAGTGATACAGAAGCGCCTTGCAAGTGATCAGCAACGTGAACGTGTTTTCTTTAGAATAGTGGACGTAAAACCGTAACTAGTCTTTTTCACAAGAATCCATATTTTATTTAGGTTTTTATAAAATTTCGATGTGCCTTCCTGTGTGAAAAGGTCTATAGACCATTACAACTGTACTGTATTTCTTGCGAATAAATGTCATTTCATTTATCTCCCTCGATCTCACATAACTCTCATAAAATTTTATAAAGCGGCTCGAAGGACCACTTATGTAGGATATTACACTTATTATTGTGAAACGAATTAATAATTCATTTTAAATTATTTAGTTTTTATTACAAAACTTTGCACTGTTCCCTATGATAATCACAAAAAAACAGAGAGCGATGCCTTGTTTGTATGTACCAGAACGAGAGGGAAGATTCGACGTGTGCGTTTAGTTTAACCATAATATTTATAATCTATGCTGCGTTTCGTATACTTCTCATAATTTTCTGACGAAGTTAGGAAGCAGGCCGACTTTTTAAGAAGAAGAAAAACACTTTAATTTTAATTGTGTTGGTGCGAAAGTTTGGGTCCCTGTTATCAATTACGCGTCTACAAGGAACTGTAATAAGGACCGGTCTCATAGATCACGCGACCCGACCCACCACGACAATTATAATGAATCGTCTGGAGAAAATGAGTGGGCTGGAAGTACTCAGGTTGACTAAAGCGGCATATGACTAAAACAGAACGTGACCTATTAGGTCACGTTCTGTTTTAGTGTTCTGTTAATTGTTTATTATTAACATTAATTAGCATGGTATATGGATTATATTTACATAAACTAATTTCTTTAAGAAAAGAAAAATTTACCTCTTGTTCTTCTTCCTCGGAGTGACTTACACTGTCCTCTAGTACAATGTTATTGTAAACATATGATGATTGTATCTTAGGACACGTCTTCTTCAAGTGTCCTTGCTGATTGCAAACCCTGCATACATATTTTCTAAACTTGCACGTATTCGATGCATGCCCCGTTCTGCCGCACGTCTGACAGGGTCGATGACCTTGCGGGTTAGCCGCTGACTGCGCCGGCGGCGGCGCGCCACTCTCCCGGCGCCGCCCGCCACTGGATCCATAGCCGCCGCTCGCTTCCTCCCGGCGGTGACGCGTCGGCGCTGCCCGTGATCCCGTGCCCGCTCGGCGCTGCCCGCAGCCGATCACGTGGCACGCGGCCGCTCCGCCGCCGTCTCTGCCCGTCGAGGGCCCGCGCTCCACCACCGCCGCGTTTGCTTCAGCTGCCTCCATCGATATTGCCAACGACAATGCCGTGCTGAATTTTAAATCTGATTCCGCGAATAAACGCTGCCTAATCGTTTCATTATGAAGTCCACACACGAACTGATCTCTCAAACTTTCATCGAGCCATGTTCCGAATTCACAGAACTGTGATATTTTTCTCAAGTCCGCTACGTACTCCGCCACTGATTCACTGTTCGATTGTTTACGCAAACGGAATTTGTAACGTTCAGCTAGAATATTTGGTTTCGGTTGTAAATGATTTGACATTACCTTCACAAGGTGAGCGAAAGTTTTTGTGGCCGGCTTATCGGGTGTGCACAGCGTCACTAATAACTCATAGCTGTCCGCCCCCATAAGAGTTATTAAAATTGGTACTTTAGCTTCTTCTTTCACTGCATTTACTATATAATACTGTTCTAAACGATCCACGTACAGACCCCAATTGTCCGTTTGCACCTTAAACACATCCATTTTTCCGACCGCCATTGCTCGTTCGTTTTGCACCAAAAAAAAAACTAAAAAAATGTTCACTTTCTTTTGTTTTTTTCTTTAAATTTTGCGTAAGTCCGTCACTAACTCGTCGCCAGTTTGTTGTTAGTGTTCTGTTCTGTGCTCTATTGAGCACAACCCACCAGAGATAGGGTGCCTGAGACATGAAATGTATCTTATCTTAAAAAAATAGCTAAGTTCATTAATTTGTTTTCTTGAAATCGTGTTTAGAACACGAGCACAATGAACGGGACAATGTTGAGGAAACTAGAACATCGCGCTGTGATACAATTCCAAACAAAACAAGGAAAAAGTCTAAAAATTATCCATGGAGACATCCATGGCGACCGTTTGCCAAGAGTCTGCTCTTTCATTATCAACAGTTCCAAAGCGGTCAAGTGAACTTAAACGAGGCAGGGAAAGTATTGAAGACGACCCTCGCCCTGGGCGGCCGATTGAAGCCACTCAAATACTTATTTATTGAACCTTTGGGGAACTTATAAGATCACTTATAAGATACTACTGATGGTAACGTGGAAAAGGTCTATAAACTTGTATTAGAAGACGCTCGAATCAGGGTGAAATTAGTATCAGAGTTAACCGGCCTAACCGTTGGTATCATACATCCTCCATCTTTCATAATCGTCTAAATCTGTCAAAAGTCCCATCAAAAGCAGTTTTTGGATCTCAGCTCTGTGGCGAGAACACTGTCGAAGTGATCGAGCGGATTGTTACCGGCGATGAAACCTGGGTTCATCACTGTGACCCTGAAAGCAAACAAGAGTCCATGCAGTGGCACAAAGGCACAGAGCACCCAAAGAAGTTTAAAGTGGCTCAATCCGCTGGAAAGGTGATGGCCACGGTGTTTTGGGATTGCAAGGTAATTCTGTTAATTGAATATAAAAAAGGAGGTAAAACTATAAATGGGCCAGGGTATGCCAATACTCTACGACGACGATTAAAAGAAGTCATTAAAGAAAAAAGACGTGGAAAGCTGGCCCGCGGTGTTTTGCTTCTGCATGACAACGCGTCCGTGCACACGACTCAAATTACCAAGGTTGCTGTGCGGGAGTGTAGGTACGAAGAAATTAATCACCCACCCTGATTTCTTTTTATTTCCTAACTTGAAGAAAGATTTTCGTGGAAAATTGCCCGATGATGAAACTCTGAAGATGGCAATAAACGGTCATTTTTCAGAGAAGGAAGAAAAATATTTTTCCAAGGAATTGAAAAGCTCATTGCTCGATGTAACAAATGTATCCAAATTAAGGGGAATTACGTAGAATAATGATAATATAATTTTGTTTATTTATCGTTTGTTTTATGCCAATACCGAGAATTTATTGAACGTCTCTCGTAGATCCTTACCGATATCAAATTAGCGAAGAATTTCTTGATCTGTCACTAACAAATGAATTGGATTTGTATTCTCTCGTTATTGTAATGCCTACATTCAATTAAAGGTGAAAGTGAAAATTCTCGTATTCGGCAGTAAAAATAGATTCAATCAGAAAGTGTCAAAATAGCTTAACTTCGCATTTGAGTTTCGAAGAAGAGATGGCAATATGAAACTAAGGGGTTTCCTTCAGCTCATAGATTTCTCCTGATGTCGAAAGTTTCAGCGTTATACAAAGTGATAGGCAGAAGGAAACAGGCCGAATCGCTTCCAGAAAAGGATGGTAGTGCCTCAAGTGCTTTCTGTTCGACTGCTATAGATAAGTAACATAAAAAAACGATTCTTGTACACTGAAAAAGAAAAACAGAATTAAAATTAATTTGATATTACTTGCCCTCGCGGGTCTAATCTAACTAATAAAATAATCCTGCCAGAAATTAGTTACAGGTTAAAAAAACGCTCGTAAACTTACTGGACTTACAGGCACTTTGTAATCAAATCCGAAGCACAGAAAAAAATTAATCAAGCCCTGTCCACCAACGCGAGCTAATTAAGTAGCTAGGGAAATTATTCAAAGATGGCGGCCTTTAGAAATAATTCGAAAGGAAAAGTAATTTATACCAAGCAGGAGGAATTTATTAGGTTCGCAAATATATTTTCTTGAAGACGAAAATGACCATTTCCTCACTGCTTATAGTGATTACGTCACCGACTATTTATTCTGATTGCGATGCCATGAATATAATATACATAGTTTATTCTATGTTAAATTAAAGATACCAATATTGGTTAACTTTGTAACGATGTCGACTTCATCGTCCATATCAGCCTCCTCGCCATCAATTTCAACCTCATTGTTAGCGTTTATCTCACCTCATTTCGTGTTGGCATCTTCATTTCTTCATCTATATTTTCAAAATTCAAATCATATTCCCATTCCATTATTCCATTAATTTCATTGTTTTTACTTATTCTCTATGTTTTGTCCTGAACGGACGTATATCCGTTTTATAAAATTGTCTCCTACTACTACCTATTTTCTACTATTGTGTTGTTCTGTTCCTGATAAATATAATATCTACTATTACCAAGTTCTTCTATTACTTCATCTGCACACTGTCCTAGAACCCTGCTAGCCGGCACCTAGAGGGCAGACTGTAGCAACTTTAATGTTATAGTTAGACAGAAATCGGACGAGTGGCGTCCTCTCCTCTAGAATGATGATGTGAGCACTGACAGCGAGACAAAGGGTTTTGTTTGTCCAAATGCACGAATAGTTCCATTCATTTAACATTTCAATGCCCGACTAATGTATGGGAAAATGCTCACATTGAATGCGTCAACTGCCTGCGTTGTATCGGGAGCTCAAAACGAACCTAAACCGTGGTAAGAATCCCGTATCTAACTATAACATTATATTGGTTAAATTAGACTGAATCTATTGGAATGTTTGATATAGTACCCGCACTTACAACCACTCTCCGATCACTAGAGGGAGGAGTTCCGCTGTTACGAGGGTTGTATAGTATAATTATAATATTAATATTCGACGAAAACCAATAATCAAATTACGTACTCTGATAACATGTCTGTCTATACCTACCCGTACCTATATCATACAATAATTAAAGTTCCGTATGTAATCAATTATCATTACAAGTACGGGTTAATAACTTATTAATACGGTATTAACAAAAAAAAATTATTGCATCAATCAACTTACATGGACATACTAAAGAAGGATCTAAAATTTGTTTTTCGATATCTCAACTAACATCAGAGATATTAATGGTTAAAGTAAGTACTGAACAGATGCTCTGTCCCTTTTTAGTAAAACAGCCCTTTATATGCAGTCCGACCTGCTTGTATGGCACTAGAGAACAGTTACGTCATAAAACTTATTGCCGTTTCTTTCTACCGTTCTGATTTGATTGCATGTAGCTATTTTATTTTTCAGCGAATTTTAATTCTGTTTTCACATTTGACCATCAATTAATGACATTTTCTTAATTTTTAAGAAATGCTCTAATATTTGATACTTGGACTTGGAATCTACCGTTTTGAAACTGGATTCAAAACGGTAGATCCTGATCCTGGATTCATTGGCCAGAGTGAATAGGCATTTGCTGGACCCGCATGCTCCGTCGTCGACCTCATCGTCGCTTACCATCAGGCAAGATCGACGTCAAATGCGGGTTTGGTAGTCAATAAAAAAATATATAAAAAAATCATCAGGTTACGAGTATACTAGTAATTTCTGGAATTGATCTTTTTGATACTGAACTTTTCGGTAAACTGGTCATAGGGATACACTGGTCATTTTGACACACTAGTCATTGTGAAGCGGAAGTATGGTGTGAACAAGAACACATAATACGAACAGCTTTGACTAATTTATTAGAGGTTTCTACAAGAGAGGATGGTTTATACCTAAACAGGTAATAAAACCCTGGAATAACTATAAAATTAAATGAACGAAGCCACCTGCAACAATTTTTCCATCATGCAAAAACAACTGTGCCAGGCACTGATAATAAATCACAATTTCACATAACATAAAATCATTAAGATTGTAACATCGATACCATTCTTCCTTTCAGGCTATCACCGAATCTGGCAGCTTGCCAGGCTAGGAAATAGGTATAGGAAATGACAATAAGCACTGTAGACTTGACACGATAAGTCCCCACTTCCACCCTTAAGGCTAGGTCTCCACGGGTCCGGTTCGGATCGTTCCATCAGATCAGTTTATCAGACTTCAAGTGGGAGGAGGGAGAAACGCATGTGATTGGTTGCAGCGAACCGAATCGGGACTGGAACCGGACCCGTGAAGTCCTCCTCTAAACCGCCAACGACCCCCCTTTCCCCCTCGGGTACCGGAAACACCTGCGAGGGGTCCAACGATAAATATCGTCGAGAAATCCCTCTTGACTCAAATTACACTAAATCCAGTAAATAGGCATTTTAATTATTTATGAGGCAATTCGTTAATTTGAGAGGAGGAAGGAATTTGCGACGCGGCTAATCGGTCTGGATTATCTGTTTGGAATTGAACTTATACATTTCAGCTCGGAATTTCTAGTCTTTGGGCTGTTCAAAATGTACATATTTTCAATTGAATCGAACTATCTATATATGAAAGGGCTCTTTGTCGTGATTGAAGAGTAATAAACCAGCTCTCAGAACAAGGGCTTATGGAATTTATCATTTGAGTTTAGAACTCGAATCTACCAAACTGTTCTTGGTTCTGCGACAGTTGAAACATTTCACCTGAACTAACCACACTCATGAAAGTGCGAATCACAAAAGTGCGAATACTGAAGTAGGACAGCATTGAACTGAGACTTCGTGCTATGATAGACAGAACTCTAGGTAAGCACATCGACAACTCTGTTTCTCTGACGACTCTTTTTATTTCGACTTCGACATCAAAGTAAACGATTCGATTTATATTCTTCTACAAGTTCATCGCGTGATCTGTAACACCATTTGAATCTGAACCCAGGTGGTGCTGTTGAAGGACATAAACTATCCCGTCTGGAATGTCGCCAAGAAGGAAATTGGCGGCATTCGGCTGAATGACACTAAGCAAACTTGGCAGCCAACGCGGACCGCGCCTGTGTCCTCTGCAGGTCGCGTAAACTGTGTCACGTCTCACGAGCCCTCGATGGCAATGTGCGATGCAATCAACACGAGACAACCGACTAAATGACAAATGACTTAACGTGATCTGAAAACTACTAGATGAGATTGGAATGGAGATGTTTCCGCTGCCAATTGGTAATCTTTGCTTTATGGCTAGTAAAATAAACTAGAAATTGGAAATGGAACAATGGTGTTGTTTCTATTCCTTATCAGAATAAGAATATTTTCATTGTAAGTCACATAAGTACGTCATTTTTTTACTCTACCACCGCTTCGGAAGGTGCTTATAGCTGAAGGAAAAGAAGCGGCGCAAGAAACTATCATCAGCACGTCTTTTAAAATAAGCATACTTAACAATATTTATGAATATAATCATATACACAATGTGCAGAGCTGGAGCTGAATTTAGGACCAAGACTCTTTATCATTTAAATAGTCATTTATTTTATAATAACCCTTTTTACATAAGGTCCGTCTTATATGAGCCTTAATTTTTTTTCTGTCATATTTATTACACACACGCACACGCACACACACACACACCTTTTAAAACAAACTTTATTGAGATACTTATCACTTTCAAAATCGCTGCAGTGCAATCATACAGCTGCCAACTTGAAGGAAAGAATGCGCGTTTGTCCCCACTGTTACCGTCCCTAGGATAGACTATTTTCCTTTCATCCAAGATCGCCAATGTCAAACAACGGATACAACTTTCACCTTCACACTTAACATCTTCGCCCTCTAAAGGTGATCTCAGACCTTCCGGTGACGGCACGTTGATCCGTCACGTGCCCGGACGGTCAGCGCCGGACGCCGGACGCCGGACGTCCGGCCGTACGGCCCGGCCCCCAGGGACACCGATACCGCCTTATCTCTTGAGCGGTCTAGCTCGGGATTGTTAGACGTAATAGGATTTACTTAACACCTTTTCTCTTGATATTTTAAAATAGAATAGACTAACTTCCCCAAAATAAACTATATAATCTAAAGACACTTTCGCTAGGTACATAAAACAAAAAATTAAGGGTATCTTAGTTTAGATACTAGGTAATACTTTGAAAGTTTGTCTTCGGAATGCTTCTATTAGTAAAACGGATTTTATAAGTATGCCTTCTTTGATGAACCGTGATGAGAAATAAATTTTAGTATTTTTATCCTATCCACCACTAATCGTGAAAGTATTTTTTTTTCCACCTCAATCCCGCCTATAGATAATGTCGACCATGGGAAACAGACGCCGTCATAAACAAAATGGTTCTACATTAAAATATACCTCAAATTAAATATAAACTCCCAACCAAAACACAAAGCCCCCCACACACTCGACGAGATAACAAAACCCTAAAGTAAAATATAAATCCGGGATTAGCAACTATATGTTATTCAGCCTTCTCTGAAACTGAACACCGGCGCAATAACCTTTTAATTTAATCCTATTCGGTTAAAACGGTTCCCCGTAAAGCTAGTGCAAAAATAACCCCGTGGGGAAAGTAGGATTCTAATGGCGGATGGTAGGGTAAGGGAGAATGGCGGTCGGCGAGGATTAGTTGAAAGTATTTAGAGTTCGCTATCCGTGTGTGTGGGAGGCTTTATTTGGCAAGCGAAAACAATGGGCCAATTTGTAATATCGCCCAAAAACATTCAGACCACTTTTCGAATTCATTGCTTGTGAGTAGAGACCAAAATTGGCAGTTACTGTTATGGGCGATGATGTCTTGAGGCCTTAACAAAGATTTGATGACATGAGGAGCTCGTAGCCTAGTTGTGAGCACGATCCGAAAGTGATCGTGCAGGTTGAGCGACGTTGGCGCGGTCGGTACCTGGATGGGTGACCGCTAGTGGCATATTTCAACTGAGCTCCTCCGTGTCTCGGAAAGCACGTTAAGCAGTCGGTCTCGGTTGTTGTCGTTCGACAGCAGTCGTTAAACCATGTCAGATGCCTACGGGCGGCATAAACAACTCTGACAAATAGGTTAGCCACTTCTTCTTTTTCTTTCGTGTTGCCACTAACCATACGATAAGTAAGCAAGCAACAAAGATTTGTAGGCTGACTGTGTTTAGTAGCACCTATAATGGTAAGCTTAAATGCCGACTAAATGTTTTAGAGAGCCCCCATTATGTTATCAAATCCAAGTTGAATGGTGGTAACGCGAGGGGAACGCGGATCCCAATAAAGCGATTACAAACAACATAAAGACAAGAAACTTGTGCGAACCGATTGTAACACAACAGTCCCCCGGGGTACTAATTGCTGCGGCCACTTAGTCCAAACCATTTGCCATCGGCTATTACAGCGGTAGGAAGGGATATATTTAAGTGTATGCGAAACGACCGAACTGCTATCAATACATTTACATGAGCGGACGAGGAATCGGGCCACCTCACATCTCGCCTCATTAAAATATTTCAAGAGGGTTTTCGTTCCGCTGCTAACCTAAAGGACTCGGTTCAGGTGTCTCATGTGCCGGTAATTACTCTGGCTCTCTTACCTTTCCAACTGGAACATTGCTTAGCTGCTTTGCGGCAGAAATAGACAAAAGAATGATGCTTCCCCAGGCGATCCTGCTCATCAGAGTCTTTAAAATCAATAAAATATAAATACCAGTATCGAGAAACGTCCTCGAAGATAAAGCTTTATTATTTAAAAGCTTTGTGACGGCAGGAAATATTTGATTTGGATAAATATGATTTTGGTTATAGGGGATTGTATCAAAAGCCGACGACATTTAAAATGAGACCGCAAAGTCGCAGATTCGAGCCGATTAAACCACAAAGCTTGTATCGAAACTTTAAGCCAGTTTAATCCGCTAATATAGGAAATAACCGGATCGTGCCGGATTCCGCCGCCAAACGTTAGCGCCACTTAGTTTCCGAAAGGCTTTTAAAAGCCACGCCGTCTATTTGGCGAGCGCTTCAAGCGCTTTAAGCATGCCTGGTTTATGACTTTATGAGTGATGAGGTCAACCAGTTAAAATAACATTTCCGACTGGGATTTTAGATTCATTTTCCACAAATCTCTCGCGATAGCATTTTACGCTGATAAATCTAGCCTATATTTTGTGGCTATTTCGCAAACCTGCAAGGCTAGGTAAGTATGTAATTTGGCATATTTTGGCAAAACTATTTGTGAAGGTATGACTATGACGCAGAGTCAGCCTGGAGGGGTGATTTTATCCATTTCTGCCGTAAAGGAGTAATGCTTGCATTGCTGCGTTTTGGTTTGAAGAGTAAGAGAGCCAGCTTAATTATCTGCACATGAGGCATTCTATTTAAGTCCTCAAGGTCCTGAAACTATAATGAAATAACTATCTTATAAATATAAACTATCTTTGTTGACGACGGTGACCACTTACCATCAGTTGGCTGGAATGCGTATGTCTTCTGGGGGTAGCCTACCCGAAACCAGAGAGCTATAGGCTCCTTCCAATAAGCTGTATAGCGACATTGATGCAAAGCATCTTTAAGGAACAGGAAGGAGACCAAGGTAAGGGGTGAGCACAAAAGATCTCTGAGGGTCGAAGTGCCGCTGGGGTTATCCCTAGCCCCCTGTCATAAGATAAGATACCATCAGTTGCACTCCTCAAAAAAGCTACCATGAACTACCCAAATGATCTCGCGGGTAAGTACGTACACGAGACAAAAACATATTGTCACCAGATTACCGGTCGGTTGAACCGTCCTCAAGATAAGCAATGACGTGAAAGCCCACCGCGTCTGCACAGCGCCCTACTGTACACAGGCAACAGTCTATCGACAGGCAGTGCAACGACAGAAGGACACAAAACAAAACGGTGATGCACTCAACTAGATACAGCGGTTATCACCACGCGTGGACAACGCGCCGGTCGGAGAAAGTGTCACAGGCCATCAGATATCGGGTAACTGATGGTCAGTTACCGCCATGTTATCGGTATCGTCCACCTTATTGTTATTGGGAGACGATAGCGACGGCAGACAATGTAGCTATCGGCCGGCCGTGTCTATGTTAATTATATCAAGTTCGCATCAGGGTCGCGATCTTTGATCGCGGATCAATAAAATGTAAAAGTAAATTTTAGGAAATATTTCAATTCGATGCCATGTTATTATTATTTTACCGTAACATGGAAATATCAAATTCGATGCTCTATTATTACACAAATTACATACATGCTTACAGATTTATTGTTTCTTCAAATTACAGGCTTCATTCAAGGAAACGTTAATAAAGGACACAATTTTATTACAAAGAATTTTCAAACTTACTCGTAATTATTTTAAATAGATATTTTTCCGACTACTTTATTACAAAGCCGCAGTGTTCCATTTTGAGCAAAACGGTATAATGATTAACGCAATCAAAAGCTTTAGATAAATCCCAGTATATGCAAACCGCATCATGAAATCTTCCAAATCTTACTTCATCCAAAACACAGTCGTGAGTCGTCCAGTCCACTCACCCGATTCCTTCCGTTTCGCTCAAGCTAAAATAAACTGCAACACGTGTGAAAAGGATACATTCTGAGGTTGCCGCCCTTGTCTCCGATGGCGAGGAGTTTCTGTATGGGGTCCCAGGCCAGCGCCGTCGGCGAGAACGGGAACCCGTGACGGAACGTCTGCGGACAAACGGACACACGCGTCAGGCTGGGGACACATTTTTAACAAATCTTATTGCTGCATAACAAAAAATATAACAACTAGAATTAACAAGAAAACAATTGAAAAGTTAATGTATACCTACTGTATATTTAGAGGTAGAAAGTAGGTATCATACATTTTGCTCGTTTGGTTGCAGAAGCCAAAATGACTAGTCCCATTGACAATTACCATGCACCCAAACGATTTTGCCCATGATGTGAACACGTAAACTCGTACAGTTTGGCGGAACAATGTCAAAATGTAAGCTGAAAATCATACGGTCATTCTGGGGCTAAAGACTTTCAAGTTACAATGTATTTTATCAGCAGAATTATGTGCAAAAAATTGATAGATATTTACACAGTTCAATTCGGACAGATAATGCGATAATTATCTCCACAATTTAATGGTTCAGTCATCGATTTACTCTAGTAATATTTATCTTTGGGTTCAGTATACTTCATCATCAAAAAGAAGGTGAACCTATTCACAAATCGAGTCATCCGTGTACCTTGAAAATCATCTGTACATGTAAATAAAACCATTCCATAAGCAATAATAACACAATAATAAATGATATAAACAGGATCTGTTGACAATTGGCATGATGCAATATTCTGTGTTGCTTTCGTGCAAAGTACTCCATACCTTGAAATATATCAGGTAGGGCCGAGGTTAAAAGCGGGTTTGATCGTAAATAAAAATATTTGTCGGAGCATTGTGTGACAGTTTCGAATTGCATCTTGGATTCGTCATCCTGGAGTTATCTGTATGCCACATCCAGTAGTCGGTAACTTTGGGTCCCGGTTTCACCTGCATCTCCGATTGACACTACAAGCTACTTTCTAAATAAACGTCATACTTGTATGTTCTATAAGTAAGTAAGTAAGTATTAAGTTTATTTCACCGACAGCAAATCCGAAAACTGTTATAATTATAATTATATTGACAAAGGTAAAATACCGATAGCTTATCGAATGGTTTGCAGTTATTGTGAAAAGGACCTCGACTCGGCTTAATGCTGCAGAAAAGAATGCCTACAGCGCTGGTATTCTATTGGACCATGATCTATGGTTGACCGACGATGTCTAACATTGTTTCCCAATTGCAGGTGTGATTGATCTAAATGGCTAGAGATCTCAGAGAGTAATAAAAATTGCTATAAATCCCGAAATTGCAGAATAGCATTTCATAGACCAATAAGCCTAAACTATCCCTTCTTTCTCTAAACGCAGAGGACACGTTAAAAACACCCAAGAACGAAGAAAGGTTATCAACATCACCTGCACGAACAAACACTGTTATAGATGCAGCGTAGCAACCGATAAGGGAGAAAAATAACGAGATCGGGTATAAAATGCGACGCGGGCGCATGCCGGGCAGATTAAGGGTGAGAGTCAGTGCGAAGGGACCTCAGAGCGGTGACAATGAAGTTAGCAGTGTTACTGGCGGCTCTGGCCGTCGCGGCTGCCTCCGTGGTGAAGGACGACAACTTCGGCGTCGTCATCGGAAAAGACAGCCTGGGTGAGATGATTTCCATTGATGGCATGGAGAGGTCCCATTATTTCTGATGTACTCGCTCCACGAGATATTCAGTCCCAGGTTGATGTAGAAGGTGTGTATGGGGTTGTTCTTCCGATATTTCTTGAACTTATATTGAGGATTTTCGGATTTTTTTTGTCAAAAGGATTCATTGATATACAAAATTGCGAAAAATGTATAGGAGTTGCTTATTTCTGTGTAGGTAGGTACTTATAATCTAAAATAAGATTCTGAAAAAAAATTTTTTTCTTGATAAACTGTTACTTAATTATTTGGTAATGAAACTAATAAGTTGAAAGGCATAGCAAGTTATGGCGAGGCGAAGTTGTTCAAAATTTATAAAAGCTTGCGCATCCGCCCGGGCACCTGCCAGAGGCACGTTGTGCTTTATTATATAGGATACAGATATTACTATGCGAATTTGAAGGTATTGGACTTTTAAATTTATTTTTTGGCCAATTTTATTATTGCAAATATCCGCGTCTAATTAACGGTACACCCTATATATTGTATGCATGCGAATGATATGTGCTGTAATAGCTAGAGCGTCGGTGGCACAGTGGCTAGGACACTGAACTCCGATGCGGGAGGTCCGGGTTCGAAATCGTGCAGTGCCATGTACCAATGAGTTTTTCGTATTTTTCGAAGACTTACGTACATTTACCGACTGCTCTAACGGTGAAGGACAACATTGTGAGGAAACCTGCACACCGAGATGACCAGTGTGTAATATGGGGTAGGCACAAAAGATCCTCAAGTTATTCCCGGCCCCCATCATAAGATAAGATAATAGCCTTCATTCAAGTTGTAATCTCCACTGTTACACGTTATAATAAATTTAATTACGACCTAGATTAATATTGCTTTACCTTTATTGTTTTCCCGTCTACTCTCCTTATGTAATAAAGAGCTTTACTTTGATCTCAGGATCAAAATTACTCCCGCAAGTTCCATTTTAAATACCATATTGCAGATAGTTTAATAATTTTTGTACATGGTAATCTCTGGGTGCTCTTACCGAAGAGCGTGTACGAACTTTATGCGACCGTTCTATCTTCTTCACGCTCACCAATAGCTTCACACTATAAAGAAAGAACATAGTGGAAGAAGCGAAAACGGTATGTCAGGATCGTCGTAGCTCTTTTGTTTCTGCCACCCTGCGGGAAACAAGCGTGAGTCTATGTACGAGTATGTATGTACAATACCAATTAAGACGCCGACTCGATTACAGTGACGGTGGACGTGAAGACGAAGGAGCTATGCATCATGAAGCTGTTGAACCACATCCTGCAGCCCACCATGTACGAGGATATCCGCGAGGTGGCGCGCGAGTGGACCTTCGAGGAAAACACCGACAAATACCTGGTGAGACCCACCAGCCCATTCTAAGCCGTAGACTCTACAATAATGAACTTTTGTGCAATTACCCCAAGCCATCAGCTCCTAGCCAATCTAGCTCCTCAAACTGAAGGAAAAGGGATTTTGGTTGACGACAATATGACGATGACCGCAGTAGGTTTTCAGAATTAGACCAGGACATTGCTGATCATCCAATATCTATCTGATTCTACGCCTTTTGTCTGAAATTGTATTGCCCTCTAGACAAATTAGATATTTCAAATACCTTAAACGATCGATCACACTGGGCCTGTATATTGCTGGATATCTCATCTCATCAGCCTATTAATTGTCCCCACTGTTGGGACACCGGGCTCCCCTTGCATATACACAAGCGGGAAATAATGATAGAGATAATAGTTACCATGAGCATAGCTCATTCTGTAATATTTTTGGAACTAATAATATTAAACATTCTCATTTTGTTAGCCAAAGCCCTTTTAACAATTGGAACTTCTGCAGTTTAATGAGACAATTTTGATTTGACAGAAAGTTGACGTGGTGAGGACGTTCATCGACATGTTCAAAATGGGTATGCTGCCGCGCGGCGAGGTGTTCGTGCACACCAACGACAAGCACCTGTACGAGGCCGTCAACGTGTTCCGCATGCTCTACTTCGCGAAGGACTTCGACGTGTTCGTGCGCACGGCGTGCTGGCTTCGCGAGCGTATCAACCCCGGCATGTTCGCCTACGCGCTCACCGCCTGCGTCTTCCACCGCACTGACTGCCGCGGCATAACCCTACCCGCCCCCTACGAGATCTACCCCTACTTCTTCGTGGACAGCCACATCATCAACAGAGCCTTCATGATGAAGATGACCAAGGCCGTCACCGACCCCGTCGTCATGGACTACTACGGAATCAAGGTCACCGACAAGAACCTTGTGGTCATCGACTGGCGCAAGGGAGTCCGCAGCACCATGACTGAGAACGACCGCATCAGCTACTTCACCGAGGATATCGATCTCAACTCCTACATGTACTATCTGCACATGAACTACCCGTTCTGGATGACCGATGACGTCTATGGTTTGCATAAGGAGCGTCGTGGTGAAGTAGTGATGTACTCTTACCAGCAGCTGCTCGCCCGTCTTCGTCTGGAGCGGCTCGGGCACGAAATGTGCGACATCAAGATGCTGATGTTCAACGAGCCCTACAAAGTCGGCTACTTGCCCAAGTTGCAAATGCACAACGGCTGGGAGATGCCCTCTCGCTCCAACAACGTCGTGTTCCTCACACGCGAGAACATCAAAGAGAAGGTCCTTCTTGAAGACTTCGAGAACATTATCCGCGAGGGAATCCTGAAGGGCAAGATCGAGCTGGTAAGTTTCTTCACGAACAAATATTATCTAATGAGTTGAATAGAAACTGACTATCTCTTTCTTTCAGCGCGACGGTACACTGATCAACCTCAAGAAGGCCGAGGATATCGAATACTTGGCTAGGCTCGTGTTGGGCGGCCTTGGCATCAACCACGACGACGCTAAGATCATTCACATGGTCACCTTGTTCAAGAAGCTGTTCTCTTACAACCTCTACAACACTAATATGTGAGTTGATTTCTAAAGATGCATTCAAAATAGTTATGTTTTCCTTATTCTCTCTATTTCTCTCTTTTGGTTATTTCAGGTACACATACGTGCCCACGGCTTTGGACATGTACTCGACCTGCCTGCGCGACCCTGTTTTCTGGAGGATATTGAAGCGCATCAACGAGTACTTCGTTCTCTTCAAGAATCTGCTGCCGAAGTACACGCGCGATGAGTTCGAGTTCCAGGGCGTCAAGGTAGAGCAAGTCACCACCGACAAGCTGGTCACCTTCATGGACGAGTATGACCTAGATATGACCAATGCTATGTACCTCGACCAGGCCGAGCTTAACAAGAAGCGTTCTGACCACATCTACGTCGCTCGCACGCGTCGTCTGAACAACCATCCCTTCAAGGTGACCATCGACGTCGTCTCGGAGAAGACCGTCGACGCCGTTGTGCGCATTTTCCTCGGCCCCAAGTATGACTGCATGGGCCGCCTGCTCGACATCAATGACAAGCGCATGGATATGGTTGAAATGGACTCCTTCATTTACAAGTTGGAAACCGGAAAGAACACGATCGTCCGCAACGCGATGGAGATGCACGGCGTGATCGACGACAGGCCCTGGACTCGCCGCGTCTGGGACAAGGCTCTGGATAACACCGTGTCCGTGTCTGGCGACCGCATGTTGGACAAATGGTGGTACAGATCGCGCATCGGGTTCCCGCGCAGGTTGCTGCTGCCCCTGGGTCGTCTGGGTGGTCTGCCTCTCCAGATGTACGTGATCGTGACTCCGGTTCGCAACGGTCTACTGCTGCCGACCGTCGACATCAACATCATGAAGGAGCGCCGCTCGTGCTACTACAGCGTTTGCTTCGACATGATGCCTCTGGGCTTCCCCTTCGACAGGCCTATCGACATGACCCGCTTCTTCACTACCAACATGAAATTCGCCGACGTGATGGTGTACCGTAAGGACATGGCCACCGTCAACAAGGTCAAGGACATGGACATGACGGACATGGTGATGAAATGCGACGACTGCACCTATCTCGACAGCGATATGCTCGTGCGGCGGTCCTACAAGGACGTCATGATGATGAGCTCCGACAGCATGATGCGAATGTAAACCTAAAATTAATCATGTATTAATGACATTATTAAATAAAAGCATTCTATATAGTTGAATGTGACGCCATTTTTATTTCAGTTAGATGCAACCTATTGTATAGGCACAGGCACTTCCTCTATGACATTAACTTTTTTGTTACGAGTAATTCTAAAAAATCTTAGACCCAGACAACGATAGCGAAAGCTACCATTATTGGAACTGTGAGAAAGGTTAGAAAAGTAGACAGATAGAAACACCAGATTGCACACAAATATACGAAAGATACAAAATAATATAACAATAATAATATAACATTTAATCATACAGTGGTATGAGTCATACCAAAACATAATAATTAATCGTACAAGTAAATGTACCCAAACCGAAAATACTCATACTCATACAATTTATTGCTTTTCATGTGTAACAACTGGTCTTAAAAATATATATTATATGATCCTACATCAGGGTTTTTGATTAGGGCACCGCAATATAAAATAAGAGATTATAATAAATTATAATAGTAATAAATGCTAACGGGATAAATTAAATTAAATGTCATTATAAGTTATAATTGATTTTAAAGTTAGGTATTGTTTTTATCATCAAAAAACTCCTGCAGTGAATAGAAACATTTGTTAAGAAGATATAACTTTAATCCTTTATTGAATATCGAGTCTTTTAATTCAATGTTGACGATTTGTGAAATTTTGTTATATATTTTTATAGACATAACGAACGACTTAATAACTTTCTTCAGTCGAGTTTCAAAGGATTTCTTTGTCACGAATCGACAATCAGCATCTACATATTACCCTTACGAGAGCGTAGATGTATTTATAGAGAGGAAAGGTCCTAATATAGACACAAAGAGGGCAAGTGGGCTCGACAACATTCGGCATCCGGGGACGGTGCGGTGGTGAAACATTAGCCGACATTCTTGCTTTGATCCCGCCCCTTTGAGACTTGCCCTTTTCTTACGGACCTCGGCGCTCATCAACCCTTTGCGAGTAGCTCGCTACCTGTAAATAATGCGAATTTCTTGTAAACTCGACATAATAGCGTCTGCGACGTTGGTGACATGGTCTTGAAAGTTCGACGTAAACGATGAGCTTTCGACTAACTCTTAGCTCTAAATTTAAAATAGCTAAAACATTTTGTGACGAAAATTGATTACGAATAATGAATAGAATATAAGTTTTCTACCTAACTCTCGGTACAAAGAAGGGATTTGCGTATAACAGTGAAATGTAAAATGTTTTACATCTGATGTAAGTACAGGGATTTGAAACTTTTGAAGGTTCAAAGCTCCATTTGCACTCTCCGAATTTCCCATTTCATAAAGCTACTCGTATAAAGCTTAGCTTTTGAATACAAAGTACTCGTATCATCTGTCTGTCTGAACAAATAACATATGACGTCAGAATGAATGCAACAGTTTGCAAACAAAGTTATTCCCTTTGTACCAGCCCAGTATTGCCGGTACACCCCCGCCCCCATCCCGTTGTACGGGCGAGGCACCCGAAGCACAAAGCGACACGAGTCTCAGTGAAATATGCAGCTGCAATGCACGCGCGCTTTGATTGAACTGCTTCTCGAATATGTTTCATTTTACTCCCAGGAATCCTGTTGAACCGTGTTCAAATGAGTTCCGAGAATTCCGGATCCAACTAATTTAATTACGGTTTTTGTTCAAATTCAATTCAAACTCCTGACTGTCTGTATTTCCGAATATCGACTCTGACGACTCGACACGATATACATTTGGCTTTATAACTAGAGGCGCAGTAACAGAAAATAATATTACTCAATTCGAGCACAAACCAGACGGATATTATTGAGGAAAGACGGCGTGACAGCAATCATTACTGGCTGAATCGACAGTGCACCTTACTATATCGAAAAAATGTATCGCCGATCCATTTCAGGAAGTGCCTGTCACCAACACACAACACTTTTAACCGCAACGTTTGCCGACGTCAATATATCATTACTGCAACTGACATGTCAATATTGACACAGCGAATCGTTTCAACGGCCAATTTGTTCACTAAACTAATATGCCTGATGTTTATCTTGCGTCTTCGGCAGGATCGGAAATGGTCGTGATATCTGGAGGCACATGGCACGAGACACGAGGCCGATTGACGAGCCGATAGCACGCGAGGTCGCCTCGAGGGTGCACTCGGGGACGCAAGTGGAATGTATCGATAACGTTAACAGAAAACTCGACAAAGGGAATAAGTGATGGACTACACGCGTCCGGTTCCAGGCCCGGTTCGGTTCGCTGCAACCACCACCCTTCCCCCACTTGAAACCAGCGCTTCGTAATTGAATGGAACGAACCTAACCGTCGCTGAAACCGGATCATGCACGTCTAACGTGAGTTAGATTCAGTCATAATTAAGACATGTTCGATGAACTGCAGCTGCTAAAAGCAGACACTGTCTTTTGAACTAAGTTTTAACTGATTGAAGAACTATTTGATCCATAGTAAAGTATTCGTCTTGGACCATAGGGATTCCAAACGCCATGCTCGAGGAACGCCCGTGAACGAATTCTCCTAAATCTTTGTTCTCCACATTATAATCTAATATTCTAGTATTAAGAAATATAACCTAACGTAACAAAAGTTTTAACAAGTTACTGTACTTTAAAACTATCTAACTTACCGTTTAGATACGATAAATCACTTTCAGTCCTCATTATCACGGTTCTTTCCGAAAAATAGTTGCAAGTATTCTTGCAATACTCGAAGGCCCCTGCTTTCCATACTGCATACTTAAAGATCGAGGGACTTCATGAAGCTGGTAGTAAAGTACTAGTGAACAAGTTAGGTTAGGTCTCAGAGTAGCGCTGAATGAAGATAGATTTCATTTGGTTGGAGCTACGTGATTGATGTTCAGTCGTTGTGGCAGAGTTTTAAGGACAATTTTAGAGACGTTCTTCACGTTAAACCAGAAACAAATGTGAGTTTATCTATGTCGTAGTAAACAGAAGACTCAAAATTATATGACAAACACCTTCATCAGGAATAGATAGGTACAGCATTTATCCCACTTCGTCTGTCGAGTCAATTTCATCACGAGACTAGCTTCAAATATTCTGCTAGGCCAGAAGCAGCCACGTCAATTGCCCTCTGGTTGGTCTCAAATAAATCATCCCTCGTGCAGGAGGACGGGCTTATCCCACGATCTTCGTTTTCATTCTAAAATTAGAAATTGTCTAAAGTGTATCAATTCAACTCAGCGGGAATCTCCGAATCATTATCGTCAGAGAAACGAGTATAGCTGTAATAACCTATATTTTACTGGCAAATACAGCTTCGGCAATAACACAGGAGCTCCAACCAGCCCGAACAAATAGAACCGTTATAAAAACACAGCTAAGTATCAGGCAACAGGAGCGAATGATGTCATATTTACTGTACGACCCGGGGACAGGGCTGGTGTAAGGCGGAAAGACTTGGGGGCGACATTATATAGTGAAAGAAAAGACCTAAGTTTCGACCAGACCAGAGACGACACGCTTAGAACCTCGTGTAGAACAAAAGCTATCATGTAAAGCTCTATCACAAACTTATTCAGACGTAATAAACCCAATCGCACATGTAAAAGAAGGTACTTATTGTATTAACAATTTTGTTTTTTTATATAATTTTTCAAACAGATCCTTTTGTTATTCGTTTATAGATTTTCGTTTCCGGCGCAAAGGGCCCATGATACTAGCGGCATCACCGCGCTGAATTGCCATGGACAGCCTTTGCACCAGGAAATCCACAGCGGGGGTCAAATTTTGATTGAAGATTTAGACAGACGAGGCGCACACATCAAGATTCACTTTGTGCCACTGTTTCATGCGGAATAACGTTTACGATACCTTGATAGAATAAAAGATAGAAGCAGAAAAGTAATTCAACCTTATTTCAACACTTCACGGAATGAGGATCGAAGCTTGGGGCCCCCGAATGTGCAGATAAGCCAGATCCAGCCCGTGGAATGAGGATCGAAGCTTGGGGCCCCCGAATGTGCAGATAAGCCAGATCCGGCCCCGTGGAATGAGGATCGAAGCTTGGGGGCCCCGAATGTGCAGATAAGCCAGATCCGGCCCCGTGGAATGAGGATCAAAGCTTGGGGGCCCCGAATGTGCAGATAACCCAGATCCGGCCCCGTGGAATGAGGATTGAAGGTTGGGGGTCCCGAATGTGCAGATAAGCCAGATCCGGCCCCGTGGAATGAGGATCGAAGCTTGGGGGTCCCGAATGTGCAGACAAGCCAGATCCGGCCCCGTGGAATGAGGATCGAAGCTTGAGGGTCCCGAATGTGCAAATAAGCTAGATCCGGCCCGTGGAATGAGGATCGAAGCTTGGGGGTCCCGAATGTGCAGATAAGCCAGATCCGGCCCCGTGGAATGAGGATCGAAGCTTGGGGGCCCCGAATGTGCAGATAAGCCAGATCCGGCCCGTGGAACGAGGATCGAAGCTTGGGGGTCCCGAATGTGCAGATAAGCCAGATCCGGCCCCGTGTGGGCAGCCGAGCGCAATGGGGCGGCCAGAGGAGCAACAGTTGATCTGCGAGACAGGGCACCGAGGTTGACGTGTAACGTCTCGCGAATTATTATTTTATTATACTGTTGGTATAGTAGGGAGTGGATTTATTTGGTGATCGGATATGTCGGATCTGAGGGTAAGGGCATAGAAGGCCTCTATGATTTATCTGGGTTGTCCTCACACTGTGGTCCAATTTTTGCTTAAAAAACTGAGAAATATAATTTAATAACTATACTGACTCAATCAATTTATTTTAGAGTTATTTAACAGCAAATTAGTTACTGCCTGTTTACTCGACACGGGTCAGCCGTCTAACAGCAACCGATAGTTACTGGAGACATCTAAAAGCGACCAGTTAGTGCCCAACAGTTACTTAAAGCAATAAGCTACTGTCCTATCCCTCAAAGGTAACCAGACACGGATTAATAATTTTAACGGTAACCAATCGCTTCTGGAGTAACCATAACTTCAAGCAGTTACTGCTCAGCCAACTGACAGCAACTAGTCGCAGTCCAGTCACCCATCAGCAACCACTAGTCACCGGTTAGACATTCAATAGTAACCGGCCATACGAGAGTAACAACCGGTTACGGTTAATTATTCGGAAATGCAATATTCTCCAATAAAATATCAAATCCGACTGCCTCCGTCAATGAGTCGCAACTGAATGATGCCACCTTCCTTCCTGGATGTCAGCTCGTTCCCTGGTGTGGGAGCGGGGATACTGTTTCGGGGCGCTGGCCCCCCGGCAGTTGCATCCTTCGCTGCTTGTAACCACAAGCAGGTCCCTGGGTTGGCTCTAGCCGTTGGGGTCGTTGTTTTATTCACGCCTTTCCTCAGCGCGGTCTACCAGCCGGGTGGGACCCCGTTCGGGGAAGCCCGGCGAGCGCCAGCGAGCAGAGGGCGTCTGGCATCTTCACGTGTCTTCTGAGCCTTCCACAAGGACCAGACTTCTTGGCAGCGCTTTATGTCGCGCTCTTCTGTCGGGGGGTCTCGTGTGAAGCGGGGCTATGTTCCGGATGTATTGGTGGCTTGAGACGTCCGCTCTCGCGAACAGCCCAGTGGCCAGTCATCTTACGAAGCCTTCTAAATGCCACCTATGCCACCTTGGGTCGGGCGCCCGCTTTTATGCAGGCCAGGTAGTGGGGGGCGGCATGACGTGGTATCGGCTGTTGCTGCGTGTTTGCTTCGTTGCAAGCGCAGGTGGGCATTGCACGTGCACTATGACGTCACTTGTTGTTTGCGCTGACATATATATTGAGAGAGCAGGCGACCACACAGTTAAACGGTTTACCTATATGTACTATATTACCTATTATAGCTACTTATGTTATAACTGAAAGCACTGCGTGAAGTCTGATACAAATGTCAGTCTATTTCTTCGATTAATTTTTGTTTTATTCAAATGTGTTTCACATTACTCAACCTATTTAATGGAGCATGTTTTACACGTCTGATTGAACTTACATTTATTTCGATTTGAAAGCAAAAGCTGTAAAAACGATCAATTTCCTCCGTCTACAAACAAAATGATGGGGAAACAAGGAAAAACAGAATAAAAGAAATGAAAAGCAACATCTCCTAGCCTACATGGGGGCTATTCTCGTATCCGTTCGATAAAACAAACGCTTTCATTCGCGCTCTGTTTGCGACTCCATTCGCCTTTCAGTCGCGCGCCATCGGCCCCCATCAGTTTCCCATTCTTCCATTCGTTCATTCATTAACTCCCATTCAGAACGTTCAGTGAACGTTGTTTATCTTCCCTTTGAAACTAGATTACAGATTTGTGTGGCAAAAAGTTCTTTGATGTATTGAAATTGAAGGCACCTATTTCATTCAATGACTGGATCAATTCAAATTAAAAACCTAATTATTTCGGCCTCTTCGTGATCCTCGAGTCTATTCAATGTTGATCTGCAATTTCTAACGCCAAGAATATTTTAAAACGGTCCATTCTAGTCTAAAAAGATCATTATCAACATTCAATTTTAAACATACCTCAGTCGATCATTCAAAAGTTTCTGACATTGAGTTGAATAAAGTTCCCAAAGTACCGGTATCTAAGGGCTTTACAAACAATTAAAAGGTACAGGCGAGCCGCAGAACGCGCCGGGCACGACCGGGAGCGAAGCTTAAAGCCGTCAAACGTTTTGTGGGTAATTAAGCTCTCGTAATACCTTTATTGAGAACCCCGCACCCGCGACCATACACCGCTAAGCTGTGGGAGCAACCACTGGACGAAGGAATGATTGAACGGACACAGAATTTACGGAACATGAATTAATCTGTTAGTCTAGCGCGTTTTATTGGTCCTAAGTCAGCAACCTGAAGATTAGCGCTGTGGCTTGCCTCAGTGTTATGCTGAGCTGGTGTACCCTTTTTGGCACTGTACCGTACCGGATCTTGTGTGCTGAACGTATTATATTTTTGTATACTTCTGTATTGTGTACTTGCTAATTAAACGTTTTCAATTTCAATTTTCAATAAATCTAACATAGTTATGCAGCTAAAAAAGTTAAATCCAAAACAAATAAAAAGACTGAACCCTGTGAAATTCCGACAAAGTTAAGATTCTTATAGACGAGAGTCTCGAAGAGCTGAGAGAAGGCTACAATAGAATTTCGAGAGAAGTCCCTTTCGCGAGCCCTTGGCTTGATTGTCGTCAACTCTTTGATGTTTACTTCAAGTCGGGTCGTATTACATTTCATAAGTACAACGGAACGTCTTGCAACAAACAGAGGAATAGTTACGCAGTCTTTGGAAACGTGACTTTAAGTTAACACTCAAATCAATCAATCGAATCAAAATCAATAATATATATTAATATATAATAATCAATCTAGCCGAATATCATTTGTGTGCATTCGTAAGCAAGCGTGTTTGGCACGAGGCGGCTAACCCAAACAATCTTGTTTTGGACTCCTAACCCTTCAAAGTCTGCCTGGTTATCGTCCATATCTACATAAAGCCTGTCGTATTTTTTTGGGTGGTAATTAACCAAACTTCTATTAACTATCATTTTGTCTATCTATTGTGAAACTAATTTATCCTCTGAATTACTAGTTTTGCGACCAGCTATGAGCATCTAAAAAATAATTTTTCTGCGACTAAATATTCTCAAAACGGAAAGATTTATTATAACCTCAGCATGGTAATTTACATTATAGCCTCTGTATTTTCGACCCGAGTTTTTGACCTTCCCCAATGTCACTGACCTTTCCCCCCTCACCCTTCACCCCCAGGCAAGCATATGCAAACAGTTTTTTCAGGGTTGTTATAAAAAATACCTAACGGAAGCTAGGGCGGCAATAAGGTGCAACGAGCTACGCTATTTGCCGCCCTAGCCTTCAACAAATTTATAATTTTTTATAATAAATAAATAAATAACCCAGAAAAAACTGATTTTTCTGGGTTATTATAAATTGGTCGCTGCAAATCACTCGCTGGACTATAGTAATTTAGAGGCTAATTTATTAATCGAAACGCTGAATCAAAATAATTGTTGTTCATTAATTGATGGTTTTTTCGTAATAATCAGTTGGTTTTATAAAGAATATGAAATAGTTTATTAGAAGCGTTATTATTTTCTCATCGCCTCGTCGTCGTACACATTAAATAGGATGTCAGTTTTTGTCGTCAAATAAAATTCCGTTCGCTTGCTTTATAATTCCCCATTTTTTTGCCTCATCATTGGTGTGTTCCGGGCTTCCGGCAGTGTTCACGAAAGCTAGTAGTCGTACCTAACTACTTCCCCGCAAGTGAGACTGGTTGAGTTCACGCAGCCTCAGTAAAACCCTAATGTTTTTACTATAAAACATTTTTAAAATGCCGTGTACAAAGCAACACATCTGAGTTAGCCTCGAGTCCCGTCAGAGATAGTAATCTCTCTCTTGACAAATTACGAGTCACCTTTGGACTGAGGCGCTTTGTAGCAGGTCACATTGCAGCTGCATCACCTGGGGGATGAATGTGGAACGATCAGAATGCTTAAGGAGCTTAGCTCCGGCGGCACTTGAGACTAAAATGGATGCTGTTTTAATGAGATTTGTAGCAAATACGTATTGTCTAAATCTTGAAAACCGTCTTGTATAGCTTCCTGAGAATTTAACTTCCATTGAAACAAATATCAGAAACAAGCGGTACAAAGAAAACACCACCGGTGGGACTTGAACCCACACTTCCGGTTTAACCGTAGCCGGTGCGTGCATTAGGTGGTCATTATAAGACATACTATGTCTCGTTCTTCGTCATAGATGTAGAAAGAAATACCACAAGCTTCCTGCGCTTGGCTGTACGTAGGTATATTACAATATAATCTTTGCAGAACTTTATGAAAAACTATTCCCAAAGTTCAACCCTAAACTTCAAGTAAACCAAGGAGAGGCAAGGTCGAGTCGGATTCCCCAAAAATAGTTGGTTGAAGCTTATACAGCCACAGGGGCTTTCGGAGCCGCCTCAATGCCTCAAAGCGTCTTGCCTGAATAACTGTGCACCGATACTAGTAGACTTTCTAAGAGTCGTTTTTTTAAAACAACCTTACTTGCAACAGATGTGATGATTAGGTCATCCATCATCTACTCACGTAATTAAAATCTTTGCATTTTTTATTATTTTATAAGGAGGCCAGACGGGCAAACGAGCCCCTTGTAGGTAAGTGGTCACCGTCGCCCATAGGTGTCTCACCTCACTATAATATTATTAGAGGGTTTTCGATGCGCTGCTAATTATCCTTGACGAATTAGATGGAGCATGTTCCGATCACCCGTAATTACGCTGGCTCTCTTATTACTCTTCAGATACAGAAATACAAGTGTCGATGCTTTGCTGCAGAAATAGGTACGGGACCACTCCCGTACCTATTTCGTTTCCTATTTTTTTTCTTATCTCCCCAGGTGATCCTGCACTTAAACACAACACCGACTTTCAAAAAGGACATAGGAATATTGAAATTAAAGATGAAAGAAGTGGTACGAATCTCACTTTCGAGTCGTACCACTTTAGCTACATACCGTAGAGCGAAGCACCGAAGCTTTTTCACTCAGTTACCCACGGACACTGAACAAAGGAGGTTTGTCGTTGGCTGACGTTTGTCAAATGGGTTCTTTTGTCTCAGTGCCGGCATCGGGATGAATGTGACGCAGTTAGTGGCCGGCATTCCTCTCTAATTACTGCTATAAATAAGTAAAATGTTCAACAGATCCAATCGAGCGGCTGTCCGGTAATACAATGGCGCTGGTTTTATGACTATAAAAAACACATACAAATGTACACACCCCTTTCACCCTCTTCTACACAAACACACTTACACACATTTCCAATAAACACATGCATATACACACTTATTTCTCCCTACAAAAACATTTCTTTACTAACCCAGAAACGTCGTTCAGTTACCAAATTGCTGAATATTATTTATAATAAGTTATCAACAAGCCTCTACGGCACGAGACGCGGCGCAAGCGTCGCCGGAACGAATCCTCCTTTGGACCACTCCTAACACAGGCATTTTATAAGAGAAGAAGAATATTGGTAACGGAAAACATTAATAAAAAACCCACATGTAAACGGTAAAAATGATATCCACCTTAGAATACCTAGCAAACAGTTTGTTTCAGAACACAAACTCTGTATAAAACAACTAGCTACTTCCAGAACCGTTTCATTCGTGAAACTTGCCCGATTTATTCTGCCAGGTCTCCAACTCACGTATTTATTTCATTTGACATCAAAGGCGCGTCGATTCGGCTCGGCGCGGATAAAACTTTCAGTGGCGATCCGGGGGGTCAGAAGTCAGGGTCCCGCACCTGCGTGCCTCATGCAACTTGTATGAGCGTGACCCCCCGACCGATTGAGGCGACTGACGACTTTATCGGAGGACCTTCGGAGTCGGACAGCTTTTGGATGCAAAAAGAAATACGTCACCGCCGCCGAGAAATATTTCGATTCCTACGCAAAGAGATAATTTGAAATGTTTTCCGAATGGGTTGTATTCTTTATTACAGACACGGTCGTTTCCGAAAGCGTATCTTTGTTATTTTACTAGAAGGTAAACAAAAATACAAAAACAATTTGCCGAAAAAATGTAGAATAATTTTTATGTCTGTCTCGCTAAAGATGTGTTAATCTACTTTGTATGTACAAAATGTCTTTAAACGTGGCCACACTGCTTTCCATGTTGTAACTAAACTCCCTCTGCGCAAAAGAAAAACTATTGATGCTTTGCACTGTTTTGGCCACATGATCGTCTATCGCTACGTTGTGATCCGCAAGAATAACCCTGGTACTTTTAGAGACGTGAGATTAAAATTCGAAGACACATAAAATAATTAAATGATTAAAGGAAGCGATAACACTAAATTGTAGTGTTGATGTCATTGCTGAAAGAGTAAAACATTGTTAATATGTACAGTACACAAAATTATATTAGGAATAAAATTAGGGAAACACTAGGAAATATACTAGGATAAAATCAAGAAGATGTGGGAAAATATGAAGGAATTTTTTTTTTGGAAGGAAAAGATTAGAGTTGACGGAAACATTAGGAATGGTAAGGATGGTCATTTTTCCCCTTTTAGGGGGCTGTAGAGCTCCAGCCAGCGCCCAACAACAATGAGAGTCAACCACTTGATGCTCTCCCTTAGGAGCGGATATGGATGGAAATGGAACTTTGACATCAACGTCAGCTAATTAGCAAAGCAAAGTAACCATTCAATCCAACATATTTGAAATAATTATTCAACTGCATTCGATGATAAACATTCATGAAATCTGGACGAACCAGCATGTATAGTTTTGTGAAGAGCTTTGCTCTCGACTGGTTGTTACCAGTAATAATTATTAGGTCAAAGACCTTAGCAGGCTGGGCGAACCAGTATTTTGTAGTTGTAAGAGCGATGCTCATAATAGACTGGGAGAACCAGTAAGTTGTATTGATTAGGGTCGTGCCCTTATTAGTCTGGACGAGCCAGTATTTGTGTACTAATATTGAGCTTTGCTCAAGACTGGTTGCTACCAGTAAGTAAATAAGATAATAAATAAACCAAGACCTTAGTCATGGAATTTAGTCAGTTACCAAACATGCTAGGATTGAAATAGTTTTTAATCAATAAATGTACTCTACATTTATCTAACCATGGGAAAGAGGAAGGAGGCGAGAGGATATAAAATTTTGGAAGGGATCTGGTAGGATAACTTAATTCTAAAACAACTTATAATATAAGAAATTAAGAAGTTCCGAAGTCGAAATTCAATGATTTTATATAAATATTAATAATACTTTTATAGTCGAAGGTCAAAGCAACAAAACCCTAATTTAGCTAAAATTCAACCATGCCATGAAGTAGGTTGAATTGAGTAAGCATTAACCCACTGGCCAAGCAGACCACTACTCATCAATTCCTTGTGAAGTGTGGGGAAAAATATAGTCGCCGCATGTGTAGTATTTTGCTTGCAGAAGTATTTCTCATGAACCAGTGAAATCATAAGAAAAGTGATGTATATTGCAAAGGGTTGTGAGGTCCCGCACAATCATCACTAAACCATAACATCACTCACTCACAAGAAACCTCCAGAACGTAGTTGCATTGTCTAATTAAAGCCAAACTAGGTTCAGTATACACAAGGACTTCAGGAACTTACATGTTATTTACGCCAATTGCTTAAGATCTACCCACCACCAGTTTTATTTGTAATAAAACTTCCCAGCCTTATTAGCACTAATACCACCACCAGCCTTATTTGCACTAAATATTGACAAATACCAATTTAGCCCAAGGTCAACCAATGTCATGTTACCATGGAGTAGGGTGAATTGAGTAAGCAGCAATTCACCGGCCAAGTAAACCACTACTCATCAATTCCTTGGATAGTGTGGGGAAATCATTGTTCCTAACGTGTATAGTCAAATGCTTGCTGTAGTGATTTTCATGAATCAAATAAAGCGTAAGAGGCAGTGTCGTATATTACAAAGGGTTGTGAGGTCCCTTGCAATCGCCACTAAACTCCGGCCATCATTCACTCACAAAAATACTTCAGAGAGTGAATATGAAGTTAAACATGAGCCAAATTAGGCAAATATATTAAATACTTTAGATTTGAATAAAATCAAATCTAGAAATGTTCTTAAAACTATCAGTTACGCCAAATGAAATATTTTCTTATTAAACTAATTCTGGATAGATTTTATGAATCAGGCAACGGACAAGAGAGACTAAAACCCTTTCGAACTTCCCCTTTTTTTTTTCTTACGGAGTGTCGATCAGATCATTCGCCGACAGTCACCGCACTAACTCACAAAATGTGGTCTATCAGAATTCCACCACCATCTTATTTGCAATAAAACATATTTATTCAAAAGATATTTCTCGTAGAAAATAAACCTAAAAGGAAATAAATCATATTAAAATCATTATAGATTACTGCATACAACTCCAAGGTTCAGGAACAACCTAGGATAATGATGATCTAAAAATTATCATTTAAATCAATTGTATAAAACTAGTATTTTCATATTTAACTAATTCTGGATAGACTTTATGAATCAGGCAACTATCGTGAATAACCGTAATCCTTTCGAACTTTCCTTTTTTTTCTTACGGAAAGTCGATCAAATCACGCGCCGACACGTGCCGCTCTAACTCACAAAATGTAGTCTATCAAAATTCCACCACCAACTTATTTGCAATAAAATCCACCACCAACTTAAATTATTCTGCAGATATTTCTCGTAGAATATAAAACTAAAAGGAAATAAAACATTAAAATTAATATATTTACTGCAACAATCCCTATAAGAAAATATCATTAGTTAGAGTGCAGTGCAGGTATCCTAGAATATAATAAAACAATTAAAACACACAAACAACAACAAAAAGTTAATAAAATTATCGAAGTAAATAGCCGGAACTATATCTGAAATTGTTATAAAAAAAGTTAAGAATATTAAATAACAATAAAATTTCCAAAAGAAGTTGAATACATCTGAAAATATAATAAAACAATAAAAAGATCACAACAAACATTATCCGAAATTACGAACTGGAACAAACCCTAAAATATTATTACCTGTTATTCAATAAATAACTAGAGACTACCAACAATTTAAAACTATTCAAATCAATCACACGTTATAATAAATATTATTAACACTCTATTTAGGACTTTCTTGATTCTTGTATAACACGATTTTGAATAATTGACTATACTATTATAAAAGAAATTTCAGTTAAATATTACATATTTAGGATGATTTTAGATATTTATTTAGAACCAAGAAAATCAAATAAGAAAGATACATTATTTTAGACATACCATACTATTCTTCTGGAATAAATCTATTTCAATAACATTATCAAATGTACCCACCTAACTTATTACTGTTACATACACGTAGTTTAAGCCCCTTTTCTTTTTGTGATAAACGATATCTGCTATTCATTATTTATTATAGTTATTATTATTATAGTTTCATACATTCATTCGGCATTAGAAGGATGCCGTCTATTAATAAATTACAACATTTCTCTCAAGCTATATTACATCTAATTGTCGCACGTGAACTACCTATTTATTACCAGTGTTGTAGTCTTACGAACGTACCGATTTCCCTTAAACTCGAACGCTTGAGTTGTTTATAAAGATAAACAAAACACCTACGAAACATGTTTTAGACTTTATTGAGTTTATTTATACCTATTTAATTGTTTACGATTGTATCACTACTATATTATATTTAACGTATTTTTTGTTCTGTAATAAGTCTAATATCATTTATTAAATTTTGCTATAATTTAGTGTGTCAAAATTCAGAATCTAACAAATAGTTTCAAAGGATATTTAATAAAATGATATACATATCGATACGTCAATTAAATCGATTATACATTACTAAAACCGCGCTCTCTTACTTAGCGAATGTGCGGCTTTGCATCGCGAGCGCGCGGATCGCAACGAAAGTCAGGTAAACAAACGATATACCATTGTAAATAAATGTGTGTTCTTTCTTTTACTGCGAAGAATTACTCTGTAGATGTTTATCGTACCTATATCTAATTATTACGCGGATCTACGAAAGCCTAACTAAATAAAGAAATCTCTAGTTTAATTTATTATCTATTTATGCACAAACCTACTTTAAAGACATTTAGGTCAATATACTCACGCCTACGACATTAGTTTCTATCTAAAAACTAAGTGTCTATTTGATTTCTTACATACTCTTTATTGCACAAATAGAATACAACAAACAAGAGACACAAAAGGAAACAGTGAAGTACATCCTAGGCGGCCCCATCGCCAAGAGGGATCTCCTCCAGTCAACCCTCGGGCAGAGGAAATTATTTCGTGAAACATGAATGTTGTTCTTTAGTCTTTACATAATAATATCAGAAACTAGCGAAGGATTATCTAGCTAACTTTAAAATATTATTTAATTTGTAAATTAGGCTAAAGTAAATATATGACATTTGAAGAGTATGGTATACCTAGTATATTGATATATGTGCATAAAATAACAATAATACCCCATAAAATGCAAATATAAATAAGTTATGTATTAAAATAAAAGCCCATCAAAATCACTATTTTATAATAAAACTATGTAGTGATTCCGATAAACACCCCTTCTCACGAAGTAAACAAATATAGTGGAAAATCCTCTTCCACAATCTAAAACCTATGATTCCCATAATACAACCAGACCATTAACTACTACTCACGTCCTCTGCCGTAGAAATCGGTACAGTGGAGGTCATCAAGCGACCAGACTCACTGTCCACAACTCATCTGGATTTATAGACATTCATTTTATTTACGCGACGAGATTACAGAAAATTATTTACACGGTTATGGTTTTATTCCCTAAGCTACGAGTAACAAGACTACACTCCACACTGTCTTTCTTTGTTTTCATGATAATAGCTAGCACTTAACGGAAATAATAATAACACATTCACTTAATTTCCTCCCGGCTCTTATAAAAACCCCTTTCTAAATCTCGAAACTTCGATTCTCTCCCTCAATCGACTCGACATCTCCCTCAGCTCCGCGACTGCGCGTGCTATCCGAAAAAGCCGTAGGTACGTCCCGCGTCCTTGCTGGTGTCCCTGCGCTAAAAGCTGCGCACGAACGTGCGCGCACTTTTTCCCGGCCCTAGACTGACTCTCTACTCAAATCTTCAACTGGTCCAGAGCTGATCACAACACGTCACTACAGAATCTCGCTACACAACACTCTTTTCGACAGGCGGAAACGTCCGCTCTCGCTCCGATCGGGTGACTTTGCTCCCACAATGCGGCGTGCGGGTGAGGTCTCCTAGCGTCCCGGCGCGACTGTCCCACGCTGCCGCCTCCGTTGGCGCTCCCCTCTCTTTTCCACAGTCATCTTGCTTTTTAGGTACGGCTTGGGCGTTCACGTTCGAATGCAAGCAGGTATCACCCTTTATTGTTTTAACTTAAGATAGCTAATAGCATAAATAAACATCTGGCGTACGTGACTGTGAATGAAATTTGTTTGTACACGAAATAACAGATTCAACATTAAAGTCTGCTAAGGAAACCTTAAGTTTTATTTTCTTGAAGGATGATTTCTATATATATTTATTAATCCATGCTGACCTGGGTTCAGTATAAATTCAATAAATGAGCAAAATAAGACATCCTTGGATGTAACTACCAACATATCGTTTTTCTCTTTTCTTTTTTATAAAATATTTACTTATTTCATTTTGAATTCGAAGATGGGTCGGTACATTCACCCCCCAAAATTTTAATAGGTTTATCCGGTTAAAATTTTCGAGCTGAAACTAATACAAATTCAAAATGATAACTAACATTCATACTGAACATTTACTTATAATTCCCCAGTACATTAACTCAGAACGCCTCCTATTCATTACATTTTAAAACATTACTAATACCCTAGTATTCTTCAAATCCATAACTATTCTCATTCCTCAATAATTCCTGATTTCTATAACACCCCCCATTCCTTTAGACTGTATAACACACTCCAATCGTTGAAACTCTCAAACACCCCCCAATCCTTTAGACCTCTACAACATTCTGCCATTCCTTAAAACATTAGCACACCCCCCGTTTTATTAAACTTCAAACACCCCCCAATCCTAAAGACCAATCTGTCTTCAAAAATAATCTCAACTAACTCTTTCCATTTTCACGAACACCAAATTGTAGGCCAAGGCCTACTTTAGTTTTAGTCATAAGAACAATGCAAAAAATTCTGGTCACGGCATCCCAAATTGTAACTAAACTCCCTCTGCGCAAAAGAAAAACTATTGATGCTTTGCACTGTTTTGGCCACATGATCGTCTATCGCTACGTTGTGATCCGCAAGAATAACCCTGGTACTTTTAGAGACGTGAGATTAAAATTCGAAGACACATAAAATAATTAAATGATTAAAGGAAGCGATAACACTAAATTGTAGTGTTGATGTCATTGCTGAAAGAGTAAAACATTGTTAATATGTACAGTACACAAAATTATATTAGGAATAAAATTAGGGAAACACTAGGAAATATACTAGGATAAAATCAAGAAGATGTGGGAAAATATGAAGGAATTTTTTTTTTGGAAGGAAAAGATTAGAGTTGACGGAAACATTAGGAATGGTAAGGATGGTCATTTTTCCCCTTTTAGGGGGCTGTAGAGCTCCAGCCAGCGCCCAACAACAATGAGAGTCAACCACTTGATGCTCTCCCTTAGGAGCGGATATGGATGGAAATGGAACTTTGACATCAACGTCAGCTAATTAGCAAAGCAAAGTAACCATTCAATCCAACATATTTGAAATAATTATTCAACTGCATTCGATGATAAACATTCATGAAATCTGGACGAACCAGCATGTATAGTTTTGTGAAGAGCTTTGCTCTCGACTGGTTGTTACCAGTAATAATTATTAGGTCAAAGACCTTAGCAGGCTGGGCGAACCAGTATTTTGTAGTTGTAAGAGCGATGCTCATAATAGACTGGGAGAACCAGTAAGTTGTATTGATTAGGGTCGTGCCCTTATTAGTCTGGACGAGCCAGTATTTGTGTACTAATATTGAGCTTTGCTCAAGACTGGTTGCTACCAGTAAGTAAATAAGATAATAAATAAACCAAGACCTTAGTCATGGAATTTAGTCAGTTACCAAACATGCTAGGATTGAAATAGTTTTTAATCAATAAATGTACTCTACATTTATCTAACCATGGGAAAGAGGAAGGAGGCGAGAGGATATAAAATTTTGGAAGGGATCTGGTAGGATAACTTAATTCTAAAACAACTTATAATATAAGAAATTAAGAAGTTCCGAAGTCGAAATTCAATGATTTTATATAAATATTAATAATACTTTTATAGTCGAAGGTCAAAGCAACAAAACCCTAATTTAGCTAAAATTCAACCATGCCATGAAGTAGGTTGAATTGAGTAAGCATTAACCCACTGGCCAAGCAGACCACTACTCATCAATTCCTTGTGAAGTGTGGGGAAAAATATAGTCGCCGCATGTGTAGTATTTTGCTTGCAGAAGTATTTCTCATGAACCAGTGAAATCATAAGAAAAGTGATGTATATTGCAAAGGGTTGTGAGGTCCCGCACAATCATCACTAAACCATAACATCACTCACTCACAAGAAACCTCCAGAACGTAGTTGCATTGTCTAATTAAAGCCAAACTAGGTTCAGTATACACAAGGACTTCAGGAACTTACATGTTATTTACGCCAATTGCTTAAGATCTACCCACCACCAGTTTTATTTGTAATAAAACTTCCCAGCCTTATTAGCACTAATACCACCACCAGCCTTATTTGCACTAAATATTGACAAATACCAATTTAGCCCAAGGTCAACCAATGTCATGTTACCATGGAGTAGGGTGAATTGAGTAAGCAGCAATTCACCGGCCAAGTAAACCACTACTCATCAATTCCTTGGATAGTGTGGGGAAATCATTGTTCCTAACGTGTATAGTCAAATGCTTGCTGTAGTGATTTTCATGAATCAAATAAAGCGTAAGAGGCAGTGTCGTATATTACAAAGGGTTGTGAGGTCCCTTGCAATCGCCACTAAACTCCGGCCATCATTCACTCACAAAAATACTTCAGAGAGTGAATATGAAGTTAAACATGAGCCAAATTAGGCAAATATATTAAATACTTTAGATTTGAATAAAATCAAATCTAGAAATGTTCTTAAAACTATCAGTTACGCCAAATGAAATATTTTCTTATTAAACTAATTCTGGATAGATTTTATGAATCAGGCAACGGACAAGAGAGACTAAAACCCTTTCGAACTTCCCCTTTTTTTTTTCTTACGGAGTGTCGATCAGATCATTCGCCGACAGTCACCGCACTAACTCACAAAATGTGGTCTATCAGAATTCCACCACCATCTTATTTGCAATAAAACATATTTATTCAAAAGATATTTCTCGTAGAAAATAAACCTAAAAGGAAATAAATCATATTAAAATCATTATAGATTACTGCATACAACTCCAAGGTTCAGGAACAACCTAGGATAATGATGATCTAAAAATTATCATTTAAATCAATTGTATAAAACTAGTATTTTCATATTTAACTAATTCTGGATAGACTTTATGAATCAGGCAACTATCGTGAATAACCGTAATCCTTTCGAACTTTCCTTTTTTTTCTTACGGAAAGTCGATCAAATCACGCGCCGACACGTGCCGCTCTAACTCACAAAATGTAGTCTATCAAAATTCCACCACCAACTTATTTGCAATAAAATCCACCACCAACTTAAATTATTCTGCAGATATTTCTCGTAGAATATAAAACTAAAAGGAAATAAAACATTAAAATTAATATATTTACTGCAACAATCCCTATAAGAAAATATCATTAGTTAGAGTGCAGTGCAGGTATCCTAGAATATAATAAAACAATTAAAACACACAAACAACAACAAAAAGTTAATAAAATTATCGAAGTAAATAGCCGGAACTATATCTGAAATTGTTATAAAAAAAGTTAAGAATATTAAATAACAATAAAATTTCCAAAAGAAGTTGAATACATCTGAAAATATAATAAAACAATAAAAAGATCACAACAAACATTATCCGAAATTACGAACTGGAACAAACCCTAAAATATTATTACCTGTTATTCAATAAATAACTAGAGACTACCAACAATTTAAAACTATTCAAATCAATCACACGTTATAATAAATATTATTAACACTCTATTTAGGACTTTCTTGATTCTTGTATAACACGATTTTGAATAATTGACTATACTATTATAAAAGAAATTTCAGTTAAATATTACATATTTAGGATGATTTTAGATATTTATTTAGAACCAAGAAAATCAAATAAGAAAGATACATTATTTTAGACATACCATACTATTCTTCTGGAATAAATCTATTTCAATAACATTATCAAATGTACCCACCTAACTTATTACTGTTACATACACGTAGTTTAAGCCCCTTTTCTTTTTGTGATAAACGATATCTGCTATTCATTATTTATTATAGTTATTATTATTATAGTTTCATACATTCATTCGGCATTAGAAGGATGCCGTCTATTAATAAATTACAACATTTCTCTCAAGCTATATTACATCTAATTGTCGCACGTGAACTACCTATTTATTACCAGTGTTGTAGTCTTACGAACGTACCGATTTCCCTTAAACTCGAACGCTTGAGTTGTTTATAAAGATAAACAAAACACCTACGAAACATGTTTTAGACTTTATTGAGTTTATTTATACCTATTTAATTGTTTACGATTGTATCACTACTATATTATATTTAACGTATTTTTTGTTCTGTAATAAGTCTAATATCATTTATTAAATTTTGCTATAATTTAGTGTGTCAAAATTCAGAATCTAACAAATAGTTTCAAAGGATATTTAATAAAATGATATACATATCGATACGTCAATTAAATCGATTATACATTACTAAAACCGCGCTCTCTTACTTAGCGAATGTGCGGCTTTGCATCGCGAGCGCGCGGATCGCAACGAAAGTCAGGTAAACAAACGATATACCATTGTAAATAAATGTGTGTTCTTTCTTTTACTGCGAAGAATTACTCTGTAGATGTTTATCGTACCTATATCTAATTATTACGCGGATCTACGAAAGCCTAACTAAATAAAGAAATCTCTAGTTTAATTTATTATCTATTTATGCACAAACCTACTTTAAAGACATTTAGGTCAATATACTCACGCCTACGACATTAGTTTCTATCTAAAAACTAAGTGTCTATTTGATTTCTTACATACTCTTTATTGCACAAATAGAATACAACAAACAAGAGACACAAAAGGAAACAGTGAAGTACATCCTAGGCGGCCCCATCGCCAAGAGGGATCTCCTCCAGTCAACCCTCGGGCAGAGGAAATTATTTCGTGAAACATGAATGTTGTTCTTTAGTCTTTACATAATAATATCAGAAACTAGCGAAGGATTATCTAGCTAACTTTAAAATATTATTTAATTTGTAAATTAGGCTAAAGTAAATATATGACATTTGAAGAGTATGGTATACCTAGTATATTGATATATGTGCATAAAATAACAATAATACCCCATAAAATGCAAATATAAATAAGTTATGTATTAAAATAAAAGCCCATCAAAATCACTATTTTATAATAAAACTATGTAGTGATTCCGATAAACACCCCTTCTCACGAAGTAAACAAATATAGTGGAAAATCCTCTTCCACAATCTAAAACCTATGATTCCCATAATACAACCAGACCATTAACTACTACTCACGTCCTCTGCCGTAGAAATCGGTACAGTGGAGGTCATCAAGCGACCAGACTCACTGTCCACAACTCATCTGGATTTATAGACATTCATTTTATTTACGCGACGAGATTACAGAAAATTATTTACACGGTTATGGTTTTATTCCCTAAGCTACGAGTAACAAGACTACACTCCACACTGTCTTTCTTTGTTTTCATGATAATAGCTAGCACTTAACGGAAATAATAATAACACATTCACTTAATTTCCTCCCGGCTCTTATAAAAACCCCTTTCTAAATCTCGAAACTTCGATTCTCTCCCTCAATCGACTCGACATCTCCCTCAGCTCCGCGACTGCGCGTGCTATCCGAAAAAGCCGTAGGTACGTCCCGCGTCCTTGCTGGTGTCCCTGCGCTAAAAGCTGCGCACGAACGTGCGCGCACTTTTTCCCGGCCCTAGACTGACTCTCTACTCAAATCTTCAACTGGTCCAGAGCTGATCACAACACGTCACTACAGAATCTCGCTACACAACACTCTTTTCGACAGGCGGAAACGTCCGCTCTCGCTCCGATCGGGTGACTTTGCTCCCACAATGCGGCGTGCGGGTGAGGTCTCCTAGCGTCCCGGCGCGACTGTCCCACGCTGCCGCCTCCGTTGGCGCTCCCCTCTCTTTTCCACAGTCATCTTGCTTTTTAGGTACGGCTTGGGCGTTCACGTTCGAATGCAAGCAGGTATCACCCTTTATTGTTTTAACTTAAGATAGCTAATAGCATAAATAAACATCTGGCGTACGTGACTGTGAATGAAATTTGTTTGTACACGAAATAACAGATTCAACATTAAAGTCTGCTAAGGAAACCTTAAGTTTTATTTTCTTGAAGGATGATTTCTATATATATTTATTAATCCATGCTGACCTGGGTTCAGTATAAATTCAATAAATGAGCAAAATAAGACATCCTTGGATGTAACTACCAACATATCGTTTTTCTCTTTTCTTTTTTATAAAATATTTACTTATTTCATTTTGAATTCGAAGATGGGTCGGTACAATGTAATTTTACTTACTGTTAGCCATACGTATAGACGTATAGTCGCCGAAGAAATTAGCTGACCCACTAAAGTGTTAGAATTGCCTTCCAAAGAGCACGCTAAGCTTTTTAAATTCTATTAAGTCAGAAACTTGTAACAATTTCGACTTCATCGTCCATATCAACCTCCTCGCCATCAATTTCAACCTCATTGTTAGCGTTTATCTCACCTCATATCGTGTTGGCATCTTCATGTCTTCATCTATATTTTCAAAATTCAAATCATATTCCTATTCCATTATTCCATAAATTTCATTGTTTTTACTTACTCTCTCTGTATGCTTGTCCTGAACGGACGTATGTCCGTTTTATAAAATTGTCTCCTACTACTATCTATTTTCTACTATAGTGTTGTTCTGTTCCTGATAAATATAATATCTACTATTACCAAGTTCTTCTATTACTTCATCTACACACTGTCCTAAAAACCCTGCTATAGCCGGCACCTATAGGGCAGATTGTAGCAACCTGATACGAGTATATGCCAGTTGGCCGATGGCTAGTCAGAAAACTTAGGTATAGGTGAATTCTACTGGCGGACTTAACTAGAAACAAGTCCATAATAATCCCAGCCAGAAAAAGGCGTAAATGTAAAAAGGCGAAGGTCACCCTGGACGCGATCTCCGGCGGAAGGGTGGCTCATGAAATATGGATGTGTTTCAGCCAGGGGTCACTCACACACGACGCTTAGCAACATTTGCCACGTGAATATTAAATACGGGCAAGCCGGCGCGTGTAGTAATATTTTTACTTGACATTTAAGTACCTAATCACGGGTCTTAAATGCCAGTTTTACTTATAAAGTGATTTGAGTTATGAGGGTGATTAAGCTTGACTTTGGGAGTAAATAAACAAATCGTAGCTTAAAAATCGTCAGTACGTGACAGTCAGCGAAAAGCTATTAAATTCATAGGTAATTCTAAAAGGCACTGCGCTATTATCTGTCCTGAATATTGCAAAAGTCGGCGCTCCGCTCCGAAATCAATTAAATGTGGCAACGCTTGAAATAATATCTTACTTTTAAACTCAGGATCGAAAAGTGAACATACTTCCTTACGTGATACAATTGGAACTGTCAATTTTTTTTATTTTTATAAATTGACTACGACAAACAGGCAGATGGGCCACCTGATGGTAAGTAGTCACCGTCGCCTAGAGACACGTGCAGTACCAGGGGTATAGCACGTGTGTAATAACAATAATTAAATAACAATAATTCAAGGAATTCCTATATACATACTATAGTATAGTATGTATATAATTATTCTTTAGCCGTAAAACATAACCAAAATTTTTTTTTCATGGATTTCTGTAAGATTTCTATATATAAATATATCGAGTACTTCGTAGGTAAAACCATAATAAGAAGGTATCAGACAGTAAAATATGAAAATATTTCAATATTCTTCAAAGAAATTATCACAAATTCTGTCTGTAAAGACACAGAATTCATTATGCCGCATGCATATTGATGAGACGAGCTGTCGTTAGTGCGCGGGTGACTTGCCACTTGTCACTTGACTGTCTCAGATTCAAGTCGCCTAAGTAAAGGTAGGTCGACACTGGGCAGTACGAAATACGATTAATTTTTATTACGGATGTATTCAATAATTCTTTTTCTCGATTTTTTATTGAAAACAATATAAGAAAGAGCCGTTGTCTCTCGCTCGTCTAATTGTACGCAAGTCCTCTGTTTCTGTTTAAAAAACCAACAAATTTATATTAATGTTCTATCATCGAGTCACATAAAACCGATCGTGAACACTATTTACATGCTTTCGTGAACACTACCACACTTATTACATTCTGAATCCAGTCAAGCCCATTACTAAAAAATACGATTAAGTACAGCTGTAAGCAGAGGCGTAACTGTACGGCACTGACGTATACCGTCTGTAATTTACTAAAAAGTAACGCCACATTCTTACGAGTTTACTTGAAGCGAAGGCTCTCATTTGCATACAAGTAACGAAGCATACCAAATTAATTTCTTTGCTGAATATTCACAGAATTTTAATAAAGCCGTTGTTACATTTGACAAGTTTAGTAGCAACTCGTCAACAACACACAGCTTATTTTTGGAGCGGAAAATATTGGATCTGAAGAGCTTAATTTTATTCGAATGAACACGAGAATGATCATTTCAATTTAAAAAAAATATTATTAACAAATAACTAAACACCGGACTCGTGTTTCTCTAATGCAGAAGGCCCGGGTTCGAAACCAAGCAAAATTCTTTCGATATATGTGTATATGGGATACCAATGAGTTTTTTTGTTCGATTTTTTCGAAAGAATACTAACTTTTAATTTAACGGTAAAGGAAAACATTGCGAGGAAACCTGCACACAGTGTGTGAGATGGGGAAGGATTGCAACCCATGAGGAATGCAACCAAAGAAGAAGAACAAGATAGATAGAAACACTTTATTGTACACAAAATCAGGAAAAGTAAAAACTACAAGATACTTGACTCGTTAGATTTCAGACTTGCCGTATGTACTTACACTATAATGGTGCGAGGTTTCCCTTTTGACGGCACACGAGTGGTTTACGAAATCATTAGTTAGACGCAGACTTGAATATTAACTTACATTGTGTATGTGACTTTGTACGTACTTACTGAGCGTAAGTTAGACGAGCGACTTGTTAGCGGCGAGCGGAGACGTTACCTGCAACCAATGAAGGTGATATTGAGTATTGAAGTCTTTAATACTATGCTAGAAGACGGAAAAATCAAAGAAAGAAAGAAATAATTTATTTCTAGAATGCACACATACGCAAATACATAAGATAATAATGATCATAATCAATGAAAGTCGAACTTAAACTTGGTCAAAAGAGAATACATTCTTATAGACTTCTTTAGCATTCCTTTCTATCTAGTAGATTTGAACGCCTGCTTAAATTACATTAGCATGTGTCACTAGAAAATATAAAAATATCTTAGCTTAATATAAAATTACACCCAGGAACTAAAAAACCTTCGCCGTAAAGTGGAATTAAATGGTACTATTTTTTTCAAAGCAAACACCATAACACAGATTATAAAACTACAAATAGCGCCCTCTTGACAGGGTTTTTAGTGCCTGGTCAGGCTTTACATTTATTTCGTTCACATGTCTTAAAGCAAGCGAGAACACACTATGGAATTTTTAATTAACCAAAGTTCCTATTTAGGGATCCTAAATAGAGATTAAGAAAGCGGTGATTCTAGCACAATCGACATAAACTTGGACACTGCGAATGTCTTGTTACACTCACACACACTTCTACATTTTATTTTTATTATTATGTATATTTACCTATTTATTGTTCTTTATCTATTATATGTGTTTATTTACTATATATTTATTTATATTATGTATATCTATGCATTTAACTATTTTAGTATACCAACATATTTATTTATGTATATCATATTACTTTTATTTTACTATATTTACTGTGTATTAAGTAATAGTAACCTATTTTATATCTTCACACTACACTGTCGCTAATCTCTTTAATGTACAATAAACTTCAGAGGTTGTCTGGAAGAGATCGCTTTAAGCGATAAGGCCGCTTTTGTACATATCGTGCCACTATTCCTGTAGTTTTTACTTTTCCTGTATCTGTGGACAATGAAGTGTTTCTATCTGTCTATCTATTTGCACGTCGAGCATGTGAGAATCGCCGCCCTAGCCGGATAGTTTAGTTCCTACACAAAGGCAGGCTGCAGCCGGCGCCCACACGGCCGGCAACACAGCGGACAGTCCGCACACAAAGTGACGAGCATTGTTGCCCTGTCCCGCCTCCGTCCCGTGATCAATGCGTGTCCCACTTGTGATCAATGTGTGTCCCACTTGTGATCAAAGCGTGTCACTTCACTTGTACTCGTATGTAGGTTGTAGTGAAGTGTTGTTGAGTAGATCAGATCACATATCTGACGAGGCATAATGTGTCATGTATACCATCATAAAATAACGACGACGAACTTGAATTTGATCCCGTAAATATTGTGTTCATCATATAATATCATTTATTCATAAACAATAATAAATTGTGTTTGAAAAAAAAACATGCCAAAAATAATAATTAAACTCTTTCAGTGTCAATCTTAACTACATTATAAGCGTTATAAAAAAGAAATTAAAATAATTTTTTTTTTAAATTAAAATCCATGTCACAAAAAATATCAAAAAATTAAAAAAATCAATGTCAAAACAATACAATAAATTATAATTTGCTAAATATTCATATTTCCGTCACAGGTACCTACTCGTACTTACATTATAATTCTTCTACAGAATACAAACTCCTTTCCAAAAGAAGCGCTTTCAAATTGACTCTAAATGTATGGAGGCTCATGTCTGTCCTATATTCAACGGGCAACTTGTTAAACAGCCGCACAGACTGATATCTTGCACAATGCTTCACCACATTTAGTTTAGGTAGTACTACAAATTAAATTATATAAATCAAATCCCCTTTTTGAATAGCCCCCCGCGAAGTGCTTCATTTAGTAGGGGTAGTACTTCATTTTTCACACCCTACACTCCTTGTTCACACATACTCTGGGTGTAAACTAACTACAGTGAAAGCTACTGTAATTTATTATTGTGAACAACTTTTAGTGCAAGCTTTTAGCTCGGTGAGAAATGAAAAGTGCGAGAGAGATGAAATGTTACAGGTACAATGCTCCAGAGTGATGTAAATCTAACTTTACTATCTCTTTCTTCTTCGCGGCGCTGATGTATTCCGGCAGTGTTTATAAAAGAATCAGTACTCACTGATCCCGCGTGCGTCTCCCGCCTCCCGCCTCCCCCCTACACCCCTGACGTGGCACGTACGTGCGTATTGCGCAGCGAACATCGGCCGGATTTATTGCCTTCCATGTGCATATAGTGTTCTTAAGAACAGTAACGAATCTCAGCTGTGCGAGGCACATAGCAGAAGGACGCATGCACGCCGCGCGCTGTCGTCGTTTACTAAGCCGGATTACACGCTATCTATCTATCAGCCCGTGTCTGACCACCGTTGGACATAGGCCTCCACATCACTCGGTTCTCCACCTCTCTCTTCAAGCCATAGCCATCAAACTTCTTCAGGTTATCGGGCACCGGGCAGAGGGGTGTCACACAAAAACCCTCAAAACACAAAACAACAAACACATACACATTCACACACTTATACGCACACTCACACACTATCATACAATCATACACATACATATATTTGTTTCTCACTTTAAAATGCAAGCAACCTGTAGAAGCAAAAATGTTTTGTGTAATGTGAAGACCACAACATAGCTGGAAACACGGCTTCAGCTGTGCTTCCGTAGAGCGACACAGTATCCTACAGTCAATCATGCAGCGAGCGCTAGTACGATACTATGGTTCCATACTGTTCTTTCTTATACTACCTTCCCAGACATACAAAGTGACGTCATGTAGGCAGGTCCTGCGAGGTCGCGAACCTCAATCTAATTCGTCACAACCTCACAAAGTAAAGGAGGATAATCAAACCGAGGAGCCTGCGTAATGGAGAGACGTAACAAAGGACTGGAGGGGATCAGTGGATTATATACGTAGATATTACTTAAGGCTAATGAAAGCAGGTGGTGTTGGAAGGTCAGCAAGAGTAAAGACAAAGAAAGCAGATAGAGTCCTACGAACCTTTGAAATTTCTATTCTCTTGAAAATTGATTAATCGTGAGTAAAGAATTATAGCTTAAGACAGTTGCCACTCGTTCCACCCACGGGGTGATAGGTGGAAAATAAAATCCATTATTCTCCCCCCGGGCGGATAGTTCGTAGGGAGTAGTGGAATAGGCCCACTAGAACATTTAAATTAACTTTTTGTTATTGTTTTTATAAAACTCTTTATTAAGCAGACTTATAAAACAAATGCATAACAAACTTAAGTTATACAATTACACATGATTTTGTTGTTAACTTCATCAGGCTAAAAAGACACCTTCTAAAGTTATTTTCATAATTAATGAATGCTCATTACATCTTGAGATGTGTCAAAGTTAAGTAATAACATTACGTTATCGTATAAATATGTAAACTATTGTATAGACTTTACTTTTTTTATGTAAAAATGAATAAATAATTATTACACTAAGTAATATTATGCTACTAAATTAGCGGGTAAAAAAATAATTATACATAAAGTACATCACACAAAACGCAAGGAATTCCTCATCAACCAGAAAACCGCAACATCGGTGACCAGACTACCGCGTCCTCCGCTCTCTCATAGAACTATTTAAATTAACTAACCTAACCTTCTTTAATAAAAGACTTAAACACTCATAATCTACCATACACATACGAGTATATATTATACACGCATTACCTACCTAAATGTATAACAACTTTTGTCTAACGTAAACAAAATAAACACATCACAAACTTTCCCGAGGAATGTCGGTGTCCGTCAAACGCATTCCAGACTCCTCAGGGTAGGACTCGGGAGAGATCGGGAAGGGCTCGGAGGGGCTCGGCTGCTGAGTGTACAACTCCTCCGCGACCCTTGTCACTTAGCAACGGCGGCGGCGCAGACTTATGAGATCTACGTACCAGCGCCCGCATGACACGACCCCTGTCACAGGGGAATCTACACTCAGTAACTCAACAGGTGCGACTAGGAACCCTTCATCTTTTTATTTACAAATTTTATTGAGGTTTCGGCCCATTATAGACCCATGACTCTGTGTTCTGTTTTTTGTTTTGCTGTTTTCTACCTAAGATTGATATAATGTTAAGTAACATAATGAAAACTTATAATTGGCAAATGTTATAGTAATATTTTATAATTTTTTAAGTTCTGAAAAAAGCTGTAAATATAAGTAAATAAATAAAATTAAAAAAAAATTACAGCCTCATAGGAAAACACGAGTTCTTAATCGCTACAATGCTGCTCTGAGACAGCGCCCGATATAGCTGACAGCTAGTTTGATCGCTGTTTCGGAAAGGTTTAAAAATTAGGTTTTATTCTTAATTAATCTGTTACAAGGGTCAGTTGGTGACAGGCCTTGTCCAGCAGTGGGACGACTTATATACTTCGAAAAAGATGACTGGAACTGGCAAATCACATTATTATGCGGTTAATTGAAGTCCACTCAATAGAAGCTGTATGTATGCCCAGTAACTGTTTATTGTGTAATAAATTAAAACCATAAAATAGGTGGTTGCTAGGCTGTGCATTTTACAACATAAACGAATTCTATAACTGTAAATATTGTGAAATGTAAACACAAATCTAATAATATTTGACATGTAAACACATTGTAAAATAATGATTATACGTGCTTGCTTATGGTATGGTTAGTGGCTAACCTATTTGTGAGAGTTGTTCAGGCCGCCCGTAGACCTCTGACGTGGCTTAACGACTGCTGTCGAACGACAACAACCGGAACCGACTGCTTAACGTGCTCTCCGAGGCACGGAGGAGCTCAGATGAAATATGCCACTAGCGGTCATCCATCCAGGTACCGACCGCGCCCAACGTCGCTTAACCTGCACGATCACTTTCGGACCGTGCTCGCAACAAGGCTACGAGCTCCTCATAATTATACCAAGAACATTTGACATGTAAATTAATTTAATGAATAAATTAAGATTATGATTGATGTTGATAGAATATTTAAACCTGAATCTCATACCAAGTGGCCTCACTGACGGACCAGGCCTACTGTGACCAGGCGAGACAATATCGTCGTGGACACGACGTGCCGAAGGTGTCTCTGTCTCCCGTCAGAGTGACAGTCGTTTAGCGGAGTGCGGGTGTCAGTGCTCTCCAGCACACAATATATGGAAAGGTGCGGTCAATACAGACGCGTGATATTGGCCCCGTGGACTCTGCGTACAGGCGATCAAAAATAGAAACGGTAGAAAGAAACGACAATAAGTTTTATGACGTAACTGTTCTCTAGCGCAATATAAACAGGTCCTGACTGCATATAAAGGACTGTTTTGCTAGAAAGGGACAGAACATCTGTCCAATACTAACTTTAACCATTAATATCTCTGATGCTAGTTGAGATACCGAAAAACTAATTTTAGATCCTTCTTTAGTATGAAAAAATATCCACGAATTTCTCAAAGTTAGCAGCGCATCGTATTTGCAATATTTTAGTAAGGTGAGAACGGTGAGATGTATATGGGTGTCAATGACCACTTACCATCAGATGGTTCGCCTGTTCATCCACTAGATATCTATACTGTTACCGACGTCAAGAAGCTAAGATATTCTTCTCTTCCCTACAATATTTCAAAGCGAATTGACTGGCTGTTGACGGCATGAGAAAATAATTACATCTTGTTAAAATTGCACCGATAAGAGCTGCGTGTGAGAGAGAGAGAGAGAAATGTACTTATTTACAGCAAATTACTAAAACAAGTAGTAACAAGGAGAAGACGGGTTTCGTCCTAGACTGACCTTAAAAGATCAGATTGTCAGAGTGCTCTTAGATTTTAATATAGACCAGAACGACCCCAATCGGCGAGCTTGCGTGACACGACGAATGACTGTAGAGGAAGCAAGAGAAGCGTGCCAGGACAGATTCGTGGCGTTCCGTTCTCTCTGCCTACCCCGCAAGGACAGCGTGAAGGTATGTACGTAACAATAAATTAATTAATAAAATGTCTTTATTCTCAGGTTATACACCCATAGCACCTACAAGTTTTGTAAAAAGACAAGTAAAAGTAGAATAAAACATAAAATTAAAAGCAACATAATACAAAATCAAAATTACAAATAATGTCAATTAATTAATAACTAAATAATTATAAATAAACCTCCCCCTTGCCGCTCCCGATGCAAAGGTGCCCATAACGCTTGCGGCGTTACCGCGCTGGATCGCTATGGACAACCTTTGCACCAGGAACGACCCGGAGCGAGGGTCACAACCCCTCTCCCTAAGGCGACGGCCAATCTCACCGACAAATGATTTTGCTTCCGCACTCCAGCAGCCCGTAGTCTCCACAGCAAAAGTTACAAACATAATTGTGCTGGAGTGCTGAATATTTTTCATTTTTTCTAGCAGCGGCCAATTCAGCGGCCGCTGCGGCCGACCGCGTCGTTCGCGGCAGGTGGCTGGCAGCGAAGGTGCTTACACACACACAAATTAAAATAAAATTGAAAAGAAATTTCAGCGTGGCAATGCCGCGAGCGTCATGGGGACCTTTGCGCCGACACGGGGCGGAATTTTTGACTAAGGCTTTTCATAAGTCTTTTTTTAATTTTTTTATTGATGAATTTTAGCTTAGAAATGAAATGAAAATAATCAGAAAACAAATTAATTAAAAGTAGAATGATGGCTGATTGAAAGCAATATTTACTTTTATCATCCACTAGATACGCTGTGTAGCAACTCTACGCCGTAGAGGCCGTAGCTCGGTCAGCGTAGCAGCGCTTACGAAGCTCAATTTTAACAGAGAGAAGTTGTGACTTTTCCCTGACGGACCCTCAGTCAATCATAATAAAACAGTTTTAATAAAATATAACGTCAAAAAATCTGTGAGTATAAAGCGCGGCCGACACTAGCACTATATTACACACTGATATTTTCCACGAAGTCGGGTAAAAAACGCGAGCCGCGTGTCCCCCGGGAAATCACGAGCCAAACGCAAATCTATTACCCGCGTGTTCGGGCACTACTGAGGGCCGGATTCAGAGTAAAATTATAGGGGGCCATCGGTTACTGATACCGTAAAATTGTATTTAAAAAGGTCAAGAGTGAGTCAAGCTTCGAGCCCCATAGGGATCTTACACGTATTTTGGCACCTACGTTATCACAGTTACCTAGAAACTAATTAGATTCTCAATGAAAATATTCACAGTATTAATATTAGAGGGTTTTTGATGCGCCGCTAACCTTGAGGACTAAGATGGATTGCCTCATGTGCCGGTAATTATGCTGGCTCTTTTACCCTTCAAACCGAAACACAGAAATGCAAGCATGTATACTTCACTGCAGAAATATATAAGAGGGTGGTACCACACCAGGCGATCCTTCACATTAGGATCTACCACTACAATACTCGTAAAACACCCGAGGCAGACCTAGTTTCGCAGTTGGAATCGGATTCGGGGCAGAGCTCTGGCCGCGGCGCATGACCCGCCCCTAGCCCCCTGGATACGCCACTGGTACTACTGCCGCTGCCGTAGTCTTCCATAAGGTACACACAGACTTCTATAGACACAGGTTTAGTGCCTAAATGTTGTGTCGTCAATTGTTGACGGTTGTACAGCACCCATTATAGTGTGGCAATGTCGCAATGAGCACCAATTTTCCAATTGATTTGAGCTGCATTATGAAAATTTTAGAACTAAAACTCAAGTGAGTGAGTGACACCCGTTAAATCTGATAATAATTATGAAAATTATTTAAAAAAGAATCATGCTGCTAGTTTGACTACACAAACAACAAAAAATATACAAATACATTAAAAAACAACCTTCTGCATATTAAAACATATTAATTTTGTTTTAGGTGTTTTCCGCTATTTTGTTCAAAAAACAATTGCTGGCTAGATTTTCTATCAAGCCAGGGCAACTTGCTTTTTAACCCCCGACCGATCGAGGGATGAGATGGGAGGGCGTTATAAGTTTGACACGTTTGTCTGTCTGTTTGTGTGTTTGTCTGTGGCATCATAACTTAACGTATGATACGATTTGTACCCGGTTTTATTAAAATGTAATAGAGAAGTTTGTCGAGAGTGTTTTTAGCTAGGTCTGATAAAAATTGGATCAGTGGTTTCCAAGATCTTGGAGTATCTTTGATGTCAGATGGGATCTCTGGAACGGTAAAAGATACTCGTAGATGGTTTGAATTTGTGCTCAAATGTTTAGGTTCATGGTGCGTCTCTCCGCGTAGGGCGGAGCGTCAGATGAAAAATGGATCAGTGGTTATATAAGATCTCGCAGCATCTTGGGATGTTGGAGTACGATGGGATCTCTGGCACGGTAACAGTTAGGTGCTTCGAGTTTTAGCTCAAATGTTTATGACCACGATGACCTTCCCACATCTGGAACCTTGAGGACCTGATGATGACCAAGAAAAAGTAGGGGAATCTATACAATGGTACGTCGGGGGTTTCTTAAATTTTAAATTTAGACTTATTAATGGCCAGTTTGTATCGAAGACTCCACCTACACAAAACAGCGTCTCCATGCGAGTACCACACGTGCTAGCCTTAACAAGTAGACACGCGGTGTTCAAACAGACGCGAACAAACAATTAGCAGACATCAGCGTGGTGACGACAGTTGCAGAGTCGGGCGACTCCGCCGCAGCCTTCCCGTATCATGTAACGAGTTTGTTGTTCCAGTTATGAATTACAATTAATGTTCGGGATTCTTTCAGCGAAGTTTGATTACCACACCGCCGGCGGTGTAATGGGTGTAGGGAGCTAAAGAACTTTTAACAAAATGTAAGGAGACAGAATAGCCGAGAGGATTTTAAATGAAAGAGTTGATCAGCGATTCAGGTACCATCGTCGCCCAAAACTTCAGAACCATAAGTATAAGGTAAAGTATAGTTTCGTTGACTTTATCGATATCGATATCTTTATTTCGACATTTCATTTTTTCTCGACAACTCTACCTACGAGTACTTTACTAGAATCCGCAAAGCGCTGGGGGATGGGGGGGGGGGGGGGGGGGGGGAAGCGAACAGCATACACTACTAGCACAAATACTACTGTACTTTACCTTCTGGTTCATTCAATATTCTAAGTTAACCCCGAGTTAAGGTGTTGTGTTTTTTTAAGCATCTAAGATTTTTCTAGAGCTCGTCTAGTCTAGCATCTAAGCGTCGTCGTGTGATTATAATAGGCGAATTTAATTAAATTAATTTATTAGGTAAACACAACAGATTACAACCAGAGAAATTACAGAAAAAACAATATAAAGTTATGAGCTAAGTCGTAACCCGTAACGTGTAAACACAGCATGGTTAGGAGGTGGAAAATTGATGATTGAATGTGATGCACTAGACCAGGTCATATTGTAAGCACAGACACGTCTCGTGGTATTTATTAACTACCACAGAGAAAGTGGTATTTTTGTACAAAATAATGAAGAATAAAACAAGGTGGTATAGTACAAAGAAGTTTCATTTAAAACAAATAAGTACTTGTACTGGTAGCTAACAATAATTTCACAGATACGGAACAGAACAGTCTTCGCGGAAGTTAAATGGAGCCGGAACAATGAACCTCTCATTTTACGGATTGCCCGGAATTCCGGAATTAAAAGTTAAAAGTTATTTTCGAATTAAATTCCCAGTTCCTATTTAAGAGAACACAGAATATTATCGATAGTTAAGTGCATAAAGAATGTACCTTTAAAATTACATTACAACTCAAACATGTTCAAACGAGTTTTGTAAAGAACTTTACGAGATTGCGATGCAAGCATCACCGGATCAAGTCCACCTCTGGACCATGGTAGATATAGGGTGTCTCAATAAGAGTGCATTATTCATTTATAAATAAAAACACGTATTTTTGAGTGAGTTGTGATATTTTTATTGCATTGTAAAGTAGACATGTTTCGATTAAGTGTGGAAAAAAATATCCGGCAAATGGCCCCCGCGGCTCTTCGATGACTTTTTGACAAAGATGTGGCTGTATCTCACCGATGACGCGTTGGATCTCGTCCATGAAGCTCAGGAATTGTTTCTGGTTTATTCTCATAAACCCGATATTTAGCAAACCCCCAAAGAAAGAAATCGCACGGCGTTAAATCTAATGATCTTAGTGGCCAGTTGATGTCAGAATTTCGTGAGATGATTTGGTCTGGAAATCATTGCTGCAATAAACCGATTGTTTTATACGCGGTGTGGCAGGTGGCGCCGTCCTGCTGAAACCACATGTCGCCCAGATCCATGCCGTCCAGTTGAGGCCACAAGAACTCCCTTATCATGTACCTGTGACGAATGCCGTTCACAGTCACTGCAATTCCGGCCATTTTGTAATGAGTTTTCAAAATGCTAACGCGTTCTTCTTTTGTGTAGCGCTCCATTTTTAATAATCGGAACAATCATATGTGACAGTTGTCAAAATTCAGAGTTGCCACTTGCACGAAAAAAAAAACCACATAATTTAAATAGTGCACTATTACTGAGACACCCTTTAGAAGCATTTATTAGTTTAGTTTGAGTAGCTAGGAACATTAGTAATGTGCAAAAAATTTCTTTATATTAAAAAAAACTGCACAACTAATTTTTATTCCACAAAACCTTATGCAGTAACACAGTTTCATTACATGCCAAAGCTGATTACTGGCAACCCCGCCAGCGCTTTCCAAAAGGTATTCTCTATTATAGAAGTGCCAGCAATACTAAATGTTGGCACACTTTCAGCGCACTGATAAAATACGGAAATGTTGCCAAAAGCGGTGCCAATTCCGTGATTCAAATTTGGAATGAAAATTACTTGCAAGTAAAAGGTACAAAGAAAGGAAAAGTGCCAGTTACGTAGGTACGAATATAAGTCAGTTATACGAGAGAAGCAATAAAAAACAATTTTCTGAACATATTACGTTGAACTCTAGTTTATTAGTTTAGATATACTGCATTAAGGAATTATTAATTATTTTATATTATTTATTATTATATGTACATAATTGTGTATGTCAGCGCAAACAACAAGTGACGTCATAGTGCACATGCAATACCCACCTGCGCTTGCGACAAAGCAAACACGCAGCAACAGCCGATACCACGTCATGCCGCCCCCACTACCTTGCCTCTATAAAAGCGGGGCCCGACCCGAGGTGACATCATTCTCTTGCGACTCGTCGACGAGGCAGTCGGACTTGATATTTTATTAGAGAAATATTGACTTTCCGAATAATTAACCGTAACTGATTGCTATCAGGGGACTCTCGTGTGGCCCGCTACTATTGAATGTCTAACCGGTGACTAGTGGTGCTATTGAGACGGTTGACCCGTGGCTAGTTAGCATCGAGTAACTAGGCAGTAACTAATTTGCTGTTAAAGAACTCTAAAGTGAGTTGATCGAGTCAATATAGTTATTAAATTACATTTCGCGGTTACATGCCCTTACCCTCAGATCTGACATGTATATTGTATTAGGCAAAACAGTTACGGATTGCATGACGTTTCACGTACAGGGGTCGTCACTCGGGTTGCCATTTTTACAATTTTTAGTTATTTTGAATTGCACTATTACATTACTGTTGCAAATTATGTTTTAATGAGTTCGCAATAAGAAAATTATTTAATTCAATATTTCGATATGCAAATGTGTGAATATAATTAATTTAATAATCCAAAAATCAATCACGAAATTGTCTGGTAACACTCGGTTGATGACGCACCCTTGTGCGTGAAACGTCATGCGATCCGTAAAGGCGTAGTTACACATAGTCGTTGACCGCCTCGGCGACCGACCTGCGGTGGACGACCTACGTCGTTTACACTTGATCGTCGGCCGAAGTCGTCCAACGTCTATCGTTCTACGACAACCTAGTGACACTTTGACGCTCGCCGAATGCGGTCGAGGACTGGTACTTCACATATAGGCGGTGATCGCATGCCGTGACCGCCCAGGGGGTCGGGCGACGACGACCATGGTAACAACCACGTACACAGTATACTACAACCACGTACACAGTATAGTACAGCCCGGCACGTGAGCGACCAGCGCCCAGCGCCCACACTGGTCCGGCATGTCACGCGGTCGCACTGTGCCGATGCAATTGCATCAGCGCATCCAGCCGCACTGGTGCACCCGCTCCGCTCCGCGGGGCAACGCGACATTCATTTGATTACCGCTTATATGCGGTGTAACGATCAGTCAGCTTGTAATCAATCAGGGGGCCGATTCTCACAGCGTTCGACATACAAATGTGGAGTGCTACGGATGTCTTGTTAAAAGTTTACCCTGGGTTAACTCGCGAATTGTCTATGATTTTCATACAAAATTGACATCGTGTTAGAGTCACGGTTCGTGCAAGTGGCACTTACGATAGATAGGACAAAAATGTCGAATTCGACTGCGAGAATCGCCTTTTGCCCTCTACGCCGTAGCTTGATCAGCGTAGCTACAACCTACGAAGATTATAAAATTGTAGCATACTCGTAGCACCATGGGGAACCACGTAAGGTATAGCTTCAATGGTTCCCAAGACCATGGGCTATCCTTGATAATCTTCCAAACGATAATAGGAAATCTGAGTTACAAATTGTAGGTACAATGGTGCATTTCGCGGAAGTTATGCGCAAGCGTTCCCATGGCTTCGCCGTCAGGCGGTGCGCAGGAACACCCGGGGGTTTTTGGCCGGTAAAAGTCCCGCATAACCTCTTCGTCTCCCCCTTGCGGCGAAGAAGTATGCATGAGCGTTTCACCCCGAAAAAAATAGGTACAATGGTGCATTTCCAACATCTGGAACTTTGAGAATCTAATGATAACCAGAGAGATGTAGTAAGTGAATGTCAATGTACTATAAGGTACAATAAAAACATTTTGATTTTGAATTGTGACAAATACTGTAATTGGAAAATTCTAAATGAAATTCACAATCCTCAGTCGAAGACAACAGTTCAATTTTCCGCAGTCCGTGTGCGTAAACGTTTTATAGGATGAACAAACATTGCGGGAGCGTGCGGCCCCGGGCGGCGCGCGGATGATACAGGGTGATCTATTGACACGTGTGACGTCACAGACGGGAAGATTGGTAAAGTTTTTCCTTGGAGTTTATCCTTCAGCCTTAAGTTGCTTAGATACCAAGGTTAGGTTAGTTATTAGCTTCGTTGTTGGAAAGCAAACATTATATTATATAAGGTTTTTTTTTATTAGTAGCTAATGTGCTGGTCATTTGTACCATTTTACACGTAAAAATAACCCTGTTACTTGTATGAAAATTTTTCATACTAAAGAAAAATAAACCCCATTATTTTGCGCCTTGGTGGCATAAACTCATCCATGTCGTTATATTTCAGCATTAGAATAGCAATAATTCATTAATTTGTAGAATTTGCAAACAAACGGTGACGGTGACTACTTACCATCAGGTGGCCCGTCTGCCTGTTTGTCGTAATCTTTTTTGTTATATATAATAACCTATAGATGACACCTTAGAAATATTAGCCGCTAATAAAATAGGACCCCATATAGGTAAAGCACGAGTGTGCTCTGGCGGGCGAGTGTAATGGTAAGTTTTATTAATGACCGTGGATGGTAGTAGAGATAGCCCCGCCATGGTTTGCTGTGGATTTCAACTAGTACAAATACTGTAATTTTGAAACAAATGAAATTGATTGAAGTTTTAATGAAGGTTGGCATAAGTGGCGACAGTAAGGCCGGCACCGCACGCGCCGGTCGCCGGTCGCCAGGGCGACAGACCCCGCGCCGTGAGGTCGTCATTAAACGAGTTCCACGCGACAGTGGCGCCACTAATTGGCGCCGAGCCGACCGTCGCCATGGCGACGCGCTCCGCTGACCCCCTCGTCCCCACTCCGAATTGTACGAGGATCAAAATTGAATTAGACATTGTTTACTAGCGCGAGCAGTTCCTGGATTGACAAATATAGAACGAACTACACAGGAATAAGCAAATTCGTCATGCCATAACTTTCATTTAATTGTCTGTCGGACACTGACATAGGTATCAATACAAAATATAAAGATTTAGAACGTACGCTCAAAATGGTAGGCTTTATTGTTTGTACTTAAACATTGCCAGAAAATTTTTCGCAACTCTTTCTTTTAAACTGGGAATTATAGCTGCCTTAGCGCTACAGTGTCTTTATATTTTGTGGTAGGTATCAGTTTATTGGCCTGGGGCCTAATTCGCCTAAATTACAAGGTTTGTAATTCTGTTTCTATCCAATTTCAATTTAGTTTTCTTCCAATTCTATTTGGACACCAAATCGCATTCTGCTGACGCATAACTCTACCACTGCCACCTTTCGATTTACTATCGATCCGGCAAAAGTACCTCGGCAGAAACTTATGTCCGATCGTATATTTGACAGTTGAAGCGTTTTGTTATCGTTCAACTGCGATCCGGTATAAACTAAACGTTTTGGTAGAATGCACAAATACGTTACTGTTCGATCGATCGTTGATTTGATCGGAACTTACCTGAAATTGGATCGTTAGTGCATATGAAACACGTCAGGACGATTATTTAATGGAGTCGATCTCCGGACCGGTATAATTTTATGACATTGTATTCGGCGCGAGAGACAAACGTATAATCGATATCACGTGAACGCAAGGACCAATCAGGAACTGAAGGAATAATGAAGTATAGAAATCGGGACATGAAGTGATCTTGGAATTGTGTAGAAACGAGGCGTACCCTTGTTCCGCTCTGCTGAGTCGTAACGAGTATTTAACAGGAGCGCCGGGATCAAACAGGATTCTAACGACACTGACGATGGCGGCGTGATCTCTTCAAACGCGCTACCTTCCGAGCCGGTGCACTGCACGCGGAGACACAAACGCGAATCGTCTCCTGTGACGAGTGCCTTTATTACAAGTGATATTTGTATTTTGTACGCGCGTTTTGAAATTTCCTCCTACGGCATTATACGACACGTAATAAAGATATAAAGCACTTATTTAATGTAAGTTTCATCATGTTATTAAAAGAGGTATTCCAAAGGATTGATCTGGTCCATTGCTCGTTGACGAGATTCACAGAGGTTCTCTTCTTCTTCTAAGTCGTGTTCCTCATTGCTGTGGGTCGTGATCATTCTAAGGAATTAATCACATAGAACGACTCTCGTGGCAGATTTAATGGGGTGGTTTGCTATTGCCTTCCCTATTTCACACACTGGTTCTCTCAGTGTGTAGGTTTCCTCACGATGTTTTCCTTCACCGTCAGAGCAGTCGGTCAATGTACGTAAGTCTTTCGAAAAAACCGAAAAACTCATTGGTACATGGCATTGCCTGGTTTCGTACTCGGAGACCTCCCGCATGAGTCCGACGTCCTAGCCACGACGCCGCCGACGCTCTTCCCAGATGTAACTCGGACTTATTTGAGTATGTAGATAGATAAATTGGAACATTTTATTGTACACAAATACAGGAAAAGTAGCGCGATATGTACAAAGGCGGCCTTATCGCTTAAAGCGATCTCTTACAGACAACCTCTGAAGTTAAGTATGCTATTATTTTATGCAAAATAGTATTAATTTACATGCGACTACATTATTGAATTGGGAATTCCTGTAATAATAATGTAAATTGTAAATAAAAATAATAATAAGTGTTGGCTCTAAACCAGCCCCGCAAGGGTCGAGAAAACATTCGTTTTACGCCCACCATAATAATACTGTCTGAATGTAGCTTTAGTAGCCAATTGGTGGGTGAAAAAAAAATTAGTAAAGTAAAGTAAAATACACAAATATAAATCAACAAACATGAGATACAAAAGGAAATAGTGAAGTGCAATTTAGGCGGCCTTATCGCTAAGAGACTACTACCTCTTTATCGAATTATTTCGAGAAAGAGGTAGTAGGTGTGCAAGGTTTATGGAAAACGTTATATAAGAGAATGAGATATATTATCCGATATAGCATGATACGAGTATACCAAATGAATTGGTACGCAAAACGATTTAATTATACAAGCACATATACATACGCAGTGTTATAGTGCAATCCTCGCTATATGAGGGCTACGCCGGAGCGTAGCGCATTTCGTAGCAATGGTCTACGTAAAAAGTCCACGTAGCACCCATTAATTTTACTGGTTTCATTGCTTCTCAAAGGTTTCATTGGATTTAGATTTTGTGTTTTAAATACAGAATTATACAAATTTAAGCACAAATGAACCCAAAAGTAACACTCGGCTTTCAAACCATTGTTAAAGTTCTACAAGTGTCGCTTATTGTAGCGAGCTCGCCGGCCGCGGACGAGCAAAAAGTTTGTAACAAATAAAAGTGCGATTAAACTCCGAGTACACAAAACACAAATTGTGAGATTATACAGGGTCTGTCTCGGAACAACACTCTGAATAATTAAAAGACGGATGAACAAGTTTAGCTCTTGTTCTAGATACTTCAGCGTCAGTAGCACGGAACGTCCTGAAAGTTCAGATGTAGTATACACATTCATACAACACAACACGCACACACTGTTGCTTTCTTCGTCCGTGCAGTCACTGAGGGGCCAGCTGAAAATCAGCGCTGTGGCTTGCCTCAGCATTATACTGAGCTGGTGTACCTTTTTGGCACTGTACCACACCAGATGTTCTGTGCTGCATGTATTAAACTTTGTATACTTCTGTATTCTGGTGTTTACAGCGCTAAATAAACGATTTCAATTTCAATTTTTATATGCTATCCCTTTTACGCAATTTTTCTAGACAGAGATGACACGAGACTTAAGGAAGTCTTAACATTAAGGACGTTTCTTATAACTCACGGTTATTCGTATCTCATACTCGTACTCTATCTATAAAAACGAATGTTTCTTTGTTTGTGTTCTATACCATTCATCCGAATGCGATGAAACTTTGGTAAGTTGTTGTACGCACGGCCGGGAAGGTTTATGAGTTAAAAAAAACCAAGGCGAGCGAAGTCGCCGCCGGGGCGCAGCTAGTAACTAAATAAAAGAAACACGTGAAATAAACGCATGTTTACAAAATCGAAGCTTAATTAATTATTTAATTTGAAGCTTGCAAAGTTTTTCGTGAAGTTAGGATAAAATCGACAGATAAATCGAGTACCTAACTAACACTAATTCCCGCCCCGGGCACAAAGCGGTGATTTATGTGCGCACGCGGCGACGTGTTCGAACAATGCGCGGGAATATCCGAGGGGTCAGCAAGTCATTAATTTTACATGTGACATTTTGCCGAAACGCGGTCTGTTCAGTTACTGTTAGTAGATACTTGGATGAAAGGGAAAAATAGCCTCCCACCCCGAACATTAGCTCTCCATAGGGGCGGGCGTTTGATCCTTCACGTGGCCAGATATGATAGGTATGAGATTTGAGACAATGAAAGCAAGAAGCCTAAATGCAAATGTGTATATTTCAGATAATAAAGATTAAATTTCGTAACGAGATTAAGTTATCTTCTTTCCCTCTTAGGGTATTCATGAGAAATAAAATCACAGGGATGTAGGTACCATATGGAGTACAGAGCACGCCACCCCAATGGCGAGCTTACCTGAAAAGAAGAATGGGGGAGGAAGCAAAAGTGGCGTGAAAAAAAATCGTGGCGCTCCATTTCCTCTGACTCCGCAAGAAACATAGCGTGAAGACATGTAGGTATGTATAGATATAACGCAAAACAGGCTGTCTCGGCACCTCGGAACAAGATCCGACAATAATTTGATAATTTAATTAATTAAGGAAGGCCCAAGTTGGACCTGTTCAATACCGGCGGTGTGACGGTGAGACGTCTACTGAGTCATTTGTTTTTTATTATTTCATAATCTGTGTTTACAGTGGCACCTATTTGCTTAAATTTTTTTAATGTAAGTTTTATCTATTAGTGAAGACCTGTAATTGGCCTTTTATTGTTAGTTTGGTTTACATATTGTTTAAGTGTTGTTACTTTTCCAATAAAATTAAATTAAAACAAAGTAAAAGAAAAGAGGATTTGCCTTTCAAATAAATGGCCGCAATCACACAAACCGAGTACACGGGTAGTTCTCTATCGCCAGCGACAAATATTTATCAGGCGCGAGCAAGATGGATCCCTCCCACACCCGTGTTTGTTCCGTCGGAGGTGTTTGCATACGAACTTCCTCTTATATTCGAGTTGCGGGAGATAAATGGCGGGACATGACGGCCTGTCGCCGGTTCTATTCCGAATATAAATGGATACACAACCACCACTCTCTATGGGGCATCTAAGGGATAGATGAAATAATAGTTACTGAAGCGGTCTACAGTATAACAATGAAGAGTAACTGATTAGAGTTGAATAATATACTGTTTCACGGGTTTTTACTGTACGAGTATTTTATTTATTAAGACCGGTTTCGTTTACACATCTTCAGGTACCGGTCGTAATAAATAAAATACAGTAATAACCCGTGAAACAATATATTATTTAAGTCTAATCATGTACTACAAGTTTCACCAAGTACCAACAACCGCAAGTATTAACCAATGAAGAGTAAGTTACAAGCAGACTTAGAAATCATCTCAACTAAGAATCGATTCCAGAATATTATGCACAGAAAGCGTACAGACAGGAATTATTAACATAGCTCGTTTCGAATCGAAACGAAAGATATACAAGTATGAAATTTTGAAATACAATTCGTGAGTTAATAGGGCTTCGGGTCTTGAGACTTCAGTTGTTGGTAGCGATATGCGAATGTACTAAGACAGAAACCGATTTTACCCGATTCCCGAATCCCCCTCAAGAAGAGCTCACGGTCTGTACATACAATCCAAGCTTCTATAATCCTCGACTACAAGTCGACTGTTCAAGAGCGATTGCGTGTGCGCTGCTACAGTTCGTAGCACGTCCACTGCTACGCGGGCTACGGCGTAGCTAATGTCAGTACATCATTCACACAAAGTAACTACAAAATATTGTAGAAAGAGTTCAACTACCAATATCTGTCCCGCTCATCAATATTGTACGAAGGTCACGAACTCGATCGACGTTCAGAGCACCTGGAGCGCAGCCAAGGCCACTAGTGTAATAACGCAAATTGAGACAGCATTACAGGCACGCGCGAAAGGCCCTAAGCCAAAAACTCGCGTTTCCAAACGTGTAATTTTGATGAAAACAGGGTTGGGTTGCGTTGCCCACGCGATGTGATAATTTGCAGAGTAAATTCAGGCAAATCGATGCAGGCGGAACAGCCAATTTTTTAATACATTTCTGCATGTTGAGTTGACGTAGGTTTTTGCAAGTACGAGGGATAATGGCTGCTATATAAATCCGAAGATCGAGTGCAGCAGCATGCCTTGGGAGATCCCCATGACCAGGAGTGGAAAAAAAATCTTCTTGGATAAATTAATCGGACAGCGCGATTTGGCCACATGCAATGTTCCAAAAACAGGTATTTTACACTATGAAAAAAAAATGAAAAAGTCTATTCACTCATTACAAGGCACAAAAATAGGACCTCCGACTTACAAACTAGGTCGAAACATGTATCTTGGAAGTATATAAGAAGAAGATATAAGATATATAAGAAGTATACATAAAACACACTACAATTAAACTGCTCAGGGATTGAATATCCTTATTTTCCTCGGACATTATAAACTATAACATAACTAAACCTGTATTTAACCTCAATTTTACCCAGTGGAAATAATGCCTTCCGAAGGTTATATGTATCGGGAAATACAAAAGTTTTAAGCTGTTCCATGTTCTATCCGTTGCTTTATAAATGTTAAATAACATATCAATGACAAACTACAAAGTACCTACATAATACACAGAATTGTAACAATTTATTGTCTAGTAGTTACATATATTAGAATACATTATAATATTATGAATGAACATAAATCATATCGCGGGAGCTTGGCACTAAACAATAATACAGACCGCTTGCGAACATGAACAGAATAAGCAGCTCGCCACAGATAATAGAATACGTGCCGTGTGTCACTCACGTAATATCGGATGACAGTACGACACATTAAAAAAATTTACTGGTGGTTATGTCACAATATGTAATTTGTGTTGGGTTTTGCTGTTACTTTGTTATAGAGTTGGAACAAAACAACAATACAGAAAAAACGTACAGAGAGAGAGAGAGAGAGGAGCTCAGCTCATACACTAATTAAAACATAGAACAATTATATCTAAATTACTAAACTAGCAATTATTCTTGGATAAACTATGGTAACACAGCCTGTGTTGCAATGCGATATTAAAAACCGCTTCCAGCGCAGCATATTTTTTTTATATGTATAAGGAAAGCAGACAAGCAAACGGGCCATCTGATGGTAAATTGTCTGCTACTAACAGTGAGGACTTAGACTACGCTGGCTCTCCTGCCCTTCTGACTGAAACATCAATGCAAGCATTGCTTCTAAAGGGTGGTACCTCCCAAGGCGATAGAGCTCATCACATTATATGACATATACAGAGCTGAATATAAGTGGAGCTACGGACATAATTAATAACACATAACCACAAACGTTTCAATTCCAATGTCATTGTTCAAAGTCACAAAAATGGATGTTGTGCCATACTTCACGAGTTATAAGAGATGAATGAATGAATGAATACTGATTTTGCGATTTTCATATCAATAAATTCTTGCCTTACAAAATTAGATTCCTTATTGTGCGAGTATTACAGAAGTTATCGACAATGACCCGCCCTCGGTTTGATTTATGACCTATCTTTATTTAACTTAACGCAGACTAAACAAAGCAAATCTGGAACAAACTCGTGGTACACAGCGAGCACACAATATCCCGAGACGCAGCGAGCGAAACCTGACGCCGGCAAACAATGCCCGCCCGGCAAATAGGAGGAACTAGAGATGGGCATTTACCTGGGTAAAAAAATCCACCCCTGGGTAAATAATACCCGTTTCAATCCGGTTAATACCAATTTCGGCGGGTGGAATAGAAACTCTGCTAATTATTTAGAAATAGAAAAACGTTTAGTATTTGTTAACTGCAGCTCACATGCAATTCCAATTTATTTCGAAAATAAATTTGCATCAAGCACTGACAAAAATGAACCAAAATTCTTAATTAATTGCTTGCAGGACGACTCAGCCATTCATTAAGTATCGATTTCTCGGAAACTATTGGACGGAGTTTGAAATTTTATTTTATGATCGGAAAGCGGATCGGATGTCGGACTGGATATCCGGTCTGACATCCGACCCGATATCGAAGCCCATGTCTAGAAGGAACTGTTTCGTTTGCCGCCCGCTACACGCTGCAGAGCTATCTGTACTGGCGGTGTGTTGATTGCGGGGCGGCTCGCTGTTGTTTGGTTATTAGGTCCCTGATATATTGCCTTTGGTTGTATAATTTTTGCGCGAAATTTTTCCCCGGGGTTAATTCGCGAATTGTCGATGGTTTTCATACACTATTGACATAGAATTAACCCGAGAGTTAACGGTCGGTGCAAGACGGTCTAAGAAAGTATCTTGCAGAAAAGACCTGGAGTACTACTAGAGTACCTAAAGTACTTTTTGAAGAAATAATGAGCGTTGTCGAATAGGCGGAATGAAAATATCGTGGACAAAACCGCATCTTAATATTACAAGCATACTATCGTATTAACCTATTCACCGTCCGGAAGGCGGGAGGCAAAACGTTATAGCCCGCATTAAAGTAGTTTTAAAGAAATACGGCGCATAACCCACTCCAGTTCCCTCTTCCCGCCGCATAATAACTCCCGCGAGGACGGTTTATGATAATATTGCAGAAATGACTGGAAATTAGAGGCTAACCTGAAATATATGGGGCTTAACTTTAATATGAGGCGCAAGTAGGGTTCGATTATGGTGATTTTTCTCTCAACCAAGACCTAACCAATAAAAGTCAACTCACGAAAATGCTACGACATCATGGAAACGCGACACAAGGTCGATCCAGGGAAGTGCGACAGAATGGAAATGCGACGATAGCATGGTAGGTGGCCAGGGATTTTTCAACTGATGTAAATGACACCCCATGGATACTGCTTAATCAATATTTATAGTTGTAAACGCCTTTGTTGATGAAATGAAATTTATTTGCCAGAACATAGTGAAAAATATAGGTGATTTAAAAAGCATAGGTATCATATGTTCCACCGACAACGGTGTGCAAACCTTTTCTGCTATTTGTTAGTGTCGTTGAGATACTCTTTTATGGAGTAATAACATTTGTCTAGAAGCCACTTGGAAATATTAGTTTTAAATTGGCTAGCAGGGCCATTTTTAAGGCGACTAGGCAGATTATTATACACTAAAATTGCCATACAGAAGGAATTCTTTTTATACATGTCTACTCTGGAACTTGGCAAATAGAGACGGTTCTTGTGTCTTGTAGACCTCGGGAAGACCTCAGCATGTGTTTTGAAATATTGCGGATATTGTCGAACGAATTTCTTTTGATTTGATAATAATATACAGATGACGAAACTGATGATGATATACAGATGGATATAAAATACATATTTGCTTTCATGGTTGAAAAGTAAGATCTGAAACGGAATTTAGATCCGTGAATTATGTAAAACTTGACAAAAATAAATCAAGGCTATAAATTCAATTTTGAGGGTTTCAAGACTTATTTAGCCTGAAAATTGGGGAAGTTTTACACAATCATATTAATGACAAAAACCTGAACGTCACATAGATTTACATGTCTACAGATTTCCATGTACCTAAGTAACAATTTTAAATATCAAATAATTTGTATTGTACGTACTTTTGGGACATCGAAATGAAGCCCAAGGCACCTAAAGCGCTTGACTCCCGTGCGGGAAGTCCGAGTTCGAAACCAGGCAATGCCGTGTACCAATGAGTTTTTCAGTTTTTTTCGAAAGACTTGCGTACATTTAGCGACTGCTCTGACGGTGAAGGAAAACATCGTGAGGAAACTTGCACACGTGAGATAACCGGTGTGTGAAATGGGGAAGGCAATGGCAAACCACCCCATTAAATCTGCCACGAGTCGTTCTATGTGATTAATTCCTTAGAATGATCACGACCCTCAGCAATGAGGAAACAACTTAGAGGAAACCGAACCGGCGCTGGAACCTGACCATGTAGTCCAAGCCTATTATATTTTACTGAATCCAGTTAACTAATTAGTCAAAGATTTAATCGACTAATTAACAGGCTACTCTGTTTACAGGCTGTAAATCGCAGGCTAACCGTAATGTGATGCATATACACTTGTCTGAATTCAGTCAAACTTTAGGTTTATGAAAGTATAATAATCGCTTAATTCTAATTTCCCCGGTTCTGTGCCAAGGTAGATCTAGTTGCAATTTAAACTATAAATGTCAGTCTACACAGTGACTGGCCCAACGGCGGGTTCGCAGAATTGCCTCACGGGTGCTTTCGGTGCTGGCTTCCCGGGGAAATTCGGTTAGTGCGCACTTTCCGGGAAGTGTTTGCAGAGTCTGGGATATTTGATAAACGACTAGCTAATCGTACATTCCATGAATCAATGTTTATTCCTATTTATGCTAATAATTAACGCATACGCGGGCTCTGCGTAAATTATGCTGAGTAACCAAGAAAGGCTTTGGACAGGACACAATGGCGTATACTACACCTACAAAAGCCTGGCTCTTAAATTTAAGAAGAAGAACTCTGGTTGACCGAATACGCAACGAAGAGATACGGACTGTGGAATGGCTGGTCGGAATGAATGCGTCATCAATAAAATAAAAAAAGGCATGATCCGTTGGTTCGGGCATGTGAAAAGAATGAGTAATGAACGAATGATGAAACAGGTATATGAAGCGAAAATGAGTTCAAAAAAAGCCGAGTTCGTCCTAGACTGACCCTTAATTTATTATAATCTCTTATATATATCTATTATATTGCAGTGCCCTACTCAGGGTTTCATGTATGATCATATAATATATATTTTTTAAGACCAATTGTTATACATGAAAAGCAATATATGGTATGAGTATAAGTATTAAAGATCAGTTTGTCAGAGTGCTCTTAGATTTTAATATATAGAGCAGACGACCCCAACGGCGAGCATGCGTGGAACGGCGAATGACTAGAGGAAGCAAGAGGTATGCCAAATATTCGTGGCGCTCCATTCTTTCTACCTACCCCCGCAGGGCATATAGCGTGAAGTTATGTAAGTATGTAATTAACGCATAGTGCTCCCAGTATATACTGCTTCGCTCATCAGCACCGAATTACCGCTCGCCCCGCACGCACCGGTTCTCACATTAATCAAACCGGAATCGAACCCACACCGGCCACGTACCCGCTAATGAGACAGCCGCAGTCCAGGCACGCGCGACTGTTCATTAGCGGATTAAATTATTGCAGCTATCACTATGATTTGTGACTAATTGTAGGGTAGGGGCAATTATTACAATTAATGATCGAGCTCGCCAACATCTGGTCATTAAGTATTGAGTAGGTAACAGTGAGTTGCAAGAAACGTCCTTAATGTTAAGGCTTCCATAAGTCTCGTGTCATCAGTTTTATATTTTCCCATTTTCTGTTACACGTTCATTTCCACTGGTCACAGAAGAGACCTGTCCTCCGAGATACAGGAACTTCCTAGTTCGGAGATCAGCGTTTATTGTAAAGTAACTTGTTGCTCACTAATTTTATTTAGTTTAATATAACCTATGCTTAAGTTCCTACTGGTGTATGGACCATGAATCCATTGTAATCTTACCGCACAAATAAACTATACTTATACTTATCGTATCTAGAGCTATGGCGTAGACTGACAGAAAAAAATACTTGTGACTATGTAATCGGTCTCAAGTTCTGGAAAACATTAATTTAAAAATTGTGTAATCTAAGTACAAATTAAACATTTATAACATAAACGTCTTTGTGATTTCACTCCTGTAGCAATACGTAATGAAATTTGCACAATAAATTAACAGCTTTCATATTCATATTGTGAATAATTCATGGGGTTTTTGTTTCATTACACAAGCATTTATGGCCTCGCCAAAATGTACTGTTTACCTGCGACGTAATCCTCTTGCAAGCGTCGTTATTTCCTCTAACTGATGGAGAATATATTACCATATAATATATATTTCTCAAAGATGCTCAATACATTCGAATTTTGAGCTAAGGAATTATGCTCGAAACCAAATAATTATTTTTTTAAAATACGACAGTAATTAATTTTCATACAAAATTCCGTGGTATTCCGGACATTTCCTTATATTATTTGAGAATTCTGTACAATCCTCGGTGAAAAAGGCCATTTTCAGTAAATAGACACGATTTTTACATTACAGGTAGACAAAGCTTTGGTACTCGTACCATACCTAAACAAAAATTATGTAAACAGTAATAGCACCTCGAAAGACAGAGAAGGAACCTTGCCATGAGGAGCAACATGTTGGCGAGACGCTTTGCGCATACCTCCGCTCAAGTGAAGGTGACCCTGTTCAAGGCGTACTGTCAGTCGTTCTACACCGGCCAACTGTGGTATAAGTATACGAAGAGCACATACAACACGAGTGCAGTACAATAATGGTTTCAGAGCGACGATGTGCTTGCCGTGGCGGTGTAATGACAGAATTTCTAAATGTAAAAATGATATTATCAGGGCCATATTCAATACATTGTACATGTATGACTTAAATTTTTTATAAGTAAATGATCGTATATAAGTGTAAGTAATTTAAATATATATTAATACAATTGTAAAATTGTACCTAATTGTACCTATTGGGACGCGTGCCTGAATAAAGAATTTATTTATTTATAACGAAACATTTTTCTCCAGTAGATTATACGGTTCGGAAAACAAGTCGTAATTTAAATTTTCAGAGACTCTCTTACGTGCACTTTCCATGGGTGTTGATACCCACTCCGTGTGTCGTCGAAGCAAAATAGTTTCCGTCGAACGCCTGGAAATTTGAGCAGAATATTACCGTGGCACCGCGCCGCGCCGCGCCCGTCCGCGCCGCGCTCTAATCTCCAATTTATATTGAAAAGCCGATTCAGAATTCGCTACAAGCAATTTATTTACCTTTTATTATTGAAATTCTTGAATCGAATATTCAAAACGTTTTCGGTTTTCTATTTACCGGACGAAATTACGAATATAATTCATGAAGAGAAACGGAATTAAGAATTTATCTGTGTGATTTACATTAAGGAATAGGCCTGTCGCCGACTAAAGATTTGTCGATAACATTTATGTCTATATTTTTAGAAGACGGAAACATTATGTTTCCTATGAAATAGCGATATTATCGTAATTTAAGGTGAGGTTAACTCGTTTTAACTAAAGTTGAGTTTTAACTAAACATTTATTTGCGTTTATCGTTTTCTGCGTATTGAACATTTTCACTAAAAAAGAGTTTTGAACATATTGCGTTTTGAACAATACGCGATGCGACGGTTTTAATTATGTAGTCTGTTATTTCATTTTAAGTCTAAGTATGCATATTCATGCTACTGTAGAGAGTTAATATCCCTCTATTTAATAAGTTATTAATTCCTGAGATATTCAAGGCCTCCTTGTAATACTCTTATTGGGATCTCGCGAACCCTTTTGTTCCCCAGTGCCCCACTTTCGCCCTGGTATCCCTTCCGCGTCACGGCCCCAGTCGGAAGCCACCTTCCGCCCTCAACCCTGGCGCCGGAAACCCTGCAGTCGAGGAGGAAAACACCCTACTCAAGAATATGCGGGAGCACAATCTTGTGGAATTGTTGAAATATGTGGATGCGTAATCCGCAGGGCTTCAGGCTTACGAATAAACTAGGTTAAGTCGGTGTTTTGTCACTGTTACTCTCACGATTTAGGATAGAAAGAGATAAATTGAGGTTTTTTATTGTATCATCATTCATCATACATCATCTGCTTATTTCTGGGTAGCTATTACAGTCCTCACGACGATGAAATGATGTCATGAGATGGAGCGCTAAACAGAGCAAATACCGTTAAAACTTGGTAACGTTACGCGCTGCTCGACAGAGTTAACGTTAATTTAAAAATAACGTTAAATCGTTCAACGTTACTCATGCTACTATTTACCGCTAAAATAACGAATAATATCGTTAAAATTAATCAATAACATTATAATAATGATACTTTGCCAAGTAACGTTATAATTTATACCGTTTCTAAAGTATTTTTAGGAAATTACCGTTACGTAACGTTACTTATAATGTGATTTTGATAACGTTAACAAGCCCTATCGCGCTGTCTCTGTTTGACATGCCATCGAATAATATATTTCATCGCTTTGAGAACGCTAACAGTAGCTTTGAGGTCTTGAGTAAATAAGGATGGCGACACAAGGCATAAACGAAGACCTCTTCATTAATGATATACGAGTGTCATTTTAAATGTAATTTTATGCTTAGTTATTTCATACAAGTCGTATATTTTTAGAAGTCGGGAATGAAGAATTTGTAGAACATGTTTTTGGAATAAATGCACTGGGTCTCAAAATGTATGGAACGTCGCCATTGTTCTTTTATCAGAAACACAAAAAATAGAAAAAATTCAACAATTCATAAAATGTCTTGAAAATTGATCTTGCATCTTCTTTCTTCTCTTCTTCTCGGATGAAAGAGTATGAGAAAGAAAGAGCCGCGTGTGTCTTATGATAGATTATCAGCCACACTACCAATAAGAGCACACGCAAGGCTCGCTCTGACTCCGTCTTCTCTCGTTATCTTCTGTCCTGCTTTGTCGAGATCCAATAACCGAGCTAATACATTTAATAATTCACGAGCTACAAACCCCAATATCGTAAACAGTAATTACCTTAACAAGTTAGTCTACATGCTTGTTCATGATCACATAATGTAATGTACTAACACAATACTGATTGAATACAAGCAAACAAGAAACCGTACTGTACTACAGCGACTATTACTTAATCTTTGATGCTCGTACAGTGTAAAAGTAATGTGCTACACGTGTAGCTCTACAAACGGGGTTTTGTCAAATAAATATCGAAGCAGATTGATACATGTAACCCGCTTCCAACATACATTTACAACTTTTTTCCACTAAATGCTTACGATACGGTCTGCATTCACATAAAAACGTACAACTGATGGTCTGTGGATGACATTATTGATGTGTCGGTTGAAAAAGGTGTTGTTTTATTCGGACGTTCGCTCGATTTAAGCCGTGGCCATAAATATTGTAGCGGAGCGGCGCGCGCGGCGGAGTGGCGATACGGAATAATGCGATTTACCCACTGTGTTATCCGAAATGTTGTTTTAACCGACCAACGCAAAAGGAACACATTTCTCTCATCCTCTTTGTTACCAGTTTCTTTTCCCGCCGCTAAGTAGTGGGTCTCCGGTATATAGCCTGAACCACTTACACTAAATTCAATGCCTTCAGAAATGTAATACCCTTACCAAGTTAATGTGTTCTTGTTAATTGCTTAGGCAATGATTCACGACCGACTCGTGGTCACACCATCTCATTCTTGAATTGGTGATAATCATTCATTAATTTCACCATAGTTCGTTGCACAGAATGCTAGTCTAGACAGCTAAGTAATAATAACTCAGACTTACCATCAGTGGTAGGTCGGAAATAATCAAGTAATAAAGAACTGCTTGGCTCTCTTAAATCTCCAAGCTGCACTAAAATCCAATTTTCCGGTTTTCTTGGTTGTTCGCGCAATCGCGTTAGTTGGACTATTGCCGCGGTGGCGCCTCAAGGCGGATTTATTGGCGAATTAAGTTGATCTGCCGAGTTCTCGCCTCTTCGCACCGACGGTGACAGATTTCCACGATTTGTTGTCTTACGGAGGAGCAGTTTGTTGGAGCTAATGGTGTTTATAAAAACAAACGAAAAGTGTGAAACTATTGAATATGATAATGATAGGAAACATTAGACTAACGTAGTGTGGGACGGCCACCTGCTAGATGAAGCGACGATCTGCGCAAGCTACTGGGTGAGAAGAGTCAAAGATCGATCAGTGAAAGAGAACAGACTGCTAATGATGAACAAGAATGCATTGATATAGCATTAAGAACCTTGACGAGCATTTAGAGTGTGTTCTCAAAATACAAATAACTGATCAAAACGTCGTCATGCACTCAAAGCAGATTACATTGCACTCGTAGAAGAGAATACCAAATGCAGTGCAGAAAATGGAATTACACGAGTAACTTTACTTAAACGGTGCCTCGGTGCTCAACATCCAATTTCTGAGTATACATAATTTTAAAAACATGAATATTAAAAGAGCAAGTTAAGTGGGAAGCGTGTAAGCGAGGGAGCGATGTCAACTCAAATTTGAGCACCGAATTAAGCGGCGGCGGCGGGGCGGCCTGCTCGTCGGATGAATAAATAACGTTCACTATGAATTATTCACGCAGCTAGGATTTTGTTGTGCATCGCTTCTTTGGAAGAAGTCCATTTGAATATCTTTGTTTCACTATCGTTCTTATATTCAGTTGCGTATACGGTATCAATAAGCGATGGGCTTGTCTAATGGTAAGGACTACCAGGCGCGGGGAGGGGTTCCATCCTTATGTTGTTGATATCCCATCTGCTCGTACGAAGCGATTTGCTTCTTCGTTCAATATGCGAACGGCTAAGGAATGAAACAGCCTGCCGGCGTCTGTATTTCCCGAAACCTACAATCTTGGGATCTTGAAGGCCAGAGTGAATAGGCATTTACTGGACCCGTATGCTCCATCGTCGACCTCTTCGTCGTTTACCATCAGGCGAGATCGAGGTCAAATGCGGGTTTAAAAGTAAATAAAAAATAAATTAAAAAATAACGGAAAACTGCAAAAGTAGTGCCAACAATTTCAATTACTGTGTGTTCGGGTTGACATTAATATAATCTTTATAACGCACAACAATGTTAATAAACTTCAATCCTATCATTAATCTATCTTTATTTATGTAGGTATTTATTGCTTTATGTGTTGTTTCATAACTCATGAAACTGATATACTACTATCTTGGTCCAATACACATTTCCATTGTACCAGTACCTACATACAGGAAATCATATACGCTACACGTGTAGCTCTGTAAACGGGGTTTGGTCTAATGAATATCGAAACAGAATGATGCTGCCTTTTGAATATGTCTATCATGTTTAATATTATACCTTTACGCGACTTTAATATCATATTACCTAAACATACCCGAAATCAGTTTCTTCCGCGTCGTTTACTACAAAATGAAAGTGAACCCTCCCCCTGCCTCCCGCCAGCCCTCCCTACCCGCCGAGAGTTCCCTGGCACTACAGTATCATGTAACGACATGGAGGCAACACCATTATTTTGTACACTAGGAGTCAGCCCCAGATTTACTAGAACAAAACTTTTCAGCTATCCTGAGACTTCATTGTTCAGATTTAGTTCTTGTCTTGTCAGGCCAACAGCTGAGCGTGGACTCTTTCACAATGTTTATGTTCACCATCTTTAAAGCAACATTTTTTCTTCAACTGATATCCACCCAAAGCTGGATGTAGGTATACTCTGACTAATGCCTGTAATTCTCCAACTTTTCTTTTCCAAATCCCTCTTTTCAAAGACTTCTTCTTATCCAAATCCCTCCGGGGATTTATTAAATTACATCGTCTGCCCATATCGCCATGGTCGGCCCACGCTTCTGATAGTACCAACACCTCCTGTTCACCCTTGGAATCTCAAACAGGCTAGGATATGAATTCGTTTAACTAGGGTATATTTTAGAGTTCATTGTAAGCTGTGAATGTTTTACTCCATTCGTATAATTCGTAAGAACACATGGAAATGAAAAGTAGCAAAATATGATCTTTTCAAGAACAAGAATATGTTTCATACCAGTCGAGCTCCCAGCTCCCTCTCCACTGGGTCGCCTCAGAGGTTACGGGCCCGGCAATCAGGTCAAGGTCGGCTTTTTCTGGCAAAGACGCTATGTCCCGACGAACGCGTGTCTTCACTATTATACCCACTTGTTTGGAAGTGAAAACTGGTGTAACAACGACATGTTACCAAGCGTTTCTTGGACATAAAACACAAAGCGTTGCGTAGATGGAGCCACTAGCACACTCGTTAAACAGAAAAGCAAAACGAAACGTTATTTTTGAAGATATCACAAATTTTTCGTTATTTGGGTTAATTTAATATAATTTCTCGAAGCTACAGTAAAATTGTGATGATATCATGGCATCATATGGCCATTTCAAAATAGCATACCTAAAAAAATCTAATAAGACAGTGTGGCGCAAGTCTGAAGGACAAAAAAGATTTTGTGGAAAGGAACGTATCAACATGTTGATTATGTAAGTAAGTAAAAGTAAAGTAAAGTTTATTATTATTATTTTCTTCCACTTAAGGTAACAAATTTTGAATACATAATATAGGTTTTGACCATCTAGCTAGTGGAAGACTGATACTCAAACTAGGATTAACCTGTGTTTTGAGTCACCAGGTCTCCCCTTCCAGATCCATGTACGGTAAGTAAATTTATGTACAGGTAGGTAGTTATAAAAGAAATAAGGGGCCAAAATATAAAAAATATAAAGAAAACCAAATTACAATAGGATTTTGTGTAAGAGCGTGTTTGGTGTGTGTGTACCGTACCGTTGTGCTAGGGCGCTTCTAGTGGAAAAAAATTGCAGGATTATCTCCTATTTTCGAAGTAAGCATCGTCCTTAGAATAACGGACAGTCAAAACCAAATGCTATCGTGCGTATGTTTCAATTCAATTCATTTATTCGGTAACAAACATACATTTGTGTCCGAAAAAGTAATACAAAACAAATGGAGAAATATTACAATTCTCGTAAATGTCAAAAAAGTAATTATTATATTGTTTTAATTATTTTTTCTTCCTGTCTTGCGGTTAGTGGCCAACCTATTATCAGAGTTGTTCAGGCCGCCTGTAGGCCTAACGCCTGCTCGGACGACAGCGGCCGGGGCGGCTCTTACTCACCGTGAGCGCTCCTGAATAGAAACTAAAATAACTAAATGATAACGTTGCTTTAATTTCCATTCGGGAGCATTTACCCGCAACCCACTATAGCAGTAAGTGGGATGTTCCTACCTGGTTACGCCCTTGACAGCATATTGCAAGACGTTTACTGTAATACAAAAGCGTCCCCCGGCCCGCCCGGCGCGGCTGCGGCGTCCCGGCGCATTCCCGTGGGAAATAACATTTCCGGAAGTCTGTCCCGCGACCGAGAAAACACCAGGTGAGATCGCAGGCTTTACGGGACACGGCCGGTGAAGCAGTCAGTCGCTTTGTGTCCCGCCGGGGGTCTTAATCTAGACTTTTGAACGTGAAATGCTGTCAGGCGTGTATTCGTTTCATAAACTGAGTTGATGTTGATCAGTTATTAGTGTTTTTTGCAAGGTTACGAGTAAGTGCTCGGATATTTCGTAGAGTAGCGTAGCATTGCTGCAGTATGCTCAAGATTAAAGGCATGACTCGGAGTCAGTCGGCGGCAGAGACTCGCTGCTGTTGTCAGCTGCCATAATGTGGTCAGAAAACGAACTCCAAATCATGTCTTTAACTTCATGAAAATTATAGCTGAACCCAGTAACAAGTCTTTCTAGAATATTGCTGTAGAAAGCGGAGCATCATTTAATGGGGTGAAATTTTTAGTATGCTTCGTACAACGGACTAAAAATTACGAGAATTCGGGAGCTCGTAATTTCATTATGAAGGGCTCGTGTAACCTAGTTGCGAGCATGGTCCGAAATCGTGCAAGTTAAGTAACATGGGGCGCGGTCAAAACCAGGATGGGTGATCGGTAGTAGCATTTTTTCCCTTTAATGAATGGTAGTGATACTGAATACAGATAGTGATAATGATTTACACTGCAATTTGGCCAATGACCGTGTTAGAAGCTTGAAAATCACTCCAACGTTTTGGCGTCTGTTTTGAAAAAAAAAACAGTTTACCAACGTCGAGATTAAGGGAGAGTCGTGTTCACTAGGAATGCCTAGTGTCTTGCATTCCAAGAGCAATTGGAGGTAGGTTGCCGGATCACAGCATCTGTAGCATTTCACTCCCATTTCACTAGTAGCAAATTTTTATCTAAGCTCCTCCGTGGCTCGGAGAGCACGTTAACTGTCGGTCTCGACTGCTGTAATAACTCTGACAATAAGTTGGCCACTAACCACATGGCAACTAAAGAACATTTATCATCATTATGCCCGTATTTTTTACACTGGCTCTACAATAATTGGCCTTCCACCCCGCCGGCGAAGTTGGCAACACCACGTCAATGCCGTAATAGCCGCATAATGGCGGCGCATTACGCGGGAACAGCCTCAACATGGGTGTTGCCAAGTCAAGTGGGCGATTACATGCATTGTCTTCATTAGCCGGGTTGCTGCGATCACACGACTGGCACTAGAAAATACTTGAATGTGCCTTATTATTCCCTATATTTATTACAATTAAATTACCACTCACATTCACTGACTTATTGATTGACATGCTGGATATTCATTAAGGAGGACGAATAGGGTGGATATGTATGATGATGATGATGATGATATGAATGGAAAAGTTGTATGGTTCCTTGAGGTGACTACAGGAAACTTTTAACACAGAGAAAACAATATTGCAGCCGTGAGATCGGGGGAACAAAATTCCTTATTTTTGAAACGATTCTGATGAAATTTAAAAGGTAGGCTACTTTAATTTTATTTATTTTTCAGATTAACACAACCAGAGAAATTACAGAAAAATCAATATAATGTTATGTATGAGCTAGGTCGTAACCCTTAACGTATAAATACATGCATGGTTAGGAAGTGGAAAATTGGTTGTTGAACAAAATTGAGTACGGTAAGCAAAAAATATAAGTGAATGTAATGACAAAAAAACAATAATACCTACTGAAAAATAAAAATAATAAAGTAGATGCGTGGATAGCTCACTTGAGGACATCCTTAACCCGTTTTTTTAAACTAATGGCTACTAGGGCAATTTACGAGAAATTTAATTATCTAGCGGAAAAGCCTACGAAGACGTTTCTGTATTTAATCTACAGAGCTAACTGAGTTAGGTAGGTAAAATGATTAGTACTATGGTACCTACTTATGGCTAGCAACCGGGGTGCTACTAGAAGAGTATCTGATCCATGACTTCAGATTCTGTGAATTTGGAAGCTCAAAGCCGAAGGATTAATGTACGAGCACGTGTAGGGTGTAGACACCTAAGAAGCAAAGTAATAATTTTCGTTCGGCAAAAACACTGTCGCGAAGCTCATGTTATACCAGTATCAAGTGGCGGGTTGTAAACAATATAGTAATGTAACCCATTAAGGGAAATTGCAATAAATCACCGAAGTCGTCCCAAGAGCGGTAAATAAATAAAATTAAAAGTAATTTAACGGTCCGAGGCGGCATTAAAAAACTCGACTTTCGTAGGCCTCGACGCTCAAGCAATTAATTTTGCTAAAATGTTAGTCTAGAATTAATAAATTAAACGCTAACAAATCACCAAGTATTACAATGATTAATATTGGGTCTAACAAAGCTCTGATAAGTGAATTTTTATTTAAAAAAAATGTATAAGATAAGATAAGATTTATTGTGTAAAAGTTTAGGTAAGAATTACAAATATTGCAGATATAGTTGCATAAACATGTCACACTAAACTTTACCTTTACAGGCATATACACCGAATACACAAGTTAATAATGTTTATACAGATTTTGAGAAGAAAACAGAATACAAAAAGAGAATGTCATTAAAATTTATACAATGTCAATAATATTAAATTTACAAAATGACCACTAATTAATGTTGTGTGAATAATATTAATACAATGATTTATTTAATAATAATCCAATAAAAAAATCTACAATCGCAATCACAAAATTATCATCTATCGTCAAAAAATTCCTGAAGATGTGTAAACGAAACCGGTCGTAAATAATAAAATACAGTAAAAACCTGTGAAACAATATACTATTTAAGTCTAATCAAGTCAAAAAATTCATTGACGCTATAAAAACATCTTTCCACAAGCCATGTTTTCAGAATAATCGGCCTGTAATATTGTAATGTAAGTCCTGGACTCAAAATGGATAAAACATAAATCTGTTTCACCCGTATCTTATGACAATACTCGTATATCTAACGTCTAAAACATTACTGCCCTCATCCGGAAAAAAATATAAAATAATAAAATCACGACACACTCGCCTTTCTGGCGCGCTGGGCTTCACGCGTAAAATTTACGGCCCGTAAAATGTATCGGGCCTGATACGGTCCGCGCTGATTTACACGGGCCGGCCGTCGGGCCTCCTGATATTAATAACAATGGATGGCCCCAAAAAGGCGGGACCCTTTTAAAGCCACGCTGGGATCTGAAATGGCATTGTTAGGGTTAACTGTAAGGTTTATATTATACTTTAAGTGGACAAAAACGTCGATGTTGGGAGAGGTTGCGGGCTGCGAGACGCGACCGGTCGGTTCAGACTCGGGTTGTGTATATCGAGGGTCGAGTTTCAGAATTTTAAACAGGAGTATGTCAAGAGGAACCCTTTTGACATTCATATTTATTTTACTCATTAATAATTTGACGATCATTCTACAAATAAGACATATATTTTGACATGTATATTTCAAATTGCGTAGTATGTAATAAATAATTCTATTTTATTGTGGTATAAATGAAAATATGCCTACTGTTTTATTAGAATACACCACGATGAAACAATTCTGAGCCCATCTTTGGTAGGCAGAAATGGAAACAAGAGGATAGTTAAATCAAACAAATACGATGGTTAAAACAAACTAAGACTAAAGTAATCTAAGAGTCAAAACGTTGATGGCTACAAATAAAAACTGAACTTTATTTTACGACGTTGTTATCGTAGGAAATCGCAAAAACGAGGGAGACTATTTTTTCTTTCAACCTAGGCGAGAACCCTTCAAAACAATATATATGGAGAAGGAACCGAAGGTCTGAGTCGAAACTAATTTAAACTATTTCAAATACTTCAAATACAACAATTTTAATTAATTGAATCCCGCTTGGTCTACTCTACAATCTAATATATTCATCTCTCCGAGTGTTCCCGATGCAGCCCGAAAAGCGCTTAATTACCCTAGACTGAATTTAGTCGACTAGACAGGCGTCTGTTTACAGGTTGTAAATTGCAGACTAACGTACAGAATGCATTTACATTTGACTGAATTCAGTCAAGTTTACTGGTGGTAAGGACCTATTCAGGGCCCGCCTGGCTAGCGACCCCTATGTAAAGTGTGTCGTCAAATAAGTTCAGTTCAGGATTGATGTTTATAGAAGAGCCAGTACTTACTAAGTCCGTGTGCTCTATCTTCTGCCGCATCGTCACTTACCACCAGGTGAGATTGAGGTCATAAGCGGGTTTAGGCGTAAATTTAAAAAAAAAATTAGCGCTAAACATTTCGAGGCGCCCCCGAGCCGCTCCGAGCCCATAAAGAGCCTTCGAGAGTTATGTAAACAAACAATCGCGGGTAAAAGGGCGCGATCTAACACTGGAATCGATATTTTTTCATTGTAAGTTACAATCGTAACCCTTTATTGTGGAATTATGTATCTGAAACGTCTATTCTGCATTATTAAGACCGATTGCAACGTTTTTTTTATTTATTTTTTATTTATTTTTTACTGGGCAATCAACAGCGTACATTATAGATTTAACACAGTGAATTAATGATTATAAGTCAAATAACAGGCTGCCTCGTAGTTACTAAAGGCATTAAAAAGTTAAAAATTTGAAAAGAAAACAGACATATACGAACAAGCAATAGTGGGCTCTGAAAAAATAATACATTATTGTGATTTAACAACGATTTTATTACTTTCTGATTATTTTTTAAAAAAATAATGGGAAAAGACATCTTCTAGACAACCTAATCGTAGCTTTGGGTAGATTATTTTTTTAAATGAAACTAAGTAAGTTTAACAGTATAGTAATAAAATATTACATTTACATATAAAATATAGAGGACACCAAGAAACCAAAGTTATAAGGAAAGCAAAGAAAAGAAGAAAGTGAGCCTTCACCCGACTGATTATTACATTTTAATAATAAAACAACGCAAGTATTAAGAAGTTTTAATTTTTCCAAAAGAGGGCTACGACCACGCTACGACGTAGCTTACTTGTACGAGGCAGCTACGACGCTCTACGAGCGCTACGCGGCGCGTAGCTCCCAGAGTTGCAATTAGCATAGATATCGGAATCGCGTCCAATCCATAGAACGATCACAGCCGTTTGTCAGATTTTATTGAGCCATTCTGTAGACCCCGACTGAATTACAAGTGGATTTACAAGTGACAAGTTAATCCACTTCGTATTCAAGTCGTGTAGGTCTCATGATAGCGTTTAGTATCCATTTTATAGCTTTTAGAAACTAAATAATCTGTGAAAATTTATGGTAAATATGTGGTTAGTTGTAGTACATATTATGTAAACTTATAGCTAGGTATATTATACGAAACAATGAAGTCTACACATCCGATAATAATTGATCGATTTATGTCCCAGCTTTACATGAGCAAAAAAACCATTCAATAAATTCGTTTCAAGCAACAATTTTCTGCCCAATCTTCAGAATGGGTTTCCAAGAAACAGATTTAACAACTTTCCACAACAACACTCTTTGAAAATATTACTTTATCATCGATACATCGTTGGTCTCACACGATTTAGTATTCAGTGAAACCTTTCTATCTCCTCGTGATATAACCACTCACTCACCCGAAATCGACACCCGCGTGAGAGCCCTTCGGTTTGAAGGGATCCTTGTGAGAGATCCGAGTGGCCCTCGCCCTCGACGTGCCATTCTCTCTCGACGAGGACTTACCTGTAAGAAAGGGATAACGATATTACACGGATGACAGCGCGCGGGTAATGGGGGCTTATCATTTTTCCATTATCTATGGCAAGTAGGCTCGCGACAGACGACGGTGTTACAGTGTCGGTGGAAAGGGTCTTTGACTATACGATATCATGGCGTAATATAGAAACAGCATTAAATTATGTAAGAATGGTGTGCGTTTGAATTGAGGCTGAATCGACTTCACAATTTTTGGCATAAGTGTATAGAAAATATAAAGTATAGAATAAAATGTATAGAAAATATAAATAGTGTATAGAAGAAAACATACGAGTATAGGTATCATCATCATCATCAGCCCATGTCGTCCCACTGCAGGGTATAAGCTTCCTCTCTTTTGTGCCACCCTATACGATCCTGTGCTAGTCCTAGTCGCATTCAGGTCTTCGATGCGACTTTGGTGATATCATCCGCCCATCTGGCTGCTGGACGACCTACTCCTCTTTTCCCCAACCACGGCAACCACTCAGTGAGGGCTCTGGTCCACCGACCATCACCACGTCTAACCAAGTGTCCCGCCCATCGCCATTATAGGTATATTAGTCAGAATATACTTCAAAATCCAACATGACATAAATTATTATTATATATTCTTTTCGGAAAACTTACAACTAATATACAAAATTTGAGTAAATATAATTTAACAAACTATGCCATTTACAAGTTTTCGCCTAGAGAGATGTCTGTAAATGAATGTTTAATGGTCTTATAGATATATAAATGGGTTGAGGAATAAGCGACATAGTAATATCGAAATGCAAACCAGCAATATAACAAAATAACCCTTATAATAACCCTTTCCCGTTGAGTACATTTTATAAAAATACTTTGTATTTGTATTATAGGAAATACACGGCGGTTCTCCAATATTTACTGCACGTCGCGGAACCTTCAAAGGCAGTGTTTGTTGGAACGTTTCCGTCGCGGCGGCCGGGATCGAACCGGAAGCGCTTTGTGGAGCTAGCGGCACCGGCGGCCGTGCCAGAGGGGAGGAAATTGACTCGCGCCGCGGTCCGGGTTCGAGCTCTTGTTGGGACAAAAGTATGCAGTACATGGGGCTATGGCAAAGAGTTGGTTACGACTTTCTGGATTACTCTGATCCTGGGTAATGATTGTACTCAAATTGCCTTAATCTTACTAGGTTTTTATTTTATAAATAGGCTAAGATAAACAGACAAATGGGCGACCTGATTATTGCCTGAGGACATGTTTATACCAGGAGTATCGCTTGTGCGCTGCCGATCTTGAAAGTATAGAACTCCTTTCCGTTCTTTTTGGAGAACCATGTCGTAGAGCAGCGAAAATACGTCGGGGGAAAAGGGTTCCAGTTTACATGATCGCGGCTAAAACGTTTGCGTAAAATGGATCGTGGTGCACAAGGCTCTAAGTAGGTATTTTATTATTGGTGTCGTGTCACCGGCCCTGACTGACAACCAGCGCTGCGGCGGTGGCCATATCGTCACAGCATAATGCTGAGTCAGGGACCCTTTTGCCACATATGCATGTGAACTTATTCTAAGTCATAGTTACTATTAAGTAATGAATTGTAATTATCGTGTTATGTGTATGAAAATAAATTATAATTTATTCATTCATTATTTTAATTGGACACATCAACAGATTATACGTTTAAGATTATCAAGTGTTCTATTCCTTTATGTGTTGTGTCCACGGTTACAAATAAAAAAACCTTTAATCACTGACGAAATAAAAAATTCTGCATGTGCTCGGTGCGAAGCGGCCAGCCCCACGATTTTCTCCGCATTTGCTTGTGGATGCGGAACACGTTTGTTTTTTCTATTTCCCGCATGTCCCGGGCCACTCCGGCTTAATGACTTAGCAGGGACGGCGCAAGGGGATCGATTAGTCGGGGGTCGAAATTATAAATTACCTCGAGTTAGAGGAGAACCACAGTTAAAGACAGATGATGGAGAATATGATAACATGTTATAAGTATGTTTAATGTAATATTAACACATAAATGACATATATGTAACACACGTTTGGCATTATAGCTGTTAAGTGTTGCTATGAAAGAAACAAATAAATAAAAATCTTGGCGCCTAATATGGGCGCCGATATCCACTGCCATATAAAAGCCATCAAAGATGAGAGAAACAGTCTTGAATATTGTCGCTCGCGAAAGAACAGAAGAAGACTTATCTCAAGACCTTACTTACCACGTTTAAGCAAATAAAGAATTGAATTGAATACCCCGTATCGAGAGGGGTCATAACCTGAGGCCCCCTCACTGAATCCGCGAGTGTGCCTGAGGAGGACTTGCAAAAATAAACCTACGTTTAGCCTCTTTTTCGATATAGTAGTTTATTCAGAGAAATACTGCGAAGTAAACCTTTCAATGAAAACACGTTCAATCAACGCTTTTCATGTTTAAACGAAGTTTATTTAAAAATGTGAGCACCTTATATTTCACATTTTTCTAACTAAACCAAGGCAGAGTAATTACAAAATGCCACAGGGAAGTTGCGAAATCGGTTTATTCTGTGGATTACCAAAAAGTGTAGCTAAAATATTCCATCTACCCACCTAAAACTTTATCCATCAAACATTTTTAACAACAGAAAGAAGATTGCGCGCTTTTGGACGCAGGGCCCAGAGCTTCACTTCCAACTAAACAATGGTCTCTAGCACCTGGCCCACACTACTTTGGATGTTCGTCCCATGATGGAAGATGTAGTCCTAGGTGAGATCTATCAAATTTACCATGTTGGAGGCGAAACAAAAATAAACAAAATCATAGCAACTTAATATGAAGACGGTTTTTGGTCTCTATAGTTTCTGACTCACACTACTTAGGATGTTCGTCTCATAATAAAAGATCTAGCCCTAGGTGAGATCTATTAAATGTATCATGTTTAATTGGAGGTGAAACAAAAATTATCAAAATCAGAGCAAGTTAATATGAAGACGGTTTTTGATCTCTAGCTCCTGACCCACATTACTTAGGAAATTCGTCTCATACTGAAAGATGTGTCAGATCTATCAAACGTACTGTGTGATTGGAGGCGAAAACAAAAAACAACTGGATAAAAGCTTGTATGGAAATCACCCAATCTCCTTTAAAATATTAAACGACACAACAGAGCTATTCATAAACTAAAATCGGAATAGAAAATACCAGATACTTTTACAAACTGAAGTATATAAAAGTCGATTCCAAGTAATGTACCTAACGAAATGTGTACAATAATAAATAATACAGTCCCAGTAAAGGCAGCGAGCGGGTCAACTGTGTTCGATAACGGTAAATCATCGCAATCCGCACCGGTGGAGCAATCTCGCGGCTCATCGCTCACTGTCGCGCCGAGCGAGCCAGCGAGCGAGCCCGGCGCGGCGTCTGCACAGTACGCCGTAACAAACTATAGATCAAACGTAATAATAAAAAAATATGTGTCAAGAAATCAACACATACAAGTAAATCAATCACTAATCAATTTTCAGTAAAAGTCCCTATGGAATAGGTTAGTCAATTCTTGTAGTTACGAGTATGTTAGTAATATCACAGAGGGTCAACCAGGAAGGCAGTTACGAGTATATTAGTACCCTGATGGCGTCGCTAGTGTTTCCAAACTCTACATTTAAGTTTAAAAAAATATTGAATCGATTAGAAAAGATCATAATTATGCAATATAATTACTTAAAGTTATGTTCATAATTCAGTCAGTATTCATGAGCCTAAATTGGAACTATCTAAATTAGATGTTGTTTGTCAGAGTAAATAAGCGTCTATATCAAACTGTAAACAATGTACTTATTAAGTAAATGGTGTACTACATAATACAAATGTACAATTAAAATACAGATTGATCTACATTATGTAATCTTTAATAACTAAAAAATATTAATGAGTGACAAAAAACATCAAGTAACAGATCCCGATTATTTCTAAAATACTTGGTAACTAAGCTCTGACCGAAATTCCACAAATACTCATGACAGATGTCTTTCTCCTAAGTCCTATTCCTCATTGCTGAGGGTCGTGATCATTCTAAGGAATTAATTATATAGAACGACTCTCTTGGTAGATTTAATGACAGATATAAGCACCTCTAAATCCTAGTAAAATGTAAACAACAGCAACAATATGTACAGTCGACCACAGGCCAACCTACCCAAAACGTCAAAATTTGAGAATCTGAAATGTATCATATTGCACAAGCATAAGGTTGAGATTTAACCGAATGTTTTTAACAGATGGTATATTATAGCTTGTGCTCGACTGTACAAAACGGGAACAAAGTCGACAAATCCGCACGAACTTCAACAAAATCAGTCGTCTACTCGTATCAATCAAACGGCCTCCATCAATCCCGCGCGATCCCGCGATCCCACCGACACGCCGCGATCACCGGGAACATTATCCGACGATAATTCCCAGGGTAATTCCCGGTATTATTCCGCGGCCGGCGCTCCAACGCTGTTTAATTTCGGGCTAAAATTTCAACTCAATCGGCTCGTTAGAGACAATTGGAAAATGGTAAAATTGATACAATTAGGGTAGCAACCAATTTGATCTTGGGTCATTATGCGGTCCGATTTCGCTACCGCTTTTGCTTTGTTTGTTATTTTTTACCGCTTACTTGGAAAGATAGGTATTCTGTATTATTATTAAACAAAAGTCGTGACCTAAAATAAGAAGTTTTCTTTATAACACAATATTAAAGTAGACACTGTGATAAATGTACGCTTCGAGAAGTGTTTACGACCGTGGAAACATAAAACATATATTACGACGTCAAAGTTTATGCGATATGCAATCTGCTCTACAATCTACATAGCAGAAGTTCCGAGACACTTCGCGAAGCGCACAGTTGCAACTTGCACCGCAGCACAGCGCCCGCACAGACCGCTCTCGACAATTCCATTACAAGTTGCAAAACTCCAACAAAAAACCGCGTTGCGGACAAACTACCGACTCCGACTTTATTGCTTTTTCCCACAAAACAGCCGCCAACGAGTTGGGAATATAAAAACACCATCTTGAAAGTTTGCGGATGTAAATTAGTTGGCTGAGGAAAATATTGCAGGAAAAATATTAAGTTTGCGGTGACAACAAAAAATAATACTTAACTGTGGTTAAGTGAAACTATAATTTTATGAATAAACCCGCGTTTGATCTCAATCTCACCTGGTGGTAAGTGACGATGAGGCCGAAGATGGAGCACACGGGTAATGGGCATTGTCACATCGGGATATCTTAAATCCGTCCGAAAAGTGAAATAGATATCGAGGTGTAAAGCAATTATATCAATACAAACTTGTTTCCGAAAAACTGCGATAATCATAATTTCAATACCAGAAACAAAAACAAACTCGCAGTCCCACGCTTTAGACTTAGTAAAGTAAACACGTCATTTATGTGTCACTGTGTACGATATTATAATAATATACCTGATACTGTAATAAATATGACAGAGAAAAAATGTAAGACTTGTATAAGACGGACCTTATGTGTAAAAAGGGTTATTATAAAATAAATGACTACTTAAATGATAAGAGGCTTGATCCTAAATTCAGCTCCAGCTCTGCACATTATGTGTGTATATGATTGTATTCATAATTATTGTAAGATATATTTATTTGCTTGCACACCTACTACCTCTTTCTCGAAATCATTTCCTGTGCCCGAAGGTTGCCTGGAAGAGATCGCTCTTAGCGACAAGACCACCTAAATTGTACTTTACTATTCCCTTTTCTATCTCTTGTTTGTTGTTTTCTATTTGTGCAATAAAGTGTATTTTACTTTTTTATTTCAAAAGATGTGCTGCTGAAAGTTTCTTGCGCCGCTTCTTTCCTTTCAGCTACAGCACCTTACGAAGCGGTGGTAGAGTAAAAAAAAGACGTAAAAATGTACTATAAGGTACTTACTTACAATAAAAACATTTTGCCTTCGTGTGAACTATACAATCCCGTGAAGTCAGTTCCACGCGCCTAAGCGTCAATTGCCAATCAGTCTGCGTGTCAAGTTCGTGTAATCCTCGAAATTACAGAATTACCGCGGAACTAGGGTTGTACTTACACATAAACCTACGGATATTAGAATAACGATGACACGGATATTAATAAAAAGTTAATTTGAAAAGTTTTCTGGCGCTGTCATCACGCCTCGTCTTAAATAATGGTATTCTTGAAAGAATAATAAAAAAAAACATTTAAACTTTTTGATGACGTTAAGGTTAATGTTAACGAAAAGGTTTCGAATATTTTCGACAACACGTCAGTAAAACTATAAACATTGATTATTTATAATAATTTCCTGATGAATGATGATACCATAAGTTGTGATTAATTACGGATTACTCACTGGTGAAGATCGGTGGTCCTCCGACCAGTATCGGCCTGTTTCGAAGTCTTCAGACTTTGATCAGTGAGTAATCCGTAATTAATCACATATTTAAAATATAAAAATAAGTTTATTTGTGCGGTAAGATGACAAAGTATTCATAGTCCATACACAAGTAGGAACTTAAGCATAGGTTATATTAAATAAAATAAAATTAGTGAGCAAAAGGTAACAATAAACGCTGACCTCCGAACTAGGAAGTTCCTGTATCTCGGAGGACAGATCTCTTCTGTGACCAGTGGAAATGAACATGTAACAGAACAGACGTTGGCCAAGCCATGAAAATATAAAACTGACAAAATTAATACTAAAAACAATATAAAACAAGATAAAAGCAACAGTCTTGAAAGAAAAATAACAATAATAAAGGTTAATATAAGATTATATCTCACTATAGTTTCAACCAAGAAATCAAAAACTTTGACGGAGCAATTTGAATGTTGTCGTCTAGATTTTGCGGATGTCCTGTGAATGCGGATGCGGATGTCCGTGTTACAACTCTAACCGTAACTTGTGATCCGCTTACAGCCTAAAGCGGTACAATAAGTCATGTCGTCGAAACCGATAATAGTTTCACAAGTTAATTCTGTTGAATGTTCAGACGTCAGGTGGCAACGACGCGTTCTCCATTTAACCTGATCAATATTATGATTAAACGTATGTCTTCTTAGTCGTATTCCTCATCGATCACGACCCGTGATCATTCTATGGTAATAAGCTAGAACGACTTTCTTGGCAGATGTTATGGGATGGTTTGACATTGTCTTCTCCATTTCAAATTATCTCAGTGTGCAGGTTTCCTCACCATGTTTTGCTCTTTACCTTTAGAGAAACCGGTAAATGCACGTCAGTGTAACCGAAAAACTCATCGGTACAATGGAAGACACATCAAGCCTTGGCACAAGTAGATACGAGTAACTAGAGGCAATTCTAGAGTCATCATCATCATCAGTCCATGTCGTCCCACTGCAGGGTATAAGCCTCCTCTCTTTTGTGCCACCCTATACGATCCTGTGCTAGTCGCAGACAGGTCTTCGATGCGACTTTGGTGATGTCATCCGCCCATCGAGTTGCTGGACGAGCGTAGATAGACGTAGCGTAGTGACATAAATAAATAAAACTAATAATCCCCCTAAAAAGTTAAAAATAAAAAAAAACAATAAGTTCATTCACCAGGCAAAACAGTTACAATTTGCATGACGTTTCGAGCACAAGAGTGCGTCACTCGCGTCGCTATTTTATTTTTAAAATGAATACCGTCATTCTCTGAATGAATAAAAAATCGGCCGAACAAAATTGGCGTATGAAGATCTAACAAAGTTTCAATTAAAAAAATGTAATTCACAATTTTAAAACCGTTACAAAGCGCTTGCTCGTACACAAACAAAAAAGATCAAACCCTCCCCCTACAGGAGGGGGGAGGGACCAGGGATTACAGTGTAAAGGATTACACGGCTTTTTGCAGAATAAATGCACCTCGCCTCGGGGCTGTGTTAAAATATTCGACGGATACGCATTTAGCGCCCTCCCGCCGAAAGAGTACAATTTAATTTTTTAACAAGTGGTGCCAGTTAAAAACGTATCGGAATTATTCAGTTTTGGTAGGTGCTACGACTCTGTGTAGACTGAGGAGGTACCTCCCTTTTACCTATTTCTGCCACAAAGCAGACATGCTTGCATTGCTGTGTTTCGGTGTAAAGGGTATGAGAGCCAGCGTAATTACAGCACAAATAAGGCACAATTACTTTTTGACACGTCATGTAATATTTCTCCATATGTTTTGTATACACTATTTCGGACACAAATGTATGTTTGTTAGCGAATAATGAACTCCACCTAAGTCCCCCAGGTTAGCAGCGCACCGAAAAACCCTCGAATTACCATCAGATGGCCCGTCTGCTCATCTGCTCTCCTTATTTATTACAGGGGACAATAAACAGAGGTACAATATGTATTAAAAACAATATCAACATTAAACGATTGAGCAAAAAATATATATAAAAGGGTTGCATACAAATAACTAAATCAATCCCAAAATAAATAAACCCCATGCGAAAAGTAATGATTTAGCACACTCAGTGTTAGCTGATCAGGTTATATTTTGACGCACCTCCTTTCGTATTTGACATGACTGACCTTTGTTACATACGAGTACACCCGTATAAACACAGGGGTGTGAGTGAATGGTGGGAGGTTGTATGTGAAATCTAAGGTAGGGGTGGGGGTGCGTGTGGGAGGGAAGCCAGTAAAAAACGTCTGTAATTTTTACAAGCACTTACACATGAATGTGAATTTTAATTGGAAGCCGGTTTCAACAGGAACGATTAAAGCCCCCAGGGTTCGCTTAATTTAACCTTTCATCTCGTACGAGAGTGAATTACGGAATCCCTTAGCGCAGAGATTACAAAGATTTTTTATTTACCACTATACCCACGTTTGACCTTAATCTCGCCTGATGGTAAGCGACGACGAGGTCGACGATGGAGCATGCAGGTTGTATCTGATTCTGATCTCAATCTCTCATCTTTTTTTTTTACTTTAGAGCAAAAGATAATGTTTCTCAAATTCAAAAGCTTCGCTTTGCCACAAAACCTCTTTCATATTATTTATGCGTGTTACCGTGGTGGTAGCAGAATACGATTTGTAGTTAAAGTTGGATCAATACGGAAACGTAATTGCTACTTAATTGGAAAAGAAAGAAATACATTGTAAAACAGTGGAATAGGGCTCCTAGCCAGTTCCATCATACATAAAGCTAGAAATAACTAGCCGTATTTTCTGGATTAAAACTGGACTAATACCTGAGAACTTCCGGACACGCGACCGACATTTCAAACGAAGTCTAATCGGACAATCTTTGACAGCTCACAATGTTTCAGCAGCTAATGTTGTTCGATTCGACTATGACTTCGTTTCAGAAACAATTTCAACAAGTCAATTTGTCGTTTTGAAGTCTTTAATATCTTTTTTTGACCTCAATCTTACCTGGTGGTAAGTGACGATGAGGCCGAAGACGGAGCACACGGGGCTCTTCTATAAACACTGTTGAAACACATCGACACCGAAGCAAACATATTTAAATACAGACTTTACAAAGAGTGGTCGCTACGTAGGTGGACCCTGAAGGGGTCCCACCACCAGCAAAGGCGGCCTGAACAACTCTGACAACAGGTTGGCCACTAACCATACGATAACAAACAAAGAAACAAGCAGACTGACTATGTTAGGACAAGTTTATTCATTACTTTGCCACCCGATAGAAATTAGATTCTGCACTGACTCCGAGAACTCGATTATCCGAGGTATTGAGAGCCGTCTCCAATAGTGCTTAAACTGAACTTAGTCCGAGGAGACTGCTGACCAGATAGTTGCTAACTTACTGCTAAACTTGGAGCTTGCTCTACTGACCATCGGTATTCATATGGAAATACTGTTCTAGATATAAATTACTTTTATCTTAACATTTTAGGTTCAAAGATTTAGCCCTTGCCTAGACAGGATATTTCCATAATAGTAAATAGGAATACCAAATCATTTATGCAATTATTTGGGATTCCGATTAGGTATTATTTTCTTGTTTAGACACACAGTTACAGTATTAGTTCCGCTGTATAAACAGTGGAACAACAAATTCCGCTAGTTTCAATGCAATTTTGTGTTAGTTCTACAGTCTAGTTGGATGTTCAAATAGAGTCGCTATCGAGATCTCAAATAATGTTTCAGCTCGTTTGTACAATATGAAAGTTTGATGAAACTTTCAATGTTGTTTCAAATCAATTACTAAGCTGAAATTGTATTATTTTAAGCAGAGCTAAGCAAATTATGAAGCAACACAAACAAGCTGAAGTTACACAGGGATAGACCATCAATCTTTGCTTCACGTCACATAAATTAATTAAGAACTTTCGTTCATTCACTTCAAATCTTGAGAGAAAACGGTGGTCGTTAAGGCAGGAGTCGGAAAATTAAGAGCACCATTTTTCGGAAATAAACATTTTATGTAATACAGGATGTCTCACGAGTTTTTTAAACTGGATTAGGGAGGGGGTGCGGACAATATTCGATGGCTCAGTTTTTCGGACTTTTTTGACGCTATACCCCAGAGGTTTGGGCGTACTGCGCCTACTTTAGAGTCGGCTCTTCATATACTCAAACTGGGAAAGAGTTTCGTAATCGAAGTTGAACCGAGCCTTCACTTGATTAGGTTGTGGGTAGAAGGTTCCGATTAAAATGTTCAACGAATAACAAAACAAATCACCGAGAAAATAAACCCGTCAGATTGACCGAGAACATAGACTGCGTGTTCAATAGAAAAACATGGCGGCGTCACTGAACATTCATCGTTCCAGTGTTCATCAAATTTTGAATTTGCACCTCAAATTAAATCTTTACAATAATCATTTTTATTAAAAAAAATTAAACCTGACGACCATATCAAACGGAATGAAAATTAAACCTGACGACCATATCAAACGGAATGAAAATTAAACCTGACGACCATATCAAACGGAATGAAAATTAAACCTGACGACCATATCAAACGGAATGAAAATTAAACCTGACGACCATATCAAACGGAATGAAAATTAAACCTGACGACCATATCAAACGGAATGAAAATTAAACCTGACGACCATATCAAACGGAATGAAAATTAAACCTGACGACCATATCAAACGGAATGAAAATTAAACCTGACGACCATATCAAACGGAATGAAAATTAAACCTGACGACCATATCAAACGGAATGAAAATTAAACCTGACGACCATATCAAACGGAATGAAAATTAAACCTGACGACCACATCAAACGGAATGAAAATTAAACCTGACGACCATATCAAACGGAATGAAAATTAAACCTGACGACCACATCAAACGGAATGAAAATTAAACCTGACGACCATATCAAACGGAATGAAAATTAAACCTGACGACCACATCAAACGGAATGAAAATTAAACCTGACGACCATATCAAACGGAATGAAAATTAAACCTGACGACCACATCAAACGGAATGAAAATTAAACCTGACGACCATATCAAACGGAATGAAAATTAAACCTGACGACCACATCAAACGGAATGAAAATTAAACCTGACGACCACATCAAACGGAATGAAAATTAAACCTGACGACCACATCAAACGGAATGAAAATTAAACCTGACGACCACATCAAACGGAATGAAAATTAAACCTGACGACCATATCAAACGGAATGAAAATTGAATGTGAACAAATGTTAGAACGAAGTTTTCTTTAGCGACGAAGCATATTTTCAACTTGAAGAGTACATAAATCGGCAGAATTATCGTTATTGCTTTCCCAGCTAATCACGGCATGAACCCAATTTGATGAATCCACGATGACAACGTGTAAACGATTACTCCAGAGTTGCGCAGCCTACGATGGGAATACGTACCTTCGCTGGCAGGAACGTTCAAGCTGACAACGAGGAAATCTTGATGTATTTTTTCATAACTAAAATCCGAATTTGCGTTTTCTACTTCCGTATTCATATCTTTTTGTAAAACCAACTACCTAGTGAATTTGAATAATTTTTTAAAGCTTAAAATCTGGCACCAGTTTAATAAAGGGCATGAGTCACCCTGTATAACCCGAGTTACACGAGTTCCCAACTTTCTTTTGCTTCTATCTTAAAAACAACGTTTCCCAGAAATCATAAAAAGAGCTCCTGCAAAAATCCAGCACACCTAACCAGGTGTAGGGTTAGGTCATGCTGTAAAACAAAAGAGACGTAAAAACTTTACGCACACCTGTCTGAGGACACGAATAAAACACGGGATATTTTATTCCCGTTTTATTATTTCGACGGGTTGTATTTTTAGGCGAAATATTCGAGAGGCGACACAGCTGCTGGATGGTAAGCGGCATAGACTAAAGAATTTTCTAGGATCTAGCAGTAGTACAATGAACGCGTTTATACAGGGTGGACCAAAAGTCCGTTAACATTTGAATAGGTCGCTGCGTCGGCGCGGGCGGGGTATTGGCGCGGGGGGTGTTACTACAAGCGAGAGCTACTAATAGGGATTTAGTACCATGGCGTCATTCAGCGGAGCGCAACGCGCATTTTGCGTACGCGAGTACTATCGAAACAACGATTCTACGACCGAAGCTAAACGGAAATTTTGTAATCATTACAATATACGGAACAGAAATCAAGCACCAACAATTCAAACGATTAAAAAATGGGTACAGAAGTTCGAAACAACAGGTTCAACTTTAAGTCAACCACGATCCGGCCGACCTAGGACATCGCGCGATCCAGTAAACATAGAGCGTGTACGAGCGTCTGTTCGAGAACAACCTGGTCTCTCTACTCGAAAGCGGTCTAGTGCTTTAGATGTGCCCAGAACATCTCTAAATCGCATTCTACACAAAGATTTACATTTACATCCTTACAAAATTCAAATTGTACAGGCTTTAAAGCCAAATGACCCTGCTCAGAGACTGCAGTTTGCTAACGAAGTGCTTGAGAGGTTTACGAGCTTCAATAACATCTTTTTCTCAGACGAGGCACACTTCCACCTAAATGGACATGTCAATCGACAAAATTGCAGATACTGGAGTGACACTAACCCGGACTTGAAGCACCAAAAACCTTTACACTCGCCCAAGGTTACTGTATGGGCCGCATTGTCAGCCAGCGGAATCATTGGTCCATATTTTTATGAAGATCAGAGAAACCGCGCCGTCACCGTTAATACAGAGCGATACATTGTGATGCTACAGATTTTTTTTGCTCCAGCATTACAGGACTTCTCAGGCTTTAATCGAAGCTCTTGGTTCCAACAAGATGGGGCAACATGTCACACCTCCAATGACTCTATAGCAGCACTTCATGAAATTTTTGGCCAAAAAGTCATATCCAAAAGAGGTGACATTCACTGGCCACCCCGCAGCCCGGATTTAACTCCAATGGACTTTTACCTTTGGGGATATCTCAAAAGTAAAGTTTACATCAGCAACCCAGTGTCTATTGAGGAATTAAAAGAAAATATACGCGAGGAAATGCAGAACATTTCACCAACCACTTGTCGGGCGGTCATGCAAAATTTCCGTTCCCGGTTACAGGTGTGCCAGGATGAACAAGGGTCACATTTGAATGATGTTATTTTTAAAAAGTGAAATCCTAATTTGTCTACTTTATTATTAAATAAACAGTTTTTCACTAAAGTAGCATTTGTATTTTTTATAACCATTTTAAATGTTAACGGACTTTTGGTCCACCCTGTATAAAACCCTACCAACCGCATGGCAGTTTTTGACATGAATTCAAATGAATGTCTTACGTTAGGTTAATGTCATATAATAAAAATTGTATGACGAAAAATATGTTCTTTCGAGAACTTCGTGTAACGCAAGTTTAAGAGTTAGAAAAGTGACAGATATACCAACGTAAAGATCGGTCTGACGACAAGAAAATATATATGTTCGACTAAAATTAACAGATTAAATCCAGTTTGCGACAGACCAAAACCACTTTCGTGAGTGAAGGGGATACGTCGTTTAAGAAAGAAAGAAACCCAGAAAAATGACACCAGCTCGAACCAGGTTGACCAAGATGGTGAGCGCCGAGGACGAAATTCGAATTCATGAAATAATAAAGCCATCAGTAGTTCTACCTACCCCGATTTTTTAAGTTAGCATGCGGGACAGGATAATGAACGATACTTACCCGGTTTTGAATAGGGAAGGACAAGGAACATTTTTTGCGAAATTTTGCGGATCAGAACGCGGTTAATGCGTTTGTGTCCCTCTTTACGGTCTGTTTACGTCTTTACGGCAGCTTAAAAAACCTCGGCTCACTGTCTGCTTCCCACACTGTGGCAGCGACAATTTGATGCTGGAGAGCTCGTTTCGATGGCGCGGTGAGTGCACTGGAAGCTAGGGCCTTTCGTCGGATGTGGAGGCTCTTTGCCGCCGCAGTTTACTGGAAGGCGTAATAGAGACACGCGTGGTGACGTTTGCATGCGCTCTGTGCTGCAGCCAGAGTTGGAAACAATTGCGATCTCTATCTGCATCAAAATTACTCCACGAAGTGTTACAGCACAGTTCATGGGTGTCTGTATTGCAGCCGCATTTGGAATTACGCTACCGGATGACTGCGTATGATGACTCATAAACGCGTGGGTTCACTCTTTGCTCCCTCACTGTGGCAGCGACCAGTTGATGCTGGTGAGTTGGCGTTGGCGTGAGGAGTGGCAGTGGAGGCTCTTCGTCGTTGCGGTTTTGCGGTTAGCCGGCTGAAAACTGATGCTGTGCGGATGGATGGCAATGTCAGAAAGCTTCTTGGAATCGGCGATTCCAACATTTGTTGTAGACATATAAAAGCGTTCGCTATACCGTGATTGACTGTTGTCACATTTTGTCTCTGTTACTAAAATGCCTGTTAATGGTAGAAATGGTCCAAAACTTAAGTCCGTCGGCCTTCTACGATTGTAACAGGAGCATATGTAGCCTAAATAGTCCATATAGGTGATTTATCGTACGAAAAATCTGGACCTATTTACAAAAAGAAATAATTATAGATAAGAATTATCAAAGTGAAAATCATATTCTTAGCTAGTAGTTTAGTTACATACAATAAATCTGTAAGTACGTACAAGTACTTGTCTACAAAGTGCATACATTCCCGTAGAGCGGAACCAATTGCAACTAAAGCAGTACATTTAGAGTGCAGGAAGGCAGTGCCGCGGGTTCGATTCCGTGCCAAGCGCCGAAATTACACTAATTTCGAGCTGGCACGGCGCCCGGCCCCGATTCCGACACAGCTGGAACACGAGCCGGCTGTGGGATTACGTTTAGGGGGTCAACATAGTTTTCAAGGGGATTAACATGCATTCTTTTCTTTTTTAAATTAGGTGACTCACACGACACGGTTAATGCGACAATTAACAGTTAGTGCTTAAGACCGATCCGGCAAGTTGTCAGTTTCGTTCGATGCCTTTTTTTTAATTCCAGACTAAATCTTCGTTTAACCTCGCACTAATATCAAATCGTCACGCTTTAAGAGAAAATAATCATTCACAAACAACTCAATTCACTTCAAATCAAATGTATAACTCATATGACTTTTATTTTACTAAATTTACTGTGTATTAAGTAATAGTAACCCATTTCATATCTTCACACTACACTGTCGCTAATCTCTTTAATGTCCAATTAACTTCAGAAGTTGCCTGGAAGAGATCGCTTTAAGCGATAAGGCCGCCTTTGTACATGTCGTGCTACTATTCCTGTAGTTTTATTTTTCCTGTATTTGTGTACAATAACGTGTTTCTAACTATCTATCTGTCAAGGTTTATAACTTATCCCCACCAGTAGGGATTCTATGCTTACCATCAATACCGAGCTTTATTTCGGGCAAGCATTTTTGGCGGAGGTCAGAGACCTCTAGAGAAGCGCAGATATTCGGCAAAACCCGAAATAAATGTATGAAAAAGAAACAGAAACAGAACAAGAAGAAAAAGGAAAAAGAAACGGCAAAGCGCGAAAGTCGGCAAATGCCGAACAGACCATCCTCTGCAGCCAGTACTGCCAGTTAATTCTTTACTAAGATGGTTATGTGGTGTAGTGGTAATGTGGCAACGGGCGAAACACTCGTAAAAACATAAGTTTATTGTGTATTTATTTAGTTGTTCATAGCGGCGATGGCGGGGAGCGGCTGCTCGAATTGAAGTTAATGTTCCGCGGAGAGACACCATTCTGTACGCGTTGAAAGTGCCTCGCACTCCAGGGTTCCTAGAAAATACTCTGCATTTTACGGTGTAGATAAAATATGCTACACAGTCATGCCATTATAGAAGGTTTGGTGACAAGGACGGGTAAGTCACGGTGACTATGGATTCCTGAAGGCGGCAGATTATAAGAAGTGATTGAAATGTATAAAGATGACAGAAAGTCGACAGGTCCTGTAGCGAAGAGATGGAGGAAATGGGAGGGGGGGGGGGAATATTGATAGCGCGTTCTATGTGTGTATGGAAATACGGACTAGATGTATGCAGAGAATGCTTCGAATTCTGACAAACAGTGATTTCTGTCAATGAGTTGAGTGAACTAGTAGCTGTATTTTTTAAATGGAAATTGTCTCTTAACCCTAGTTTAATCCCACATTTTATGTTGGCGCTGTAAGGCTTTAATATTGCAGACATTTAACAAACACTTTCACCAAAAAGCGTACCACTAGAAGCAATGAAACCTTGAGAATAAATGTTTCAGCTCTCGTAAACCAGCAAACCCTGAACAATACAGTAGCTGTAGCCAATAGTTCCCGACACAATTGAATTCCCGGGGATGGGAATGTGAGGGGAATTTAAAATGTAAACCGGTCTGAACCGCTTCAGTCCGCCAACATTGTACTGAGTGTGTTTTTGAAAGGTTGTTATAAGTTTGACGCGTTTGTCTGTTTGTAGCATCATGACTACTCAACAACCGATGATCCGATTTGGACCTGGTTTTTTTAACAGAGAATTGGACTTGGACCTGTGGTCTCCAAGACCTTGAAGGGTCCTTGACGTTTTATAACCAGTTAGGTACCGTAGTTTAAATAATTTGCGGGCGACTGATCTCGAACTAGGTATTAAAACCAGTATTACAAGTCATCAGGTCCAGCCCTATGGAGAAAGGTAATACAGTAAATGTGGTGGTACAGATTTGGACATAAAACAGTAAGAAATGGTAAATTAATTATTTAGCATAGCACAAACAATAGCAACAATATGTACAGACGACCACAGGTCTACCTACTCAAAACGTCAAACTTTTAGAATTTCAAATGTATCATATTGCGCAGTCATACGGTTGAGATTTAATCGAGGGTTTTGGCAGATGGTATACTGTACCCTGTGGTCGACTGTTCAATAGAAAGAAATCATTATTGCGAACATATTAGGTTCCAATAAATAGACAAAGAATATTTTGTTCTGACTTCCTAAAACCAGTTCCAGTCGAAACATGATACTCGTATAGTATAGGCTTTTGATACTCGGAAAATACTACCATTACAGAAAACACGAGTTACCTTTCCCGGTAGCGTTCAAAATAAGATTTGTCCCAATTTGCAACGTAAACAAGATTTTTTCGTTGGAGGATCTCTCGAAACATTTGCGACGGCAAAGGTAGGTAGAGAGCCCTCCAGCCTCCATTTAACTGGCTTTCAGGCCCAGCCGACGTGAAGGGCATAATGATTTCTGTTAGTGTGTCGGATAACTTTGTCGTTTAAGGCAATTGATGGACATTAGTGCTAAATGCCAGCTTTGATGTGTACTCGTTATTACGAGCCCGGTAACATTAAGAGATTCTAACCATCACATGCTCGGTGTTGCAGCCGCGTTCGGAGATATAGTTGCGTTCTTATCTTATCTTATGATAGGGTCCGGGAATAACCCAGCGGCACTTCGACCCCTGAGGATCTTTTGTGCCTACCCCATTTTACACACTGAACATCTCAGTGTGCAGGTTTCCTGACGATGTTTTCCTTCACCGTTAGAGCAGTCGGTCAGACGTAAGTCTTCGAAAAATGCGAAAAACTCATTGGTACATGACACTGCCTGGTTTCGAACTCGGACCTCCCGCATGGGAGTCCGACGTCCTAGCCACGACGCCACCGACGCTCTCCTACTTGCGTTCACTTTTTGGCGTCAAAAGCACTCCAAGTGATTCAGTGCAGTCTGTGGGTGTCTGTCAGAAAAATTGTTATCCTCGGACTTTGCAGCAAGTACTCTTTCTTTTATTGTATAAGGGGAGAAGACGAGCAAACGCCACCTGATGGTAAGATGGTCACCGTCGCCCGTAGATATCTCACCTCAGTATAATGTTACTTGAGGGTTTTCTATGAGAATTTAGATGGAGTGCCTTACGGTGCCCTTCAAACCGAAACAACAACGCAAGAATTGCTGCTTTGCGACAAAAATAGGTAGGGGGGGGGGGACCTCAAGATTACTTTGCACAGAGTCTCCTATATCCTATCCTATCTAAATTAATAATAATAAACAATTAAGGAGATATGGAGCATTTAAAGGATTCGAGCGGTAGTCCGACGTACCAGGAGTTTAAGTAGAAGGCGAAGAACAGAATCGGATGGAGACTGCTGCAGCGACAGGAGCCTGCCCCTTAATAGAAGAAGAAGAAACAATTAAGGGAGAGGGGAAGTCCTTCCTAATAGTTTATAATATCCGTCTATCAACTAATTACTACCGTACAAGTGATTTATAGACGTAGGACCCTATCTTCCTACTACATACAACTGTGCCAGCAGTGATTGTATTACCTAATTTATGACATTGCCCAGCTCACAGCTCATCTTATCTCAAACCCGATCCATCTGGCCGCATCGCATTTATCATCACTAATTCACAATAAGACCGCAGATTAATAATATAGTCCGCTGTAAGACGAATCGCACATTGCACCGCGTACCGCAGCGGTGAAGCGGTCGAACTAGTAGTACAGGAGATCGATTCCACTAAATACAACGTAACTAAATACAATCTAAACTGCATCGTTATGACGTGTTTCGTATGCTACTATCCACTAACGATCCAATTTCAGTTAAGTTCCGATCGTGTCAACGATCGATCGACGTTTAGTTTATACTGAATCGCAGTTGAACGGTAACAAAACGCTTCAACTGTCAAATATAACGATCGAACATAAGTTCCTCCAGAGGCACTTTTGCCCGATCGTTAGTAAATCGAAAGATAGATAGATAGATAGAAACACTTTATTACACTTTATCACTTTATTCACTTTAAGGTGACAGTGGTAGAGTTATGTGTCAGCAGAATGCGATTTGGTGTCCAAATAGAATTGGAACGAAAACTAAATTGAAAGTGGATAGAAACAGAACTTCAAACGTTGTAATTTAGGCGAATTGGGCCCCGGGCATGTAATCCGCTGCAACCTAACATACTGCAACTTCCTTGCCCGCCGTGCGGCGAGTGTGTTAGGTCGCAGCGATCCAGTACTACTTAGTTTAACCGCTTCACCGCTCACCGCGGCAGTGCGCGTTACAATGTGAGATTTGCCTAAGAGACGGTCGGTTACCAAATATAAATTATTTCAATTTGAATGAGCGTCTCGGTTGCTCCACTGGCATGACTCTAAGCTGCGGTGTGACTATTGTACAATACAGACTATTATTATGATTTAAAGTAGTAAAACAATCCTGACTTAAGTTACCTCAACTACATTTATTGAGAACTAAAACTGGTATACATACTTAATAATTAAGTTGCTCGGCTATTGGGTTTCAGTGTACAGTGGATCACACGATAATTAATATGGCTTCATTTATAATTAAGTCGTACTAAATTGTCATTGATTTAGGATTCATTACAAATTGGAGAAAGACATTTGTTAACGTTATAACTAGACATAGAAGTTGTCGGGGCACGATCTGACATTTGCTAGGGAATGAATGCTGTTTTTTATCGACTTATCTAGATATCGATATATCACTGCTATTTATTGGGTAGGTACATATCACAATGTCCAAAATCAAAATGTCTTAGCCCAAAATATTCGTATTTAAAATAATAAGAAATGCCGACTATTCATAATTCCATAAATATTTAAAACCAAAAAGTTTACCCACCCAACCCCAAAATTCCGAATTAAAAAATACTTATCCACTAATAATGTTTATTTAAAACATTTCAGCGAGAAATTAAAAACGCTCAGGTAGTTATATATTTTTAATGTTAGAAATTGAAGATGTCAGCTTTACAAACGTAACATTTTATTTCTTCTTTAAATTCTATTGACTCTTGAACTTGAACTGTTATTATGAGTCACGTTGTTGCAATATGGAACATTGTAATTATCGATAAGTATGCATTTATCGATAATGCTATCACTAGAAATATGACAATTTTGCCCCGACAACTTCTATGTCTAGTTATAACCTATGATCGGAGTAGGTAGGGCTGTTTTGGTACTTGCCACATACGGTCATAATATGGATAAGTATGCCCAATAATCCCGGGATTTCCGGGATTGAATAAATATATTATTTAGATTTTTAACGTTATATTTGTTTTGATACACATTTAAGATTGGTGGAGAAATATTTTTTTTTAAGATTCATGGCGCTAGTGTACCTATGGTAGGGTTTTAACTTCTTCGTAAGTTCACAATTTTTAAAAAATCGTACTCCGCCGAGTAAGGGCGAGGTTTATAAAAGTAATTTACAACATTTGCTCGATAACTTAAAACGGGATCCCGAAATCAAATCCATATTAATATAACCTTTGAGGACATTGACCCGAAAGAGCTCTACCTACTCCGATCACTGGTTACAACGCTGAATTGTGTCGTATGTGCGAGTATAGCGGAAAAAAATTCTTGTTCCTATAAACGATAGCATAGGGACAATGTGAACTATGATCCAGTTTTCCAGTTCCTTCTTAGTTTTCGTCACTTGCTCTTTTGGACATAAAGTTGACTAAAGGGTGCTTCCTCGTGATCTACTGGGCTTTCTGCTTTCCTACTGGTAGGTGTACTATTAATTTATATAGAAATCAATGTTATACCAGTGCTGCAGAAATTATTTCCTAGTTTTCTTTCTTCATTGTCAGATCCTCTGGGAGAATTGTACATTTTCCCATTACATCATCTTGACGTAGCGAACAACGGCCCAGAGTCATCCAATAAAGAGGAACTGTCAGAGCACTAATGTTCATTCATTCTTCTGCATATTTTCCCTCAAGTTGTCAAAGGTCAGCGGCGTAAAAACAATGCCTCTAGGTATTGCACGTGTCTCTAGGCAACGGTGACCGCTTTCCGTCAGGTGGCCCGTTTGCCTGTACGTTTTAGCATATTTTTTAAAAAATCACTAAAGCCCCGTACTACCGACACTATACAAGGATTAGCACGTATTAGACCGTTGATACTGTATGCGTATACACCGCGCCTGGGGCAGCGAAAAGCAATCCATCAAGCGAGAAATCCGGCAGCCCATCCATCACGCGGGGTTCCCGCGCCCCCTGGACCCGCGTTGATTTGTAAACAAAACAATTTTGTGGTTTCATTACGATCTACCTCCTTCTTCATCAAAGTTACTCGTACTTTGCGTATACTGCAGCCGTTGGGATTACGAAACGATATCGTAATATTTCACCGAAAATCAATTCATTTGGGCGATAGCGATTGGCGAAAGTGAGTGGAAGGTAAGACGGGTTCGTCCTAGAATTACCTTTAAAAATCAGATTGACAGAGTGCTCTTAGATTTTAATAGCAGACGACCCCAACGGCGAGCATGCGTGAGACGCCGAATGACTGTAGAGGAAGCAAGAGAAGCGTGCCAAGAAAGATTTGTGGCGCTCCATTCTCCCTGCCTACCCCGCAAGGGACATAACGTAAGTCCTGGAAACTGTAAGAGAATTTGCTAAAAGCTTCTATGTGTCACAGGAATCGCAAAACTCATAACTCGGTCAAATCTAATTATCTGTAGATTAAGCTATAAGCTATTATAAAACTTATTCACTATATTTGGAAATTCTCAAACATAATCCCGTCGCAAACTGTGAAAATCGATTCGGCGGTTCGCCACCACAAAATCGCATTTCGCGTGGCGAAGTCTGTGTGCCGATTGTCCCCGACCCTAGTAGGGTCGCTCGGTCGGCCCCAACCGAGCCCACGTGTGATTGATTCATTGTGCCCGAAGGGATTGTTTCCGCACCTCCCTTCCTTTTCCTATTCTTTGAGGAATCACCTCCATCACGCCCTCTTACACGCTATGAGACATTTCCTAGAAAAATCTAAGATCATTGCGCGTTTATGAAGCGATATTGTTGAGTTAGGCTGGGACTACATGCGCCGGTTTCAGTGCCGGTGGCTACAGTGAACCGAACTGGCGCTGCAACCGGCGCATGTAGTCCGGTGGCTATCTTTTTTGTAATATAAGGAGAGAAGGCGAACAACCGGGCCACCTGATTGTAGGTGGTCACCGTCGCCCATAGACATCTCGCCTTACTATAATATTATTAGAGCATTTTCGATGCGATTCTAACCTTGAGAACTTAACTAGAGGGAGTGACTTATGTGCTGGTCTCTGACCCTTCCAACCACAAGCATTAATTTCTACTTTGCGGTAGAAATATATAAAAGCGGTAGTACCAGTGGTACCCAAGCTAACTCTGCATAGAGTCCAAACCACGTTTCTGTAAACGCGTAATAATATTTTCCATTACAATAATTATTTAAACAAAACAAACTAGCTTTTTACAAGCTACCTTTTCACCTCTCATTAACCTTTTTACAAGCTACCTTTTCACCTTTTTTTTTTTTTATTAAATAAGGAGAGCAGACGAGCCAACGGGCCACCTGATGGTAAGTGGTCACCGTCGCCCATAGACATCTCACCTCACTGTATTAATATTAGCGGGTTTTTGATGCGCTGCTAACCTTGAGGACTAAGATGGAGTGCCTCATGTGCCGGAAATTACGCTGGCTCTCTTACCCTTCAAACCGAAACACAGAAATGCAAGCATTTCTGCTTCACGGCAGAAATAGATAAGAGGGTGGTACCACCCCAGGCGATCCTTCACTTTAGGATCTACCACTGCTAAACCTCTCATTAACCTTTTTACAAGCTACCTTTTCACCTCTCATTAACCTTTTGAAAGAAGCTACAATATTTTCAGTAAAAAGATCCTTTTCCTAAGTATAATAAAAATAAAGATGAACCTGAACCGCCCATGATAAGTAGACACCGTGAAATGAGACGCCGAGATGAAAAATAATGTTTTGTGTCAAAATGTAACAAAGGTAATTTGGGAACAAGATTTGCTCGCAAAGAACATTGCGCACGTTCCCAGACGGCTGTAATGGCCTCAGGAATGATACTGTAGCGTTTGTGTCTCGTTTAATGTTAATAATAGCTGTTTCAGCTAAAGCTAGCGGTTTTAGATAGACCCAACACTACGTCTTTGGAGTCCTTAACTCATAAAGACTCGAGTTAATAACAATAAGTTTATTTGTGCGGTAAGATTACAAAGTATCCACAGTCCATACACCAGTAGGAACTTAAGCATAGGTTATATTCAACTAAATAAAATTAGTGAGCAAAAGGTAACAATAAACGCTGAGCTCCGAACAAGGAAGTTCCTGTATCTACCTGTTCCTCTATTTACCTCATCGTCGCTTACCATCAGGCGAGATCGTGGTCAAATGCGGGTTTATTATACATAAAAAAAAAAAAAAAAAATCTCAGAGGACAGTTGTCTTCTGAGACCAGTGGAAATGAACATGTAACAGACGTTGGCCAAGTCAAGAAAATATGATACAAGTCTTAGGAAAACCTTTACCCGTACAGAAAAACGCTAAATTGGGAGTGGAACAGGAACCTGCGACCGCCTTTCCGGGGCCTGCTCTGAGCTACTGCTACATCAACACCCCAAACTAATCCTTCCTTACATACCTTCATTTTTATTCACATCACTAGCATAAACGATCCAACGAAATTGACTGAATTCTGATTGACTGAATTTAGAGAAGAAACAAAACACTTGAAAATGCATTTAATACAGTGTAAATGCATTTAATACGGTTAATCTGCGATTTACAGCCTCTAAACCAAAGCCTGTCTAATTAGTTGAATAAATCGTTAACTAATTATTTATTTTTTCTTTAATGAATTACACTCTGTTTGGCCAATGACCGTTCTAGAATCTTAAAAAAACACTCGAATGTTTTGGCGTCTGTTTTGAAAAAAATAGTTTACCAACGTCGAGATTAAGGGAGAGTCGTGTTCACTAGGAATGCCTAGTGTCTTGCATTCCAAGTGCAATTGGAGGTTAGGTTGCCGGATCACACCCACTCGGATTTCACTCCCATTTCACTGTTTTATACAACGTTCACTTAACACGGACGATTTTTCGGTAAAATACACTAAAACGAAAAAAGAACCATTGTAAACCGTTTTTAAATAATAAAATAGGACGAACCCGCCATGACAGCATGAACGCAACAACAGACGACCGAATTCAATCAAGTGGTCCCCTTGACGCATAACCTTACACCTAGTAAGGTTATGCGTCAAGGGGACCACGACGCCACCTGGCTCTTAGCCGACCAGTAGCTCACGGTCGGGCCCCACTGACCCGCCTGGCTCGCCGCCAGCGCCGGGTCACTCCGGAACCGGTCCACGGTTAACACCACGCCGTTCACTGCAGTTACACTTGCTAGCCTTGATTCTGCTGAATGTTAGCCAAAAACAACTGATTGCAATGCTTACATAGAATGCGATACTTACACGTTTCAAATCGTTTCATTTATTAGGGATAAAGAAAGAAAAACATTTATTTAATATTGCATACATTAATTAACTTAAAAAATATTTGAAATTAAAAAAAACAATGCTATATTAAAAGGACACATGCTCAACATGTGCTGCGGTCCGACCGGTACGGCAGAACCACAGCGCTGGTTTTCAGCTGTGCCAGGACGGGCATCGCGGGCGAAACAGCAGGTCAGGGACGAAAACAAAAATATATTAAAAGTATAAATAATAAAAGTACAAAAAAATAAATAAATACCTAAAGATGAATGGGATACGATTTTGACGATTAACCAGAACTTTAATAATAATAAGTGTTTTGATAACCATAATGGTAAAAATCTAGGTTTGTTGAAGTAAAACGTGACGCCATCTAATCTAGTTATGTCTTTTGAACAGGTAACAACTATCTAGGCTCAAATCCTCCCGTCTCCAAATGTATCAGACGGCAGACACCGCGTAAAACAGATTTATTTATTTACTATTGAACACACACAGAATATGTTACAAACGTAGACAAAAATATGTGAAGCACAAAGGGCGTGACTTATCTCTAAGAGAGATCTCTTCCAGCAAACCCCAAACTGCACACCCAAATTGCACAGTAATACAGTTAAAACTAAGACACTGTTAATTCATTTGCTTGACACAATACAGTACATAAAGTATCGTATAGTATCTTACCGGGCACGGACCGAAAGTGATCGTGCAGGTTAAGAGACGTTGGCGCGGTCGGTACCTGGATGGATGACCGCTAGTGGCATATTTCATCTGAGCTCCTCCGGGCCTCGGAGAGCACGTTAAGCAGTCGGTCCCGGCTGTTGTCGTTCGACAGCAGTCGTTAAGCCATGTCAGATGCCTACTACGGGCGGCCTGAACATCTCTGACAAATAGGTTGGCCACTAACCATACGATAAGCAAGCAAGTAGCTACAATACAATAATCATATCTCTACAAAAATAAGATGCAGTGACAATGGTTCAAAGGCTAGGTAGGCCATGAGGCTACGGCGCAAGGTGTCGCCAGATCTAATCCACCTCTGGGGCTCTGGACAATTGTGTTGGAGTGGTTAATGACAAAACATTAATCAAAATGTTTTTATAGATAAAAATTAAACGCGCGGATTTATACATTCTAAAAATCTGACCTAAAACATAGCTGCGCTTTCCGCATTTAGAGCATTAGGCAGTAAACCCTGGTATATACCGAGGATACTATCACTGATCGCAGCGATGCCGGTGCCGACCCAACCCTGACCGCGATGGCGCGACGGCAATTACCAGTAAATCACGCGGATAGAACCCGCTACCCCGGCGCTGGCAGCGAGCCAGCCGGCCGCCGTGCCATGGGGATTCACACGGTATGCCGGAACTGTAAGTAGGAGACTAACAGGTTGAAAATAAACTATAAGCGATAACTGGGTAAGTTTTTGTTTACGAGTAAAAAAAAAGAAATTATGGTCAATGAAAAGTATAAAAATTGACAAGTAATAAGTATATGAATGTGTGCATTTATTAATTATTTATTTTCTCTTAGGGAAATTTACAGACAAATACAACAACAGATTTATAATAAACAAATAAAAATATGCTAATAATAAATTTCCATTTGTAAAAAACAGTATAAATATAGTACTTAAAAGAATTATTACTAACTTATGAAAAAGATCACTATACAGAAACAGGCCGGTTGTAAAATAAATAAAATTAACAATATTAATAACGTAAAAGAGAAATGGTTTAAACATTATGTGACAGAGAGTGTGAGAAACTGTCATCCTTAAAGTAGTCCTGTGTCAGGATTCGTCAACTGTAATGATGCTTGGTGTATGGCGCATACAGTAAATTGACATGGAACACTCTTCCTCCCGACGTAATTTCGCTGCGCTACGACATGGGGTGCTTCAAGAAGAAAGTAAACAGATTATTTTCCTTCCTAGGCCGGCAGAGCACGAGCAATGCCTCTGGTGTTGCACGTGTCCCCAGGCGACGGTGACCACTCATAACCGTATGGTGGTAGCACCATTACCATTAGAACTGCACCACAGAGATATAAAAACGCTGATAGACACGCGGCGACATGGGGTTACGACCACGTAATGATACCGCTCATAACTTTAATACCACAAGTTATAGTGGCCATAGGAAAATAAACTGCCGCGGCCGAGGCATTGCACTACTCATATTGACTGGATATCATGAAATAAACTCTATTTATAACAACTAAAGATTGTGATTAGATATCTTACTTGTTTTAATGTTCAAAGAGAAGTGGCAAAAAATGTTATTTTGTTTCATACGATGTTTTGATAAGATAAAATAAGATTTATTGTGTAAAAGTTTAGGTAAGAATTACTAATATTGCAGATATAGTTGCATAAACATGTCACACTAAACTTTACCTTTACTTTACATACAGGCATAAACACCGAATTCACAAGTTAATAATGTTTATATAGATTTTGAGAAGAAAACAGAAAAGAAAAAGAGAACGTCATTAAAATTTAAACAATGTCAATAAAATTTAAAAAAAAATTATAAAAAAAATAAAAAAAATATTAATTAATAATTATTATTATTATTAATTATTTATTTAAATTTGTCTTGGTTATTAAATCTAAAAACTAACGTCAAACTTCGGTTTAAAATGGAAATAACTATGTAGTCATTTTTAAAAGACTATGTAGTCAAGTCATATTCTTGTCTTATAAGTCATTTATTTCTTATTTCATTAATTAGTTCATTAAACTTTAAGTGTGTACTTAAAGACAAAAATATTAAGCATTGCCATATCTACAGCGGCGCCCCCTGGTGGATTAGCACAATAAAATCCAACTAAGAATCTGCTCTGTTAAAATCCAAAGCTATAGCAAAAAACCGCATCGAAATTGGTTCAGCCGTTTCGGAGCTAGATGGGAACAGACACATGCACACACAAACAAACAAACATCCTCTTATGTCAAACGCTTATACCTTCTCCGTTCCATCGTGGGTAATGAACAAACAGATGTAAGATAACACAAAAGATGTACTCAAACAACTGTGTAAATATACTCGTATTAACCGAAATAACAAACACCAAAAAGCATTAATGGAAATCAACGCTACTGCACCCGTAATGAAACCGGTACGTATCAAAAGTTTATTGCATCTGATTGCACTGAATACCACGTGCATGTGCAGTGAAAATAAAATGCAGCGCTGCACAAACGAACTACATGCAAATAGTTTAAACGTTCAGATTTTAACAATACGAATACATTGTGCAATGTTCGTTTGATATTCTGCACGCGTCCATTAATTGGACGGGGTTCAAGTAACCATCGATCAAATAGAACATTGTAACAAAAAAAACCTGTAGAACGAAAGGGGGGTGTTCAGTGTCCATAACTGAACAACTTTTTCTATGGGGCCAATTCTGAAATCGCGAAAAAAAACACTTCTCACTTCTTCTTCTTCAATTTAAGAGCTATGCTCTTGTCGGTGTAGTAAACGCCACTGTGTCCTGTCTAGGGCCTTTTCCTTGACCTCCTTATACGACGCAACGCCAGCCTTCTCTTTGATTTGATCGAAGTAGCTTATCCTCGGTCTTCCTCTTCTCACTTATAACGCCGGAAATGTATGTAACGCGGATTTCTTTTCGCGATTTTAGAGTTGGCCCCATAGAGAAAGTTGTACAGTTATAAATACTGAACATCCCCCTTTCGGTTCTACGGGGGATTTTTGTTAGTAGGTTAGGACTCGTGACCCCACTAATTTGACCCACTGGTGGTACAGTATCTCGATATAATGGACTCGTGGTCCCACTGTCTGGTGGATTCATCAGACAGCCGTAATGCAGTTGCTTTCGGTCCCACTAATTTGGCCATAAACAATATCACAATATTTTAAGAACTCAACATTAATTGGGAAATATAAAAGCCAACACAATTAACGGGTAGTTTATTGATAAAGTAAACATAATTATAAATTATATAATTGGCTGCAGTGCCAAATGGAGATTGAACTGGTAACATAAAGTTTATGCCGATAGTATTGGTATCTGCCACTAAGTAAGATTTTAACTTTTTTCTGTTTGTTTTTGAAACATATTTTTTTTTTTTATTATATAAGGAGAGCAGACGAGCCAAACGGGCCACCTGATGGTAAGTGGTCACCGTCGCCCATAGACATCTCACCTCACTGTATTAATATTAGAGGGTTTTTGATGCGCTGCTAACCTTGAGGACTAAGATGGAGTGCCTCATGTGCCGGAAATTACGCTGGCTCTCTTACCCTTCAAACCGAAACACAGAAATGCAAGCATTTCTGCTTCACGGCAGAAATAGATAAGAGGGTGGTACCACCCCAGGCGATCCTTCACTTTAGGATCTACCACTACTATTAATGAATATAACATATTTAATGAATATAACAGAAAATGGTGTGAAGAAAGACAACAACAATAAAAGGACCCCGGACCTTGTACAACATACAATTATAATATATTGTGACTAAAGCGGCCAGAATCTGAAGGACTTTATTACACATGGTAATAAAAATTGAGTGGGACCACGAGCCGTAATCTACGACTGTTACTCTTAGTCCCACTATACAGTGGGACCACGAACCTACATTTTAGGCTAGTGGGACTACGAATAATGGTGGGATAATGTAGGTGGGACCACGAGTCACACCGGCACGCGACGCAATATTCATTGCAGATGTTAAATCATCAGCGCCGCAGCTCGACCGACGTACAGCTTGTAGCAAATGCATAGCAAGCTGCAATAACATATGCTGCACATACTCGTATTTTGCGCAGTTTTGTTAACTCAGTCCTAAACTCGCCCTTTCATAATATTTTTTTTCCTTATAAAACGTAGTTGACATACATTATTACTATGTTCCTGATATAGCCTGCAAAAGAACAACAAACAACTTTGTGCCGTTCCGGCTTCGATGCAAAAAGAATGTTAGAAAAAATCTCATAAAATGCTAAACTTTTAAAAAATACGGAGTTCTGGAATCGAATCCATAACGAGCGCATTACGGCGAACTTTGTGGAATAACCCGATATGCTTGTGTCGGAACAGAGACCGGATCCGCCCCCTACCCCCTGGAAGCCCCCGCGAGCCTCCAGGGTTGCCAGCACGTCGGATATCCGGCACCTGAAATACATCCGGTCCGGAAATATAAAATACAGCGGATATAATTTAGCCTGAACAAACTACATGATGTTTACTTGTAAATATCTGAATCTGAAAATGGAAAAGTTGGGTATAATCCGAAAGCAAAGTTTTACAGTGTACAACCTTTTTACAGTGTACAAGTATACATGAGATAAAGAACGTCTTTAATGTTGTGCACAGATTTAGTAACTGCCTACCTAAAAAGCTACGCTTAAGCTTTGGAGGGTAAATGTGTACTATTAAATAATTGAATGACTGTAATGAATGACCCAGACAAAACGGGTCTGGGCGGGTGGTGGTTTAGTGCCTCTGACCAAATTTCGCAATTTAGTGCACAGGCATCATAAGGTTTATCACCATTATTGATATAGCTTGATCCTATGGTTGTTTTGTTTCCTAAATAAAAATATAGGAATATAGGAAAGAAAGAAAAATCACATAGGTAATTAACTAATTAGAAATGGCAGAAAGGCTGCATACCCACTAGAGTTGTGTGAAGAAGCGGGGCGGTGAGCGCGGAAAATTCCACGAATAGGGTCGCTTTATTATCACACACGAGTAAAATGAAGCAATCTTATTGGTGGATTATATCCTAGCACAGCTCTGGTATATGCAGCCCTCTTTCCGGCCATTTCTAATTAATTACTCAATGCTTGTGTTCTCTTTCCAGCTATATCGACAGAATTGACAACCCTGTAGTGTAACGGTTCTTTCATCGGAACAAAACACTGGCGCGTTTTCCGAAGGGATTTAATCTCAAGATTGCACAGAAATTATGTAAAGCAAATGTTGCCACTTGGAAATTAGAAACAATCCTTCCTTAAACGAATTTAAAATAAATCTGGAACCATTTCTTGATGCGGAAACGGGGATAGCAAATATTATACACAATTTGTGATTACTCTCACGAGTGGAGATCAAAATGGAGTAATTTGGTTTGTGAGTTTTACGTTTCGGACAATTGACGAGAAATTATTAACATAATTTTCTTAATATATTTTAGAAATAGGTTGCCATTATTCAATTTATACGACATAAATAACTATCTAGAGCAAAACATTATCTTTGCTGCTTCGGAGTCAAAACGTTGCCTTCAGAAAATAAAAAAACTTGACTGACTAACTTGTTAACTTTATAAAATGTTTAAATTGATTTTATAAAATGCCTTATAGCTGTGAGGTGTATTGCCTATTGTTCATACAGAATGGACAATAAAGATAATTCCATTTCATTACAGCCACTGAGGTATAAAGGACGCGATTCGCTAGATAAATAATATTTCAAAGGTAACTACCCATCTGCGGCAATAACATTTACAAAGTAAAAGGCAAAGGCACCGCGGTACCTTCCCCAGTCCCCGTAATGAAGGCACCCGGATCCCCGAAACGACTCATCGGGGATTTTCAGTACAATAGTGACCCTTGTATAAATTATTTAGTTGATAACCATATCAATAATATTTAAGGTAGCTTGTGTGGAAAACCAAATAACTTATGAAATAAAAAGATTAGTTCCCTAACTAACTAAACTATAAATTGATCGCGGTTAGAGCAAGAGGACCTCGACGCTATGTATATCCAAAGTGGTACACTGCTGAAATAATTCACTATATTAAATTAAAATATTTCCACCTTAAGAAATTTAAGAGCAGGGGTCTGGAATTCAACCGAGAGCTTTTTAAGTACTACAGGGAACTTGTCAAAGATTTGATTGATGCCGCGTACAAGCGCTATATGTCTTCAGTTGCAAACGACATCTGTAAGGAACCGCGCAATTTCTGGAACTATATTAGAGATAAACGTAAAGATAGGGGTCAACGAAAGGAATACACGTACATGGATAGATCGGTGATAGGACAGGAGGCTGTTGACGCGTTTGCAAAATACTTCGGGTCTGTTTTTCTGCATAACGTGCCGCGACTGAGTTCTGAGGCTGCTGAGAGGAGTGCGGCCGCAGCCTGGGATTCTCTCAGGGTGTGTGTAGATCGTGTCACTGGCGCCGAGGTGCGCAAAGCAGTTCGTAAACTTAAGTTACATGCTTCTTCCGGTCCCGACGGAATACCTTCGTTCCTTATAAAGGACTGTTTATCTGTTTTGGAACATCCTTTATTATATATATTCAATCTTTCACTCCAACAATGCGTCTATCCTACTCAATGGAAAATGTCTAGAGTTACTCCGATTCCCAAATCTTCCGCCTCATCTAGTGTTGAAAATTTTAGGCCAATAGCTGTTCTATCCGTTTTCGGGAAGATTTTTGAGAGTATAATAAATCGATGCCTCCTTGATCAAATCGACCATCGACTGGATGACGCACAGCATGGATTTCGGAGATCTAGATCCACCACGACATGTCATATATCCCTGGTGGACTTTATTACCTCTCAAATGGATTTGGGTAGGCAGGTAGACGCTGCCTACTTCGACTTTAGAAAGGCATTTGATCTGGTCGATAATGACATTCTGTTGATTAAGCTTTCGTCACTAGGTTTCACACCTAAATTTTTGAAATTCTTCTCCGATTACCTCAAGGATCGAAGGCAGTATGTGCAGATGGCCGGCTTTAAATCCTGTGAATACTTTACCCGCTCGGGTGTTAGTCAGGGTAGCACCCTTGGACCAACTCTATTTTTAATTATGATCAATGACCTTCCTGCATTTACAGGCGAAACTAGGTGCCTAATATTTGCAGACGATGTAAAGTTATTGCAACCTGTGTCGAGCTCTTCCGACTGTGACAAGCTCCAACGAGCAATCGATGCGGTGGCGGAGTGGAGTTATGTTAATCGTCTTCAATTAAATGCCGAAAAATGTAAGATTGTTACCCTTACGCGATCTAGAGTACCTGTAAAGGCTATATATTCGTTGGATGGTGCCGTGCTCGAGCGCGTTGATTGTATCCGCGATTTGGGAGTAAATGTGGACAACAGTCTGGTCTTTCGTGACCACATTGTACAGATCTGCAAAAGTGCTAGCAAGAATCTTGGATTCATAATGCGCACAGCTGCACAATTCCGCAATGTTAAAATCGCACTTCTATTGTATAACGCTTTCGTTCGGAGTAAACTGGAGTACAACTGTATTATGTGGGATCCATATGAAAATAAATATATTTTAATGCTCGAAAGAATCCAACGTAAATTCGCTAGGTATCTGTACAAAAGACTGTACGGTTACTATCCCTTCCTCTACCCATCGTTGTTCGTTTCGGGCATGGTCGGACTAGAGACTTTAGAACTGAGACGAAAGATGCTCCTGATGTTCCACTACTGCCTGCTATTGCGAAACAGGGTGGACAACCCGTCTGCACTGGCGCGCCTCCCGCTGTACGTGCCCCAGCAGTACGTGCGCGCGTGCGGGCGTCGACGCCGCGGCCTGTTCGCGCTGCCCGCAGGCGCGCGCACGCGTCAAGCGCGTGCCGCACCGACGGCCCGAGCTGTCCTGCTACTTAATCAGTTTCTAACCACGGTCCAGAATGCCGACGTATTTTCAGACCCCTGGAGCAGTATTTGCAAAGCAATTGTATTGTTTCTAAATTCGGGTGTTAACCTTTAAGATAAGTAAGTTTTGTTTTTTGTTTTTAAAGTTTGTAAAGTATCGGTAGGTAATTGTAAACTGTTATGTATAGTTACTGAATGTCTGGTGCTTTGGATCACTCTGTAAACCAGACATCATTAATATTATAAAGAAATAAAGAAATAAAGAGCATTATAAATCAAATCAAAATCTTTTTATTTTAAGTTAGTACCTTATAGTACATTTTTACAACGTCATGTTTTACTCTACCACCGCTTCGTAAGGTGCTGTAGCTGAAAGGAAAGTAGCGGCGCAAGAAACTTTCAGCAGCACGTCTTTTGAAATAAATATATCTTACAATAATTATGAATACAATCATATTATTAGGACCAAGCCTCTTTATCATTTAAGTAGTCATTTATTTTATAATAACCCTTTTTACATATGGTCTGTCTTATATGGGTCTTAAATGTTTTCTCTGTGTTATTTATTACAGTATCAGGTATCTTATTACAAAATCGTACACAGTGACCCATATGATGATAATGATGTATTTACTGAGTCTAAAGCGTGGGACCGAGAAGTTGAGCTATAGAGGGTTAATACACAGCAAAACATGTAATTATTCCTATGTGGTTCAAATAAAGAACTACTAAAAATGTGAAATGACGTTTTGAAAAAGGTTCAGTTATTATACTCTGACCAGGAAAAAAACCGGCGGCATATTGGTACTTTTAAAATCTGTGTTATGGAGATCACAATGAAAAAATTGTTTCATTTAATTACTATAACGAGGGTAGATAGATAAAAACTTTCTTTGCTGTTACAATGAAAGCTTACAAACTACATACATTATGTGTTCATGAATTTAACAATACAATGTCGACAGCAACAAAAAGGCGCTGACTCAGCATTTGTTGCTGCGGGGGCGCACGGTGGCGCTCGCAGCGCTGATCTTCCGTCAGATTGGGATCGGGTATTTATATTAGGGATGTTACGGAGGTGGTTTTACCGGAACCGGAGTCGGAACCGAAACTTTGAAATTTAATTTATCGGAGTCGGAACCAAAGTCGAAGGCGGAGGTAGAAGAGAGATGTTCAGAAGAAGTTCAAATTTTAAACCGTTTATTAATTTTTATAGCTGTTTTTTTATATAATTGCGTTTGCGGCAATAAATCATGTTCCTTTATGTAGTTCTACACTGTTTAATAAAATATTGATATTTGAGTATGTTTTCTTATAAATTTGCACTTTGCCGTATTCGCGTCAACTTCATAAAAGTAGTTCCATGTATAACACTTGTTTATGGCTTCATTGTTATATAAATAAACTTGTCACCAATTCAACTGTAGCGCGTCAGACACACAATTCACAAAACAAAAATTGAACCGGCCACATAAGTAGCATAGCAAAATAAGCGCGAGCGTGAGGGGATTCCCTTCGAAACTTGTACGCGCTCTGGTCGCGGTTCGGTATAACCTCCGATTCAAAATTATCGGAGCCGAAGTCGGAGCCGGAGGTGTAACATCATTTGGAAGTTCCGACCTTTCGGAGTCGAAGTCGAAGCTCCGTAACATCCCTAATTTATATTACTGGTCATTACAATACAAGAAAGGACTCAAGCTAATAAGGATTAGTACATCATAATAGCATAAGTACATCTTCACTTAGGTACTCGTTTTTACCCTCTTAAAGGGTATAACGGAAGACATAAAGGTACATTAAGTAGATTAAGTACAACCATTGAAGTAGAATCCAACTTCAATACAACCACGAACAAAAGTGTAAAGCAATTCCTTCATTCGATTAGCGGGCGGGGAAAAATAACCTACTTTACAGAGTTAGGGCTGTAATTAACGGTCCTATTGAAACTTATGTAGTTAATACAGAAACAAGCGAGCAACTGCTGTTAGCGATGTATCAAAACTAACTATAAACGACTCGACTAAAACAAAAACAAAAGCGGGTATTACATTAAAACTGGCACAGTTGCATCCATAAGTGTAGGTAGCCATATTCAGTGTAGGGTTGGTGCGATTGAATATATGAATAGAAAAGTGGTCACATACTTAGTTACGAGTACTTATTGGCGACACCAGTACTAGGATCGTACTATTGTTCATTTAGAATAACAACTCCATTACCAACTAGTTTATTTTTACAAAGAAAAAAAATTAGTACGTAACCAAGTCCTTTTTGTACCAACATACAGGATACAAATACTAATTCTTGATACGATACGATACGATAGAATCCGACTCTAACGTTGACAGTTGCCAGCCGTGACATCGTAGAATGAATGTATAGTACCTGCTAACTAACTTCACATCGCTCACGAGACCTGTCACCTTGTCAAGTAACTCGGTTACAACTTCAGACACCTCGTAGAAATGGCGCTACGACGCTACGAAACAGACGGCGCGGCGTACCGGGGCTACGAAACAGTGTCTGCTACGAGTATATATACAAGTGACCGAGCAGAAATGTCATTTTCTTTGGATTTATTCCAAACTAAAATAAACTTTGATCACAAACAGTTAAGATTCTATTAAATCTTGCAAACGATAGGTCAAGCTAATATCAAGCAGCTACAAGCACTGTCAATAAGTAGGGGACAGAGTTTAAGAGGGGAAAAAATGAGTACTCACGACTATTTTTCCGTGTTGGCCTGTATCGATTGGCGCAGAGATGGATCGTTTTCCTCTGATATCGTAATCCCAGCTAGTAATCCTCGGTAGTCAGGATTCACCGTTCTTTTGCGATTCTTTTTTTTATCACAATTTTGATGCACCTTTCAACGCGGTCCCGGGCCGACTGTAGCTATGGCCGCGCGCTCGTCGGAGTACAGGAAGAGAGGGTAGTCGGGAGTTGATATTATCGAGATGTGGGTAGGAAATGACTACTCAATGTCACAGTAGTTCTGCTACGGTGACGAAATAATGCACACACGGGCACTGCGTACGAGCAAACGAAAGTCATAGGAACTCGAGTGCGAAATGCGTGTATTTTTGCTGTGTGGTTTTTTTATTTTTATTGTTGTAGGTATAATTTTTTTGTACTTTTAATAAACGAAATATATTTTGCACAAGGCTATTGTTTTAAAATGTAAATTATAACTGCTATACGCTACGGTCGAGTGACGTAATCAAAATCTCAATCTCAGGTCAAACGCGGATCTTCTGTGTGTATTCCGTGCGTGTAATTTATGGACAGACCTATAATATAGTTTCTGAAAATGAAAAACGTTTATTTGCTTTAACTACTGACTTGAATACCGACACGTTTAAATTTGCCTAAATGTAAAACTAAAACAGTTAAGTATGAAAACAAATGGGTCCAAGTCTCAACATAATTTTCTGTGTTAATAGCTACGAAGTTTTTTATTGTTCAGACCGTTTCGATACGAAACTAATCAATATAAAAATGTAGTTATGTTCAGTGGACAACACATCAGGCTTTAATACTTTGTACCTTTGACTTATTAATCATAACAAAAATTTATTGCGACAGGGTTCCACAGCTTGAGGTGTCTTCCACACTGTAATATACGACTTAAAGGGAACTGTAAATAAACCAAAATCGTGGTAAGAATTCCATTTCTAACTTCAATCGAATATCGATAATAAAAATATTCATCTCTTGTACAAACTAGAGCACAAAAGCGGGATTCCTTTGAATAAATCAGATCGATCGACTAATGTATTCATAGACGAGATATTCCGTACAAACTGAATCTGCATAAATACCTAATCTGTTAAGACTCTGCCGAGAAGACCTGCTGTACCGAGAAACAGATTCAATCCGTGATTCAGATCTGCAATCTGGAACTAAGTTTGTCTTAGAATTAACACAAGATGTAGCTAATCTTGAGATAAGTTAGTTACTCTAAACTCTGGCTCCTTAGTTTGACTGTAAAATCTATTAGGAGTAGTTTCTCCGGAATATCTCTACATACATAAATTTTATAAGTTGTAAGATTTCGTACAATAAATAAAAAATAAAATAAACAAATACTCGTATCAATAATTTTGTATCTGTAATATTATTATTTTATTGTATAAGGAGGGCAGATGAGCAAATGGGCTAACTGAGATGGTAACCAATGGTCACCGTCGCCCCATGTGCCGGTAATTACGATGGTTCTCTTAATCATTATTTTTATTGATAAGGGATATCAATTATGAAATTACATATATATTAAACTTAAAAAGGCCAATTACAGATTTCCTCGTTTATATATGACTTGTATACCTATTTTATAACTTTAAACTTCGCAATCCTAAAACATTTGTATTAAATGTTTTAGGAACAACACATCATTCTATAACCCTATTGTGCGAATGTGTAGATTGTTTAACGAAGTCTCTTCGAACAGCAACAATAAGCCATCGTTAGACTTATTCGATCCTAGGACATTAGTTTTTAAAAGACGGGCTGAGGATGTCCTCAAGTGAGCTATCCACGCACCTACTTTATAGTCTTTACTTTATTATTTTTATTTTTCAAATAGATATAGGTTTTTTAGTCATTGCATTCAATCGTATTTTTTCCCAACTCAATGTTGTACAACAATCAATTTTCTACTTCCTAACCATGCTGTGTTCACACGTTAAGGGTTACGACCTGGATCATAACTTTATATTGATTTTTCTGTAATTTCAATGGTTGTAATCTGTTGTGTTTACCTTATAAATAAATTAAATTAAATTATAGAACGCGGTTAACTTTAGAACAAAAATATAGAATTAACATGAATATTTCATACATATTTACAAATACAAATATACTTTATTGCACACCCGGGACATAAACAAAACATACTACATAAAGAGAGGTACAATACAATGTGCAGAAGGCGGCCTTGTCGCTTTAAGTGATATCTTACAGGCAACCTTCAGGTGATGGAAAAATCATAAAATATATAATATACGGGTGCAAAAGGCGTATGAAATAGATACTACCCTCAAATAAATAAATAAAAATAATTTTTAAAAAAAATATATGCAAACCTTTGCAAGCTGCCAAGCAGTAGTAATAATATTACATAAATACTATAATATATACAGAAATATAATACTTAATATATAATCAAAAATATAATAAATAAATAAATAACACACATCATATGCTAAAGTGAAACTGCATTACAACAATTAGGCAGTGTATCCACACTGCAGTTCGTAATGTTGACGAAGGAGATTTACCACGAGTATTAACTGTTATATCTAAGTACTTGCTAATCAAGTGCCGGTTGAGTGACTGAGATTAATCTTAAAACCGAAACAAAGCAATACCAGCACTGCCGCTTTGCAAGTACCAGCAGAAATAAGTACACGAGTGGTACCACCCCAGGCCTACTTTGCGAAGAGTCATACCACTTTCAGGCAGAAAAAGTCCTTGGCTCACGCAAATACATTTCACAATGTATTAAAATAACTGTTTAAGTGTATATTTTACGACACAAACCCTACATCAATACACAATATTAAGGAGCCATAAGATATGCGTTTATTTATGTTCCCGCCCGTACGTAAAATGTGGTAAATTTTCCCAAAAGGCAAACCTAGAAAATTCCCGCCCACACTATCTTTGAACACCTACCCCCCCAAATACTGACCTAAATTCGCTATATGGACAGTTTTCGCAAATAACCTAAGAGTTTCCTCTCCAAAGGGTCATTACTCAGCGTTTTAGACCTAAATATTAGTCCCTAGGGCCTCCATCTTTTAGCCCAATCAAATTCATGGGCAATTCCTCGAGCCACAAATTAGCCCCGGTTCGATTCGATGATTAGATGCAGCGAAGCTAACCGGGGCTGGAACCGGACGCGTGTAGTCCAGGCCTTAGCTGCTTAACTGTAACTTTAGGGATAGTTGCGGCGTCAGCTAATAAGTTTCTCTCAATTAGTGGTCGTGCAACGTTTTAAAGAACGCTTTGGGGTTGATTTAATGCCCACGCAAGGGGCCTTCGCCTATTTAACCCTTTTAGAGTGTAGGTAATTAACAGTGATCGGATTAAGTAGTGTAACTTTGCGAGATTCACTGGAGCATATAACTTATTTTTATATCTACTATTCCTGCTTACCATATCATCTTTTGTTTTAAAGGAAACAAAACGACTGCAAAATGACAAAGTGTTGAAAGTACTTTACTTACATAATTAGAATCGCCTAAACTCTGTCGTTCTCATGAATTTTAAAAGTCCACAAATAAGAACGGAACAAGCCAAACTGGAATCCAACTTTATTTGCCTTGAAGGTACAAAGGCTTTGTTTAACTTATATTTGAAGCGGAATACAAACAGCTTACATTTCATTGCGGCGGTAATTACTTGGGAAACGTTTTCCTTACCAAATAGAATTAGACTTTTTTTTTAGAAAGCTATACTGTTGTGACCCATTTTTGTTTGCGGAATAATGCGAAAATCAGTTTCTGCACAGATTTGTTTGACAGAGAAAGGTGCAGAGCCCACATAATTTCTGTTTTTGGCCACTGCGAGCGCTGCGATCGATCGAAAACGATTTTACTAGCTCCAAATTCCTAGGCGAAGTAAGATGAGAGATATTATATATCTAATATATAATTAATTACACACTAACTGAAGAGGCCGTCTTCAGTTAGTGTGTTATTAATTATATAATAGCACATCCATACTCTCACAGAACCTCAGACATTTATCATCACACATCACATCATTAAATATATTAATATTATTTCATTCATCATCAATTACTCCACCAAAAAGTTGTCTGGAAGAGATCGCTTTTAGCGATAAGACCGCCTAGACTGTATTAATCGTTTTGTACGCATTGTATCACACTAATTTTGTACGCATTGTATCACACTAATTTTGTACGCATTGTATCACACTAATTTTGTACGCATTGTATCACACTAATTTTGTACGCAATGTATCACACTAATTTTGTGCAATAAATAGTATTCATTCATTCACATCATCATACAATGTATTAGTAAAATGAAGCATGCCATAGTATAAGTAGATACAATGGAGCACGCCGCGGGCGGCGAGTGCACTTCGCTGCTCGCGGTGTACAGAAGCATCAACACATACTACGCACTACGTTACTGAATAAAACTTAACTCCGTTCTATTACAATCCTTTGTTCCCGTTTTATCGCTTCGCTAACATAACTATTATGCCTTGCTATCTACATTGATTATTTAAATACTTCTTCTTTCTAAGTCCTATTCCTCATGGCTGAGGGTCGTGACTATTCTAAGTAATTAATCACATAGAACGAGTCTCGTGACAGATTTAATGCGGTGGTTTGCTATTGAGTTCCCGATTTCACACACTGGTTATCTCAGTGTGCAGGTTTCCCCATGATGTTTTCCTTCACCGTCAGAGCAGTCGGTAAATGTACATAAGACTTTCGAAAAAACCGAAAAACTCATTGGTACATGACATTGCTTGTTTTCGATCCCGGACCTCCCGCATGGGAGTCCGACGGTCTAGCCTCGACGCCACCGACGCTTCGAAATTAAACACTTAACTGAAACTTTTCTGTTTTTAGTGTCTACAAGAAAGATTTACCATCAGCAGCTGCATCAGTTTACTATTCGACTAAGCTTCTTCCATCGCGACATACTGAGCTCTAACTTCTGCTCTATGCACCCAATCACTGCCAGCCATCGTTCACAGATCCCTCAATCGAGCAGAAAGACGTCCCATACCACACTCAAGAACTAGTCTAACCCTAACGGATATAATTCTGGGGCATATGACGGGTCATGGGCGTTACGTCACTTTGACATTGGACGTATTGACTTAAAAATCTAAGTGACAAGGGAACTGGACATTCGGGGAACTGGACGTTCGGGGAACTGGACGTACAGGGAACTGGACGTAAGGGAACTGGACGTACAGGGAACTGGACGTACAGGGAACTGGACGTTCCAGGAAATGGAAGACTGGACCTTCGGGGAATTGGACGTAACGCCCATGATCCCATATGACGTGTAACTAACATTAATAAATGAGTATGTTTTGTTTAACCGTGGTTTAACCCAATTAACGTGAAAATAGAGATGCCTTTTAATCAGAGCTACAAGTCACCATTTAGGGTAAGCATAAAAATAGTCGGGTAAAAGGGCGGAGCACTGCGCTGCGAGCGGGGAATACGCCATTCCGGGCCATATCGCCGCGCGGTATGAATATTCAAATTTGGAAATGCGCAGGGTCGCGCTGTCCCTCGCCTGCCAGTGACACTACTGTACTGCACTGTGATGCAAGTGATACTGAAGTGAGCAGACGGTTGGAAGCTTTGTTTTTAAATCTAGGAATGTTTCGGGCGAATTAGGAATTTTATTCGGAAGAATTTTTGGGGCAAGTTGCAATGCAGACTTTTTTAAGAGCGACTATAAATAGTTAGATTACCTATGAGTAGGTACGTTACTGACGTCAGTGTCGAGGCATGGGACTCCTATTGTTAGAACATTAGGGGTTGATGGCCGTGAATTAATGACCCAAGGGCGGAAGATAGATTAGATCTAGTTAGATTGGAGGTTCAATTTAACTTCGATTTAGATAATTGTATGAATTGATTTACAAAAGTAAGTACTTACAACAAATCAAAAGAGGTGTGCCAAAATCATTCACATCAGCAGTGCTCCGTTCTCTCTGCCTATCCTCGGTGAGAGAAGATTATTATAATAATTATTAAATATATAATATTTGTGTACAACAAAGTACAAAAAATACTTCGTAACGTAGCAACTTCACGAAGATTTGAGTAAATTGATAAAGTTTGCAAATTTAAAATTTCACAACCCTTATCAATTTGCTCAAATTCAACGTATAAGTGTGATTCGCTAACGAATAAATCATGCAGTCACTTTTCATTATCGCCTTCAAAGAAAAAAAATAAAAATACTACTGAACCATTTCGAACAAGTTAATTAAAAACATGGCTATTAATAAAATTCCCTTTTGAAACAGCGCTCCCATTAACGCAACAATGCATTGAAAAAAAGATCAATATGATATCAAAGCGGTAATATCGGAGCGGTGTAAACATTCCCGCTTTTGAGCTATTAACCGATAAAAAGGCGGAATTATTTGTCCAAACAGATTCCAGGCGCTCCGGCATGCTCCGGGTGTGTGCTCAGGCGGGCTATGGCTGGCCATGGCTTCGTGTTTATTTTAGGTGGAGGAATAACGTTGACGGCGGGCCTTGTTGCAGAAATTAATCAGACTGCTTATTTTTTGTATACTATACGAGAATTTTTTAACTATTTAATCAAATCAATTTATTTTCGGAACAACGGAGGTTCAATTTTTATTAGTAACAATGCAGGTACTTAAGACTATGTTAGTAATTATTTCCAAAAAAAAACTTAAGGCAGACATGTGGGACAGAGAGTTGGTGCGTTCACCGGGCACCTACCCGAACCCGGTCAACACACGGACCCAGTGTCTGATTATCGGACAATCATGTTTGCCCGCTATCATCTTCAGAATGCCATTGTTGCCGCCCTCCACTCTGAGCAGCAAGGAGGCGGTCTTCTTGCGCACGATCGCATGGAAGCCGTCGGTGCGCGCCTCCGCAAACATTCCGGAGGCGCTGCAGAAGCGAGGCAGCCTCAATAGCATTCTGAAGGCATTGTTGTACTGGATTCGCAGGGTGTTTAGCGATCTCTGAGTGTATCTGTGTGATCTTTAGGTTGTGGCCCAAAAAATCGAACTAATATTTTTTTGTTTAATTTTTTTTAATACGGAAAAAACATAGATTTAGTCTAGGGGCGTTTTCAGAGTCGTCCGTATTTCGTCACGCACGCGGATTAGTCCCGCGTGCGTGCGCCATGCATCACATTGCGGGGACCTTGCAAATTGACTTTGTGAATTTTCACAAATGCGGGGCAAATCCGCACGCGTGACGGGATCCGCACGACTCTGAAAACGCCCTAGATTGAGTTGGAATGGAGTTAGAAGTTTTTTAGTCCAATTGCTGTTCCGTGCACGATTGACCGTTTTTATCAAAAGTACTAATCGTTTCGCTGAATGTTCATTTCGCCGAGTGATTTAATTTGTTTTGTGAGTTCTACTGTAAGTTCAGGTTAGTTAGGTCAGGCCTTAGCGGTAGAACACGTTTGCAGAGAATTATGTCAAAATGCAGATACTGTTGACTGTTTTCAAACTTTAAAACATCGAAAACTATTACATAATATATTTTTTTTTTAAACAATGTCTCTCGGACAGGTGGACGGAACGAAAACTTTAAAAAAAATTGTAACGGCGTTAAAATAGCCCCGTTATAGATTACTATGGCTTTCAACTCGTTTATAGTAAGATGTCAGAGAAGCTGCCTACACCTAACAAAAGCTATATACTAGCTATATCCTCATTCATACAACACGCACACACTGTTGCTTTCTTCGTCCGTGCAGTCACTGAAGGTCAGCTGAAGATCAGCGCTGTGGCTTGCCTCAGCATTATTCTGAGCTGGTGTACCCTTGCTGCATGTATTAATCTTTGTATACTTCTGTATTGTGTTCTATATTCTGGTGTTTACAGTGCTAAATATACGTTTTCAATTTCATTTCAATTACATTGGTATACCTATGTGTATAGCTGAAAGCATATCCCAAACATTTTAAAGCACTCCCAGGCAAGCACTCGGTATACGGGAAGTGGCAAGTATATAATAAACCCATTCCCAGCTAAAACTGAGCACTAAAATCTCTCTGAGGGTCTCGGTAATGCAGCATACCTACTAGAGAGACATCCGTGCCTTCCGGACGCATCCGGACGTTTCCGGCCCCTTTTTACGGCCGCCCGGTGGGATTCCGGCAATTACGGCCGGACTTTCAGGCACACCTGCTGTGACGTCAGCGTTCTTTTTTGCGGAGTTGCTCAAACGAGAGAGATCTATTCTTTTGTCGTTTCGCTGCGGAAAAACTGAAACGTGTGAACATTGTACGTCTTGTTAAAGTTTCAGTGATATGTTGCCTTTCACTAGAGCAATAGTTTTCGGACGTATTAAGAATTCGTATATTATTTATTCATCAAAATATTATTATTTATTTAAAAACTTTACCGTGCCGTAGCGTGCCGGCCATAAAGATAGTACCACCCTAACTCTTCCTTTGGGTATCGTACGAAGCGACTGCGGAAAGTCGATACTATTCTACACCTAGTAGACGGCGGTAGACTCGCCACCTATCACGTTGGTGTACCAAATCTTAACCAAAAAGTGTGAACTACCTATGATGAAGGTGGTTGCCCTGTCTACCCCCTCGGGGATTATAGACGTGATATTTATGTAAAAACTTTACAATTTCTTATACTTTAGAGTCAATTGCCAATGACTATAATAGCACTAAGTACCAAATATAAAATTAAATATGGGTTATAAGCATAATAATCATAATTTCCAGAGTAATTCTAGTAAAAAAATATATAGTGTAATTATATGAACTGATTTACAAAAGTAAGTACTTGCAACAAATCAAAAGAGGTGTGCCGAAAGAATTCACATCAGCAGTGCTCCGTTCTCTCTGCCTATCCTCTCTGAGTGAAGATTGTTATAATAAATATTAAATATATAATATTTGTGTACAACAAAGTACAAAAAATACTTCGTAACGTAGCAACTTCACGAAGATTTGAGTAATTTGATAAAGTTTGCAAGCTTAAAATTTAAAATTAGATCACAAACTTTACCAATTTGCTGAAATTCAATTTACATATACATTATACAACTTAATGTACTATAAGGTACTTACAATAAAAACATTTTAATTTAAGAGTAGGTACGAGTAAGTATATAATTGCCTGTGTGATGTTAACACACAAAATGCACACTCTCTTTTCATTTTCTGTAAGTACCCACTTTGTCAATTATATGATTTTAAATTTGAGGTTTACGCGCCTTTTCCGTATATTTATATACCTACACAAAACTTTATTGTTGCGGTGAAGAAACAGTGAGGTTGAGGTAAAACCATTATCTACATCATGTTATAAGTACTAGAATTGTATCGATAATTTGTCTACCAAATTATTCGGATATCACTACCAATATGTCAGCAAGAAAAAACATAACGTACTAACTATACGAGTAGTTCTCTCCATTTTATAGCAAGCGAAATTTTTCAAATAAATAATCAAAGTGACCGGTAGTAAGTAAATAAGTATTTCAGAACTTTCCAGGGGAGAATTGAGATTTATTGCCTGCCGATAAATCTTACCGATTTTAACCGCCGCCGGCCCGCGCGCGCGCCCCCCTGCCCTTAGATATGGATGAGCTTTTAAGCGAACTTTAAAAGCTTAAAAGTGTTCTAAGTTTTTCACTTTAAAATTACAGTTTAAATATATTTTAACTCGGATTACTTACTGCTGAAAGTCGGAAGTCCTCCAACTAGTTTCGGCCTGTTTCGTAGGCCTTGATCACGGAGAGTGCGATGTGGACGCGACGACGGTTCGTCTCGCACATCGCACTCTCCGTTAGGCTAAAACTAGTCGGAGGACTTCCGACTTTCAGCAGTAAGTAATCCGTAGTTAAAATATATTTAAAATGTCTGACTATAGTTTTAATTGTAATAAAGTGTAAATTTAATAAATAATTGTTATTGATTACTGATATTTCTGCCGTTGATGGTGAAGTGAAAAGTTCAGTGGTTTATAGTTTATACTCAACCCATCAGCTTTTGATATAAATATTGGATGTAATACCAAGTCCTATATTTGAATATCTGATCATCATACATAGAAGGAAACAATTCCTGATATATATTTGCACTTTTTGATTTTTTACAAAAAAACTCTATCTCAAAACAAACCCAAACCGTGGTAAGACTCCCGTAGGTACTTAACTATATTATTGTAACAACCAAAATTATGCGGTTTAAACTTAGTTTAAAATCTATAATAAACTTATTTGCAAAAGGCATGGATGAGAAAATAAACTAAAACAAAATGACTCAATAAGATTAAAACTGCCCCAATTCTCGTATAGAATTTTAGTTAATTTTAAATGCCTCTTCAAACATTCTGAATCAGTAAACCGAGCTAAAAAAGTCACATCAAACGAAGCTTTTATAATATATAAAAGCTCGGACGGTCAGTCACTGAAGCTTCACAGAGTAATATTTCAAACCAAAGGTTAAAGTTGAACGATTTGAGTCGGACCATTCATCTAATCAAAGTTGTCAAACTGTAGGTTAAGTTTTATCACCTTACATTTGTAAGTTGTGGACAGTTGAAGTTTGTGGACACTTTGCGAACTTCAGGACAAACCTTTTGACGGTAGAGATGAAATTACCTGAAAAAGAAGAGAGCAAACAATGTAGGTGATTTATTGATTGAGAGAGATCAATATAGTTTTGTTACATATTGTAATTGTACTGTGGACAACTTAAAACTATACTTGATACATTTTTAGAACAGTTTTCTTCAGCAGCCGCACTCATTTTCAATTTATCAGATTTCATCATAACTCATATAGCCCTCAGCAAACTTGACAAAATACAGTGAACATGTTCTAACAAGAAAACAGACATAAATATCCCTACTTTTGAATATTTAAATCAGTTTTTAAAAGAACAAAGTAATACGTTAGCGCTCCGCAACCCAACTTTCTCATACTCTAGCAAACAGTTCTAATAATGTATCAAGAGGCTGACCAACACGGTATTGGAGCACTGTTCTGAGTAGACAGAAGCTTGAAATTGAGTGTCTTGGTATTTCTCAATGAGAGAATCCCATATGATCTGATAATTGTTAGCGGTGGACAGAATACCTGAACACTGCAAGTGCTCTACCAGTGAGAGCACCCACTAAATATTTCACTTTCTCTTCAGCTTCTGTGAGGTGTGAGTTTTCATGAATCATAGCCTTAAAGTTTTCGTAAAATGGTGGCCATTTTGTAGGTGATTGTAGCTGTAAGGGAGGCACTTTGCGGTGTAGTGACTCCAAGTGACGAGAATCAGACTTTTGCTGTTGAAGCGAGCAATCGCTTTTAGAGGTGAGTAATTCAGTTTTGTTCCATTATGCTCTAAATAAGCGAGTACTAATTTATTTAATTAAATTACAATTAAATTTATTCATTCGTTAACAATATAAATTGTGTTCTAAATTAAACATAATAATAATTAACTAATGAACCATAGTAAAATAATAATTAACAATAAATTATCAGCTAAATCAACAATAGGAACTGGAAATGGATTACATTCATCACAAATGTTTCTATCTATCTATCTATCATATCAATAAATTATATAATAAATTCAAATATTTAAAACTAATTCTACGTAGCTTTAATTTATCAAGAGTGTCAGCAAAATCTTGCCTAGTTTTATCCACTGATTGAACTCTAGCTAGGAAAAGTGCTTTGAATGTAGGTTTGGTCATATATACGTCTTCTATTATTTGAGACAAATTTTCTTTTTTCGTTTCTAATATTTGAGGTTAAAGGTGTGTGCTTTTCATCTATTATTTCAGGAAGAGACATGATTGACGAAACGAAAACATTCAACCGTAAATCGAGTAGTCTAGTAAGATTCTAGTGAGAATCGCGTGAGTTTACAAAGGTGCGCTTGATAACCGACCGATTTGCGGATGGCGCGGGGGAATATGGCGTGATTTGGAATAAGTTTTACAATTGAAATATTAGTTTGCGGATGAAAATAACTTAATGAATACATAATACAAAGTATGTGCGTGAGTATATATGCGTGTCTTATAAGTACAGCGCGTCCGTTTATGAGATAATAGCGAGAATAGATATCAGAGGGCGCGCGGGGGGGTTGTGTGTGAGGGCGGAATTTGCGAAAAATACGAGTTTTATGTTGTTTTGAATATATTGCGTATGTGTAAATGATGGGATTGGGTCCGAAGGACCAACACTTGGGAGGAATAAGAAGGATAATAAGTAGGTACCTCTATATCTGTTTTTCCAAGCTCCAACACACCGGTACCGGGTCTACGATAGGTTTCGGTTCACTTTATTTCTCCACAAGGTAATTAAATATTCATTTGACTCTAACACAGTTCATAATGATTTAACACAAGACACACTTTAAGTTCACAATTTTTTAGAATTTTTAGCTCTTTTGTCACAAGTGCAGCGGCCATTTTAAAGGCGCGGGCGAAAGGTGCGGGGTGAGGTGCGGGGGTGAGGAAAGGAAAGGGAAATTGAATTTGACAGTCAGTTGTAGTGTTGCTATATGTAATTTATTTTTAGTATTATTCTTCACATTCGTAAAATACGTATGAATGTGTCATATAATATAAGTTAAAGCGACAAATTACTAAAGGGTAAAGCCTGATGTGTTGTTCACTGTTCTTCTTCTAAGTCGTATTCCTCATTGCTGAGGGTCGTGATCATTCTAAGGAATTAATCACATAGAATGATTCTCTTGGTAGATTTAATGGGGTGGTTTGCCATTACCTTCCCCATTTCACACACTGGTTATCTCAGTGTGCAGGTTTCCTCACGATGTTTTCCTTCACCGTCAGAGCAGTCGGTAAATGTAAATCTCTTCTAAGTCGTAATCCTCATTGCTGAGGGTCGTGATCATTCTAAGCGATTAATCACATAGAACGACTCTCGTGGCAGATTTAATAGGGTGGTTTACCATTGCCTTCCCCATAATGTACGTAAATCCATCGAAAAAACTGAAAAACTCATTGGTACATGACATTGCATGGTTTCGAACTCAGACCTCCCGCATGGGAGTCCGACGTCCTAGCCGCGACGCCACCGACGCTCTAATTCCCTGTACATGGCATCAAAACCGAAACCATTCGCTAAGATTAGTCAGTTTGAGCATTAATTTATTAATTGTTGAAAAACATGGCATATAAACAGAACGTCCAATACACAAAATATCCAACACGCAAAATGACCAACTTTGGTCATTTATAAAATCTAATTTTGCATGAAAAGAAAGGACAATTTTAACTCCAACATCGTCCAACTTCTCTAATATATTATCTAAGTGGCTGCACTACACACACCGTATGGGAGACGGGAGTCAACCACCTCAGAAACTTCTTGAATCGTGCGAGTAAGACGGTACAGAGTGACATTCGCTCCCCGAGCACGTCTAAACACATCCATATCCACAAAATATTGCTAAGTCACGGCATTCTGAATCCTCCGAGCAGGCGATACTATACGAATAGCAATGGGGTGAAAAGTGCTCATTTTGGCCCCCGGCCATACATCAGTCGAGGGACCAATTTATCGGAATGTGGGTTTTTATTGCATAAGGAGAGCAGACGAGCAAATGGGCTACCTGATGGTAAGTGGTTACCGTCGCACAAAGACATCTCACCTCACTAAAGGGTTATTAGAGAATTTTGCGCTGCTAACCCTGAGGGCTGAGATGGAATGCCTCGTGAGCATATAACGCTGCCTCTCTTACTCTTCAAACCGCAACATAGCAATAAGCATTGCTGCTTTGCAACAGAAGTAAGTAAAAGGTGTACCACCCCAGGCTGACTCTGCAGTGACATAACACCTTCAAGTTCTGGAGTTATTACCAGTAAGAGCGGTGGCACAGTGGCTAGGACACCGGATACCCATGCGAGAGGTCCGGGTTCGAAACCGTGCAGTGCCATGTACCAACGAACTTTTCGTATTTTTGGAAGACTTACGTACATTTACTGACGCTCTAACGGTGAAGGAAAACATCATGAGACAACCGAGATGACCAGTGTGTAAAATGGAGTAGGCACAAAAGATCCATAAGGGTCGAAGTGCCGCTGGGGTTGTTCCCGGCCCCCTCTCATAAGATAAGATATCGTCATGCAAACGTTACATCAAGATTTCTGAAGAATCCTTTGAGCGATATTCTTGAAATTTTGTTTCCTAATAAATTTCCAGCATACATAGCGTGTGCAACTTTGTTCGCTCGTATTATTATGTTGTCAGATACTCCGAGTGGGATAAAATTTCTCTATCAAAGTGTCTCGAGCATGCGAGATGCGTCGTCGTACAGATGCAATTTCCTTCGTACAAGCTTGGCATGTTGAAAGCAAAGCATGCAAGCTTGAAAGTGAGTACATAAAATTCCATGTAAAAGAAATAAGGATGGCGAATTAATATACTTTTTCAGGTCCAGTGTTTTTGACGGTTTATTGGCAGTCAGGATTACATACCATAAGTTGAATACACAATTAGATGATCAATCCAAAAACACAATTTAAAACTTCTCTTTCGAAACTCTACCCTCTTTTCATTTCAACACATTCATCCATCAGTTGGTTTCTCACTCTGCGCTTTTGCTGTAAACTTTTAAAAATGTCGTCACGTTTAATATTGGACCTGGTTAAAGCTTGAGGCCTCGTTAACTTGAGAGCTAACTCGTGTTGAGCTGTTATCAGCCGGATATATAAAAGTGGCAGATGGCAGGTGTCTGTTTATATCTTGGCTAGATGGAAATTGTCTAGCGACTATTTACTTGTTTCTAACTTTTGTGTGACTGTCATCGCTAACACAGATAATGGTTTAGATCTTGGAAACTACGGAAGCACTATCGTTCAGACATGGCTTAGGACCATGAAGACAAAACACTCTTTCAAATGATAAACTGCATCAATATCGGATCATTGGGTGTTCAGATTATGATGGCAAAGGCAAACAGACATACACCTTAATGGTGCGCCCTGGGAGAGGCCAGAGTCAGAGAGAGTGGACTAGAGTGGGATGCTGATGATACGGTGAAACGTTACGCATTAAGTTTACCATTAACGATCTCTTTTATTTATGTATCTAATTTACGTAAAGTAATTAATATTATTGACAAGTAAAATGAGGAATTTGTGAATGCAATTTCTTTAATTGCAATATTTCCTTTTATACGTGTGATGAAGTGCCCTGAGGAGGTGAACCTGGACACCTCATTGACATTAACTGGGTCCCTGGCACTCGGCGTGCGCAGGGTTGTGTACCTGGATAGCTCTGGGGAGACTATTGAGGACTTTATGGAGTGAAACACGCGGTATACTTTATGGAGTGCATCACATACGTGCAGAATCGACGTCAAGGTTTAGAATAGTAAATTCATTACAAATAATCGAAACCATATTGCGGTTAACAATGGTAGCACAGTCCATCGGCTTTACCGCGGCCACATTTAACGAAGAAATTCACCAGAAATTCAAAACACTGTTTTACTTTTAACTCTGCGTCTTATATCGCGTATATTATGGGGAGTCTCTTCAGAACTATTTGACTTGGTGCCGTCGTCTACTTTCCTGAATCGCACCACTCGTCGGCGGCTCATTTTTCACCAGCACTTTCTGAAGCCTTGGGTGTCTACCACGACCCGTTTTACACGAACGTTTCTGCCACGCACCTGTAAAATGTGGAACTCTCTTCCACCCGACGTTTTCCCGCAGCGCTACGACATGGGATGCTTAAAAAATAACGTTAAAAAAGTCCTCTCCCTCCACGGCCGGCGACACACGTGCAATACCCCTGGTACTGCACGTGTCTCTAGGCGACGGTGACTACTTACCATCAGGTGGCCCGCCTGCCTGTTTGTCGTAAACAATTTATATTAAAAAAAACTAGGTTGTTTTTTAATCCAATAATTGTTAATAAGTAATAAGTATTCTGTTTTTATATCAATCTTATTACTTAGATGGAATGTTCCTTTTAATGTATTCTGCTAAGACCTAAGTATGAAAACCGGTGAAAATACTTCGCGTTTACAAAACAAAAACTATAAAATTTTACTCCACAACCGCAGCGGAAAATCCCCACTCTTGGTCGCAACATTTCCGCGTTTCACAACAAAAACACAACACCGGCACAACACGGCCTCGGTCCGGGCTCAGAACAAATTGCTACAAGAGGAGGAGCTTTTTGTTCCAGCTCGGCGGCCGCTGCGAACAACCACGTTAGCGGCACTCCTAGAAAAACACCCTGTAACAACTACGTGACCAGGTAATGAGAGGGCTGACAAGCACTGAGAGGAAGTTTTGTCGACAAGTTAGGACAGAATAATTGGGCATTTATACTAACAACAGACTTCAAACTGAGGGAAAGCGAGAAACCCAAGGCGGGGAAGAAAATTGGTTTTATAGAACGCGGAAAGATGGTATCACATTACGTCATATGGTATGAATTGGGAAAAGGGAAGATTGTAATAGAAATAGAAATAGTAAATCCTTTATTAATAGACCATTTTTGGCTGAAAATACTACAATCATGCGAATATATTTTTAAAATGATATGGCTTAATGTAGATTAAAAGGGCCAAGTTCAGTTGAGTGTCGCTAGATGTATAGATACCTATACCTCTACCGACGCTGGTTTTCAACTTGATCCTTACCAACTTATAGCTATAGAGAGCAACAATGTCGTCCTTATGAATGTAAAGAAAAAGACGGAATACCTACTTCTACCGAATTTATGGACAAAATGTCATGCGAAATTCCTGTTTATATTTTACGACCAAATAAAATTCCTCTAAGACTAAAGCTACTTTCGTGCTCCGCTGGCAGCGTCTCTCTGGACCCTCGGCCCGCAGGAGAGCCGTTGCAAACAATTGTTTTGTTTCTCACCTTGGCAAATTGAAGCGGCAAGTTTGCGGGCCGCAGAAAATTGAGTCTTGCTCGGCTGCTGAGCGCGGAAAATTGCTCTGCGGACGCTGGTGCAGCGATAACATGGAATAGTACATGCTGCTGGCTGTTGCGCATCTCTAAAGCTAAACGAATTTATTGTGTCCAGGAACCAGCTGGACCAGAGCAACTAATATGTTTCCTAGGAATTATTTGAGGAAGTTAAGATTCAAAATAAATTGATTTTAATAAAGAATAGGAACCGCCTTCAAATTACTATGAAGGTACAAATAATTATAATTATTTATAATACAAATGTAAAGCTAGGTATCTTATCTTATCTTATGATAGGGGGCCGGGAATAACCCAGCGGCACTTCGACCCTTGAGGATCTTTTGTGCCTACCCCATTTTACACACTGGTCATCTCAGTGTGCAGGTTTTCCTTCACCGTTAGAGCAGTGAAATGTACGTAAGTCTTTGAAAAAAAACTAGGTAAATACATACAATTATTTAGATTCGAAGCCAGCCACGTGCAACGCGTTGCAATAAACAAATAATTTAACTCTTACGGATAAGCTTATAAAGAAGCATCGTGAATTCCCGACGTCGCATTGTTTGCACCTAAACGTGGGTGTTAAACTGACCTCTATAGTTTTTCTATGGTATTGATTTATCAATCTTTTAAGAGGCAATGTTACACTGCAGCCCCAGAATCTTGAAGTGTGATAAAGCGTGAATATACAAATAAATATTTCTTATAAAGTCTCTTTGTGATTTTTATTGCCACTACACCGCCATAACATACCTGCATGCCCAAAGGTCAGCTGGCAGAGAATGCCGCAAGGCATTAAGCTCACCTGTACACAAAAGTGTAAAAGAATAAATAAATTAAAAAATATATAGATCCGTGTAAACTCCGACGAAAAATATCCGAACAAACATATCCGTGAAAATAAAAATTTAATCTGTTTAACTACCAAAGCGATTCGGTGTAAACTTGTTGTAGGATGTAACGATACAGCCACTCCTTCCCGTTTCATCCTCTCCGTATTAGTTTCATTAACGGGACGTGCGGAAAATAATCTCCACTCGTAGCTAATTCCAAAATACTGCCCCGCGCTTTTACGATAAAATATATTTTACGTCCTCCTGAAAAACCAGTGGAAAAGCTAGTACCGAAAAATTACGAGGAGGATATTTGGAGAATTTTCTCATCGAGGTAATTGAGTTAGTCCCAGAGCAAAATAATGCGAGTAACTTATTTATCCTCGTTTTGATGGAAACTTTCTTGTCGGATAAAATATTTTCACTAATGGTGTACTTATAGAGTAATGATTATTCAAATATATACTTGATAAATACTTATATTATATGTCTAGACAGACGAACGAATCTAATGTCGGATTCAATAGAGCTTGTTCATAATGTAAACAAACCTATCTCCTTGATTATTATTTTTAAATCTCAGTTTCGAGGCTTCGGTACACGACAAGGTGACCATGTCAGCCTCGTTAGGTTCTATGATTTATCAGATTAGACGATGAACCATATTCACGTGGAATTAACTTTTTTCGCATCCTAAACTACATTATACGATATACGATCGACATCGCCAATTATGGTTTGTTTACATTATGAAAAAGTTCTATTGAATCCTACTTTACATACACGTGTCCGCCAAGCTCTAAAAAAAGGGCGACGCACTGACTGCATGTTTACAATAACCATTTCGAGCTACTTTCGATCCATTCCCCCAATAACGATTCTCAGAAGTCAAATTCAAAGCCATTTTTTAATTGTAAGTAGGTAAGTACCTCAAAGTACATCTTTACAACGTCATTTTACTCTACCACCGCTTCGTAAGGTGCTATAGCTGAAACGAAAAGAAGCGGCGCAAGAAATAATCAGCAGCACATCTTTTAAAATAAATAAACAGAAGTGTCCGTTATTCAAATTTTCATTTATTGGAACGCAATCATTAATTTTCATTTATTGGAACGCAATCATTAATTTTCATTTACTGGAACGCAATCATTAATTTTCATTTATTGGAACGCAATCATTAATTTTCTAAAACTGGATTTTAGTTTAACAATGTTTGTGACAAATATTGTCGACATGATTTTCAGCTCTCTGAACAATTGAAATAAATACATGACTTAAGATAAGTTAGAGACAGTAAGAGTAGACAACTATAATCATCATCAGCCTATTAATGTTCCCATTGTTGGGGCACAGACCTCCCCTTGCACAAGGGGGTACGGGCCATGATCTACCAAGCGGGCCCAGTGCTGATTGGTGGATTTCACACGCCTTCGGAAATTTTTAATTTCTTCAAACATGTAGGTTTCCTCGCGATATTTTCCTTCACCGTTAGAGCAGTCGGTAAATGTACGTAAGTCTTCGAAAAAATCCGAAAAACTCATTGGTACATGGCATTGCATGGTTTCGAACCCGGACCTCCCGCAAGGGAGTCCGGCGTTCTAACCACTAGGCCACCGACGCTTCAACTCCAATAAGTAAAGCCATATAATAATATAGTTGACAAGTAGCTGCTGACCATAAATAAGCTGGATGCTCACTCCAAGGTCTCGATCGACTGGAATAAGTATAAGTATTGCACCCGCAAGCGAGATCCCGCAAATCCCGCGGGATCCGGCTGTGATCCCACAAAAACACACGGCCCTGGTGATAAATACTTCCTTCGGATTGAACTCGCGAGGAATATCTTTACTAAGTCACTTGTACGGAGACAGAGAGAAATTCGGATATTGGAAACTCCGTTTGTTCTTGTACTGGTGATCTGATATCATCTGCAAATCTAAAAGTGTGAATATGGTGTAGCTAGAGTTGTCTGGTCTGATTAGCTGATGAGGAGTTATTGAGTAGCCTAACGAGATACTTCTAAAAGTTTCCAACCAAGTGTCTATTTTAGTTTCAGTAGATCATGATCATCCGATCCGTCATCATTCATGCACTAATATAGTAAGATCGTTTAGGCAGAAATAATTTCTACAAAATAAATTGTCCAGTAGACTTGAAACAGACTGGACATTAGTTCAGTTCGAGACAACTACATTCATAATGTTCAAGTTAAGACTTATCCACATGTACAACTTTTAGTATTTCCTTTCCTTTCCCATGATATTATTATTAAAATATCTTATCTTATGATAGAGCCGGGAATACCACTTCGATCCTTGAGGATCTTTTGTGCCTACCCCATTTTACACACTGGACATCTCAGTGAGCGGGTTTCCTCGCGATGTTTTCCTTCACCGTTAGAGCAGTCGGTAAATGTACGTAAGTCTTCGCAAAATACAAACAACTGATTGGTACATGGCACTTCACGGTTTCGAACCCGGACCTCCCGCATGGTAGTCCGATGCCCTAGCGACTGTGCCACAGACGCTCATATTAAACTATCTAAAAAACACTATTTCCCAAATCAATCCCATAAATACGTCAACCCAAAGACCTAGTTTTTATTTTATAAATGCACAACACTTAATCCTACAGTCGATCGATAGTGCGCTTGTGCATCAGAAAGCTGCATCAAGCCCTCTGTGAATTAATGCCAGCAGCTCTAAGCGACCGAGCGTTCGGTGTCGGGACTAACCTGCCTCGTTTGTTTAGTCTGCCCTGAGTTTTATTGGGCTCTGCCGGGTCTATTCATTAGAGACGCGCTCGCTCTATCCTGTCTGCTGTAATTATAGACTTAGTCTATGAAATGTTAAAAGAAAAGTTGGGAATTTAATTAACGGGTGTGGGTATACTGAGAAAAAAATGCAGACATTCAGGGAAATCTGAGAAAATGTAAAAGACACTGTGCATGATTTTTTTTTTGTGGTAAGTACTTTTAAAAAGGATAACAAAAATTGTATGATGAAAACTACAAATATAGATAAAGAATAAAGAAGAAGAATGCACTTGAAAATATCTAAATAACAGTAAAATATAATTAAATAGATATAAGTACAAAACTTTTGGTGCATTTTATATGTCAGCGCAAACAACAAGTGACGTCATAGTGCACGTGCAATGCCCACCTGCGCTTGCGACGAAGCAAACACGCAGCAACAGCCGATACCACGTCATGCCGCCCCCACTAACTGGCCTCTATAAAAGCGGGCGCCCGACTTCAGGTGGCATCATTCTCTTGCGACTCGTCTGAGTGACTGAGGCAGTCGGACTTGATATTAGGGAGTAATTAGGCAGTAACTAATTTGCTGTTATAACTCTAAAATTAGTTGATTGAGTCAATATAGTTATTAAATTATATTTCGCTGGTTTTTAAAAAGCAAAAATGGAACCACAGGGTGAGGACAACCCGGAGAATGATAGCGGGCAATCTATACCCTTACCCTCTGATCCCACATATACAAAACTATGTAGATATTTACGTATTTTGCAATGCGAGCAATAAACCAAGAAAAAAATAATTAAATTGCACACTTTGTTCATATTTGGTTCAATTTTGCACTTAATTACAAGACAGACGTGAAATTACCAGATTTGAATCTTGCAATTCGAAAATCCACACCGGAATTAACGAACAGCGAAAAATGCGAACCTCGCACAGCCAGGTTAAATGTTGTCAGTGGAAAAAAATAAAAAGTCGGGAAAGTGACAGTGACAGAGAGCGCGGGCGGGCCTGAAGGATCCGCAGTACTCGATGTCTTTCCGTTTTTTTTCTAAACCAAGATACGGATCGTGCGTTTTTTCGTTACGTAAATCAAAGGCTGAATAGCATACAGCCTTGTCTTTTATAAAAAAATAATCGCCGCAACTGACTTGAAATATTACACTTAATAGCGCCGTAATTCTTTATCTTTACAGTTGGATTTTTTTATCTTTATGAACTAATTTTGGGTAGGTAATTTATATGTGACTGAATGAAAGAAGTAAATGGCACAAAGATTCGCGCGGTTGATTAATGGCTGCTAAATTTAACAGCCACTTGCGAAGGATTTATGCATTTATTTATGCATTTGACGTGCATAATTTCGAACAAGGGCATCGCGTGTCTAGTAGAGTTGATTGCGATTGGTAAAGGTCCATTTCGTCAAAATAAACTTTTTACCAACGGTGATTGTAGTCAAATATGTAGTTAGAGTACTTGGAGTTGGTGCGGTTATATAATATAATACGCATAAACCGCATAAAGTGTATTTTGACGACAAGCACCTTTGGGGCGTTTTCAAAGTCGTCCGTATTTCGCCACGCACGCGGGTTTGCCCCGCATGCGCGAAAATTCAAAATGTCGCATGTCGCACGCATGGGGGGAAACCCGCGTGTGTGGCGAAATACGCGGGACACTCAAAAGACCCTTAAAATACTTTTTTTTTGCCAATTGCAACCATCTGGGGGTCTGATATCTTAGCTAAGTACCCACCGACGCTCTTTTTACCTACTTTGAAGTTATTTTTCGTTTACATTACCCTTCCTAAATTCAATGAGATGTCACTTTTTGCCGCCCGGCAACGAAGCGATGAAGGAATCGGGTGTTTCAAACGAAACTTCGCTTTGTAGTTAACGCGAACGAAGTCTACAAAACAAGTAGAAAGTTGTCTTGCGAACAACACCAAAGTGTAGTCGAGTTAAAGGTACACTCACCTTGGAAACGTTAAGTGGAATCGAGTAACTAAAGCTTTTAGGAAATTGCTGCGAAAGTGTTTGGTAGCTTAACGTGTAATAGTTTTAACAGTCTTGCGATATTCACTTTTATGTTCACTAAGGCAACTAAGGTTTGCCGAACAATATTTGATCGAAAGTAAATATCGTTTCGCCGAATTTTCATTTCATCCAAAGTTGTTTATCTACGTTGTATACCTCTCTTCGCTCGCTCTGCATTATTATAAGAATAAGTTTATTTGTGCGGTAAGATTACAAAGAATCCGTAGTCCATTCACCAGTAGGAACTTAAGCATATGTTATATTAAACTAAATAAAATTAGTGAGCAACAACTTAGTTATAATAAACGATGACCTCGAACTAGGAAGTTCCTGTATCTCGGAGGACAAGATCTCTGCTGTGACCAGTGGAAATGAACATGTGACATAAAATGAAATAAGATAACCAAACATCGAGAAAAAAATGCACACAACTAGTACAGAATACGGCCAAAAGCAAAACACTGCCAAAAGAGCGGCGGTGGCACAGTGGCTAGGACACCGGACTCCCTTGCGGGAGGTCCGGGTTCGAAACCGTGCAGTGCCATGTACCAATGAGTTTTTCGTTTCGGCAAGGGCGGCCGGGAGGCAGCTATTATCGCAACCTCTCCAATATGATAACACGGAGGTCGATTAACTAACGTAAGCAATATTTGGCAGGTATTACAATATCGCACACGGTTCGAACTCCGAGATTATAAAGCCTGGGCTACCCACAATACTTATTACGAGATTTTAATACACTTGACTGTATTAAATCAGGTGTGAATGCATTTAGTACGGTTAATCTGCTGTTTACAAAGTATGTTTTGTTACTCGACTAAATTGTTAACTAATTAGTCGACTGAATTAATGACGAACAAAAAGCTGAAGCGACAATGGCTCAAAGGCAATAACACGAGACTGCGGCGCGAGCATCCCCGGATCGAATACACATTTCCAATTTAAGTAAGTAGCAAGTGTAGGTTTTTTTTTTCTTTAATTATGGCCCCTGCTAGTGTACACACTTCATTTTGCCAATGACCGTGTTAGAATCTTAAAAATCACTCGAACGTTTTGCGTCTGTTTTAAAAAAAAACAGTTTACTTACGTCGAGATTATGGGAGAGTCGTATGCATCAGGAATGCCTAGTGCAATTGGAGGTTAGGTTGCCGGATTCACACCATGTGTAGTTTTTCACTCCCATTTCAGTCCTATTTAATGTTAACTTAACACGGACGATTTGTAGGTAAAATATACTAGTTTTACGAAAAAATGACCACTGTAAACCGTTTTTAAACAATAAAATAGGACGAACACGCCATGACATCATGAACGCTCAACATACACCACATTTGTTGGACCACTCCTAGCACAGGCATTTTATCCTATAGTTAGAATAGTTCATGAAGAATATTGATAATGTGTAAAACACTCAAAGAACTTATGCAGATCACGTACCAACGATATTAAGTTGGAAACTAGGACGAAACAATCTAGCCTAGCCCAGCCTAGACTGGGAACAATCCTCGTTACACAGTGCGTCGCGTGTTCACGAGTCAGAACTCCAGGCTTGCACAGAACAGAACTAAAGTTGGAGTCATCTAGTTAAAAGTTCTACTTCTCTGCTGAATTTAAAAGACGTGAGTAAAGTTTGAAACGCCGAGATGAATGTCCTCTGAGGGATGGAGGTTATTAAAGGACTGCTCTTGGAAGTGAAACTTGGCTGGTTCAATTAGATGCAGACTAACAGGTACTGTTTAAAATAATGAAGTTTGCTGTTTAACAAACCAAGGTATCATTATATTTTATATTATGAAGTAAACTCTTCAAATATGAAAGAAGATGTGAAATAAGCGATACTCGTATAAAGATAACTGAAGGGAAGTTTTACTAACTACAATATGAGCACCGAAAATTAAAGTAAAGTAAAATACACTTTATTGTAAAAATATAAAACGACAGCCATGAGATAACAAAGGAAATAGTGAAGTACAATTTAGGCGGTCTTATCGTTAAGAGTGAGCTTCAGGCAACCTTCGGGCAGAGGAAATGATATCGAGAAAGAGGTAGTAGGTGTGCCTTTTTTACGATTGATGTATCGTAAAATGCATATAAAGTTGGCATCGGATTGGATTTCAACACTTTTGTTAGTCCAACCTAGTTTTGCTGAAGCCAGAGTCTCGAGTCAGAAGAAAATTAAACTGAGTCCGCTTATTTTCAACCGTCTGCCTTTTATTTTTCATTTTTTAAATTTCAACCCAGCTGCTATCGTTTTGGCACGAGCGGGCTTCTATATTGCGTCTATACTTCTTCCAAACTTGTTATTTATAAAGTTTTTATTATTACACAGGGTAAGGGAACGTCGGTGGTGCCGTGGCTAGGACATCGGACTCCCATGCGGGAGGTCCGGATACGAAACCATGCAATGTCATGTACCAATGAGTGTTTCGGTTTTATCGAAAGATTTACGTACATTTACCGACTGCTCTGACGGTGAAGGAAAACAGCGTGAGGAAACCTGCACACTGGGATAACCAGTGTGTGAAATGGGGAAGGCAGTGCCAACCACCCCATTAAATCTTCCACGAGAGTCGTTCTATGTGATTAATGCTGAGAATGATCACGACCCTCAGCAATGAGGAATAGGACTTAGGAGATGAGGAATACTAAGGGTAAAGGTGATTGAACAATGTTAGTTAAGTATGCGACTTATACAATTCGCGAAGACTTAGCTTATATCTATTTACATGTATTATACTTATACAAGTACGCCGCTCTGGAGCAAAACTACGTTTTTGTCCCATTTGCGGTTGAAACGACAGGTTGTTGGGGGGCGGAGGCAAAGGATTTTGTCAGGGAGGTCGGCCGTCGCCTGAGAGAGAGGGGCTGTGACCCCCGCTGCGGGTCGTTCTTGGTGCAGAGGTTGGCCGTGGCGATTCAGCGTGGCAATGCCTCGAGCGTCATGGGGACCTTTGCGCCAGGGTCGACACGGGGCGGAATTTTTGACTAAGGCTTTTCATAAGTCTTTTTTTTTTTTTTTATTGACGAAATTCGCGAAGTACTTATTAAATAAATTAGAAAAAGGGTGACAAAATTTCCGCGAGGATTTGAACCTGCGACCTTCAAATTTTTTCACATATTTCTTTCAATAGCCTGGCATGCGAAATGCTTAATAAATAATATTGGTTGTAAGTACTTACTCATTGGTCACTTTTTACGAGTTGCTAAAATTGCTCTTCGTGAATTAAACACCTTAATTTTTAAGGTAGGGTTTTGCTTTGTAAGTATTTTTTCAGAGTTTTCAAGAAATAAGTCGACAAACCGAACTTCGCTAAAAGAGAACTCGGTATAGCTGAGAACAATAATGTGAGTTATACGAATTAAAAGCTTACACTTGTAAGTATGTAAAGCCAAAACATTAGCCTCTTTAATTATAGGAGTGTTGAGATATACAGCGTGTAAAATTAAATAGGCCTAGTACCACAATCGTTATGGCTACATTTGAAATTGAAATTGAAAACGTATATTTAGCGCTGTAAACATCTGAATATAGAACACAATACAGAAGTATACAAAGTTTAATACATGCAGCACAGAACATCCGGTGCGGTACAGTGCCAAAAACATGAAAATGTTCTGACGTCCGTTAGAGCTACCCTCATTTTTGGAGCCATTAAAATCTGAATTCAAAGAATTTAGAAAACTGGTACAGTCAGAAAGAAAAATGTTAATTTACTTTACATTTTGTCTTTTTTTTTGAGCATTTAATTGAAACTTTCTTCTTTTACCGGTACTTACTCGTACATCTTCCTTTCTTATTTCACTACAACCACCTACTCGTAAATACACGTATAGTTTTTCGTGTTCCGACTGACAGGTATACCGCAGCTACATGATTTATGAGCGCTGGAATTCAATTTGTATTCGCAGGTACGCGGGGGAAATACCCCGCCACAGTACCTGCTGGCTTCCCACGCCGTTCATCACCTGGGGATGATCGCTGTGATGTAATCGTTAAACAACTGTTGCTTACCCTCCCTGCTAGCCCAGAATTATTGATGAACTACTGCCACAGTTAGATACTGGCTGGTTGGAATACAGGCAGATTATGGTTATCATTCCAAGTTAGCAAGTAACATTTACTGATCATATACTATAATAGCGAGGGTGGCATTGCTCATTGTAAAACTGTCCTGCCTGGGCCTGTTAGGCAATACTTAATAAGTATTATTAGGGATAGTTTTTAAGACAAAACAACAAGAACACACTTTGATATCATTACTGTATTCATAGAAATCATCAGTGTCAGACAAATATCAGAGGAACACACTTATCAAAAGCATCTTAGCTACGACATCAAAGTAACACAATTCAATACTCATCTTTTGTATTATACAGCACAGCAGTCATAATTTATATACAAATCAGGTACACTGGTGTCGGTAGAACAAACTTAGACTCGGGCAGCATGGCAGAAGTACTCGTATATACGTTTTTACACTAGAGACACATCGCAGACTGAACTAAGACGGCTACTGCGGCTCAAAGTCCATCTTTGGACCTTGGTGTGGGTCATTGTAGCATCAGTTGTGAAGCGGTGCTCCTCTCCGCTAGTCCCCGAAGACTTACACCATCCCTCGATTATCTTGTTACTTCAAGTAGACACTTAACATGCTTTACGCCCCCCACAGGCATGGTTCACGTTTTTAAAAATGCAGACTATGAAGCAATTAATAATTATTTTTTTAAATTAACGATTGGGCAAATTTACTGGCGATTACAGACCTAGACGAAGCTGTACAGACTTTTTCCGAGAAATTACATTGTATTATTTTCATAGGTAAAATTAAAACACCGTGTAAATTTAAAATCTCACAACATTAGGAATGTCAAAAAGACAATAAGTGTTTTTATTTAAAAAAGAAATATTAAATTACAGCTGGCAGTTTATAATATAAAATACCAGCTGTAATTTATGGGTCGTATCTAGACACCGTTATCTGGTCGTACGATACCGGGAACAGGGAACATAGGGATGCAAATGTCTCACCTAATCCAATTCTAGGAATAGGGTAAGTATAGCATGGAAAAATAACATAACTAAACTAATTGTTTAGTTATGTTATAGTAACACATAAGCACATAAGATAGATTTCAAAATTCCTGTACCTCGAATTTGAAATTACTCTCTATAAGGCTGAAAAACGATTTTTGAAGCGTTGATTACGACTTTATTAAAAGTTCCATAAGGTTATTCATTTCATACTTTTCTGCAGGGAAATTACTATACCATAGAATAGAAAGCCTTTTATTTAATAAATCTAGTTACCAGTTACCACTCTGTAATTTCTGTATGAAAAGTGGTAAATGACATAGTTGGTATATGGTTAGCAAGTCATCTTTGTACAGAAACGGTGACACCCGAGTTCATCTTTGACGTGTACACCACCCCCATCAGTGTCAGTGAAGCCATTATGCTAAAACAACTGTTGCGCATCGAACGAGGTGGGGTGTATCCAGTGAAGGAAGGGGGGAATTATTGATGGCCCCACAGCTGGTTGTGAATACTTGATCAGGGGCGGCCGCTAATTGAGAGTTCTTGATAATACTTACAAGGGAAGTACTGGAGACTATGGGCTTCTACCCATGGCATAGATTAGAAGACACGTCACTGTTTTTGAACCCCAGACTGCCCGAGGAAGTGGAAATCCTAATTATAAGTCTGACGTGTTTTTCTGTGTGCATCATAAGTAACTCAACCGATTTGGAACGGTTTTTTTATTTCGAGAGTTTCAATTCTCATTTTAATTTTCTCTGGTTCTGTTCTACAGTATACAGGGAATAAAAAATAAAATACATAACCACACCCATTCGCATGTGGAATAACAGTTCTGACTTTTGGAAACACGCTAAAGATTTCGATATAGGTATACTTTTAATTGGTTCTATAAAGTTTTGAAGATGGTATGAGCCAGTCTGGGGTGGTACCACCCTAGTACATATAATATTTCTACCGCGAAGAAGAAATGCTTGCACTAAGTACTGTGTTTTGGTTTGAAGGATAAAAAAGCCAGCTTAATTGACTACAGACAAGTCCTCAAGATCAGCAGTGCATCGAAAACCGTCTTATAATAACATTATAGTAAGGTGAGATGGCGATGGTGTTTATGGCGATGGTGACCACTTACCGTTAGTTCTTCGTTTGCTCATCTACAAATTATTAACTAAAATGTTGTTTCATTTATGAGTACGGCTAAGGAATGGAACAGCCTGCCGGCGTCTGTATTTCCCGAAACCTACAACCTTGGGATCTTCAAGGCCAGAGTGAATAGGCATTTACTGGACCCGCATGCTCCATCGTCGACCTCATCGTCGCTTACCATCAGGCGAGATCGAGGTCAAACGCGGGTTTAGTAGTACATAAAAAAAAAGTAGGTAGAACCTACCTAAGCCAGTACCTATAATTTTGAACGCAAATGTATAGTAGGTAGATAGACTACAGATAATGACAAAGAAAATATAAACATAAATGCATCTACCAATTTATCTTGAAACAAAGAGTCGCGCAAAACGTTCTCATCTCTCGCGTACTGCAGACTGCAGCTATTGGAGCGCAAAGTGCATTTGCACAAAAAGATCGCAGCTTGCTCTGGCAGCGCAAATTGGCTGCATATTGGACATCCGTGTCGGGCCGGGTGAGCACGTTAGCTGGTAAAATGTGGGTGGTAAAATTAACTCAGTTTTGGTAACGTACTTTGATATTGATTAAATAAATTAAAAACTGAGAGAATTAGAAACTTAATAATTTTCTTCTACGAGTTTTTCTTGGAAATAAAATGACTCCATTGCATTACTTAGCTGAAATAATAAATTCTCCAAGCAAAGACATTATTAACCAGAGTGCCTGCAGAAACTATCTAGATAAAAAAAACCATGCGGCTTCATTAAGAGTACGCTCTCAGTCGGATGCAAAGAGCCTTTCTCAAAGTAATAAAAACCACTCATTTAGCCCTCTGCAAAGTATCCGCAGAACACAGAGAGAGGGACCATCTAACTGGTCTTTATTTTATGCGAAAAACAAACGTATCAGTAAACGAAAAATAAAATAAAACGAAAAGGCTTATCTACAGTGTTGGAAGAACAGTTAATCGCTTTGACAAGTAATACCCAGTGGAAGCTGGTAATGGATGATTGGATCCAGATAAATCCGGTTGGCTTAGCGAGCAGACGATGAAACCAATGGGAATGTAGCTGACAATCGAAAGATTAAAAGTGAAAGACAGAAGTAGAAGAGAGGAAAGTTTTTTGAAACTGATCTTTTATGTCTGTCATCATACATTACTGTGATCCAATTCGCAGGGTATGAGAGACAGCGTAATTACCGGATCAAAAACCCTCTATTGAGTGATAGTGACACCTCACTCACCAGATATCTAGGTACAGTCAACGGTGATCACTAACCATCAGATGGCCCGTTTGCTCATCTCTACTGTAAGTAAAATGAAGAATCTCCCGAGAGCCGTTTTTCGGTTAATCCATAGAACGAAGAAAAAAAAGCCTTTATTTTGCGATTTTAAATTATTAAATTATAAATTCTATATATTATACAGTTATTTTTCCATTATATCATTTAACTCCCCCAACAGAATGGTATCCGAGAGAAAACAAAAGAAAACGAGGACGACCAAAGAAAAGATGGATAGACGAAATAAAAGAGGAAGTGGGAATAACGTGGAGTCAGGAAACAGAATATAGGAAGGGGTGGGAAAAGAAGAAGTAAGCATCAAAAAGTATCGATTACACTAACGAAACATTCGGTATTTAAGAGACAAGAGCGAATCGAAATATTAATACCCACTCGAAACCGAAGTCAAAATAATGATTTTTATCTCTGAAGGAGATCGTTTTATACGAACAATCCAGCCAGTTTTCTAACAAAATCGCTTAGCAAAAGTTACAAAACAGGTAGTGGTTCAGTTCTAGACTTCTATACCGATTCAATTTCGCCCAGCGTTGGGTTACAATAGATATTCAAAGCAGAACTTGGGACTTCGGCACGTGGCGTTAGACGGCAACGAATTTGGTAAGAATGGCGCGGCGCGGCGTGAGCTTGAGGAATGATGCAAGTTTCTGTGCACTGGTGCACGCGATTTGGCCTCGACTGCAGTTCTAGTATAGTTATACTATAGTTGTAGTTAGTATGGAAATAAGACTGCTCTGAATTTGGGTAACTATATTCACGCCGAATTGCATCGCGCTAGCTTGTAAAATCGACAACTCGTCATACTTATTTTGGTTATTTCAGTCTTAGCACACGGGCACGTGATTGATCGATAATTTATATAACAAGTCAATATTAAGACAAGGGAGCTACAACCGAGCTACGACCGGCGTAGAGGAGCTACGTAAACGTAGCTACGAATATATTCGGCTACGATCAAAACACAGTTACAGTTAAGTACAGTTGTTTCCGAAAAACTGCGATAATCATAATTCCAATACCAGAAACACAAACTTGCAGTCCCACGCTTTAGACTTAGTAAAGTAAACACAACATTTATGGGTCACTGTGTACGATGTTATAATAAGATACCTGATACTGTAATAAATATGACAGAGAAAAAAATTAAGACCCACGTAAGACGGACCTTATGTAAAAAGGGTTATTATAAAATAAATGACTACCGAAATGATAAAGAGGCTTGGTCCTAAATTCAGCTCCAACTCTGCACATTGTGTACATATAAGATAGTATTCATAATTATTGTAAGTATATTTATTTTATTTTATTTATTTCAAAAGACGTGCTGCTGAAAGTTTCTTGCACCGCATCTTTCCTTTCAGCTATAGCACCTTACGATGCGGTGGTAGAGTAAAAAAAATTACGTTGTAAAAATGTACTATAAGGTACTTACAATAAAAACATTTTGATTTGTTTTGATTTGACACGGGAATCCTATTGTGAATTACTAACTTAATAATCAATTATTACAAGCTTAAAACTCTGGTCACTTTACTTTCTTTCTAGAGGATGAGCTTATGATATCATGGAGAGTGACGGAGAACGTTTCCTACTCTCTCAACTAAGTAAGGTCAACTAAACTTACGTTTTAAATCATCAACCGACTGAAAGTTTAATTCAGTTCCTAAAAATAACTCAGGTCGTATATTTCGCACAAGCACCACTAAAAATTTAAATAAGGGCAGGCGTAGACGCCGGTGTAGACCGGGAGCTAAATAGAAATAACAATTGTGAGCAGTTGGTGGAACTTGGCAATTTGTACAAACCTTCACTCAAGAAGACATGATTAATTAATAAGACGATGCGGAAAAAATCCAAAAAACCACTTCTTGCTAGTCACATAGCGGAAGTACTTTAAAGATATAGACAGTCAATATAACTTAACCGTCAGCACGTAGGTAAAAGGTTAAGTGTGCTGAAAAGGCTCAATGATTCTTTACTTTTCCACTTTGTTGCCCGACTGAATACTCAGGAACCTGTGTAATCCGCACGCCCAAGTCATATAGCACAGCCAAGATAATTTGACTGTGATATGATGTTTGCTGCTGGTGCGATGAAGTGGAGAAGGCTCTGCGATCAGGTGCCCGACTGGCTCGAGACTGCGCATCAGGAGAGAGAGCGATGCCGTTCTTGGGTATCAGAGGTCAAGATCCACTTCGGGTTGCTGCGCCAGCGGAGTGAGTAAGTAGTATGATGATGAAGTATAAATATTATTATACAGCGCGAGATTCCTCGTCGCCAACCGACAGTAATTCACACACCGCACCTACTTACGACCCGCTTCTGGCGCTTACACGCGCTATCGGCATATTCCAGGCCGCTTCTCCCCGACCCCTCCCTCCCCAGCAACGTCCTAAGCCGAGGTCCGTACCCACCTGGGTGCCCTTAGGCAGTCGCTTCTTATAGTAGTTTTTAAGTCCTCCTCCAGGCTGGAGCGCACTCAGCGCTCGCCCCAAAAACCCCGGTGAAGCTGTAAAGGTCAATAGGACCAACATCATTCAGTCAGTCAGAAAAAAAGAGATTCCTCGTCTTTAACATTTTTTGTGCTATTTTCCGATTTTAGAAACCGACCCCCAAATATTTTCCTGAATCCGCCCCTAGTTCGTTGGTGTCCGCACAGGCAAACAAAGTTTATTGCGTATCATGCAACGTAACAGATTTGTTCGAAAATGTTTACACACCTTAAGGCGTGTAATCCAAATCCAGCTCCTGGCCTAATAAATAACATCATGAAGGAACTTACCCCCTACGTCAGCGGAGGCGCGATGAATATTTGATAGGGTGGCTTAAAGCGGCTCACCTGAAACAAGGGAGGGGGTAAATAACACACTTGCTCTGTAAGGGTTGTTAGGGGCGACGGAATGACGCGGCCATAACGAGATAACTCCTGAAGAGTGCTAGTTTATTCAGGTCAGCATGCATAATGGCTGGTTTACATTTGGTCAAGTGTTTCGCGAAGTGGGTAAGGACAGTGGCGAGTGGCATACAGCCAGTCAAACAATATTTGGATCCACTGGCAATGCAGCCTGCAAGCCACTGTCCACCGGTTTCTACCACTGTCCTAACTCACTGTACTTACGCACTTCGCTGAACACTTGACCACGTGTAAACCAGCCTTTAGGGCCTGGGGACTGTAACGTGTAGACATATAGCTCCCAAAGGGTCTCACCAAAAATGAGATTGTATTCAGGTCGGGACTAAAGTTTTTTTTAAAGTTACGATTTAACGCGCGTTTTATCTGGTGGTAAGTGACGAAGAAACCGAAGATGGACCACACGGGTGGCTCTTTTATGATAATTTCTGCGTTGACGTTTTACTGCCGAAAAACATCAACGCCGAAATTAAGATAAGTACTCGTACAAGTGAATCGTAAAAATTTAAGAACCCCGAAATAACTTGGAGATCTCCTGTTTCTTGGTCATCATCAGGTCCTTAAATATTTGATACTTGAACCACCTAACTGGTATACCGTTCCAGAGATCCCAAGTGACATAAAACATACTTCAAGATCTCTCGACAAAATTGTAAAATATAAACAATAAACAAACCGACATACGAGTCAAACTTATAACACCCTTTCCTTTTAATCGAGTGTTAAAACAAGACTTCCGAGGATCTAAAACCTCTAACCGCTCGTTTTATTTCAAACCTAAGCATTAAACCTTACCCACACAAGATTCAGCTCTTTATGCAGATAATTTTAATATTTCGCGGGTGGGCAGCGCTCGCAGAGAAAATGTTTGTTTTAGCTCGAACTACCCGCAAACAGCGCGCTGTGCCTGTGTTTGTGTTTCAGACGCTGCGCGTTTTAATTTTATGCTCTCCACCACTCTTTGCTCCAAGTATTTTTAGTGTTTAAAGAAACCAGACGAGCACACTAGCATACGAGCCGCCTGATAATATATTTACCATCGGTTATATAAGCCAGTCATCGAGATATGAAAGATAAACCGTGCAGCTAATTAATTATAGAGATTTTAAATAAATTAGAAAAAAAGGTGAAAAAAGGTCGCAGGTTTAACTCCTGCTCCGGGAAACATTTTCACCCCTTCTAACATGAGAAATCATCATCAGCAGCCTATTCTAGTCCACTGCTGGACATAGGCCTCTCCCAGGGCGCGCCATTGAGCCCGATCTTCGGCTCTTCTCAACCAGTCGCTGCCAGCCACCTTGCGCAGATCGTCGCTCCATCTAGCAGGGACGCCCGTCCCACACTACGTTTGCCCAAACGCGGTCTCCACTCCAGAACTCGTCTACCCCAGCGGTTGTCGATTCTGCGACAGATGTGACCGGCCCACTGTCACTTCAGCTTGCTAATCTTATGAGCTATGTCGATGACTTTTGTTCTATGCCGGATCTCCTCATTTCGGATTCGATCCAGCAGTGATACTCCGAGCATAGCTCTTTCCATAGCACGCTGAGCGACTTTCAATTTGTGAACCAGTCGCACCGTCAGTGTCCACGTTTCGGCTCCGTAGGTCATTACTGGTAGGACGCACTGGTTAAAGACATGAGAAATAAATGCATAATATTATATATAAATAAAATATAGAGATTTTATTGCTTTATCGTCTTAGACTTGCTATTGGCAAAATATGGCGAAGAATTTGAGCCAATTTGATGTTGCTGCGGCAATATGAAACTGAGATACAGAGCGCCAATGTTGTTCACTTGGAGAAAAATCCATATAAATTCATTGTTACTCATTGTTGTATACGATTTCCGAATTAATTTCAAAATCGTTACCCTCACTAGGTAGTACTACCTGGATGGTTTCCGATGCTCTGGGCTACCTTGAGGACTTCGGTGGACTTTTTCATTATTCCGGTAATGGCTTCATTATTCTAGCTCTCTTTATCTTTATACCCTTCAAACTAGAACACAGCACTGCAAGCATTGCTGCTTTGCAGCAAATAGTTGAAACCACTCTAAATTAAGTCCACAGGAAATAAAAACAGACAAGCGTAGTACATAAACTCCAGAACAGTATTTTGAAGTAAAGTTTTCGGGGCTCCATTTTGCTTGGTTTAATTTTACGGAAGCTCACTGACGGGTCATGGAATTTAACTAGGTTTTACGAATAACTTCAGGATCTTGGAAAAAAAATACGACTACATAAATTGTGTCAACTCGTGTGCTCCGAAACTAAACAGAATAACGAGATGGGAACATCACTGCATCAAGAGATCACACGGGGATTTAATCGTATATAAAAATAGCATAGCATAACTCTCACGAACATAATCCCCGAGGGGGTAGACAGAGGAACCATTTTCATTAAAGGTAGTTCCCACTTTTCGCCGTAAGATTTGGTGAACAAACGTGATAGGTGGCGAGCCAATCGCCATCTACTAGATAAATAAAAATAAAGACGTAGTATAGTAATAGACTTAGGCATACTAGATTACCTGAGACGCACTCACCAAGAAGTTTACATGATATAATCATGATATTAGTCTGCTCTATAAGAGACGTCCCCCGACATAGGAGTAGTAACCCTGATGAATATAGACGAACTTAATATCTAAGGTTACCATTAAAGATAAGCCGCGTAGTTCAAGGGGTCTACAATTATGAAAGACTTTTATCTTATCTTATTTTATGATAGGGGACCGGGAATAATCCCAGCGGCACTTCGACCCTTGAGGTCATCTCAGTGTGCAGATTTCCTCACGATGTTTTCCTTCACCGTTCGAGCAGTCTGTAAATGTACGTAAGTCTTCGAAAAATACGAAAACTCATTGGTACGTGGCACTGCACGAATTCGAACCCGGACCTCCGCATGGGAGTCATGTATCCTAGCCACTGTGCCACCGACGCTCATCATTGGAAGACTTAAAAAAAAACTAAATTATGATGGATACAGAGCCGACATTGGTCAGCCAAATTGTCGTCAAAAATATTAATCTGGTCTGGAAACTAATTTCCTCAATAGTCTAGTTAGATTTGATTAGAATTTTAAATTGTTTCTTAAGATCGATGTCTGATTTATTATATAACTTTCTTTAGAATGGGTAGTTTTTATTTATGTTGACAAAGTAATACTGAAATAAATTTCTTTAGAATTTAAATTAAAAAGTAGACAGCTCTATTCTAAAACTTTTATTGTATTTAATTAACTTCACCGTTGTTTCATACCCTTGTGTATTCGTTTAAGTTGCATACCGGGATCCGAGGGATCCACGTTTAATGCCATTCATTCCGGCTACCTTCCGATATTTACAAACAAAGTTAAGGAGCTTTTATACCCTTATTAGGACGCGGTGCTAGCTTTAAGCTCATTCAACGATCCTTTTAGGAACTCATTGAGAAAATATAAATTGCATATCTTATAAAATTGTACGTGTAGCCTTAAAAACAAGATGAATATCGAAAAATAAACCACTATACTATTTTTTACCACTTAAAAGTTTCCGAAGGCGTGTGATCAGGCCCGCTCGGTGGATCATGACCTCCCTTGTGCAAGAGGAGGCCTGTGCCCCAACAGTGGGGACATTAATAGGATGATAATGATGATGATACGAGGGGCGATCCATTAATTTTTAGTCAAATAGAAAATAAAATAAATATTACAAATGTTTATTTACAACTTTTCAACGTATTCCCCTGCGGCATCAAAGCACTTATGTATTCGACTGAACCAGCTTCAAAATATGTGAAAAACTGTTCTAGCGGAAGGTCGAAAAAAAGCCGCCTAAATTGGTCTACCACAGATTAACTATAAATGGATTGCCCACAATATTCAACACATCAACATGACAACGTAGCGATTAACTATAATGGAATGGAAGAGCCATTGCCTTTATGGGCATCGTTAAGTGGCGCTAACATTATCTTTCAGTTAACACTGTTAACTCACGAAATCTTAAATAAGATTTTCTTCATGTAGTTCTATATGAGTCTTTTCTTATCTTATGACTCCAGGATGACCCCAGCGGCACTTCGACCCTCAGGTATCTTTTGTGCTCACCCCTTATTTTAGTCTCCTTCCTATTCCTTAAAGATGCTTTGCATCAAGGACGCTATACAGCTTACGGGAAGGAGCCTATAGTCCTCTTGTTTCGGGTAGGCTACCCCCAGAAGACACGCTTTCCAGCCAACGAGTCACATTCGCACAGCAAGTGTTCCATTGACACCACAGGCTCTACAGGTGGGATCGTCTGCCAGTCTCATCTTGTGTAGGAGGCTCTTAGTGCCAAAATGGCCTGTGAACGCCCCTATAATGAGGCGGGTGAGAGAGAGTCCTGCTATAGTTGTAAATTTTCCTGCACCCAGCCGTGCCACCATTTCCAATGAACCTCTTAGAGTGTTTTAAGTTAGTTATATATTAACTTTCATTAATAATTTGTGATATGTAGGTATATCACAAATTAGTAATGAAAGTTCATATAGAACTAACTTAGCACTTACTCCTAGGACTAGGTTATGATTAGAGGCTTTCTTTTGAGTATTACTTTTTAAGCTTTCCTGGTTATTGTCAATATAAAAACAATAACAACCCCAAACCGTGGTAAGAATTCTTATCTTATAATCTTTATTGTACACACATACAAAATACAAAACAACATAATTAACGAAATATGTACGTATTCCGTATCTAACAATAGTATTTTTTATAAAAACAAGATTAGAATAAAATGTTTCCAGTTGTTTCAATTAATTCCTCCATTAATTTTCAACTGTACCGCTCTCGGGAAATCTAGACGATGTGTTGTTCCTTTAGTATTTAAGTTTCTTTGTTAATTATGAATTGGTAATTTGTGATCCTTGTAGGAGTTCTTGTAATCTAAACAGTATTAGTTAATTAGCGTCGTGTCAATTTTTTTTTCTAATTTTTTGTTTTATATATTTATTTATTATATAAATTTGCACACCACAATGTGGTAGGATATGCTGGAACTACCTATGTAAATTTAAGATAATTCGTAACGTATATTCTTGCAAATAAAAATTAATTTCATTTTATATTTTTGTTAAGAATAGGTGCACAAAAAATCTCAAACTGTACCCATAATTGACCTGAATTGATTTAATTTTTAATTTTATAAGTTGAAGATGGAACACAAGACCCTGAACTTATGATATACATACATTCGGTCAAAAATATTGATATCTACTCTATCAATATTATGCATTAACATGAAAGGAAAATTCAAAATTTAAAACTGACTGATCGTCCATTACAGTATTTAATTCCATTAGTTTATGAATTCATTTAGCTGATAACTTTCTAAAATTCCCTCTCGCTGGCACGAAAACATTGCTGCCCCTTTGAGTGCAAAAGCTACTAAATTAACGCTAATGGTTATATTAGAGTATTTAAATTCCTTTGAGGAAACAGTTGGCGCTCGTCACATTTGCCTTAAAAATTTTAAGGCAACGGAATAAGGTATAAAGCCTCTATAATCCATTAATAAGAGTAAGTTGTTTCCCTACTAAACGCTCTAGACCCCCTGAGACCAATAACATTAACAGACTTTGTATTCAATCGTGTATATTGGAGATTCCCTCGGGTATCCAAGGTTTCTTTGGAGTAAAAATAATCTACTTAAATCGTGAAAATCCCTAGTGAATTTCACACAAATCCGAACACGATCAAAATGAGATACTTGACCTGTATTCGATAAGGTAGAACGGTCTGGTTGTTGGGATTTCAAGAGTTAAGTAAAAATCCCCTTGCGTGATCTATTAACTTCTTTATACCCCACCCTCTCTTATACATATGAGGTAGGAATAGTTTTACATACAAAAAAAATTAAATTAAAAAGAAATAATTAAAAGTTTAAGAAACCCCCGACTTATCATTGTGGAGATCCCTTTATTTTTTCCTGGTCATCATCAGGTCCTTAAGATTCCAAATGTGGGAACGGCACCAGATCATTTGAACTCAAACTCGAACCACCTAAGATATTACCGTTACAGAGATCTTTTTTTTTTAAATTTTTATTTATTTACTTCTAAACCCGCATTTGACCTCGATCTCGCCTGATGGTAAGCGACGATGAGGTCGACGATGGAGCATGCGGGTCCAGTAAATGCCTATTCACCCTGGCCTTCAAGATCCCAAGGTTGTAGGTTTCGGGAAATACAGAAATACAGGCAGGCTGTTCCATTCCTTAGCCGTTCGCATAATGAACGAAGAAGCAAATCCCATCCGATATCAAAAATACTCCAAGGTCTTGGAGACCACTGGCCCAATATTTATTAGACATGGCCAAAAATACTCTCTACTAAATTCTCTGTTAAATAAAATAAAAAACCGGGTCTAAATCAGATTATCGAGTTATGATGCCACAGACAAACGCGTCAAACTTTAACACGCTTTTCCTCGATCGGTAGGGGGTTAAAAATACTTCTGAATAAGGAAACCTTTGTAACTTTACTTTTTTTTAGTGCCATCGATAGACAAATCTACAATAAAAAGAATAATCGGTAAAAACTCTCATTGTGAAGCCATCCGAGCTTCAAATCACGTTCGAAAAAATACTTCGAGAAATCCAGTCTCAGTTAAAAGTTACGTCAAAACCACACTTCAGCCCCGACCGGCCACTTGTTCCCAGTCACTTGGAAACTTGTCGGAACTTATACGAATGCAGCGGTCGCGATAAAAAAAATTAAAAAGTCCGAACAAGACATTGCAATCTTGAAAGAGGATAAAAGCTGTGTTATAAAGAAAGGAAAGTCGAGGAAAAAGGAATTGGAGTGCATAACCTACTTGTATAATGAAAGGCGAATCAAACACGACATTCCTAACTTTGAAATGAAATGAATTTCATTTGCAAGAATATACGTCATGTATGAAGGATCTTAAAATTACACAGGTAGTTCCAGCATGTCCTACCACATTGTGGTGTGCAAATTTATATAATGATACATATATTTTACAAGAAATTAGAGAAAAAAAAAATTAATACAAAGCTAATTAACTATACTCACCATTACGTACCGTGGCGTCGTGTCACCGGGCCCTGACTGAAAACCAGCGCTGCGGCGGTGGCTAGCGTCTAGCCATATCGTCACAGCATAATGCTGAGTCAGGGACCCTTTTGCCACATATGCAAGTTCATAATTGTAAACTTACTCTACAAAATGTAAAAATGTAGCTCTTTTAAGTACCTAATGAAATGTAATCGTGTTATGTATATGTGTGCAAATAAATTTTAATTCATTCATTCATTCATTCACTCTTTAGATTACATGTTCACTACATACTTTTTTTTGCTCAGCCAGATTTTTTTTTCCGTGTATGGGTATACTGTGGAAAGCACTAGAGGCGGAGAGAGGTGATCTTTTATGTTACTAGGTATACATAGAGGGTTTGAATACGCTGCTAACCATAAAGACTTATACGTAGTGCCTCATGTGCCGGTATTACGCTGTTTCTTTTACCATTTAAACTGAAAACTATATTATACAATAGTAGATTATCCAACTAGTGCGGAAAGGACCAAATTGTCGACATTTCGCATCTCGAGTCGTAGGATTTAGCTATTAGAAGTAATTTCGACGACTTTAAATATTTGAAACTGTTTTTTATAATTATAATTAATTCGGTATGGAGATTTTCTATAATTTAAAAAAAAATCTCAGTTTACTGGCTTTGGTACACGACAAGGTGACCATGTCAGCCTCGTCAGGGTCACCAAGAAAAGGGAAGGGAAGCTCAAGTATTATTAGAGTCAGCCCTCACTTTGAGAGCCAACTTAGCAAATAACAGTAAGTGTTTCATATTATCAGATAAGGGCTGACTTCTGTTATTAAAATCATAAAATATCATCACATCACATATTTACATAAAATATTTTGATTTGAAAGTTCAGTTTGTTTGTATGTACTCAACAATCAAGACCCTATCTTACATACATACATACATAACTGTTGAGGACTCGTGTAGTATCATCCTTATGCACAATTTGCGAACGAAAGAAAGAAAAAAACTTCAAATCGAACATGGCCGCGATCGATAACGAATTACACAGCTCACTAGAATAATTTAAATTTTAAATGTAATACGCATTAAAAGTCTTCAAGATAACCTCTGTTCTATTGCTTACACACCTCAAGAAACCCTACATCGTGGGTAGATAATTATTCCCGCACTCAGCGCACGCGTAGATTTCAGTCGATAAATAGGCCCATTTTTGAGCAGGTGTAACAAAAAATAAATAATAAATAAAGTCGTAGCATTGCCGTTTGTTATCAACCAATCAAGGCGAGGTGAACTCAGTTGACCCCGGCCCAGTATGTGCACGCGCTCACACATTGTATACTTGATTATATTAACATATAGGCTATCAAGTCCCCTGTGTGTGGAAAAATCTAGGTATCTCTCATTGGCTCTCAAGATACAGGTTAGACCCAGGTTACAGGTTATGAGGGGTAAGGAAACATTGTAAATGAAATGAAATCTCCACTCGCTGTGGAGACCACGGGCCTATGGTGCACGGAGGCCAAGGATTTTGTCCGAGGTTTGGGCCGACGACTGAGAGAGCGCTCGGGTGACCTCCGCGCCGAGTCGTACCTGGTGCAGCGCATCTCGCTGGCTATTCAGCGTGGAAACGCTGCCAGCGTGATGGGCACCTTCCCGCCGGGTGCGACTCGGAGCTGTTTATTAGATTAATATGTTTATATAATATGACACATATAATATGTTTATATTATATTTTAAGGTTTTAAAATTAATTATTTTAATCTAATTTATTTGTGTTTTGACTGTATTACTTATTATTTGTGTAATAAAGAAATTAATTGATCCAAAAAAAAAAATGAAATGAAATGAATTTTTATTTGCAAGAATATACGTCATGTATGAAGGATCTTAAAATTATATAGGTAGTTCCAGCATATCCTACCACATTGTGGTGTGCAGTTGTTAGTTGTTGTATAGTTACCTATAGTACAGGTCAATAGTATATGAGAGAATAAACTATTTGTAAGTATTTTTTCTTTAATTATGTCCCCTGCTAGTGTACACACTGCAATTTGGCCAATGACCGTGTTAGAATCTTGAAAATCACTCGAACGTTTTGGCGTCTGTTTTGAAGAAAACAGTTTACCGACGTCGAGATTAAGGGAGAGTCGTATGCATCAGGAATGCCTAGTGCTTTGAATTACAAATGCAATTGGAGGTTAGATTGTTGGAGCCACACCGTCTATAGTATTTCACTCCCGTTTCACTGTCTTATGTAACGTTCACTTATCATAGACGATTTTTTAGGTAAAATACACTAGTTTTACGAAAATATGACCATTGTAAACCGTTTTTAAACAATAAAATAGGCCGAACACGCCATGACAGCATGAACGCTCAACATAACTCCTATTTGTATTTGTATGGCAACAACATCCATAGAAAATGTCTAGTAAACAGTACTACTTTCTTGTTTCTAACAACTGTCGATTTTTAATTTCCTTTACGGAAATGGGGGCTCATAACTCACTTGACATACTCTAGAATAATCTGATGAAAATAAAAGTTATGCGTAGATTTTAATTTCCTCTACACCGTCCGCGTCCATATCACAGCCCAAACTGAATTGTACCCAAAAGTTATGAATTTATTTTAATAAAACTGAGTTTTATCGCGATTTGACAAACAAAATACTTAACTAAGATCGTACAATTTTTTCTCTGTTACTTTTAGAAACCCCTAAAAATCTTTACATATATTCTCGTCATGCTACGAGAGCGAGAGAAGAAAGCTCCTACTTTTCATACAAATTCAGTAAATAGTTAATTATGAGCTAAAAATTTTGCGAATCGCAAGAAAGTACATGGCAAATCAACCAAAGCTGTGCTAAAATCCACGTAAATTGAGATATTGTAAGCTCTCAATATTCGTGTTCATAAACCAAAAACACACTTGACAGTTTCCAAACAAAATGTGTCAAATAAAACATTAAATAACGTGTCAAATAAAACATTAAATACGTGTCAAATAAAACATTAAATACGCGTCAAATAAAACATTAAATACGTGTCAAATAAAACATTAAATACGTGTCAAATAAAACATTAAATACGTGTCAAATAAAACATTAAATACGTGTCAAATAAAACAAATTCTCTAAAAGTGGGTAATAGCGCCGCCGCACATTCGAGATTACCCACATGATTCGATTCAGCCGACATCTGACATGATATGCCGTAATGGCACTTGAAGCGAAGGATTACTTTTGCGGGAAATTTTCGAGAATTTCCCGGGATTTCTCTAAGTTGGGCCGGGAAACTGCTGCGTAGTGCTGAGTCTGAGGCTGTCGGCAATCCATCAACATGTTAAGTGTTGCTCTGCTGAGCTGTTCTTTCACCAATTCATAGCATGTTGATCTAGCTATTCATTTCCCGTTTGATTTTGGTGTGACCGATATAGTTTTTTGAGAAAAACATCCTTTCGTCAACGAAAGAACTATATATAACAACCTTTACGCTAAAGAAATTGTCTGGCAGCCTCAGGATACCTTGTCGGGAGAGATTTAAGAAGACCTGTCAAGGATGAACTGTGAATTAGAGGCAGAGCATTGTATTTATTTTGTATGACAGAAAATTATTTTGCCTCCCCGTAGCACTAACACATGCTTATGCCGTAGTAATAGTATATAAAACTCCTTCAGCAAACAAGCTACATAATTGTGAGTTATCTTATCTTATGATAGGGGGCCGGGGATAACCCAGCGGCACTTCGACCCTTGAGGATCTTTTGTGCCTACCACATTTACACACTGGTCATCCCAGTGTGCAGGTTTCCTCACGATGTTTTCCTTCACCGTTAGAGCAGTTGGTAAATGTACGTAAATCTTCGAAAAATACGAAAAACTCAATTGGTACATGGCACTGCACGGTTTCGGACCCGGACCTCCCTAACTGTGAGTTACAAAATCTTTGCTAGTGAGTGGCCATATATTAATTTACCTAAAGAACACACAAACAGTACTGACACTGTTTTTAATAACACCCTCTATCCAAGAAACCAGTTCTCATTTTCCACAGAACGTAAAACTGCGTCATTACCCTGACGAAAAAGTAATTTCCCTGGACAGCTGCTGACCTACTGCTTTCAAGCAGAGGCACTCAAACGGACATTAAGTCGTCAGTTCACGACTTAACTCTTTTAACGTGGTTCTCGGTAATGGCCAGATGATGAGCTAGGCCACGTCCGCACACGTAAAGAGAGATACAGTGCGTGAACAGGGTCCCAGTCCCAGGTTTAACAAAGAAGCCGCAAGGTTTTCGTGGTTACGAGTGTTACGTTCACGAATAGCATACAGAATCGATGCTATTATTGCCTTCTTATTCTAACAGTGTGTCGTCTCCCTCACTAACTGTTCTAATAACCGCCATTGAATCTAAATAGCACTAGAAAGCTGTGTTTAGACAAAATAAAATAATCGCCTGTTGTGAAGTCAATCCAAGTGTTTAATTGCTGCTAGAAAGCCTCCGCTATCCATCCTCTACCAGATATAACATCAGAAGTATCCCGAAAACCAAAACGACGATAAGGATAACAAGTCTCCAAAAAGTCAAATTATTTTTAGCGTGTGACGATGTTTTTTAGACATCCACATTCAGAAGTCAAAGATCGGGCTCAATAGAGTGGCTTATGGTCTTTGTCCACCGGTGGCCTGGCTGAACAATAACTAAAGCTTTCCTTATACAGTAAAATAACGAAAACGATATTAATACAAAATTGAAGAATCTTTGGCCGTCTTGCACGAATCGTTACTTTCGGGTTAACCATAGAAATCGCGAGTTAATCCAGGGTAAAATTTTCGCGCAAGTGGACCTTAGTGTAGTAGTAATATCTTGCTCCATGTAGGATGTAAACTGAACCGTCTGGTTTGGCCAACATAACATAACATCGAAATCTTCTCACGTCTCTGGGGGCATGAGGAGGCTGCTTCAGGGCTATGCCCTCTTGCGGCGGTGTCAATCGCCACCCGTAACTACGGGTGGGTCCTGTGGTCTGGTCCGGTAGGTGCCGTCGGTGCACGATGTCACTCGGCGGATGTGGCTTCGCCCCTGAGCAGTTCCCTGGGCAAGGCTCTGCTCGAACGATCGGGCATGCAGCGGTGCCATCTCGCGTAGAGATGGGTGGGCAGAGTTGTAGCGCGGTCAAACATGCCGCGTGCGAGGCGCTCGATGAACGTGTCCAGTCTCTCTATCTTCAGATCTCGACTTATGGTCGCGTTGCGCACGTAACGTGGGTCATCGGTTCGTGGGGCATCATCTGGTTTGGCCAAACTACACCTCGCACATATATACATACATATTTATACCGCACCGCAAACTCAGCTGTTTCACATAATCAATTTTCTCTCCAATCCCAATGAACGTGACGTCACAAGTGACAAAAAGCAAGATGTCCGCAAACCCGCTACCACGCCGCACGCTGATATGCGTTGAAATTCCAAAAAAGGATTAAAAATACTCTCGTGCACGAACTGTGTTGTGTGTTAAACAAAACAACATTCCAAAAAGTGAGGTGCCTACGGGTGGTGTGGCCGCGGACTGGCCACGTTCTCAAACCAGCAAAAATCGTCGAAGGAAACTCAATTCATCTTATCCCAGGTACCTCCCTTTCAAAAATACACACCACTGTCAAATAGTAATAATTGAGATTCCTTTTCGTTTTAATAACACAAAGCTCGTGCGCTTGGATGAATTACTAATATTATAGTCGGTGCCAATGAATGAATTTCCAGCTAGATATTCAGCTCGAACTACACCGAACTACGCGAGAATCTTGGTGAAATCCACAAAAATTTTACGCTTCAAGATTCGCCTGGTAGAGTTCCACTACCGTATATGGCTGCACCACTCACGGTTTATGACATCACAGACCCGCATTGAGCCGGGGCTGAGCCGAAGTAATTAACTTAGACAACTAACTTCATTTAACATCAAGTAAAAATCCTCTCCATTAAGCTCATTTGGACAAAGCAAAAGCTGTGGGTTTTTCTGAGAGAAAATTACATTCAGGATTACAAGTAAGTAAGTAAAAAGTAAGTAATATGTTTATTTCACACACAGCAACGACCGAAACAGTTATAATTATGATAAAATAATTATGTAGTCAAAAGTAAACATTGAAATCATGTCTTGTAACATTAACGTATGTTCGTTTTTCTCGAAAGTAACGGTTTTATATGAAAGACTTCATAAAATAGTCTTGTATTCTTCATTATTATAACTAAATTTCAAATTCAGTTGATTAACTAAAATATAACAATCAGTCTAAGGCGTTATATTCGTAATAAAAAAAGTATTTACAATAACAATAAGATCAATAACTTTCACAAAATTTAATGGCATGGTTTCGAACCCGGACATCCCGCATGGGAGTCCGGCGTCCTAGCCACTAGGCCACCGACGCTCTATTTAGTAGGGTAAAGTAAGTATTTAGTAGGGTACATATACGGATAGTAATTAGTAACCATAACTAAGCAGCTCCTTCTGTTTAATTATGCTACATAAGCTCAGGGTGTCCCGAGTCCCGCGGTCTAGTCAGGATCTAATCTGGTTCAAGATAGATACTAAAGGTCGAGGGGCTCCTCAGGCCATTAATACATAAATATATAAATAAGAACATTCATCTAACAAATACCCAAGTTTCTAGATACCACAAATCTTAGCTGGTAGGTACGAGTGAGGTACTCTGAAATTTTTCTATTCAGCATTATAAGACTATAACATATCCGGAAATTAAAATTCAAATGTTTTCAAATTACAATATCCCGGTCACGGCGCCAATTGTAACAAAACTTTTAATACTATTATCTATTCTGAAACACGAAGACAAAGTATCTCAACTCAACACCGCGTAATTATATTTCATACATGTTTTACTTTAAGCTCCGTTTCGCTCGAAAAGTTCCCTTTAAAAAGCATTTTATAAAGCGTACGGCATACATCGCTCACGGCTTAATGTATAATTCATTCAGTTTTATTAAGTCGTGTCCCAAGAGGTTTTATTACATTATTAAAGCTAAAAAAATGTACTAAAAAAATATTTCTGCGCGGCATTATACTCTTTTCTCGTTTCCGCAAACGTTTTTCTCAGCTTTTTAGTCACATTGACTTTTATCACATGTCACTGAGCAATATCATAAAGCTCTGAATAATCCCGGAAAGAAAACTCAATATTACCTAAAAAATATTGTCAAAAATCCTTATTTCTAAGAATCCTCTGACTATCAAGACGAAACGGAGCAGGATGTTGTCAGCAATACGTTTTGCAAATAGGTTCGAAATATCCTTTTAATGGTATTCTTTTCCCTTACCCTCACCTTTTAAAACAAAACTCTGTGAATAAAATCTCAATTGCATTTGCCTTTCGATTCGCAATTTTAGGATTTCGAGGCAATAAAAAGTTTCGGGCCGCCGAAACTAACTTATTTTCGGCGCATTTTGCGCCTTTAGGGAAATAGAACATAAAGGGGCTCGGGTAGGGTTGCCATTACTATTAAAAGTCAGGAAATATATCAAAATGGCAATACCAAGTAACTTTAGTTCCTAAAGAAAGCCACAGTAACAAGTACAGGGTGGCCCAAAATAACGTTGACAAAATTAAAAAGTCGAAATTTCAAAAATGTAAAGCTGCGTGATATTATTTGTTTTCTATTTTGTATTATGTGCTGCATGTATTAAACTTTGTATACTTCTGTATTCTGGTGTTTACAGCGCTAAATAAACGATTTCAATTTCAATTTTTTTTAAATTATTGATTTCGCTTATCTGGGCGTCATTTTAACATTGATTCTCAGTTACTAAATCGATTAATTATAATTTGTTTGCCATGTCTTTAAAGTGAGCAGCTATTATAGAGTAGAAAACGATAGTGTGTAATCTCCTCGGCGTTAGACGCCAGTTACTTTTAGGAGCTGAAGTTACTTTGCTAAAGGCAAAGCTGCTTTTAATACTTGGAAGTCAAGAGAGCTGACCATAATTTTGAGCCACATAAAATAACACATAAAGTAGAGACAATACAATTTCCGGGAATTGGACGGTAAGAGAACTGGACCTTCGGGGAATTGGACGTAACACCCATGATCCAATAGAATAGGCAGAGCGAAATTTAGAATCTAGACGCCAAACAAAACAAAATACACTTCTCTTGCAGGTGGAAGAGAATTGAAAGAAAAAAGGAAAGAAAGTTGAACAGAAATGAAAGAAAGAAGAAAAGAAAAATAGATGTTGCTACAACCATATTATTATTACTATCCTTAGTTAACTGTACGTAACTAATGAATGAAACTTGTGGATATTCCGGTGGAAAGCGGATCTGATTTACGGTCTAATATAGATATAGTGCACGACAGATTCCGAAACCCCATAATCCACTAATCTCTAGGGAGCTGGGCTGGCAACCCTCGTCCCCCATTGACCGACATCCCCCATTTGCGAACTGTAATATCGGTTCATAAAAGTGTGCTTAAACTTTTAAAACTTTTCCGGACAGCCAGATATCGACTCCATAAAATAGTTATAAATCTCATCAAAGTAATATTACAGTTTAATGCCAAAGTTATCTTATAAATCTTGTTCAACGGATGTCGAAACTATTACTATCGGGGTTGCGAAGATTGTGGAATAGATTCACTTTACCGCACAGGTATTATGCGGATTACTTTTTAAATCGTAAAAACAGCGCTGCATATTTGGTACCGGAGTGTGTCAGCATTTGCTGACTTCCCTCCCTTTTGCCAAATATACATAGTGCTTTGTGATCTGTTTATTCTCTATTTGTTATCTGTTGTTTTCTATTTGTGCAATAAAGAGTATTTTACTTTTACTTTAAAAACACCAGCAGATTGGCTCTTTGAATCGAGAGCGTAAAGGGAATTCTCAAAGCTCCATCCACGTTTTACACTATGCGCTCCCTTTCATGGTCTCCCCAAACATTCAGTCAGTCATTTGACAGTCCAATGTATGAAACTTGTCAAAGCTTCTTACGCACTGTAATCCCCGGCTCACTGTCAGAAACCCTCATCATTCTAGAGAAGATGGCCCTACTAGCTCAACCTCTTCCTGGGCGAATTTTGATGTTCGGTCAAATGGGTTGCCTTACTGCTTTTTATACCATGCTTTCTCAGTTCCCTCAATGTACGTACTCTTGACATTCAGTAGTTGCAAACAAACTTCCATATGCTGCACTGGTGCGCTAATGTTAATAACCCCGCGTGCTTTGTGCTTAACTGAAGACCTTGGGAGCCCCAGCCGGTTCTGCTGAATGTTTAAGGTGAGTGTAACATACGAATGACAATTATTCCTATTTATATCCCCTGTAAATTAATTCAAAACGATCCCAGCATATTATATTCCAACATTTGAAAAGAACACTACGACAACCACTAAGGGAAACAATTTCTCATTTTCTAAAGATACTCGTATTACATGAAAATAGAGCTTGTACATATTTTAAAAGTAAGATTAATTTCAAAGACGCTTGAGGAAACTACTGGCAACTCACTCCGTAACTTATCCGTAACTTAACTACACTTCCTCCCAAGTAACTACCGCTTCTATCTCGTCTACGGTTTTCATACTTTGTCGAGTAACTAGATTTAATTAACTGTTAACTCGGGACACGAGTGCGCCCTAACAGAGTTACGTGGTAATGATAATAAACCCGTTATTCTCTCGTTGTTGTGATGTAGAGGTACTGCTCTTGAGTATGGACGTTCCTGATTTTGGCCTTTTTGCCGGTGTTTAGAATATCCTTAAAAAATCTATTAAATTCGTCTCAAATTCAGAATGAAAAAGCGATTCAGAATAAATGCTAATATATTGGTCACAACATATGGAAATGATTTGAATCATAAAGATTTAAACAACACTGTTTTATCTGAAAAAAAAAAGGTTCCAGGCCCCTACAATACCAAAATATAATGCACAAAAACTGAGAATGAAGGAAAAAACAGAACCTCTAACGTCACCTCACCTTTTCCATAGTGCTGGATTCTCTAAAGATGATCTTTTTCAACCCCGGCTTACCGGGGTGCGTTAATGACCTCCAGAGGCAGTTTATTTTTACGTTTTTTTTATCGGAAGGGCAGGAACAGTAAGTGTACTTACTGGAGGGCCATCAGCGCCTACAGAGTTACATGTACGGGGAAATGGCGGCACATAATCCGGCTCGGCGTCTGGTTTAAGTTTATATCGTCGATAAGCTTGCCTTGGGTTTTAATCATGTTTATCCGCATTACTTTGTTAGACAAGCTCGTGTGCCGCGGGTGAAATTGTGGCAGACTTGATCCTCCTTCATCAGGGATTCAAAATTTAGTGAGGTACTTTTATCTAAGAAAGTGACATGAACCCATCAAAACGAATTTCGGAATTCGAAATTATTTGGGCAAGAATTATTAATAATGTATTTCCACTATTTTAAACAAAGTAACACCTTATTCCATCTCTTATTTAGATTAATTATTAGCGTAAGACCATGACAATAGTATCTGTTACACTTTTTGGTCTTACGTTTTCTGCATCTGATGGTTGTACCGTTTTCATCATAATCATTTTAAATTCTCAGTTATTTTTTATTGGAAACGTTTTACACATTACCAATATTCTTCAATGACCACTCCAACTAGCTAGGAGTGGTCCACCACAATGATCCAAACGAGGATTGGACTCGATCCGGCGACGCTTGCGCTGCAGTCTCTTGCCCTAGCCTTTGTACAATTGCCGCTTCAAACTACAATTCTCTTTGAAATACCCAACAATGTACTTAGTAACTTTCACAAGGTAAAAACTTTCATTAATTAACATCAAAGACTTCCCAGATACCGATTCGAAAACATCCGGCCAAGAGCAAATACTATCAGATTTACTACAAAGTTTTGCAATAGTGCAGAAATTGCAATTTGAAAGGAAGATGCAGCTCGGTCGCCAAGATTGGTTAGTTAATGGAATCACAACATTTGCAGTTCGATCGGGAGCGGTTGCTGCGGTCATTGTGCTCCTGGCAATCACACAACCAGAGGAACTCATTAAACTTACTTCCTGAGAGTCTGATACGAACTAGCTATTTGTAGGGAAAAGGGGAAATAGAAATGTAGATAAAGTTGTCAACTTCTAAAGTTGTCATCAACATCGCCTGTGGGCACAATGTCCAAGTGTCAAAATGCCAAAAGTTAAAAAATAATAATTGAGCTCTATGGTTAAAGTCTATATTTATTATTCACACTCTGTGTCATTACTTTATCAGCACTTAGTTCTACAAATTTTTATTTATTTTGAAATAAATTCACCGCAACCGGTTTCGTACAATACGTCATTTTCTCCTCTATTTTGTGGGGTCAGTCCACTAGGGTTCTCTAACTCGCCTTTGATAATGCCATCGCTTCATCTGACTGCTGGACGAAGGTCCTTACAGCCCTCTATAGTTAGGTCACTACTCAGTGAGAACCAACCACGTGAAACAACCACGTCAGATGCCCGAGACCTGAACAACCCTGACAATAGGTTGACCACTAACTAACCATATGATAAATAAGAAACAAACAGTGAGAAAACGCAATGGTAAATCATGCATCAAGCATGTAATACGAGTATTATCGCACCTTCACGATATAACTGAGAAGTCTCAACATCACAACGCGAACGAATAAATCACGAAATATTCAAAAGGGAAATAAAATTTGATAAATGATCTAGCCATTGTCGTGGAGCGATTGACAGGGGATCGCTAACATACGGAACTACTTTACCAAGACCTGCCAGAGCTCATCTCTTCCCCCTAAGCGATCTTATGTATCAAGCGTGGGGGAGGAAGTGAGGGTTTCGGTAGAATGGTCGTTCTGAATAGATGGAAGCATGAATGCTTGGTTGCGTTTGTCGAGTTTGACGCAAAAATGTGGGAGTTTTTCCTTTTCTTGATTTTAAATGTTCCAATGTAAGATGCTGGAGACTCACCTTTGTAACATCACAGTAATATGGAAACAGTCATTATTTTCTTAACAGTTAAAAGTGATCAGGGATGCTTCAACTGTATTGGATACTACGGTTTGGAAGTAAAGATGGCTGACTAGAGCTCTATACTATTCTGACAGGACCCTCGACCTCGTTCAGACATCATGGTCTTGACACACACTTGGCTGTCACCTGACATATTTTTCTGTTTAGTCAAAAAAGAAATAATAACTCACTTGAACTTTTAACAGCATATAAATCTAGACTTCCTGAAAAACTACGGGTAATCCAGTCTCACATGGAAGTAGGAGTTAAAAATATCCTAAAATAATCCAAAACACAAAAGCACAACTTGGACACGTGCGGTCAAAAGTACAGGCGCGTGGAAAGGGCATATCGTACTCCAGTGATAGCTGTCATTCATTAACTGTCAACGGGATGAACGCGAAGCAAAAAATACATACGTTTCTGAAACCTACTCCTACTGCTCAGTTTTGAAGTCTATTTAAAGGAAATAGGGTCAAAAGGTCAAATGTCATAGACGACAGCTGGTAAACAGCACGTCATCTATGACATTCTAAACACATAAAACATAAATGTCTTATTCAAACGAAGCGTTCCGTTTTATGTATGATTGCAATGTACTACGGATTTGAACATGATGTTTACAAACAAAATAAAAGTGTTCTTTGAGGTATTTGTGAAACGAGGCGTGGTTTTCTGTTTGTAATCTGTGGTGTGTTCACTCGTAGAATGATTCCCGTGAAAGCTCGCCTCTCTCGCGTCACGAGTATATTCTGAGGGTCTTTGAGCGGCTTGGTTCGGACTGATTTCCTTCATCGTACTCGTATGTCCGAAGGTTAAACTCCACAATTTTGTGTCAACGTCATTATAAATAATCATCTAAGTACTCGTACCGCTAATCTAGCAGTGACGTTTTCTCTACATGAACTATGCAGTATAGAGGGTTTCCGGTTTCTAAGTTCGAATTCTTACCCCCTTCTATGGAAAAATGTAATTTTTTTGGCATTTTAGTAAATCTTTATCTGATCAATACTTTACATCACATAGGGGCCTAGGGCCACATTGACTAGAGTGTCAAATAGGCAAACATATGGGGATACAAAAATCTGTACAAAGTTTTGGGAAATGGGTATTCTGCACCTAAACGCATTTGAAGTCCCACTCCTCTCAGCCCCAATAATTTGCCTCATCATCATCATCAGCAGCCTATTACCGTCCCCACTGTTGGGGCACTGGCCTCCCCTTGTACAAGGGGTATGTAGGCCATGATCCACCGAGCGGGCCCAGTGCTTGCAATCTTTATCATTTGCTTACAACCCTGAAAAACTGTACAAACCATATTTCCTAAAGATAATTCCAAACCAGTGGCCCAGACCTCCGCGCCCGAGCATCACAATATTGATGGGAGCTCGTTTCCCAAGTTTATTTATGGGCCTCCGCCCCGACGCCGACAAATCGACCAGCCCCACCGTGTGTATTGCACGATCATTACACTTCCATATATTTACTTCAATCGCGTGAAAAGTGAATAAATATGGTACACTAACTAGTGGAGATGTGAGAGCATGAACAAAACCCGATGGCGAAAAGGGCAGGTCTTAAAATGTCGACGAGGCCCTCTGACGGTAAATGGTCACCTCTGCTCACTATAATGTTACTAAAGGGTTTAACGATGCTGCTAACCTGGATTAGATGGAGTGCCTCATGTGCCAGCAATTACACTACGAGTAGTTCTCTCATACCCTTCAAACCAGAACACAGAAATTCTATTTAATGAAATCCACAGCAGAATGACTCTTTTGGCACAAATTAATGGGGTGATTTACCGTTGACTTCCCCATTTCACACTTGGTTATCTCACTGTAAAGGTTATCCCTACGATTTGTCCCTTCACCAGATGGGTATATTCAGTAAATCTACATAGGAAGCTTTTTTTTTTACTAAATATACCAGACAAATTTCTAAATCAACAAATGCCGCCGTATCGAACAAAGAAAAGAAAAATAAGCGAAGATTTTCTCCGAAATAAGTTTCAAGAAAAACTTCTAAGACGGGAGGTATCCGTAACCCAGCTTGTGTTCTAAATCTTTCGCTACGTACCCCGTATACTTCACGAGTCCAAACTTTACCTCGGTGGGGATTGCCGAAATCCTCCAATAATCTAGATGTGTTACCTGTAACAAAAACAAAACATGAACATCAAATACAGTTTAAATTGAACATTGTATCCTGTGATATAGTAAGATTTGATTTGATTTGACCTCGCTTCTTTAAAAAGGTCTCCGTCGAATAACGCCCGTTATACTTAATAAAGTAAAATACACCTTATTGCACAAATATAAAACAACAAACATGAGATAGAAAAGTAAATAGTGAAGTACAATTTAGGCGGCCTTATCGCTAAGAGCGATCTCTTCCAGGCAACTTTCGGGCAGAGGAAATGATTTCGAGAAAGATACAGTAGGTGTGCAAGAATTATGGAGAACGTTATACATATAAGAGAATTTTATTTACAATAATAATAATTTTATTTTTAATAATTTATGGAGTCAGTAACTGATGTCAGTGCTGGTGATCAGTACAGCACTATTTCGAATCAGCACCAACTTGTCACCGTTTGATTAAGTATCTTATGTAACTAGCTAACACAGAATAAACCTCCCATAACCTATTCTTGTTGAATAATACAGGAATGATGACAAAGAAGCAAGAGGGAAAACTATTGTCACAGATTACAGAGAACTTGACTAACTAACTAAAATTATAAAACGAGCAGAATAGTCACAACAAGCAATGATAGATAAACTAAACAACGATGGTATAGTACCCAAGGGAAAATGTAAAGCCAAGGACATCCGAGAAGATACGTCGTATGACAAGATAAACAAAACGTGGGTGGTAACTGGCACTGGGAAATACAAAACAGAAAGAGGAAATGCCAGCAGTAAATGTTGGTAAAAAGCTGCATTTAACAGGACTGTCCGACGTACAATTTGACATGGAGATAATCCACAAACAGTAACTGTTCACACCGGCTACAGAATAATCAGTCAGGATAAGCTCTGCAATTTTTGTGAAGATTTATAAAGGATTTTTGCAAATATTCAAATGGAGAAATCAAAAAAGTTATTAAGTTTTTGCAATTAGGTACAGAAGATAAAAATGATAATTTTAAATAAATATAAGATAAAAATTAATAAACAAAAGTAATTACTTTTAAACTAATATAAAAATAAAATAAAAACAGCCTTTAATTCTACCACTCAGACACAATCATTCATAAATTAAAATAAAATTAACATGTCATTTTTCCATTATTTCACTAAATTATTATGGTTTAGGACACATCCGTCAGATTCCTTTTTCGTCAGATCATTTCTTTTTTCCGTATAGGTGAGAATTCTGAAACTGGTGACGAAACAGTCATTCGTCAGATCATTTATTATGATATAGGCATGTTAATATTTATTATATTTTTTTTAGTAGTTGCCATCTCTGACATACGCCTCCCCCAATTTCCTCCAGTGTTCCCTGTCCCTCACCATTCTCGTCCAGTGTGCTCCCATTTGCTCTGCAAAGTTATCGTCCCAGCGTTTATAGGGTCTTCCTCTTTTCCTTATTTTGGGTACCACTCCGTGACTTTTTTCATCCACCTGTTATCCTCTAGTCTTAGTATGAGACCCGCCCATTTTAGGTTTCTAATTCTTCAAATTAATCTAATTATTTAAACAAATATAAGATAAAAATAAATCTCTTCTTGTAAGTCATATTCCTCATCGCTGAGGGTCGTGATCATTCTAAGGAATTAATCACATAGAACGAATCTCGTGGCAGATTTAATGGGGTGATTTGCCATTGCATTCCCCATAACTAAACATAACTAAATAAACAAATACATACACATACACATAACAACATAAATACATACTTTTGTTTATCTATTTTTATCTTATATTCCTTTAAAATTATGATCATTTTTATCTTCTGTACCTAATTTCAAAAGAAAAGTAATAAAATTAATGTACTTACTAGGAAACTTGGAGAAAGATAAATGAAATTGAAAAAGGTGTGTCCCAGTTTGGGCGCCAAATGTAATATAAGGAACGTATAACAAGCATTTTAAAAATAAGACTCTATTGAACATTTTTCGTATTGAACATGCGACGCGACGATCACGTTCTCCTCGTCTACAGCTCTGTTATACACGATGTCGAACTTAAACATAACAAAGCCGTAACACAAGCTAACAATACCTCGTTCCGTAAACTAACTTCAGCGCTACTCGTATCTTACGCCGCGATCTTACGTGTTTGCCCCACTTCTCGCCGAGCAAGTTCATTCGGTGTGCTGTTCACATTGCACGTGCAACTCCCAAGTTGCAAATGGAACATGACAGAAACAAAACAAATATTGCCATGTTTAAAAATGTTTCATCATTTCAAATAAAACATTTGCTGAACATCTTAATTTTATAACGTTCACGAATATTTCGAAATTGAATCGAGAAACAAAACACAATTTGTATAAAAACAAACGCAAAATAACTCCCATTTCTGAGAAACAGAACAACATTAAAATGAGAAGAAAGACAGAAAAGATAATTTAAGGGTATGGTCCCATTGCTAGAGATAAAGGGACAACCGGTATTTAAATCTCCAAAATCTAATTCCCATTCGAAAACACAAGAAAATGCCTCAGCTAATTCTAAATTCAAACCTTTGAGTGACTGAAATGGTACAATGACTATAAAATGAATAAAGATAAAACTGTCAAAACCGATAAATCCCTCATCTGTAATTCCACGCGCGCCATTTCACTTTATTCGTTGACAAAGGGCGCTGGTGCGCGATGGTCCTCGTAAAATGAAATATCTGCAGAGTTGTATGTACGGCGGGGCGTTACGTCGTAAACTTCACTCCGACTCTTACTATTACTACAACACGAATAGTTACTGCTGGTAGCTGCTAGAACCATCTAGAAGCAACTGAAACTTTGCAATTTGCGGGCTGTCGAAAAGTTTAGGAGTATCAAGTAGGTACTTACTCTATTATAAATACTGTTTGAAAAGTTTTGTAGTGGTTTCGTTTTGCATTTTAAATTGTGGAAGAGTACCAGGCAATACTCCCTTTCATGATGTAGTAGGCGTGATGTACACATATTCGGCCCGGTATTATTTGTCAATTTAGTACCTACTCGTATGACGTTTGAAAATTAATGCCGGCCCGAACGTGCCGACTCGAATGTGAGAATAGCATGCCTTAGAAATTAAGACAGTTTTTTTTGCCTGTCAAGCATATAATGCTTCTGATAAGATAATAAAGTAGTAAATAAAATCGCTTCCCAAAAAAATTGGAAGACATAACGGCCAGAAAAACAAAGAAGAAGCAAGAAGGTGTCTTAAACTGAGGGTCTTAGTAATCTCTCTTTCTAGAGCTATATCGCCACAGCATGTATTTTAATCAGACATGACATAAGAACACTGTGCAAATATCGACAAGAATTCACGTTGCTCTGAATTTGTGAAAGCAGTAAGATTCTGTGCAGTCAGCCTGGGATGGTAACATTTTCTAACCTATTTCTGCCGCAAGGCAGCTATGCTTGCATTGCTGTGTTTCGGTATGAAGGGTGAGAGAGAGCGAGGGAGTTACCGGCACATGAGGCACTCAAAGTTCTCAAGGCTCTCTGATAACATTATAGTGAAACGTCTATGGGCGATCGACAGTGACCACTGACCATCAGATGGCGTTGTTGCTCGTTTGCTCTCCTTATACAAAAATATAAAAAAAGCGTTTTGTCATCGCTGCCACTGAAGACCGACGCCGACATTGTGCATCCGGCCAATTAGATTAAGGCTGAGACTACATGCAACAGTTCGTTTCACTGCAGCCAATCACAAGCGTTCCGCCCTCCCCCCACTGCAAGTCAGCGCCTCGTGATTGGCTTCAGCGAACCGGCGCATGTAGCCCAGGCCTAACGCTGAGCGGAAATAGTGCGGCGCAATTATCCCCCTCCACCCCCCAAGGCCAACCCCTCCCTTAGCCGCTTCACACCCCGACGGCTTTGCGAGCAACTCTAATGGGAACTGGTTTTATCTTTCAACAGTTGTTAGCTTTTTATCAATAACCGAGTTTGTGTGATGAATGGAGTTATATTTTGTGCCCGACATTGCTCTGTTATTTGTGTTGGATAAACTCATACATACATAACTTCACGTTATCTCCCTTGCGGGGTAGGCATAGAGAATGGAGCGCCGCGAATTTCTGTTTTGGAACGTATCTCTATTCGTCGATTCACATATTAGTATAGTATTATATTAAAACTTAAGAGCACTCTTTCAGTCTCATCTTTAAAAAGGTCAGTCTAGGACGACCCCGGCTTTTCCTTCCACTCACTTTCGCTACATACAGGGTGGAAACGATAAGTGATCTCACTCTATAATTCCTAAACTATACAAGATATTGTAATTTTTTTTACTGATGTTGAAACTACGTCACTAGGTCAATAAATTGATATTAAAAACTATCTGAAAAAAGAACAGGATATGTTCAAAATTTTGATTTTTCCCACTTCCATACATTTACTATGGCACGGCACTCATTGGGATATTTTTATCAGTTAGGTACTTAAGAAGATTTTATGCACTTGTTAATTAAGAGATAAGTATCGTATCTTTATCAATAATATTTACATAAACACATGTATTTACTATCTGTAAATACATGTGTTTCAACTGTACTCCGCTACTTAAAAAGAGTAGTACAAACAGAATTGGCTGTATGTATTTTGTACCTTTGCCTTAAACATAATAAACAAAAACAAAAGAAGAATGCCACCAAAATTTCATTATTTTTTTTAATGTAATAAACAATTAAAATAAATAAATAAATACATTTTAAATTAATAAAATATCAGTTGAAATAATTATCCAAATTATCACTTTAGTTCCAAAGTAAATGTATGGGAGTAGGAAACATCTAAATTTTGAACATATCCTGTTCTTTTTTCAGATAGTTATTAATATCTATTTATTAACCTAGTGACGTAGTTTCAACATCAGTAAAAAGTTTTACATAATCTTGTATAGTTTAGGAATTATAGAGCGAGATCACTTATCGTTTCCACCCTGTATACCTGTTTCGTCATACGTTCATCATTGTATAAACTCATGAGGTTAAAAAGTGGCCGCTGGGCGAGTTTGTTTATTTTCATATAAAAACCGGAAAAACGTGTTCACATTAGGCGCCCTTTGCCCTTTGAAAATATGTATTTATGTTTAATGGATGTACATAATTCAGTATTGTTGTTTGCAATTTGTACCCAAAAATTAAAATCATATTACGAGTACGTACCTAAATAAATACATAAACGTTCAAGTTAGACACGGGTTCGGGGTTGTTCCGGCCCGAACCGGTTAGCGATATAAATTTTTAACCTTTCGTGGTTATTGTCAATATTAATGAGAGTCGGTGGCTCAGTCGCTAAGACGCCGGACTCCTATACGGGAAGTCCGGGATCAAAACCATGTAGTGTCTGTATCAATGAGTTTTGCGATTTTTACCGGCTGCTAGAACGGTAAAGTAAAAAATCGAAAGGAAACCTGCACACTCAGATAATCATTGTGTGAAATGGGGCAGGCAATGGTAAACCACCCCATTGAAATCTGCCAAGAAAGTCGTTCTATGTAGTTATTACCATGGAATTACCAATTGGTTGTACTATGGGTATGATTCTAATAAGGAAATCCCGGTGAAGATGTTTCCTTCTAAAAGTGACCTCTAACCTTTTCCAGGTCAATAAAGCTTACGACAGTGCTATTGTCGACAGGAAGGCCTCGGACATCAGACGTGAAGCCTTATCAGCACTCACGCGATGGCGACGTGACGACCGACTGCGTAATCGTTCATAGAGCATGGCTGTGCACTATGCAGTATTAATATAATAGTCTATGGCATGGATAAGGCTGCCTTTCCACCAAAGCTGTGCGAGGAAACGAGGCGTTGAGCTAGGAAAAACTCCGCCAATAGGAACGCTCCATTTTAATCGTGCCGTGATAATGAGGTGATCCTATTGGTGGATTTTTTCCTCGCTTAAAGGCAGCCTAAAGAGAGGTCTCGACGGCAGCGGGCAGCGGGGAAGCAGCGGAGCGGCGGCGAGTACGGTGTTTCTAGCGATGAAAAACTATCGATAGTTTGATAATCGAACCCCTACATACGTACGTATCGAATGGTTAGTGGCCAACCTATTGTCAGAGTTGTTCAGGCCGTAGCCCTCTAGAACGGCAACAACCGGGACCGACTGTTTAACGTGGGGCTCAGATGAAAATGCCACTAGCGATCACCCATCCTGGTACTGACCGCGCCCAACGTTGCTTAACCTGGACGATCACTTTCGGACCGTACTCACAACTTGGCTACGAGCCCCTCAATCACCGATCCCTGTGTCAGAACGAACAATTTGGTTTCCATATTTCCCATTCTCTATCTGTATCAAATAGTTCGTTCGTCCCTCCGTACAAATAACTGACACAAATCATATCTTGCTTACGCGTCAGTCCCTAGGCCCCGAGGCCTTTTCCTTTTGAGTTTAGGGCTAGGTTAGCCTATCATGATATCCCGGTTTTAATAGTCTCGTGTTATGACTAATATAGGTACCGGTAAAGTTACTAATATTTCAATTCTTTGTTGGGCAGGTCCTTTGCTAACGTCCTGTTTTCCCAATTCCAAGTGATATTTTCTGATCACCGTTCGCAACGATGTAATAAGCCAATGACGATTTTATAATAAGATACCTGATACTGTAATAAATATGACAGAGAAAAAATTTAAGACCCATATAAGACGGACTATTATAAAATAAATGACTACTTAAATGATAAAGAGGCTTGGTCCTAAATTCAGCTCCAGCTCTGGACATTGTGTACATATTGTATACATGATTGTATTCACAATTATTGTAAGATATATTTATTTCAAAAGATGTGCTGCTGAAAGCTTTTTGCGCCGCTTCTTTCATTTCAGCTATAGCACCTCACGAAGCGGTGGTACAGTAAAAAAATGACGTACTGTAAGTTACTTACAATAAAAACATTTTGATTAAATTTGATGAGTTCGTTCCTCAACATGTTGTCTCTAAATTGTAGAGGATCATTGAAACAAGAATTTCTACTCTGAAGGCTTCCTTTATTCTTGAGTCTTTAGTTTTCTTCCTTCTCGGATAGAAATGGAACTATACTGTGCCATGCTAGTTACTCGTTCGGCCACAGATCGTGGTGAATTAAGGAAATCAAGTTTATTAAAGTCCCGCTCATATTTCCCTCCATATCGAAGCTGGCAACACTACTGGGACCAACCCAGGCCTTATCGTGGGCCTATTGTTCCGATACGCACTACGCAGTCTCAAATTGATCCTAAATCCCTGCCGCAAAGGGAATGCCTCGAGTCAAGATCTCAGCCTTTGATATTTTTTGCAATTTGCCTTTCGTCATAAAGATGTCAATGTACTGATTGCGAGACCTCCGAGGTTTGAAATGGAAACTGATATCCAGTGGTTTGTTTTAAGATATAGGTACCGTATTTACCCGTGTATGGGACGAATTAGAATATCCCCATCGCCACTGGATAAGCGTGTCGTACGAGGCGACTGACCTGAGTAACTTGTGGTAGGACAGCTTCAGGGTCCGCTTGGCTATATAGCGGCCACCTTTCTATGTAAAATATGTTGCAGGATATACCAGTCCAGCATGGAAGCCTTGGCACCCCAGGATCACTTCCCGAAGTCCTACCGAACATTAAAGGACTGCTGGAATATCTGGCGAGGTTGGGGTGGCTCCAGTAAGTAGTAGTTCCCATTACGAGCAAAATAGGCGCTAAAGACGTCAATTTGCGGAAACCAGCCCGTTATTACCAGTCCAGCATTGATTTTCTAGTACACTACAAACACAAGAAGATCCATGAATGTATTTCTATATAACTAGAACCAAAGCAAATATTAATTAATTACCCGTCTCCCACTGGGCAATGGCCCAGTCAAGGGCCTGCAAAACTTCTGTCGTTCTTGTATATTTCAGTAAAGCTATTCGTGTGTGAAGGTAGTGTGATAATAAATCATCTACCACCTATAGAATGTTCCACTCCATTGTCCTTTCCAAATCAGGAACTTGGACGTCAAAGCAAGTTAAAAGGTAATAATCGTTTGCATCTAAATGGACCTCCACCGTGCAGAAAGAAAGCGTTATTATCTTTCTTTCGGCAGTATCGCAATGTGTTTCTTCGCCCATTTTGTGTTGCGAAACACTTTACTTGGCAAAACCTCTGTTTTCTCAAATAATAAGCCGAAATTGATACCGTCGCTCTGTGCATAACAAGATACGCTGCCTGCGGCTAAATGTTTGTGTACCTACTCGTACAGACAAATAACATTCCCTCCCCTGACGTTACCGGGCAATCATTTTTACGCCGAACAGAATGCAGTGTCGGATGCCGGAAATTATTATCTTTTGTCTGAATAGTAACCATACACTGTACGTTACTAGTTACGACGTAAAAAGTCAGCGAAAGAAAGCCGATAACCTAGCAATGTACAGTGAACAGCACATCAGGATATAACCCTTTAGTACATCACAGACCTCGAAATCTTCCTCAGATACATAATATGCTTATACGTTTTTTCATATTTTTAAACCTCGAAGGGGTGAAAGTTGACGCATATATCTATTTGGACGCGGATTGTTTTATTTAACAGGGAATTTAGTAGTGTTCTTAGCCATTCTAATAAAAAATATTACAGAGGTGGTAGATCGTGAAGGATCGCCTGGCAACCAACGTACCACCCTCTTATCTCTGCCGTAAAGCAATGCTGGCATTTCTGTGTTTCTGTTTGGAGAGACAGAGAGAGAGAGCCAGCGTAATTTTCGGCACATGAGGCAATCCATCTTAGTCCTCGAGGTTAGCAGCGCATCAAAAACCCTCTAATAGTAGTACAGTGAGGTGAGGTGTCTATGGGCGACGGTGACCGCTTACTATGAGGTGGCCCGTTTGCTCGTCTGCTCTTCTTAATTAATAAAAAAAAATTAAAAGGTTTTGTAAACCTTGGGGTCTTGGTGTAATTTTGATATCAGATGCCTCTGGAATCTTGAGGACTTGATGATGACATGGAAGAAATAAGGTGATCTCCACATTGGTAAGTCGGAGGTTTAATATATTGTATCCCTCTAAACGCATTCTATACATAGGTATATTCTTCAATTCATCCCACAGATAAACAATCCAACTTACTAAGCAAAGATTACTTTTTCCGTGCAATACAAGTTTATTAGCTTAACCCTCTAGGGCGAGCGGCCAATCAAAGGTTAGCGCCGATTGACCTACTAATAGCGAGGTTTGCTCCACTCGGCAAACAGTTTTATAGACGAGAATGGACCGACAAGGCGAACATGTCTTCGGGGACCTCACTTTGACATAAATTGTTCTTGACTAACAAATTACATGATATCATCGAACGCCTCGCACGCAGCATGTTCGACTCCGACGACTCCGCTCATCTCACACTACGTGAGCAAGCGCTGCACGCCCGCCCGCCCGATCATCGGAGTAGAGCCCTGCCCAGGGAACTGCTGACGGAGGAAGCCACAACTCACCGGAACTGACTACGCCTACGGCATTGACAATAGCCCCACCCGTAGTCACGGGTGGCGATAGACACCTCTGTAGAGGGCATCACGCCTGGAACAGGCTACCCACGCCCCCTAGGGGACGTGAGAAGATTACGAAGTAGAAGAATTACATAATTAGCAAGTTGAAGCGGCAATGGGCTGGCCATGTCTGTAGCAGAACCGACAACCGTTGGGGTAGGCTAGTTCTGGAATGGAGACCGCGTACAGGAAAGCGCAGTCAGACGCACCCCTGCCCGGTGGACCGATGACATGAAGAAGGTTGCTGGCGATGGTTGGATGAGGAAGGCGGAGGACCGAGTGATGTGGCGCGCCCTGGGAGAGGCCTGTGTCCAGCAGTGGACAGACACGGGCTGATAGATAAGTAGATAAGAAATTTAATGAAAACAGATGCAGGAGGCATTTAAAAAATAATTAATTTTAAAAAAACCTCGATAAACGAGGAGAAGAAGCATTTAAAAGTATAATCTCATTAAGAGTATCGAGACCACCTCACTTCCTTTTTAATGAAAAGAAAACCCTTTCAATATTCAAATTTATTTTTAATTAACGCAGCTTACATCAAACGGATCCCAGGGCGCCGGCACCAAGTGTAATTGAATTTTAAAACTTTTAGATCCTGCTGTCACCTTAGTTACGATCTCTAAGTTATCCTACCTTTAATGAACATAAACATTTAATTTAATTTATTAGTCACAAATGCTACACATAACTTATCAGATTAATTATCAGATTTGTCATAATTTGTCAGATTAATTAGAACATGAAACGTACATAGTGCATAGGACCTACACAGTACGCCATTTAACACTCGATACCAGAAAAGGCTTGCTCTGCCAAAATCAAAATTAAATCTACACAGTTCTGGACCGTTCGTTATGTCAATAAAAATATATAACAAAATTTCAAAATGTATCGACATCGAATTAAAAGACTCGATATTCAATAAAAGATTAAAGATGTATCTTCTTAACAAATGTTTCTATTCACTGCGGGAGTTTTTTGATGATAAAACCAATACTTAACGATAAAATCAATTATGTACAACTTATAATGACATTTAATTCAATTTATCTCGTTAGCATTTATTACTATTTTAAAATATTATAATCTCTTATTTAATATTGCGGTGCCCTACTCAGGGTTTCATGTATGACCAGATAATATACATTTTAAGACCAATTGTAACACATGAAAAGCAATAAATGGTATGAGTATGAGTATAGTGTTGTCTTTTTCTTCCACCTTTTTATTTCTATCCTCGGTATAAAACATAATAATTGTAATTTGTCCAACTTTATAATTGGCTGTTTATGTTTATGATATATGTGTAGTTTTATTTTCGGTATCTTTATTTATTTATTTTATTTTTATTTCAATAAATTTCACAGCATAACAGTGATACCAAGGCACTGTGAAATTCAAACAAAAATCAATCTATATAATTAATTACACACTAACTGAAGACGGACGCACATCCATACTCTCACAGAACCTCACACACTCATCACCACTGATCGGAGTTGGTAGGGCTCTTTCGGGTCAATGTCCTCAAAGGTTATATTAATATGGATATGATTTCGGGATCCCGTTTTAAGTTATCGAGCAAATGTTGTAAATTACTTTTATAAACCTCGCCCTTACTCGGCAGATTACGATTTTTTTTAAATTGTGAACTTACGAAGAAGTTAAAACACTACCATAGGCACACTAGCGCCATGAATCTTAAAAAAAAATATTTCGCCACCAATCTTAAATGTGTATCAAAACAAATATAACGTTAAAAATCTAAATAATATATTTATTCAATCCCGGAAATCCCGGGATTATTGGGCATACTTATCCATATTATGACCGTATGTGGCAAGTACCAAAAACAGCCCTACCTACTCCGATCATAGGTCATCACGCACACTCTTTAGACTTTGACTAACTATACAACACAAAAATATATCAGGTTTTATCTTACTGTCAACTACCCACCCTATTCGTACTTGTTTTGCTTCTACCACTGTCACCTTTCGATTTACTATCGATCGGGCAAAAGTACCTCGCGAGGAACTTATGTTCGATCGTTATATTTGACAGTTGAAGCGTTTTGTTACCGTTCAACTGCGATTCAGTATAAACTAAACGTTTTATTAGAATGCACAAATACGTTACTGTTCGATCGATCGTCGACTCGATCGGAACTTAACTGATCGTTAGTGGATAGTAGCATACGAAACACGTCATAACGATGCAGTTTAGATTCTATTTAGTTACGTTGTATTTAGTGGAATTGATTTCCTGGACATTCCGGGAATAGGACTTAATGGGCCTCATTGGTTTTACATACACACCTCCATTCTGTATCAGTGCGGTAGGCAGAGAAAACGGAGCGCCATGAATCTCTGTCTTGGCACGCTTCAGTCCAGAACCTATTATGTATTCGCATAAATTAGGAACGAAGGAATATATAAAACTTTACTTTATAGCGGAGATCTGTCTGAATCTTTGAGCCGTCAGAAAGATGTCCCCAGGGTAAACCCGGCCTCTGAATAATGGAGGATAATCCAGACCAGTCGTCAGCCCACGCTGTTTCTTAGTGATGCGAATACCTTATATATTTTAGGCTTACAAAGACGTTACGTAGTATAATTCGTAATAAGTTGGTGTCAATTTGAATCTTTTAACTATCTGTCGGTCTGTCAGTGGAATTGCAAATAATTTTCTTTAATAACCGTTCTACGGCTTCAAATAGCCAAGAAGCTTTGTATCTGGTATATGGAATTCTTTCTGATGAGGTAGGATCGATCCAACACTTTAGGCTCAGGATGGCTCTTTCCTTAAATCGTACCTCTCTCAAAACGTCCCTTTGGCAACGTTTATGTCAGAAACATGAGCTGTGTGTATTCACTTTCACGGAGTATTCGCTTTTCATTTTTTTTTTTTAATGTATGTCCCTTGCCAGTGTACACACTAGAATTTGGCCAATGACCGTGTTAGAATGTTGAAAATCACTCGAACGTTTCGGCGTCTGTTTTGAAAAAAAACAGTTTACCAACGTCGAGATTATGGGAGAGTCGTATGCATCAGGAATGTCTAGTGCCGTGCATTCCAAGTGCAATTGGAGGTTATATTGACGGATCACACCATCTGTAGTATTTCACTCCCATTTCACTGTCTTATATAACGTTCACTTAACACGGACAATTTTTAGGTAAAATACACTAATTTCACGAAAAAATTACCACTGTAACAATTTTTAAACAATAAAATAGAACGAACACGCCATTACAGCATGAACGCTCAAAATAAACTCTCCACTTTTCATTTATTGGTAAGACCTCCACATCAAATGTACGTTTTATGCATACTTCAAGTTATTCTGTCAAATACTAACTTCATTGTGTGCACAGGTGTTGCCACACACATAATACCCCTGCTACATACACTTGCCATAAAACACGTCCTGTTTCCAATGGTAACTACCCCTAAAATTCACCAAACTCTCCTCGTAAAAGATCCTCAACTGAGATATCAATCACCACCGACATGACACGTTACTCTGCAACCCAGTTGGCGCCAATATATCTTTTATGGCGCGGTTATGCGCCGCCATTTAAAGTATTAGCATAATGACGTCATCGCGCTGCTTTCTTTTTTATTAACTCGAATGTGATGCGTCCCATGTGCATGCAATTTGCTTTTTATTGCGCATGCTTCGCTTTGCTCGAGTGGTTTATTTTATTTAGCTGAATACATAAAAAGTTTTATTTTTACTGTTCAGAAGAGGCTTTAGGCTTCTAACTTGAGTAGCAAAAGTGTATATAGCACACTCGTGATTATCTACATCTGATTCTGATTACTACAAAGAAATACACAATCTTTTCAGTTTACTTTTACAAAAATAATTCCTGTTTCTTTAAATAAAGTCTTTTAAGATTTACACTGTGTTTATGGACGTTATAATTGTTTCGAAATTTACATTTTACAACCGCTGTGACACTTTCTATTGTCTACTGAATGATACCCGGCACACGTGCTGGTGCCCTAAATCATCCAGCCAGCGTGACAGCTGAAACTTTTGTTATTGTGAAGGTATTAATCATCATCAGCAGCCTACTCCAGTCCACTGCTGGACATAGGCATGTATCATAAGGTATTAATGATACATGTGAAATAGTTCAATTCAATTTATAATTTAGAAAGAGTTATTGCATGACGTTTGTTTTTAAAACAATAAATAGACAAGGGGTATCACTGTTCAGTAAGAGTTGCAGTCGGTACTGTATCACAGACTGCTAAGGTAAGTACGGTTCAAATTAATTTATTATTTGTCTAATTTACTTAAAAAGTAAAGTGTAAAGGCTAGCCCTTTACAGTTCATAAAAAATTAGAAAAAGTGCTTGAATTATTTTTTCCGTGAGCGGGTTTGAACCTGCGACGTTGACATTCTGTGGTAATGCACTTATCGACTGAGCTATCGCGGCTCATCCTCCCGGTGTCAAATTACTCAACCCTTTCTCCGTATACGATATTATACATATCGTATACGGAGAAAGGGCTAGTTTAAAAAATAAAAATTGAAATATTTTATTTTATTTGGGCAGCTTACAGCCTTATTCACAAGTTACATATGCATATATAAAAACAAAAGCCATTTATAAGCTTCTACAGTTAATGTAAAATATTATTATAGTTAATATTATAATTATAGTTAATATTATAATTATAGTTAATATTATAATTATAGTTAATATTATAATCATAAATCATGCGTGTGAATCAAAATAGTGACAAAAATCAGAAGCAATTTGGAATGGTAATGAACCGAGCAGAAACATTACGTTAGCAAAATATAGGTCGTGTGTAGGAGTGGCCGTGTCACCAATCACGAGGCTCGCTTGACTCTACGTCATTTTGCGACCTTGTCTGATTGGTCCGAGTCAGGAGCGACCAGCGACGATGGTAAGTTTTCTAATGAAGTTAATTGTCTATTTATTGAAGTTGTTGGAGCGGTACGTGACAAAGGAGCAGAGAAACTATCAAGTTACCTACATCAGTTTTTAATTTTAAGCTTTGAGTGTCTACCACGACCCGTTTTACACGAACGTTTCTGCCACGCACCTGTAAAATGTGGAACTCTCTTCCACCCGACGTTTTCCCGCAGCGCTACGAAATGGGATGCTTCAAAAAGAACGTTAAAAAAGTCCTCTCCCTCCACGGCTGGCGACACACGTGCAATACCCCTGGTATTGCACGTGTCTCTAGGCGACGGTGACTACTTACCATCAGGTGGCCCGTCTGTCTGTTTGTAGTAGCCTATTTATAAAAAAAATATAGTTCATCCAGTGACGTCATCAACATTACCAGAGCCTGCAGAGAGAACATACGAGTATGTACACAGACAACATGCATGATTGAGATTTTTTTTAAACTACTAGATGATTCTAAAAATTCTTTCACTATATCACGCGGTTTAGAATTAAAACTATATAACAGTAAAGGAATATTTAGAACCTGTCCAATATTTTTGAGAAAATCATACAGCAGGTGACGGTATCGTTCAGCTTTCAAGATCCATACTTTGCCAGCCAACTTGTGCCGGTCGTCGTTCTAGCAGCCCCGACATTACATTAGCCAATTCGTAATTTCCATTTAAGAAATCGCCTATCTGTGCTGCGATAAAATGTCACTTAATGTCACGAAAACTTTGATTCCGAACTTAGGTACATTCACAAAAAGACATCACATTTAAGTTAAATCCAGCCAGCCAAATAAGCCAGTTAAGATGCGTCAGTAATTACAGAAGACTATAAAATCTGCTACGAAGCTATAAACTTGCAATTAAGTTAACAATGCCGTTTTCTACCCGAGAGTAATGAATGATTGCTATGAGTTTGGTTACTATTCACTATAGTTTTTAACTATTAACACGGGGGGGGGGGGAGTTTGACGCGTTATCTGTCTCTGGCATATCTATCTCATCAAGATATAGGTCTACTTTATGGTGTCATTCGGAATTTATAACCAGTCATCAATTTCAGTCAGCTTGCTATATAAATGGTATGAGGCCCGAGCAGAGCAGGCCATGAAAACTCGCAAATGCGAAATATTTACACCATCGTCCGCCATACAATCTGAGGTGATGTCATTTCACATATACATATTCGTAATCAAACAATGTCTCTATAATAAACGCGATCTGAGTCACGCCTGACCTTTCCGAAACCAAACGGTGCCACATTCCCAACTTATTGCGTTCCTCCATGTTCAAGTCATCATCATCAGCCTATTAATGTCCCTACTGTTGGGGCACCGGCCTCCAATTGTACAAAGAGTTACGATGGTGTGGCTGTACTGTGGTGCGGTGGATTTCACACACCTCTGGAAACTTTCCATTTCCTAAGACATGCAGGTTTCCTCACGTTTTCCTTCATCGTTAGAGCAGTCGGTAAATGTACGGCATTATAATGTTCAAGTTGTTTCTTAGGAAACCGTCACCAATTCTCAAATGTACGTCAGGTCAACATATGGTGGAACTCAATGATTTCTATATCACTGCATCTTTTAACATCAATGAACTCCTGAGCTATGTGGTGCCGACCCTGAATAATAACACCACCCCAACTCTTCCCGTGCGTGTCACACGAGGCGACTAAGGACCACCAAATATTACAGCGAAAAGTGGGAACTACCTGTCATTGAAGATGGTAACCTCCGCTTCTGTCTACCCCTATGAGGATTATAGACGTGAGAGTTAATGTACGTGATGAACTCCACCTTCCTCAGGCCGACACGACCACGACACGACACACGACGACAGTCGTCACATTAACCGACGCCGTCGAGGTCGCGCCGCATCTGGCGAGGTCGATCGATGACACCACACAGTGATAGCGAACGCTAATGCAATTAATACTAATATACTTTGACTCCGCTGCGAGTTGAGAATCAATTGGTGTTTGTGTTGAGTTGAATGGATAGCACGTGTCTGGAGTACTGGACTGGATCTTGTGAATGAAGATGTTTCTTATCAAAGAGTGATGGTTATCATAGGCCTACTTGCACCAATCATTAACTTTCGGGTCAACATAACACGATAACATCAGCACAACATAAAGTGATAATAATTCGCGGGTTAATAAGTACCATAATGTACATACTTAGACATGGGATGCTAACCAGGTTTTGGCATTATTTGGAGCGCTTGATATCGGGAGAAGAATCCCATGTCCAACTGCAGTCTTGACTACTTTTTACATGACAATACCCATGAAATCTTTAAAAGTAAATTCATGGTTCAATGTTGGTGGTGCAAGTGAGGACCACTTGCACCACCAACATAGTTGCCACTGTCGTTCATAGACACGAGGCGATCAATTTAGTATTATTGTAATTGCCCGATGTAACAAGAGTGTCTTTTGAGAGTTAGATGCTTTTGAGAGTTGCAACCTCAACGAACTCTTCATACAAAACTTTCGTTTTTTAACCCTGATCCTTCGCTTTATTATAATGAATTCAGATCAAACTCCGAACATTCCAGAAGCAATTTTTCACACATTACCAATATTCTTCATTTACCAGTCCAACTGTGCCACAAGTGGTCCACAAATACAAATATACTTTGTTGCACACCCGGGACTAAAACAAAACATACAACATAAAGAGACGTACAATATAAATAAATAAAATAATGAGCAGAAGGCGGTCTTATCGCTTTAAGCGATATCTTCCAGGAAACCTTCAGGTGATGGCAAAATCATAAGATACATAATATACGGGTGCTAAAGGCGTATGAAATAGATACTACCCTCATTATTTGAAGGTAGTTTCTATTTCATACGCCTTAATAACAATAATACAAAAAAGTTCCAAATGTGGATTCGATCCAGCGACACTTGCGCCGCAGTCCTACCATTTGAGCCAAAGGAAGAACACATTCTGATTTCGGCCCTGGTCCCTTGAATTTACTAACTCGTACCCACAGAAAAGGCTCCGGGTCTTGTGATTACGATTATTGATAATGATACGCGAATGTACTTTAAGGTCTTGGATGAAAGAAAAAGTAGTCTTCCTCCCCAAAGGGCGCGTTTATTCCTTCATGACTAAGGTCTCCACAGAGACCGATTTTACCAATACCCGAATATTTTCAAAGAGCTCACAGAACGTAACGTTTATTTATTATTCCTACGACGTCAGATCTAACAAACGCCACTAGCACAAATATATTCTTATTCAAACGCATAAACCTCGTATTCATAACAATAAGTTCATCCTCCATCACCGCCATGCTCTCCATGGGAATGCCTCCACTATGAACACCATAAATCATGCTCGACCGACCCACTAACCCACAACAATCGCCATCCCTGACAACGGGTGTAGGGAGAGGCACGTGCGACACCGGATTCGGTCTTTAGTTCTTGGTCATCCTAGATAGGTTTTACTAAATTACAAATAAAATTTCAGTCAGTAAAGGCTGCTACAGCCTCATCTCTCCGTTCAGGAGCAAAGGGAAAATACGATTCGAAGCTCACCACCACGATCCAGTATAAACGAACGACCAAAACCCTTTGCAAGCTTGGCTTCAGTCAAATAAACGAAGATATCGGACCACGCCGGATCCGCAGTTTGTTTAGCACAAAATTAACGAATTCATTAATCCATAGTTTTGCATACAAATGTTATAATAATGTACAATTATTTAGTCCTAAGACAATTGCCTTGACGGTATACAAATACGTACAAATATACTTTATTGCACCCAGGACAAAACAAAAGATACAACATAAAGAGAGGTAGGTAGGTATTGCCAGGTTTGTGAGAGTAGTTCTGTTGTTCTGATAACAAGTTCTAAATTTTTCTCTTCAAAATTCCCGAACTGTAACTTTTAGAAGTCAGGAAGTGTTTCAAATACTTACTTTTCAACTTGGACTTGTTTCAAATCAAATTCACATCAGCACATCTCTAGACATTTGTACCCGTGCCCCCCCCCCCCCCCCCCCCCGCTAACCTTCCCCCCTCACGTCTGTGGATGAATACTAATAATAATGCTTTATCAATTTTCCCGAGGCTTTGGTGAGATTGCGCCAAATTACACCGATGGAATATTACTTACGGGGACTTTGAAAAAGCGACCTATTTTGTTTTTAGGGATCCGTAGCCGGAAGGAAAAAGAAAACCTTTCCTCTACAAAAAATACGTAAACATGTTTATGTAACCTGTTATATGTCTGTCGCAAACCTAGTCGTATTTGTTACCAAAACAAGCTAACGTTGTTTTACACAAAACTTTTGTTTATCAATCCTTATAGCGGAAGGCCTGATTCACACTTGACCGGTGTTTTCATCAAAAAATGCTTCGTTTTGTATTCAGCGAAATTTTGTCTGATACTACCACCATTGTTACCATGTATACAAGGTGTTCCCGGGGATAGGCATTAACTTCGCCAAACACTTCTGTAGCTTTTACTTAATATATTTGACAATGGAAGTGATCCATCAACGCTTGGTTTTCGAGATACTTGCTATTTTATTTTATTGAGTTTTACAATGAGTAAGGGTCTTTATTTATGCCCGTAGGAAAACCTGAAACAAAACAAAAACAAACTATTTGCCTTTCGTTTGCACAAGTCATTAATAACTTAAGTCATGATTGTCAAGTTCAAATTAATCAAAATGCGACGTTGCAAGGTCGGATAAAGAGTATGGCATACTAGGTAACTTAAGGCAAGGCATTTAGTTTGTATGAAAATAAAAATGGAATATAACTACTTCGATGTTCTGAGTACAGTGTCGAAGTTAACGCATAACCAAAGGAACTTGTATTGTCATCAATAAAAAGATCTAATTTAAATCATTTTTTTTATAAACCCTCGCTCCGGGTCGTACCTGGTGCAAAGGTTGGCCGTAGCGATACAGCGCGGTAACGCCGCGAGCGTTATGGACACCTTTGCACCGGGGACGACAAGGGGCGGGCTATTTGATTGACATTATTTTTTTTATTGGAAAATTATTATTATTATTTATTATGTGACATGTAAATTAATTTTATGAATAAATTTAAATCATTAGTTAAAGAATTTGTACAAATTTTATTCGTAATAAAAAAAACTTTTATATTGTAGGTACACGTATGTATGTCTATCTATTTTATCATATTATAACTCCCCGTGTCTTAGGTTTGACTGGAAGAGATCTCTTCTTAGAGATAAGCTCTACCTAATGTACCCTATAAGTATTTCTTGTAACGTGTTCTTTATTTTTCTCGTGTACAAATAAAGTATAAGGTATCTGCATAACACAGCAAACGACAGGTAATCGAATAACTTTATGCACATTGTCACCTTTCAAAGGGTAGGTCTATTTTTATTTTTAGCCTCTACAGAGTCTACAGACCCATTGTGTAGACAGCAAATGAAATCAATCAACCCTTTTGTATCAACGTTGGTATTCCACCCCCTTCGCAGGTCCACTCAAACAATTTGCGGAGGGGGGTTTAACCTAGAGGTGCACTGAATAGGGGTTTGGCTGGATATCCGGATACCGAATATTCGGCCGACGGCCGGCCGGATGTACGGCCGAATGGAAGGCGCTACAGACAAATGACGTGCGTTAACACGTCATTTGTCTGTAGCGCCTTCCATTCGGCCGTACATCCGGCCGGCCGTCGGCCGAATATTCGGTATCCGGATATCCAGCCAACGGTCAGCTTATGTTCATTTTTGAATATTTTCTTAACATTGTGATTTGAAAAAGTAAAGAAGGAAGACTGTCTAGGTAGATATACATAGATACCTAACAATTGTTTGGTTTTTAGTTTCTTTATTATTACGAAAGTTATTGAGACGTTAAATGACGTTAAATGAAAAAAAAAAAATTGTCTCGTATTCATTACTGTGTTGATTTCTCGTTCAATTTACTGTCTGAATGAAATATCTGGCGCGGCTGAATAGTAGCATCTATTGTCCGGTATCCGGCCGGATAGCAAAAATCGGCCGAACATACTGGATACCGGGTACAAACGGGATATCCAGTGCACCTCTAGTTTAACCCCTCTGCACTGCGGCGGGCGGTTTAACTCCTCTGTAAATGTTCTTTGAAAGATTATTATATTCAGCCCGCAATGTTACTGTTCTCTTATTATTTCAATTTTCATTTTAATAAACTTTACTAGACAATTCGTTTGTTTGAAAATTCCTTTGAACTGTGTTATTTGAGTAACAGAAAACATTAACAACAAAGAAACTTATGTTCAAACAATGTAGACTTACCTACTAAGTAGTACCTATAGACATCGTGTTATAAATTCATATTTTGTATAAATATATATAATGTCTTATCTTATGATAGATACGGCCGGGAATAATCCAGCGACACTTCGACCCTTGAGGATCTTTTGTGCCTACCCCATTTACACACTGGTCATCTCAGTGTGCAGGTTTCCTCACATGTTTACCTTCACCATTGAGCAGTCGGTAAATGTACGTAAGTCATCTATTAATACGAAAAACTCATTAGTACATGGAACTGCATGGTTTCGAACCCAGACCTCCCGCATGGGAGACCGGTGTCCTAGCCACTTTGCCACCGACGCCGATGTAATGTGAAGGACACAGACAGGGGGAAAAGGGGGAGAGTCACTAAAAACAGACATATTTTTTAATTCCAATTGTTTGTAAATAAGTATTTAAACCTTAAATTATAAAACTCTAACGCCGCTGTAAGGGGTATACAATAAGTTGCAACAAGGGCTTCCTTAAGTCTCGTGTCATCTCTATCTGGTGCTGTGGCGTAGAAAGGGATAGCTTGAATTTTAATGAAGACTTAACGTTTCATTCAACTACCAGGTATTCCGAGATATTACAGTTTGACAAGATTTGGAGCTGATCTCTTGATTCTGATAGAGTTTGATTACAACCTATATAAGTTTCTATAAAGAAATCGTGTCGAAATATGGTGTATCAGGCTTATGATTATGTTGTCTCCTGAACAATTTACTGAAATTTACATTCAGATAATTTTGTTCTCCGGTACCGTTCATATTTATGTATAAAAACATTTGCCGCAAAAGCTAGAACATTTTAGTAACTATCAATAATTCAACTTACAGTATAATGATATCCTAATGAATCAAATTAACAACCTTTATCTCATAATTCCAGAAAATTTACAATATTTTTTTATTGTTATCGGAGAGCAGAGGCTTTTCGATTCGCTGCTAACCGTGAGGACTAAGATGGAGTACTTCATGTGCCGGAAATTACGCTGGCCCTCTTACCCTTCAAACCGAAACACAGAAACGCAAGCATTTCTGCTCTGCGGCAGAAAGGTACTGGTAAGTATGCGAGTACGGATGGACACACAAGTGAAAGGCCGGGTAGCTAGTAACGCACTCATGCTTTATTGGAAGCAAACCTCATAGGTGTGCTGGCGCAGCACGCACACATATACACCAATTCCTCCACCTAGCTTGACAACTACAGAATTAAACTAAGCTAACTATCAAAAAAATGGTTTGTAATTGACCTTGGGACGATTACGCTTCAACCGTGATACCCCAGAGGGTAAGTTCTCTTCGTCGCCTTCGATGGCTTCGTAGAACTCTTCGTCATCGGTCTTATCTGAGGTTACAGGAGTTTCTTGGCGTTCGCTCTCAATATCCTCTGAAGGTAAGGCAGGCGCGGCTTCAACTGCTTCATCACCTTCCTCTCTCTCTATGCCCCTTGTCTCGTCATTTGACGCTGACGACGACACCATTGACGGAGCCTGCTGCGAAGGCACCAACGACGTAACCAGCGGTGGAGGCGGTGACGGCATAGGTGTTTGAGCTGGCGGCGTCTTCGGCGGCGGAGGTGGCGACGGCATCGGCGGCGGAGGCGGTGAGTATAACTCTCGTTCGTTTACCTCATAGTCCCAGTGGTTCAGGTTCGTATCCGTCCCTTTATACACTATAATTTGGTTTTTATGTTTTTTTGTACATATTAAAGTAAAACTGTCTTTAACTATATATAACACATTCCCTAATCTCTTAGTAATAATTCCTCTACACCATGAAAAATTGTTTTTACTAACGAATTTTTTATACAGTACACGGTCACCGGCCGTAAAAGTCGGTGCTTGTTTCCTCTTTAATGCCTTATTCTGCGAACACTGTTTATTTCGGACAGCATTAGATAATGCCGGTGACGAGGGTGGGGGCGACGACGATGTAGGGTTAAAAAGATCTAAACGTGATCTAAGTTTTCGACCGTATACCAATTGGGCGGGTGAAAATCCTGTGGTAGAATGGACAGAATTTCTGTAGTCTAAAAGATATTTTAACAGTCTCATTTTACTTTCCTTAGCATTACGACTTGATAAAATGCTTGATTTTATGCCTTTTTTAACTACCTTGACGTAACTTTCCGCCTGGCCGTTACTGGCGGGGTGATAGGCGGGTGACGTCATGTGTGTGATTCCGTTTAAATCACAAAATCTTTTAAATTCTTGGGAACAAAATGATGTGCCATTGTCACTCACCAGAGTTTGAGGTAACCCGAACCTTGACATAAAATCACATAACTTTTCTATCACTGCGACAGATGTAGTAGTAGTGTTCATATCGTACACCTCAACCCATTTAGTGTGCGCGTCCACTACCACTAGATACATATGGCCATTGATAGGACCCAGTAGATCTATGTGTATTCTATAGAAAGCGTGCGGCGGGTGCTCCCAGTGCGCGAGCGGAGCCCGGGGGGGCGACGACCGCAGTTGTAAACAAACCTCACATGACCCTATCATTCTTTCCAAAGCTTCGTCCACACCAGGAAACCAAAACCGAGATCGAGCTTCGGCTTTTGTTTTCACTATACCTAAATGTGAAGTATGAAGTTCTGATAAAATTCGTTGTCGCAATGACTCTGGAATTACGACCTTATACCCTCTCATAATACAGCCATTTTCATAAGCTAACTGCGTTCTACACAAATGGTAAGGTTTCAACCGAACGTCTACGATTTTATTTGGCCAACCATTCATAATGTAGTTCGTTACCTGTCTCAATAACACATCTTTATGTGTTTCGTCTCGCAATTCTGTTAGCGACACAGGTAGGCTACCCTCTACAACGAAACAAACATACGTAGCACTATCACACTCTGCGTCAGCGCATCCCGTCTCCGCGGCTGCATTGCCGCCTGCGCCCGTGTGCGTGTGTGAAAGCGAGACCTCCGACTCGGGCGGTGGCGGCAGGCTGGCGCGAGAGAGATAGTCGGCGCTGTTATCAGCGCTTCGTACATACTCGATGCTGTAGTTATAGCCACTTAGAAATATCGCATACCTTTGCAATCTGTTAGCAGATACTTCCGGAATTCCTCGATGCGGCCCGAATATGGAAATCAAGGGTTTGTGATCTGTTCGCAAAATGAATGGTATCGACCTACCGTACAAGTATTGATGAAATCTACGAATTCCAAATACAATTGCTGTCGCCTCTTTTTGTATTTGCGAATATCGTTTTTCAGCCGCATTTAAAGTTCGCGAAGCAAATGAGATGGGTCTTTCGATCCCGTCTGTATCTATTTGCGATAACACGGCACCTAACCCTGTGGGTGACGCGTCATTAGTCAATATTAATTTAGCTTGAGGATTAAAATGCGCTAATACTTGATCGGACGATAAATTTTTTTTTATTTTATTGAATGCACTGTCATGGTTTCTATTCCAGTTCCATTTAACCTCTTTTCGCAGCAACTCGTACAAAGGACTAAGTACGGTCGACGCTCCCGGCACAAAGTTGCGGTAATAATTTACCAACCCTAAAAATGATTGAAGCTGATTAACATTAGTAGGTGTTGGTGCTTCCATTATCGCTTTAACTTTCTCTTGTGACTTATTTAGGCCCTGTTTATTTATGACATAGCCTAGATAGCTCACTTCGTCTTTGAAAAAAGCGCACTTACCTTTTTGCAAAGTGAACCCTGCGTCTTGTAATTTTTGTAAGACTGCATGTAGCCTATCTAGATGCTGATTTCTATCCTTCCCAGTTATTAACACGTCATCTAAGAGGCATAGAACCCCCTCCATTCCCGCCAGTACCGATTCCATAGCGCGTTGAAAAATAGCTGGCGCGCTTGCGAGGCCGAACACTAGACGCGTAAATTTAAATAATCCGCGGTGGGTGTTTATACACGTAATATCTTGTGAGTCATCAGCATCCGACAATAACAGCTGATTGTATGCCATAGACAAATCTAATTTTGAGTATTGTTGACCCCCATGCAACTTTGCAAACAATTCACTAACTGTAGGGAGGGGATATTGTTCTATAACAAGTTGTTTATTTATGCTGACTGAATAGTCTGCACACAGTCTAACTGAGCCGTTACGTTTTAAAACAGGCACAATTGGGGATGCATATTCAGAATGTTCGACTGGCTTCAAAACTCCTAAATCCACCAACCTGTCTAACTCTTTCTCAACTTTGTCACGCAAGGCGAAAGCGATAGGCCGCGCTTTAAAGAACATAGGCTTAACGTTATCTCGTAACGATAATTTGACTTTATATTTATTAAAAGTCCCCAGTTTGTCTGAAAATAGGTATGGATAAGTGGCCTGTAACCGTTCAATCGATTTATCGGTTTCCTGGAAAAAATTGACAGATGTTAACTCCAGTTTAAACTGCGAAATGAAATCTCTGCCGAGAAGCGGCGGGCCTCCGTCGCGCACCACGAACACGTCCAGCGCCCGAGTACGTCCCGCGAACGTTACGGGTAGACGCACCATACCTAAACAAACTATCTTGCCCCCGGTATAACTCGCAAGCCGTTTTTTAGATGGTGACAATGGCACGTCAATAAAATGCGACTCATATGTGTTTTGTGATATGACAGTGACGGCGGATCCGCTATCGATTTCGAATTTAATTTGTAAACCTTTTATAGACACTGTTTCTACCATAGGTTCACCCCTCACTGAACGAATATTAAACAACTCACCGTCGTCGTCATCGCCCTCGCCAGCGACGTCCGTTTCTACGTAGTTAACTTTTGTACACATTCTACGTAGATGACCTTTGACGTTGCACTTTTTACACGTATAACTAGCGAAACGACACTCTGAAGATTTGTGGTTCTTATAACCACATACACTGCACTTCCCTTTGCCCGAGTTTCCACTTTTCTCTATCTTGAAAAGTTGATCGGCCGACGACGGCGCGCCGGGGCCGGCGTTAGACGCGGTGGCGGCACCTGCTCGAGCGCAGCGCAAGTTCTCGGCGATGTCCACCGCTTTCGCCAGGGTGAGCTCCTGTATGTCCTGGGCGTAGAGTTTCTCCTTCTCCAGCCCGGGCAGCAACCCCATGATGAAGCGGTCCCGGAGCGCTTCTTCGACATTACTAAACTTGCAATGCGCCGTCAGTCCGCGTAGTCTCGCGGCCCACTGCGTGTGAGATTCACCGAGCTGCTGTGTGGCTGCAAAAAAATTATGACGCTCGCCGAATCCTACTCGTTTGGGAGTAAAGTGCGTATCCAGAAGACGTAGTATATCTTCATAGGGCACCTCCTGCAGGTCCTTGGGTAAAGCCAAGTCCGCTGCCAGCTTATACGTGCCCTCGGTGAGTGCGCTCAGCAAAATTGCCCGTCTTTTGGTTCCGGCTACATCCTTGGCACTGGTGATGTCGTTTGCAATAAACCACTGACTAAGCCTACTCTTGTACGTGTGCCAATTTTGGATTCCGTGGTCAAAACTTGTCAGAATCCCAAAATGACTCGACATATTTTTTATTTTAATTTTAGCGGTGGGTAAAAAATAAATGAATCGTCGCCACTGGTAAGTATGCGAGTACGGATGGACACACAAGTGAAAGGCCGGGTAGCTAGTAACGCACTCATGCTTTATTGGAAGCAAACCTCATAGGTGTGCTGGCGCAGCACGCACACATATACACCAGGTACCAACCCAGGCGATCCTGCACATCAGGATCTACCACTAACTTAATGTCACTTACCTTTCATTGATGTCCACCGACTTTGTTGAACTGCTGATCATTTCAAACTCTTCACCCAAATACGTGTCGACCGAACTGAATTAAACTATACACTGCTAATAAACAAATACCGAACTAATCAGAGAAATTGGATATATAAATTAGTTGAAACTAATGAACAGAGTTTAAAAATTAAATTAAAAGTTCACTCATTAATAGCGATAACAAGCGATAACCTCTGTAATGGTAGTTAAAAATGAGATTATTTTTATGGCTTTAACGATTTGGTGTTATCACAGTTATCAGCTACAGGCTTTCTGGTGCGCATTTATCGACGCTAATACAAGACTAACTCTGAAAATGTCAAAATAGCGAGCTCATTTCTTGAAGCTATTTCTACCAGGCAATCTTCAGGTGATGGAGTTAAAGAGTATGTCTCATTAAAGCGATTTTTAGACTAGAATGCAAATAGCTCTGAAAAATTAATTTTAATTTATTTATTAGGTAAACACAACAGATTACAACCAGAGAAATTACAGAAAAATCAATATAAAGTTATGAGTTAGGTCGTAACCCTTAACGTGTAAACACAGCATGGTTAGGAAGTAGAAAATTGATTGTTGTACAACATTGAGTTGGGAAAACAAAAAATACTAATGAATGTAATGATTAAAAAATATAACTATTGAAAAAGAAAAATAATAAAGTAAAGATTATAAAGTAGAAAAAAATGACAAAATGGCGAGCTTATTTCTTAAGAGATTTCTACCAGGCAACCTTCAGGAGTTTAAAAATTGGTCACGGCTCAGGGCTACATTAACTAGAGTGTCAAATTGTCTACTGTATCAGTATCAAATGGTCCAGTCTCAAAAAGTCCAGTGTCCTAGGACTAGTTCCACATTGTCTACTTCATTTTTAGACTAAAGGAGAACGGGCCTTCTGGGTGAGGCCATATCCATTTTCCAGTCACCAAAGTTGGCCGAAAAATACAACAGTTAAAATTAATATAAGTTTAAGTCATGAAAGTGTTCCACGCAGCGCGAGAACCATTTTATAGTGTGAATTGTGAACCGCGATTTGGATACACGTCTTTGTTGAGATCTGTCGCCATTGTGGCTGTTTGGGAGTCACTTATACCCAATTTCCAGTCACTAAAATTAACAGCAACCGTAATACAGATAATACGAGAATACATTTTAAAAAGTGGCATTAATATAAATAACTTTATTTAATAAAAATTGTATCTGTCATCAGGCCTCGTTTTGCGCCCATTTTCCTTTATCATATGGAAAAAAAAACGTATGTACGGCCTCTGGCTAAAGTAAAGTATACCATCTGACAATTCAAATTTTAAGTCTATGGCGAAAGCATTAAGGTTCATTTTAGATTGCAGAAATTTGTCAAATGGTATAAATTAGCTAGAGGCCCACTGTACAGGAAAAAAGCAAACACATGCTGATAAAATTCCCTAATTATCCTAACAATGAAAAAACAAAGCCTACCTTTCCCGGGGTAGATACACCAACGTGGTAGGCATACAATATTGAAGAGCAGGGGGGGAGGAGATGGAGGGGATGAAGGGATACAACACGCGCCCTCCATCCCTTCTAATTAAATCGGCTAATAAGGAAATTGTTGGCAAGTTCGTCCGTACAGAGCAGGGTCCACCCGCCTTAACTTGTAGGGAACCACAGTGTCCTACGTAGCGTAGGCATAAGCTGGCGCGGAAGCGGACGAGGTTGCACTTTTTGGAATTCTATCCAAAGGTGATGAAGAGTGCTATTTTTATATCAATAGAAATCTATTCTTCGGTTACCTTTTCTACTGCAATGTGCGTAAACGCCTTAAAAGGTAGATAGGTACCGGCATGGGAAAATGTCTAGCAATAGGAGATAATCCTGCAATGTTTTAACACTAGAGGCGCCACTAGCACAGTTAAAAAAACATTCAAACATACAACGTACGTGTACGACTTAAAGATGATTTTGTTCTAAACATAACAACCTAAATTTATTGAAAAAAGCGGTCCCAAACCCAGGGCTTTTCAATAAAAAAGCGTAGTAGGTCGAATTTCTCTTTTTATTTGAATCATAATTTTTAACTCCATTAATCCACGAACACTACACTAAACCGCGTTTTACTTTAACGGTGGCGCCATCTAGTGGCGATCGGGGTACAACATTGGACAGCTTTCAATGACAATAATTTGATAAATAAATAATGATTATTTTGATTAATATTGGATGATTTTACAAGATTTTTGTTTAATAAACTTTAAATTAGCACATGAAGCCAAATATCAACATGCACCTTTCCATCAAATTCCTTCAGACTCGCGCCACGCTGTTTGAACAGATTTTTTAGGTATGCTATTTTGAAATGTAGTAAGTAGTAGTAAGTAAATAATTTTACTATAGCTTTGAGAAATTAAATTAATCAAAATAACGAGAAATTTGCTCCATCTACGGAACGCTTTGCGTTTTATGTCCTATTCAGTGTTGCTCATTTACATCGCCAAAACGGTGGGTGAAATTTTAACCTAAGTGTTTCTGAGAAGCTGTTTGAAGCAGATGTTAAACTTTGTAATGTGAGGACCGACAGTCTAGGAAATTCTTTTGAGACTAGACACTGCAATTTTGTTGTAATGTGTCTAAAAAGGGAGATAGAATATAAAATGTTTTAAATTATGCTCTACGCCATATTTTTATTGACTACTAAACCCGCATTTGACCTCGATCTCGCCTGATGGTAAGCGACGATGAGGTCGACGATGGAGCATGCGGGTCCAGTAAATGCCTATTCACTCTGGCCTTGAAGATCCCAAGGTTGTAGGTTTCGGGAAATACAGACGCCGGCAGTATGTTCCATTCCTTAGCCGTTCGCATAATGAACGAAGAAGCAAATCGCTTCGTACGAACAGATGATGAATTTAGACTACAGTTTATTTTATTTATTTATTCAACCAGAAACTAACTTAAAACTCTACAAAATTGCTGCAATAACGTCCACTGTGGAAAATAAAACATTGAGAAGAAAATTCCTGTGTAGAAGTACATTATCAACTCAACATCTCGTAGGTAAAGATGAAAGGAACGAAGTAAACACTGTGTATGACAGAGGGAAATCGCGTCGAGGAGGAAATGGAAAGAAGTTGGAAAGGGTCGATTCTGGATAGCGGTTCGCCGAAATGAATAACCATTCGAGTAAATGGAGTTTTGAATGGCGTTCGCGAACTGAGGGCGGGAAATCTAAAATTTCTCATTTTTCCTCGACGTATACATATCGTTCAGAAACTCTTTGAAATATGGACGCGGGGAATATCGCCTTTCTGAATTATTTCCTAATAAAAAAAACTGCAGATGGATATTGAATGTATTCGTTTATTTACCTAATAATAATAGATGCACGTATCATTATTTGAGTACAGTCCGTCAAAAAAAAGAGTACATTTTTTTCTCTTTAATTATGGCCCCTGCTAGTGTACACACTGCAATTTGGCCAATGGCCGTGTTAGAATCTTAAAAATCACTCGAACGGTTTGGCGTCTGTTTTAAAAAAACAGTTTACCAACGTCGAGTTTAAGGGAGAGTCGTATGCATCAGGAATGTCTATTGTCTTGCATTCCAAGTACAATTGGAGGTTAGGTTGACGAATTCACGTCATCTGTAGTTTTTCACTCCCGTTTCACTGTCTTATATAACGTTCACTTATAACGGACGATTTTTAAGTAAAATACACTAGTTTTACGAAAAAAATACCACTGTAAACCGTTTTTAAACAATACGCCATGACAGCATGATACCTCAACATAACCTACCAGAGTACAAATTAAATAATGGCAACATCTATACAGAAATATTATGGAAATGTCATTATGATTTGACATCAATGTATGGAAAGTTGCCACTGAAAAAAATATGAAAAAATGAAAATGAAAAAGTTTATTTACTTACAAAAAAAGGCCCTCCGACTTACAAACTAGGTCGAAAACCTGTATCTTGTAAGTCGGGATTCCGTCGCACTTTCTGTGCAAGCAAATTACAAATTATATTCTTAACCTAAAAGGAATTTGGAAAATTTAATCATAAAGGAATTTAGTAAAGATAATGGTAAGAGTGAGTATGGGTGGGGGTGTGTTAGGATGTGTGGGAGTGTGTAATGATGTACGTGTACATATGTAGTGTAGGGTGAGTGGGTGTGTGAGTGTGGGAAGTTAAGTTAAGTAAATTATTTAATTTCTACTCTTTTTTGACGGAGTGTAAGTATAATTTCATAAACATTTAAATGTTATTCATATATTAGTTATTACGCACCAAGGTTGTTGGATGTTTAAAACTTGTTTTATTTATTCAAGTGTTTCCGATATAGCCTAATAGCGTTCACAATTATTTACTTTCGGAACAGTTCTGACCTACTTTTAAAACTCGTAACTCAACCTAAAAACAAGACTGTGTGTACAGTTTATTAAATCTATTAGAGTTATATTATAATACCCACCGTAATTTTTATATATCAGACCGACAGTGTTCATAGATTTTAATATTACAGAGTAGACGAACCCAACAGCGAGCATGCGAGAAACGACGAATTACTGTAGAGGAAGCAAGAGAGGCATGCTAAGATTCGTGGCGCTCCATTCGCTCTGCCTACCCCGCAAGGGATATAGCGTAAAGTTTTTCCAAAAAACCAGTTCTGTATGGCTCACTGCACTGCACTTAAATCCAGACCGAATCCAAAGAAATCTATTTTTCGGTTTTCTAGATTATCTAGATTTCTAAGGCTTCGGACCCTTACCATTTCAAAATCGCTGCAGTGTGCTGAAGGCGTTCATCCGCTCATCTCTTGCGCCCGCCATTACTTATCACCGTGGTCGCAACCTCGCTGCACTAGTGCTTACCTGAAACAAATTACAGACAGTTAGTACCGACGCCTCACCTTTAATCAAGTTACGAAGACCAAAGTTCGTGTGGAAAAATAGCTTGGTGCCAACTTAGGGAGTAATAATGGGAGTCACGAATCTCTGACCTGAATTTTTATGTTCCGTAGTTTTCAGTTCCTCTAGTTCTATTAACTTAAAACGAGTTCCTGGGCAATAGGACGTATGCCATTGATTTCCTTATTTCATACACGGTTTGTGAATCTACACTCAGCGGAGTACCATGTCCTATGGGAACAAGAATTACTCAAGCTAATTATATGTGCAGGTTTCCTCACGATGTTTTCCTTCACCGATAGAACAGAAGGTAAATGTATAGGTACATAGGTCATCCGTAACGTACCTGGTTTCGTACCCAGACCTCCCGCATAGAAGTCTGGAGTCCTAGCCACTAAGCCCCCGACGCTTAAATTTCAGTTTGGTCGGTATAAAAATGTATCGCAAAATTGCAACATAACTTAATATAAAGAGAACAAATAGCTGCTTTACCCCTCTGCCTAACCCTAGACTGAATTGACGCAGATGTGCCTACCGGCCTCTAATAACCAGGTCAATTCTAGTGACCCTGGCGTTTCGCAGACTCACCCACCGACATTAGTACTTGTCCAAACGGCTTTGTCAGGCAAATAGGGGCAGGCACAATGCCTAGGAGTTTCAGAAGCCTAGGTAATCTACTTACTAACCTATAACAGTCGCAGTATCTATTCTTTTAGATGCCACTACGGCTACAAGAAGGTCAAACAAAATCTCTTATATTTTATTTGTGACGACACATGGACTACACGTGGGCATAGAAGAGGGTCAAAACCTTGAGAGAACCCTAGAGGATCTATTCTAGGACCAAAGATATAATGTTAATATAGGCTATATAGGTCAAATGTCTCGAGGTTCTCTGGGACGATGGAAATTACATGGCGTATGAGTATGACATTATGGTGAAGATTTTGGTGGAATCTCTCCGCTGCTAGTCGGTGATATCCTCTGTTGAAATATTGAATAGAAAACACACCTAATGGAACCCAACATGTGAAAACTGACTGGAAATTCTTATTAAACACTCGTGTAAAAGCTATATAAAATCAGCTTCGCCGTAATTGGGTTGCTTGCTTCTCGTATGGTTAGTGGCCAACCCATTTGTCAGAGTCGTTCAGGCCGCCCGTAAGCCTCTGACATGGCTTAACGACTGATGTCGAACGACAACAACCGGGACCGACTGCATAACGTGCTCTCCGAGGCACGGAGGAGCTCAGATGAAATATGCCACAAGCGGTCACCCATCCTGGTACCGACCGCGCCAACGTCTCTTAACCTGCACGATCACTTTCGAACCGTGCCCGCAATTAGGCTAGGAGTTATTGGGAAAAAGGAACAATGAACTCCAACCAAAAAGTACAAATTATAAAAAATGAATTTTATTTTAATCTCATTAACGCAGGAAACAGCGACATGATAAGCCAGATATAATCGAACTTGTTAATTTAAATGTTTTTGTAATAAAACTGCACCAATCTGTTTGGTAATTAAATATAACGAGATATATAACCACAATTAACCACAGCACAGTTAAAAACACTCATTAAGATAAATGTAACAACATGCGATATTATTCAAAATACAACAAATATTATGTATGGAGCCTAAAACACCTATTGAATGACTACTAACGAACAATTATATCGAAACGGGTAACTTATAACGGGTGCCTATAACGTATTTTTCGAAGACTTACATACATTCACCGACTGCTCTAACGGTGAAGGAAAACATCGTGAGGAAACCTGCACACAAAGATCCTAGAGGGTCGAAGTGCCGCTGGGTTATTCCCGGCCCCCTGTCATAAGATAAGATAACGAAACAGGTAAGTCTACGAAGTATCTAACAGTGGAATAAATAGCCGGAGTCGGGCTTAGGAGTGATAATATTTAATGATCTGATTAATAGAGTGCTCATAGATTTTAACAACCTTCCGCTTAAAATGTTTATAATTAAAAACATAAAGAGCACGCATTGAGCACAACAGCACTTAGTGACGAGCATACCTTAAGACTGGTCAAGACGAACGAATGACTGTAGAGGACACAAAAGAGGACTACCAAGATAGAGTTTCGTAGCACTTCATTCTTCCTGCCTACCCAGCTAGAGACACGAAACACATAAACCAAGTAAACTAAACATAAATCCTCACAAAAGAACACGAAAACTTCGTCCAGGTAAGGTTGTCCCACCGATTCACATCGACACAAACTTTCGCCGTCACTTCCGAACGATCCAAATCGTCGCGACCTTGAGCCGCCGCCCCGAAAGTTCGCAATGAAAGGGGAAAGTCGATGGCAATTTGGTTGCCAGCGATTACTGCACGCAACACCATGGCACTTGGAGTGCTTCCAACGCGTCCTATGTCAAGGACACCTCTGTTGCCGGAAGGTTTATCCGCTGTGGAGTTTATGTACGACGGCCGATACAATTTCGACTGTCCTTTGGATTTGTGCCAAATGTAAGATACGAGTATTAAATATGAGAAAATATCGTAGTAATTTACGCGTACGTCTGAAAGGTCAATGTGCTAGTGGACAATGATGAAAAAGTTGATATATGACTTAGACAAGACGATGAGGTAAGGCTGTAGAAGACAGTAAGTCAGTCGGTAAACCTGATACATCTTTTTGAGGGAAAAACAATTAAAGGATAAAAAGCATAGAAGAACCCCTTGTTGTTGTTAGTTAAAAGTCTATCTAAGAAGGGGTTGAGATTTGAAACAATGATATAGGACAAAATATTCTACTACGAATAGTAAATGGATTTAATACAAAATCCAATTCCAAATATGATCAACCTTGATTCCGAAAAATTCATTCATGAATTGAAGTTTTGGCAATATGACAAACTCTAGTTAGTAATCTATTTAGTAATAGGTTAAATTTACTTGAATGGCTCTTATACAACTCAATCTAGGCTAGAAACTAACTTTTTAAATGCCCTTATTAATTAGTGTACGCCTTTAGGCTAGTTCAGCGGAAAATTGGCCTTTATTCAAAGCTGTAGGTAGAGGCTTTACAGGTTTTAGGTTTTAGACGGCTCGTACATGCCAAGGCTTTCACCTTGTACCTTTAAAGTGGTTAAACCTTTAATGTTTCTATCTACAGTTTAAAAGTAAAAGCCACTTGACAACAGAGTCGAGTGTGTAACTGAGACCGGTGGTGTGACCTGTGACCTGGGTGAAGGTCAGGTGACCTGGATACGAGGCCCACACAGGGACGGGTTGGCAGGCTTCCATGGGATGCGCCGCGGGCCAGAGCTCTGCCCCGAATCTGAGAAACTAGGTCTGCCTCGGGTGTTTTACGAGTATTCTGTTCGTTGACAGCCGCTTTATTTGCCAGTAAGTTTACCCAGTATTTTAATGTTCATTTTATATTAGAACTTGGTTTACTTTAACTTACTTTGGTTCTAGCATACGAATATTTTCTTTGAGAATCAAATTAGTTTCTAGGTAACGTAGATACCGAAATATATGCAGCAGTAATAAGTTATATAAACCATAGAAACCCACGATGCATGTCTACAGACATTATATTCGTGACCGCTTGCCTATAATTTTCATGATTAATCAAAATTGCCTGCTCTAGTGAAATATTACCGCTGGCCTGCTCTGTCGGCAATGCACCTGCAGTTTGAGTTATAATTACCAAATTGTTAACTAACTAGCTGCATATAAAAGACATTCTTTCCGTGTCAAGTACATAAATATTATAACTTTAACATTTTTCATTTCTTCTCAGTCGCAATCCCCATTAATAAGTATCGTGATCATTCTATGGAAAATAACCACATACGACAACTTTCTTGACAGGTTTAATGGTATGGTTTTTCATTGCCTTCACCATTTCACCGAGCGGTTATCTCAGTGTGTAGGTTTCTTCACGATGTTTTCTTTCACCATTAAAACAGTCGGTAAATGTACCCTTAGTGTTAGTTGTGCACTATTCCGTGTTTCGTCGGATCGGATCGGAAGTATGAGTGAAAGATCCGATCCGATCCGGCCAAACACGGAGGGAGTAGTGCACAACCGCCCTTACCCTATGGCCCATACCTATCGTTCGTAAAACCAAAAAACTTAGTTTCCATTTACAATGAAACTTTTTTGATGTATCGACTGATAACATACTCGTATCTCGAAGCTTCTGGAAAACCTTTGAATTAAATCGAAGCATACGCAATGAAATAAAATAACCATAACCATTGGTCTATTTCTAGCCACTAATGAAACGCCCAGACAATTTGTCTGTCAACGTGTAATGTAAAGTGTAATTATGCTGTCGATTTATTCACCTATGACGACTCGTATTGACACAGTACTGACGGCGAGGCCAAGCATATAGCTCAAGTAATCAAGATCTAGAAAATGGGAAATGTAATACATGATAACTGGAAACAATCAGGTGAAGAGACTCCAAGTTCAACGATAACCGAGGGACAGAAGAAGACCACTCCCATAGCCTATAATAATCCAACCAGAACAAGTTTATATGTGAATGATAAGAAGCTAACTAACATGACAATATAGTTTAAATGTAATGTGTTTTAATCGAAAAACAACAGTGATGGCGATGGATTGGCCACATAATGAGAAGACAGGACTGCAATACAGCTCAAGATGCTTTTGAAAGGCAACTCCGTGGTAGAAGAAGGCCGGGACGACCAGTGCACAGCTGGAGTAGATCAGTAACAGCTGAACTAATGAGTGTAAGGCTCACATGGGAAGAAGTAAGGGAGGCGGCGCAGGATATGGAGAGATGCGTGGAGAATCACATCAACAGCCCTAAGCTCCATCCACCTGAAGATATACGAACTCGCCATACGCATTAAGTATTATAGTCGAAATCTTTGAACACCTAGTGATCTACCAAGGTTTCTGAGCCTTCTAAACGGTATATTTAAGGACGCAATTATAGCTACTTTACTTTCGGTACTGCGCAATAATATTGGAAAATTCGTTGTATAATTTATGGGTGTGTCAAAATCGATACGAATACGGACGACGAATGATACACAACTGTGAATTGATAGAGAGGCACCGCAAGAAAAAGAAGAACCTTAGAACCAGATACCCTTCTGTTCTATTCTACCTAAATAAACTACCCCGCAACATACGTAATTCACGTTCAAAACCTGGAACATAGCTGTAGACATAATGCATGCACTAAAACTAAAACGGTGCTATCTCTGAATTAACATACCGCAACTAGTAACGGGGCCAACCAGGCGGCGCACGCGAGCCCAGCCTAAAACTACTTTAAAATGTTCCAACACGCTTTTACTACTTTTACTACTCGCTTTGCGGCGATTAAAACGGGTAGTTAGGATCAGAGATAGTCTAGCTCACGTTGCAGGCTCTGGGTCAATCTCGAGCATTAGTCTTGTGGTAGATAGATTTACAATTGCCACCAATTCTTCTTCTAAGTCGTATTCCTCATTGCTGAGGGTCGTGATCATTCTAAGGATTTAAACACATAAGATCGACTCTCGTGGCAGATTTAATGGGGTGGTTTGCCATTGCCTTCCCCATTTCACACGCTGGTTATCTCAGAATGCAGGTTTCCTCACGATGTTTTCCTTCACCGTCAGAGCAGTCGGTAAATGTACGTACTCGTAAGTCTTTCTAAAAAGATCACAGATCACATTGATACATAGCATTGCCTGGTTTCGAACTCGGACCTCCCTTAGTCCGATGTCCTAGCCGCGACGCCACAGACGCTCCTAAAATAAGCTTAGTATAATTTTATTAAAAGTTTGGCGTCGATTTTTTAAATGTATATAAAGAGAGCAAACGAGGAAATGGGCCACCTGATGGTAAGTGATCACCGTCGCCCATAGACATCTCACTTCATTGTATTATTATTAGAGGGTTTTCGATGCGCTGCTAACCTTGAGGACTTCATTTTAAGTTAGACAGTCCTGTAGAGGTACCGTTGGGAACCTGTAGTTCCTCCTCCGCTGCCACAGCAGAATGGGAACCCCAGTCGTTTTGGTCCCCCATGCCACTGGAACCGGTTTCTACTTCTGCCAAGAGTGTGTGGCTAGCGTCTGCGCAGCCCTACCTACACACTAAACTCCACACGCGCAAGCGTCTGCTAATCTGATTTGATCTAACCTTGAGGACTTAGATGTAGTGCCTCATGTGCCGGTAATTACACTGGCTCTCTTACCCTTCAAACCGAAACATACAAATGCAAGCATTTCTGCTTTGCGACAGAATTAGATAAGAGGGTGGTACCAACCCAGGCGATCCAGCACATCAGCATCTACCTCCTGTAAAAATTCTGGGGTGTCCACTAAATCAAAAGCTAAAACGAAAAGGGTCGGCTCGTTTTTTTCTAATGCTAGAGGATGTGTGTAAGAGGATGACGTTTTGTTTAGCGAGGTTTTAATTTAGGGAGTGACAGCGCCAGAATCAGTCAGAAGAAAATGAAAGGAAATTGTCGACATGGTGAGAATTATAGGAGAGGATAGGCAGTTGCGTTCAAAGATGAATCTTATCTTATCTTATGACAGGGATAACCCCAGCGACACTTCGACCCTCAGGGATCTTTTGTGTCAAAGATGAATACTTTATTGTCTAGCTTGATACGACAGCATGTTTGTTTATGAGAGGTAATATGACCCTATGAGCATCACTTTTTATTAGGATTAGTAAATTTGGATAGAGACATATTCCTTTCAAAGGTTCATTGGTGTTTCCTGAATTTCTGGATTCGAAAATAAAGGAAGGCCCTTCCGTAAGTGTAGCTATATTCTAGAAATAAATTAAGGACGAAAGTCGGAGGAATTTCCTGTTTCTTACATCCAATTCTCATTTAACAAAGACCATTTCATTACAAACTCCCTCAAAGTTTCTTATTCAATTAATTTCAAGAATACATTTAATTATCCTTCCATGTCATTATCCGTACATAGGTATGCTTTCCTCGGCTTTCGACTCAACAATAATGAGGCTAATTACCTACACTCCAAGCCGAGAACTTTCATCTCGTGGTTCCTTTCCATTCCTTTCCTCATATTTTTTTTCATGGCCCATTTTCAGCGACACAAAAAGGTTTCTCACAAAGAGACCGAGCAGTCGACGGAGAATAATTCGGGACATTCAACACTTAATACAAAGTAATTACAGCCAGGCAATGGAAAGGGGAAATTAGTAGGGCAAATTAGCCATTCCGTGAGGGAACGGATAAGTTAGGGTAAAAGGTGGTATGCTCCGACCGTGTGTAAGGGTACTAATAAAAGAAACAAGTCTTACGTACCCAAACGCGAGGTCACGTTTGCATATTGGATTATAAAAATAGGTACTTTCGTTCAGACTTTTAAAGCCAAAGTAAAGAGCACCAGAATGAACAAAGAACCAACATGTAAATATAATTTATAAATAAAATTATTTATGACCCAATACTAAGTTTGTTAGGAGATTTGGTCTTAATAGAGTCCAAAATCGGAGGCTCAATGTTACTTTGAGTCAGCCCTCAATGACAGAAAAGGTGACATCGCCATGAAAAAAATATAGTTATCTTTCTTTAGAGAGTTGACTCTATTAACACTTGAGCCTCTCATTCTTTCCCTTAGTGACACTAACGAGGCTGACATGGTCGCCTTGTCATGTACCGAAACTTCTAAAACACAGTTTTTTAAAAAAAAATATGTTTTTAAAATAAGCTGCGCTATCACAGAGAGACGTAAGCGCAGACAATAGCGATAAACTTACACTTGGAGTAGGTTATCTACGACTAGACGATAAAAACGGAGAAATAATTTGTTTATTTACATATTTCATAATGACACTAATGTCTTCTCATCTGCTTAATGTGTGCCTTGAGTAAACTCAGCGAGCAACATTCAGAGAAATAAAGCCGAAAACCTTGCACAATCACACAAGAAACCAGAAAGCCCTATAAAATGCAAATCCCGTCACACAATACCGAAACATATGTAGCCTCAGGGAGAATAAGTAGAAATGTACAGCTCAGCCGCTAAACCCTCTATCGGATGGCAGACGTAAAAAGACGTCAAAAAACATGTTGAATGGAACTCTGGAACACGGGCGGGAATGGCGGTAATCCGCCGACTCACGCTTCGAGCCACGTCGCCACAACATCGCATAAATACGATGCCGATACGATACGATGCCAATAGCCAAGTCCTCTTAAGGATACATAGCAGCCTGTTAACGGATTTAAAGTACGATTGGGTGAAGCTCCAACTTCGATTCAATTTGACGAGTTTCGATTCGGTTTGGCGAGTTTCGATTAGATTTGACGAGTTTTGATTCGATTTAGCGACTTGTTTAATTTGATACTTTGATCAATTGGAACCAGGTGTATATCTTCAGTTTGTTTGATTTCTTCGTAATGTTCATTATTATCATTCATATTATCAATGAATCGGTGATTTCTTTGCTTTGACGTAAACCATGTTGGTTGACGAGAACTAACTGTATTCTTTCAGATACCTACATAAAAATAAAATAAAAAAGTTCGGACTGACAGTGTGGTTTTATAAGCGTAGCTGTAATTTCATACAAGTTCCATATCTAAATAAATTATTCATACCTGTAAAGTAGACACATTTGAGTTCCCGACCCCACTTACAGTCCACACCTCCAATGAAGTAGGTGCCATCAATAGCTAACTATATTCTTCACTCATTTCCAACATTAATATAGGTCACTATTTATATTTCAGATAATTTTCCCTGAACTTAGTATTACAGGAGGCGCTGATTTACTTAAAGGAGGTACGTGAGCTTTTAGTAAAACATTCGGGCCTTAAAAACTTCGGTGTGCTTTGTAGTAAGACAGAGATTTTACCCAATACCCGAACGTGTATCTAAGAGATCACTCACTGTAACGGAAGTTAAGCTATTGCACAGTCACGAACTATTATTGTACAATCAATATGTTATCATAACATAGAAATGTTGATAATAAAGAACTTATGTGATAACAAAACGGTAACCATCTTTTCAGACGTTTTACGTCTGTGACGAATCCCTTTCTATAAAAAGGAAACGACATCTATCTGTCCATCTGTTACTCAAACAAGCATGATCGAATGGGTTTGGAAGAAAGGCTCAGATTACATGTCTAGGTCTAAATTTAGATATTTACCGCGGAATAACATAAGTTTTTCAAAGAAAATTGGAACAGAGAGAAAAATAGCAAAAGGAGAAGAATGGATTTGTGAGATAGAATCAGATTAAATGTCTACGACTAAATTTAGACTACTACTTACCGCGGAACAACATAAGTTTCCCAAAGAAAAATTGGAAAAGAAATGAAAATAGCAGAAGGGGATACTTATAATCTGGTTTAAAGAGAATTTAAATAATGGCTGGCTAGTTTCTATACAAAGACGTCAAATGACAATGACATGTACATACAATTTCTATAAAAGTTACCATTATTTAGGTAAATTTTACTTTTTTTGAAATTAAAAAAGAAGTATACAAGGATACAATACATGCAGCACAGAACATCCGGTGTGCTACAGTGCCAAAAAGGGTACACCAGCTCAGCATAATGCTGAGGCAAGCCACAGCGCTGATTTTCAGCTGGCCCCTCAGTGACTGCACGGACGAAGAAAGCAACAGTGTGTGCGCGTTGTGTTGTATGAATGTGTACAAACACGTTCAAATTAATTTTTGAATCAAATTTTGAATGTAATGGTACCTTCACTATGTAATGTAAACATTGAAAACAATACTTTCCATAACAATGAAGTAAAACTCATTGTTACAAATTATTCCATCAATAATGTCACAACAACAATTTATTACTAACATTTTATTATTTATTACTAGCGTGTAAGGAAGGGCATGATGATTGTACATAAAATCTGACACTTTTTGATCAGAAAACTGTCTTTCCACATCGGCCTTCAGTCGCGCTTTCAATTTTCTAATAATTCGATTTGAACGAAATTTTTAGTAAAAAAAATTATGGACTGACATAATCGGTGATAAATTGATAATATAAATAAGTTTGAGTTGAACACAAAAGATGCCAATGGGTCGAAGGGTCGTTGGGACTCCCGGCCACCATTCTAAGATAAGATAAGGTATACCTAGTCTATTTGAGTTGATAAATGTTATAAAAACGTACGTCTATATAACGTATTCTCCCCGTACAGGCACAGATTTTGATAGCAAATCGATTTAGTGATATATTTTTTCATAATACTTTTCAACTCTCGTCAAACATACTGTAATGGCCATACCACACGGCCGTACGTTTTGTGACGTGGTGCAAATAGAACAAGAAGCAGACAAAGGAATTGTAAGCCGAGTTCCAGATTCCAAACGTAATTTCTTAGAGTGTATATTCGTTCTACATTGTACTGTCCTGATGTTCTACTATATTGCTTTTACAATAACAACACATAGAACTGCACCTCGGTGGAGATAGTAGGTAGTCGGACACTAAAGCGGGAAGTCCAGGTTTGATGCCCAGGTCACGCCTGTTACTAAAGAGTTATTACAAACGTAGCGGTGATGAAAAATACCGTGAAGAAAACACCGTGTTTCAAAAACATGTGCCTATTCAAAAACATACTTTGTACGTAAATTGAATTTGAAGTTCGTTTTCAAGAAAACAGAAGGCATTTGGGTCGTATTCAATGTTTCAGGTTGTAACAATATATTATGTTACCTCATCGTGTCTGTGGATCCTATTCCCTCACAACCCCTAAACGTGATTGTGTTAGGTTTTGATATAGGGCACCGTGTAGGCGGTGTAGACAACTGTATAACTTATAAGTTATTCACACCCCAACTACGATTAGAACAGACAGGCAGGCTGAAATAACATTACCAAATTGAAGACGCAAACGGTTGGAAACGACAAAAAGATAATGGATAAAAGGAAACGATAAAGAATAACGAAAAGGAATAAAAGATAAAGGAAGAGCCTAAATCCCGCGACACAGGGTATCCTAGTGCGGGATTTAGAACATCAACCACTCTTGTATTAATTTAAGTTGCAAAATAAATTTATTTGTATTTGTATAAAGATTTGGTATAGTGTATAGGTTCAAACACACCAAACAGGATAAAAACGGATCAGAACAATGTCCGGATCTTCATCAGGATTTTCAATCAGGATCTATATCCAATCATAAAACAAGTTTGAATACTATATATATTGATAATGTAGGTACTAAGGAACATGACTCATGTTCGAGACATGAGTTAGCAGTAACCTGGCTCTGAAGCGATGTTTGCCAACAAAAAGAAAATTATGTTTCGATGGCTATAGCCATGGAAGAAAGAAAAAATTTAGTCCCCTCCCCAGTCGTTCCTATCTTCATGGCTATAGCTATGCACATAAAACCACGACGACTCGTGGTCACTCCACCACATGCTTCAAGATAGTAGAGAACGGGACAATTTTATACGGGTTTTTACCGCGTACGATATGGGAGGCTATTGTCCTCCGTTTGTACTGACTGGTACATCTGGTGCTCTGGTACGTTGTGCTAACGAGCCACATATTATTTGTATACATTAGAAATAAAATACTGTATCAATTTTATATATCTACTGACATGTCTAAGCGTGCTGTAAGTACCAAAATATCTGTATGATAAGATCTGTATGTAACTCATGATTATGAATGAATAAATGAATTATGAATTATTATGCATGAATAAATGAATTATGAATTATTATGAAAGATGAAAATAAATGAAATGAAGTTTCTATTCACTGACATATACCACATTGTTTTGTTTCGAAGCGCGACGATATCGTGGCTGTAGCAGGCTCGACCTGGACTCGCCTAGCCCAAGACAGGGAAAATTGGCGAATGATGAAGGAGGCCTATATCCTTCAATGGATGCCCCCATGAAACAAAAATTATTTTTTAGCATGTTAACTTTATATATTTTTCTTCGTTATAATCTTTGCACATACAATATTGTAAAATAGCAGAAATAAAGGCTTATTTTATTTGTTTATAAGTTAACAAAGAACAGGAGCTGTTTATCATTCATTTTCCTTCCCATAGCCACAGTTATCTAAAAGATCAAGATTGAGTCTAGAATTTGAGTCTTTGAGCCCCATAAAAGACGACGTCAATGTTGCCACTTCAGACTTGTAATTACAAGGAACCCCGCATGGACCAGACCGTGATGATGAAGTAAACAGAATTGACAATAGGATAATATGACGGATCTAGTCTCATGAGATGGAATAGGGAACTAATCATAGTTCTAAACGTCAGGTGTTCGGATTCACACACAGGCGCGGCAACAGCAGATCAAACGAGTTCGATCGCTCGTTCAGTTCGCGGCGGTATCTGCGGCCGCGACCTTCAGTCGGATATGTGCTAATCGCCCAGTTTTAGTGATATCACACATTGTTTCATAGCATACTGCGAGTGGATTGAATATTCTAGTTTTACAGCTGATTTTTCGAAGCAAACGATCGAATGTGACCATCCAATATCAGTGTATTTTTTTTTGTTATCATTTTAACATCGAGGACGTTCCTAAGTTCGCTAAAGAAGTGGCACTTTCAATGTACCTACGTAGTTAAAGCCCGGTGAATGTTTTACCACTAGAGGCGCCACTAGCACAGATACAAACCATCAAAAATACGACGTACGTGTACAACTTAAAGATGATTTTGTTCTCAACATTACATAACCTAAATTTATTGCGTTCAATGACAATAATTTGATAAATAAATAATGATTATTTTGATTAATATTTGATGATTTTACAAGATTTTTGTTTAATAAACTTTAAATTAGCATATAAAGCCAAAAATCTCAACATGTAGTAGGTACGTACCTTTCCACCAAATTCCTTCAGACTCGCGCCACGCTGTTTTAACAGTTTTTTTAGTTCTCTATTTTGAAATAGCCATATGATGCCATGATATCATCACAATTTCACTATAGCTTTGTAAAATTAAATTAAATTAATCCAAATAACGAGAAATTTGTGATATCTTCAAAAATGACGTTTCGTTTTGCTTTTCTGTTTACGGAGCGTGCTCGTGGCTCCATCTACGCAACGCTTTGCGTTTTATGTCCTATTCTAAGATCTACCTACAGTAGAAGACACATTCACGATCAAACGTAGTGATTAGGATAGGCACGAAAGTCAGATGGTTCTAGACCACTTCTAAGACACTGAAAAATCGGTCGATGATTGCGGTGCGACCTCAAAATAACCCAGATAATAATTCTAATAATAGTTGCGTCCAGATTATATTATTAGCGTCACAGTCGACAAATGCAAAGTTAAACAAGATAGCCGGTTGACTCACTGATTGTCATTTGACACACGAAGTGCTAAAGGCAAATGCATTGTGTCACAGACAATATGCAATTGTCTCCGGGCAATTGATCGCAGCACTTCCCACATTGTTATCTAGTTCGCTCGACGTGAAACGAATCTTCGATTAAACTCGATAACGTATGAGATCTCCATTGCTTTTAACATCATTTTCCTCTTTTGCTGTTGAGCTCGTAGGAGTTTCTATTATAAGAGCGCGTTCCTAAACTAGTTGAAATAATTCACGTTGACAACTGTTATTGTCTGTTTTCCATTACCGCGTAAACAACTGAAAATTATCAAACTTTTGTTTGATACAAGTAATGGAATGTGTACAACTGTCAACGTGAAATTTCAACTGGTTTTGGAACGCACTCTTAATACTAAAATCATTATTAAAATAATACCTACCACAGAAGTTGACAGAAGCCTGTCAAATTGGTCGACTAAATCATTAAATACAAATACAAATCCATTTATTGCTCACACACAAAAGACAGAGAAGAAAACACACACATAGGTAGAATATTTACACTTTACATAAATTTTTGTGGCAATGGGAAATCAGGTTCAGCTTTATGCTATGAATATACTCCATAGTGCTGGTCTTCAACCTGTCCCTACGCAATAATTAACGACTGAATTCAGTCAAGGTGCTTACACTTATCAATTGTCATCTGTTAGAATCGCTGATTTCATTAGGCTGAATAGACGAATACTGTTGCCTTGTTTAAAAAAACGACCCGTCATTCGAATGGAAGACGTTGCTTTTGGTGTTTCATTCTTGTTAATTTCGAAAAATGTTGTAATGCCCTAAATATTGAATATAATTGCATAAAAACGTATATGGCTTATTCTTTAATACATCAAAAATACCCTCAACAATAAATATTTTTAAAAATCCATTCTATTTAAGTACCTAAATCCATGCATAATTTAGAATTTACATTTGCAAAGATGACCTTCCTTGTTCCGCCAGCAAAGCGGCCTAACCTACAAATTGCGAATTCAGTGCACACCCATAATGCGTTCATTTCAGATTTCTAGAAAACATTACCAACCGTTGAGCACCCTTAAATAAATAACAAAACAAACCGTAATGCCATTAAATACGAATGTCGCAGGTCACAACTGAAACGCGAATACAAAATGGCGGTAATCGCGTAATGGCGGACTGTTGTACGAATTGTGACATCACGGGCTCCGGCTTGATTTAATGGGCGGCGATGGCGATGTGATTTGAATTAAATAAAAACCCATCAAATACATTTCTGTAAAAAGAGGCCAAGTCTCGTGTTGGCCGTTTGGCCATAAAAAGTAGTAAGATCTGATGTACAGCTAAGTCTGCGGTATTCGTTTGTATTATGAATTAGGGACTTTAATTTTAATCATAGAAAACTAAATATCGTTGATGTATCAATTTCATTAAGTATTCTTATCTCAATTAAAATACTGTGTGACTTGGCTGTTGCGCAGGAGTGCAAGAACTCATCATAATATTCTGCTCAATCTACAAAAGTCAAGGGCTCAATTAATCAATCAATCAATCATTTGTCATCATTTATTTTTTCAGTGTACGTAGTGCACTAATTGATATAGGATTCTCCGTATTCTAGTGTGGTCAAGCCTATATAGCTCTTTCAACAGAGTGACAAGTCTTTTCGATCGAGTTTATTTTGTTATAAATATTATATAACAAAATGTATATAGGTTCTACTCAAATGAGTAGAACCTATTCAAGGATCCGCCAAACTGAGTATAACGTAGGCCTGTTTACCGCCCTAATTGCTGCACTGTGGTTTTACACTCCTGCGTAACGGCCAAGTCACGAAAATTAAAAAAAAAAAAAGAAAAAAAAAAGATTTTTATTTATTTTAATTTTAATTGAGTGTGAAAGAAAGTGGCGAAGTGGGGGGAAGTTCAAGTTCATTTATTTCAATAATTGTGTTTGAAAGTACATTAAAAGGGGGGAAATGATGACTGAAAAAAATGGAAATCAATTTAAATAATTGCTTTGTGATTATTTCTGAAGAAATTTAAAAATATTCCCCAAGTTATTTAGGTTATAAGTGGTGACACGAGAAAATATTATGATTGGTTCGCTTCAAAACAACAGAAATCTCATTTTCTCCCTTGTTTACTGACGAAAGCCATCGAAATCTTGAAACACTTGCCAAGCACCCCTCAGGCGCCATCAAACGGAGAGGCAGACATTCTCGTTAATTTGAAGAGGACCTATCACAGGCTGAACGAAATCCATCTCGTCAATGGACACATAGTTGATAAATAACTTCTTGTTTATGGTAGTTCATAAAAGACTGAATCTTTTTTTATCATTTATGTGTCATGGTAAATGTAGGTATATATATTTTCACATATTAATACAACCTATCTTCAATAAAAAAAATTATTTTTTATTTACTACTAAACCCGCATTTGACCTCGATCTCGCATGATGGTAAGCGACGATGAGGTCGACGATGGAGCATGCGGGTCCAGTAAATGCCTATTCACTCTGGCCTTGAAGATCCCAAGGTTGTAGGTTTCGGGAAACACAGACGCCGGCAGGCTGTTCCATTCCTTAGCCGTTCGCATAATGAACGAAGAAGCAAAACGCTTCGTAAGAGCAGATGGGATATCAACAACATAAGGATGGAACCCCTCCCCGCGCCTGGAGTCCGAAGGCGGAATGGAGTGGAGTTAGGTCGTGAAATTTATTTGTTTTGTATCTTTGTCCTCTTGGACAGGTTTTGGCCAGCCATCGGTCATGGTTCAACAGAATACCAGCGCTGTAGACATTTTTGTCTGCAGCAATAAGCTGAGTTGAGGCCCTTTACACAACAACAGCAGACCATCAGACATTATTTCAATATGTTTACCTTTGACTACATAATTATTTTATTATAATTATAACTGTTTCGGTCATTGCTGTGTGGGAAATAAACGTATTACTTACTTACTTACTCTTTTTTGACAAATCTTTCAACAAAGCATTTTACTTTATAGGTCCTCTGAGTACTAGAGATTATAACGACACAAAGACAATTCATGAGCCAAATTGTTCCGTTCATATTTTTCAACAGAAATGTAGCTATTATTTAACAAAATACAATCAGCAAAAATAAATCGTATAAAAGTCGTGACCACGTTTTTCTTGTTTGGTTCTGAGCATACCTCTTTCAGTTTGTAACACCATGGTGGCTCAGCAGGTAGACCAGCACCAAAAATTAACGCTGGATTAACCAAGGTGTTAACGGTTCGCGCAAGACGTTATTTGTATTAGACACCAATATTTTTGTGCAGATATGATTGAAAATTGAAAAAAATGGAAAAAAAATATTCGTTTACAAAATATTAATTAACATTTCACAGTAAAATATAACCTCTACACTAGGCGTTGCCTGTGTCGTGGAGATTACATACACACACTCACCATTTTACAACATTTATTTATTTATTTACACTTTAATGCACAAAAAAAGGCGTACATGAGGCGAGCTTATGTGTTATGTGTCAATTTAACATTCGCATTCTAGAATTACAATTTAAAATTACAATTTAAGTTCCAGAGATTATATGACTATTATACATTTATAAAATTTATTTATATATCTAGGTATATTTATAATATTAAAGCTAATTATGTACATATTATATGCATGATAAGAACATATAACTAACTAAATCACGAAGAACAACATAAATAAAAGGAAAAGGTAAGGAAAACCGTTGACAGCAAAACAAGGTTGAAAAAGCGAAACATTAAACACAAAGGGGACCGTAAAAGAAAATTAACTTGGCCACGTCCTGTCACCGCTGTTCGCACTTAAAGAGCACAATTCAACTCTGTCACGTGGCACTTGGAGACCGTAACTCACGCCCGGGATCCCCGTAATCCCGCGAACAAGCCGAAAATCCCGCGGGACTGGACATATGCGGGATTAGTCTGCTCTTAGTGTGCCTGTTGGGTTGATCTAGTTTTGGGATGTCGGTCAGACCCATCATCGCTTTTAAACGTCTCACCTCAGTTAAATATTGCAAAAGGTTTTCGGTATGCTCCTAACCCTAAGGACTTGGTGGAGTGCTTAATGTGCAGGGAATAACGCTGATTATTCAGACCGGAACACAGCAACGCTTGAGCATAGCTGCTTTGCGGCAGAAATAAGTAAAATGATGGTACAATCGACCAAAACGTCAAAATTTGAGAATTTGAAATGTATCATATTGCGCAGGCATAAGGAGATATAATCGAAGGTTTTTGACAGATTGTACTACCCTAGACGATCTGATCATCAAAAAGCTTTGTCAAAAAGATATGATATCAGAGAGGAATAATATGTCGATGTTCAGTTTGTGTTATACATTGTAAATACTTATCAAAATTTTATAAAATTGTCATTATCCACTGTAGTTTGCATCAAAGTTACTCAGCAGGAAGGTATTGTTACAATATTTCTATAATTAGATTTCCTGAACCATTTATCACATTCACATTGTGTTTAACGACTCGTTTCTCGTCACGCATCCGTTCCTCAAACGTTTACGACTATGTCAGTTGACGTTGTACCAAGAAAATGTATTACCAATAACGTCTATTATATTTTCAAAACTTCCATTATCCATTGCTTCGTTATTTTTATCCATATCCTGATAAATCAAACTAGGTACTTATATTATTTTTGATAATCTTCACGATATCTATTTCCACATAGACATACGGACGAACCAGTCGGTCTATGAGTTGGTCTATAGGTCAGTGATGATTTCTTGCGCTTGATGCCAAGGCGTACACACCAAATGTTCTCAGTAGGTCATTGTCAATTTCGTTAACTCTTATAGAAGCCAAAGGCTTCCAAGACAAAATATTGTCTTTGTCAACAATCTTATCTGGAACATTGTCGTAGTAACGTATGAATGGTAACGTTATCTCGGCGTGGTCTCCTTGATAAGTAATTACGGCATCGGTCGCCGCCGCTATCGCCCCGCTTGCCCTGTGATTCACTTAATTGCGGCTCAGATCGACAGACAGACGTTCTGTCTTTTGCCGCTTACTCTGTAATTATCGTGTTGTCTCCTTGTTAGCGCTTAGTACTTGCAAATTCCCGATCTTATCTGCTACATTATTTAATCCGTCGCCAAACAACGTTGTAATTTCACAAAAACTGTTTTGAATTATCTTACAAATTCTAGAATTGTAACCGCATTCCTTTCTATTGGAGGCCTAAGCGTAATCCACTGTAAGTAAGTAAGTAAGTAATATGTTTATTTCAAACACAGCAATGACCGAAACAGTTATAATTATAATAAAATAATTATGTAGTCAAAGGTATATATATCTAAATAATGTCTGATGGTCTGCTGTTGTTGTGAAAAGGGCCTGTCGTTGTAATTATCTAATAACAAATTCAAGGATAGTTAAATCAATTATTAATAATTAGAGAACTTCATTCTTGACCTTTCAATGTCCACAGTTAAATAGTCACCGAAGTTTCACCAGGCCGCTTGTTCCACCTTCGACCTCAACGTCACTCACTCACATCTCACATCTGCGGAACTTAAGCTCAAGCCCAGGCTAGTTAGTCACTTTAGAAATGAACCACCAAACTATTAAGTCGAATTAAGGATACCTAAGTAAAGCTATGATAATACTCATAATACAGAGTGAGCAAAACCACTAAGAGTGAATCTTTTACTCTAAAAATGTTCCCATTAATAGGAACAGTGGAATCCCACTGTCCAGTGACATTTCATTTCGGCGAAATGAAAATACGGCGAATCCACACAGACAAACACCTCGGATACTGAACTAGTTATTTGTTCCCTTTACTGATAGTACTAAATGCAATCACGCGGTTGACCAACACAATGTTTGCTTTATCAATGTACTCATGTTTATTTTATACCTATCGAGTTTTGAAAACAATTGATCGGGTCCGACGGCAACGTTAAATTCAACATATAAAATTGACTTCAGTTCAAAAACGAACCGTAACCAAAATATAACAAAGAAGTGCTCCATCCATTCTGTTCTTCAATCATGACTAAGTACAATAATGACAACACGTCTAACGGATCGGAAGCACCCGTGCGCATTCCTGGTTTATTCGAAATAAGTTTCTTGAGCTTCTGTCACGATCTGACTGATATGCTGATAAAGTTCCTCAACATTTCCTGATTATGGTGATACGTGTCGCCCGTTACCGCTGTTTTGTGACTGCTGCCAAGTAACATTCCCTCGTAAATTGTTAACTCACTAATTCGCGTGCACGTCATCAAATATTCACCAGAAACGGCTTAGTTATTTCCCTGGTGTAAAATAAAAGGCGTTCGCTGTTCCAAGACCCATTTAGCCCTTAAAACACGCTAGAACTTTTATATGAGGCCGTATTTTCAACAAGAAAACTTGATAACATTCAGCGGTTCAATATGTTAAGAATTCTCGTCCCTGGGCATTTGGGGAAATCTTTACAAATTAGTTTATCCGTGTAATTTGGCAAATGAAGATTGAGTTCGGCAAGTTTTGAGAGCTTTCCCCTGTTGGGAGGAAAGTTTTCAATAAGGTTAATGCCATAAAATTGTTAGTTGTAATTTTCTATTCCCCGTCACCGGACTCCTCTCGGCGCGTACTCACGTTCACATCGTTGTCTTCTGGGTTTAGGGTTCGATTTAAAAAATATTACGGGACAAGTTGATGAATAAAATTGTTATTAATTTCGAGTCTAACAATCTCGTCCCGCGTGTGTCGGGACCAGTTAGTAACTAGTCCAAGGATTCAGGGTGTTACTTATTTGTGAGTTGGACCAATAATACACAAAATCCTAGCACTTAAACATGAACCATTAAGTATTGCATCTTTTATTTTTGTTCTCAATTGTTACGTCTCAGTTCGGTTTTCCACACCTATTCATCATCATCATCAGCCTATTAACGTCTCCACTATTGGGGCACAGGCTTCCCCTTGCACAAGGGGGTCATGATCCGCTGTGCGGCCCAGTGCTGATTTGTGGATCTCACATGTTACATTTAAGAAAACTGCTGTTGCCTCATTATGTTATCCTTCACCGTTAGAACAGTCGGTAAATGAACCTACGTAAGTCTTCAAAAAATCCGAAAAAGTCATTGGTAAGTAGTTAAGTAATTGACATTACATGATTTCGAACACGGATCTCTCGAATGGGAGTCCGGCGAGCCACTACGCCACCGACGCTTTTTTCCACCCCTATTGATATTGAACAAAGAAACGTATCTTCCTTATTCTTATCATAAAAGTGAACGTTTTTATTCGGATAAATTGTGGCACGAACAGATCGTAGATTCAGACAAGGTGCGACTTCGAATTGACATCTTTACATATCCCCGGAAAAGGCAATCTTGCCTGTTTTTTGCCGAACTAGGTGCAAAAGACAGGAAAGAGGATTTATGTAAGAGTTCCGCTTACTAGGGAAGCGTATCGTAAAATATTATTTAATTCTTTTGAGAACAAAGTTCTTACAGTACCTAAACTTGTTCGTTGATAGTTTCAGGTTTACTTGCAAGCTTGTCTGTTTCTTGTAGTTCTTTTAAATAAAGAAATTCTTTGTGTAGAAGCGTTTCGTTCTTGCAAAGAATATTTACAACTTTTATTTCGTACTTTTCTGAAACAAGCGGAAACATGGCACTACGTTTGTATGGAGGTCACGTAATCACATGCCTCTCGCTTGCTCGAGTCTTAATAGAAAAAAGTTGGAGTTCCGAGGGAACTTGTTGGCTGCAGTCATTAAAAGTTATTTGTTCTCCGTCATCCATCATTATGATTGGACCTTGAGCTGTTCCACGATATTTAATTTTTCAAACTCTTCGTGCTTAACGTCTATTTACCTTAGCAGTTTTTGTTGTCATCAAAATATTTATCATTTTAATGCATGATGTTATTCTTTCTTCTAATGGATTGCATTGCTTCGTAGGCGAATGATGGATGGAAAATGTGATGATGATGATTTGTGATGTAGTAGATGTGTAATGTGACCTGTTGTGATGTGTGTGTGTGTGTGACGCTGACGCGTACTCAGAGAATTACGAAATTACCCATGCACTTTATTTCTGCGATGTGTAATTATACTATATGAGTATAAAAAATTAATTATTATTTATAAAAGGGAGCAATAAGTCCGCCGATAAACTGCTAAGCAGTTTGGCGGTATACACTTAAGATATTACTGTATTTTATACTGTTAAAATGAATAAAAATAATAATTTAAAAAAATGGGAAAGCGGAACGTTAAAATATCCAGTCAGAACAAATTATATCTTGTTAATTTTGACCGGCGATTTGATTATTCGGTTCTCATTAAACCCAGTTCATTATTATTATCAACTCCCATTCCAATCTCAGCGTGTGGCAATATATACTAATGAATGTAATGATTGACATTCAATCAGTTCAACGCCTATTTTTACGTTTATCGCAAAAGGAAGGGCAATTGTATCAAAAATTCCTATCACGATGGATGAGTATGTATTATTGAGTGCAGCGCTTATCTAATCGGCTATCGGCTCAATCCAATATGATCGCAATCCCGCCCACGCCACGCTGGCAACTGCCTCCCCGTACGAGACGAGGGGAAACAGGAAAATTGCCTAATTAGATAGACTATGTATGTACATACCACGTACAAATTACTACCATGGTTCAGCGCAGAGGTGTGGCCTGACGAGGCTTTCACGGCGAAACTTTTTTATTTCGGGTGTGAAGTTTAATATTCTGCGTCGATTTGAGGCATATTAGTTTGATCGATCGCTTTAGCAATTTTGTTGATTGAATTGGTATGCCGGTCAAGGGCTATTCGACCAGTTTTTTTCGGGAATTGACTTTTCATCACACTATAGCCCTATACTTATACGAATTCTTGGGTAGTTATAGGCGATACTGGTCAAGACAATGGTTTCAGAGACAATGGTCACCACATAGCACTCAGATTTGGAGAAAAAGTGCCAAGACTCGGTGAAAACACTTTCATAATAAGGAATCGCATCGGGAACCAACCCCTTGCAGAGAGGTGCACAGTGAATATGCCAGCAGTAGGAGAGATAAATATCCGCAGCTCTCGTAAAACCTTGGGAATTAATCATCACATCTGCATCGAATTGGACACTGCAAGAAACGCTACATATTTGTCTCGCGTCGCAACGAGACACAACGAAGGAAAAGCTGTGACAACACATCACACGAGCGCCACGGCCGCTAACAGATTACCTACGATGGTCAAGGTTACAAGACCTGACGTAAGTCTCGTGAGTAACGGCACAACTCGCCGTCGCTTCGCTCCGCGCGCTGCGAAGCCTTCGATTTCCCGTCAGGCTGCAGCACGCGATTCAATATCGCACGAACGACGGAATAAAAGCAAAATTGCGACTGTGGCAGATTGTTTTGCCGCCGGACGGAGCTGCGTGAGCGTAGTTTACACAACACGGTGGACGCGAGAGCGCGCACCGCGTACTACATTCGCACTCGTGCACCTGAATCGGTTTTATAAATACGCCAGCACTCCACTCGAGCGTGGCCCCCTCGTCCCGCCGCGAGCGGGCCGGCGGCCGCGGCTCGTCGTCATTATCTGCGGGACCTTGGCCGCGCGCGATAAAGCGTAGCGCTCACCTTTTTGATCTGGAAGTGGTCGGGGCGCAGCGTCTCCTGGATCTCCTGCTCGGTGCCGCGCGGCGCCGCCTGCACGGAGCTGCGGAACCCGTCCAGCACGCCCTTGAAAGTGAACTTCTTCATCGCGAGAGGGTTCGAGCGCGGATCCTTTGTCCGAGGGCCGCCGTCGCCGGCCCCGGCTACATCACAGCCGTCCGCCGCGGTCCGCGAGCCGGTTTTGGCGGATGGAGGGTCGCCCGCTCCCGCGCTTCGCCGCCGCTACTGCGCAGGGCCGAGTCGTCGCTGCCCGGGTCGCGCCGCCGACGCAGACACGCGGTCGCACACACGATCGACGAAAACTAGGCGAGGCACCGCCTCCGGAATGTACGGCAATGCGGTGCCCGAGCCGCCTCGCGGATCGATAGCACGGAGTCACACACGCGCACTGACAAGCCGCGCTGACACCGCCACACCGCCGGCCGCCGCGGAGGCCGACATACTGGCAGGAAAGAGCGCGCCGCGCACGGTCGATGCTAATCTCTGTGTTTAGAAAAGAGACGAACACATATTGCGCATGGAGGCGGACCTTGCGGAGGAAAACTTACAGCTGATAGCTAGTTCCCATAACAGCCGCCAGGCGGCGTTCGCTACGATAACATCGTGTGACGTCAGTCAGTTAAGGAGGTGAAAGATTACTTATCAAGTAATAATGTTCTGTCTGTGTTACTTATTCAGTGATACATTATCATATCAGTGAATTCTTTGGATCATTTGTAATCTCTGAGATGGTTCCACTCAGGGGTTAAATTCTACCAATCCCATTTATTATGGGTTATTAGCATATTTATGCTAATTTGAATTTTTTGAAACAATGATATAAACCCAGATATCATCACCAATCAGCTTTCCCTTCATTAGTTCATTCGATAAAGACTTGATTGTACTGTACTTTTACTGGGGTTTTCTGAAATTATAATTTTCTATTTTCCGGTTATTCCCACTGAAGTGATAGTGGTAGTCTTTTCGCGTGGAATACTCCCGGCACACGCAATACGTTTATAATCATGGTCTTCAGTCTTCAGTTAAGAACTTCTCTATCCCACCGGTTAATACCGGTTCGTCGAGATGGTTACAATACAAGTGAACAAGATTCAAAATACTAACAATCACTTCACCAAACACAAAAAATTGAGTTATCGAATTACTGAACTAGTTCGGTGAATTGAGTCATATTTTCAAAGGGGCACACTGTTGTTAGGCACATCACTATAATTGTCAAATGGTACTTTACTTAACCTGTCAAATTAGCCGGAAGAAGTTTGTTTTTCCAAATTTTCCTTGTAATTTTCCTTGAAAATGTCGTACAAGGTGGTAGTGAGAAGTTTCAGGACCCTGAGCTGCGTCGGGAGCTTCAGGAAAGTCCGCGATCGGCCTTACAAGTGAGTGGCTTTATTTGTTTACAATGTACGCTATGTGGATGTTATTTCGAAACTTACCTTTTCGTGAAAATCATGTTAAGAATGTACTGTAAACGAGATCATCGACCAATGCTAAGACGAGTAAGGATGATGCAACTATAATAATTCACTCGTAAAATAAAAAAGAAATACTCCAAAATACGTATTGAATACTCTCGATATGATCTAAGTACACCGTAATATGTATAATTATTACGCTTCAATGCACAAAACCTTCGCTAAATTAGTTTTGTAATCACAAATGTTTTCTTGTTTAAGTTCTGACAATTCAAAATGCATTTTCTCTTATTTGTTTACTATCGGAGGTTATAGTAAGCGGTTTGATTCTACTTTCACATCCTCTGTTGGGGCACAGGTTTCTCCTTGTATGCTGTGGATACAAGCGAGGAAATTTGGACTCAGTGCCGATTTAGGATTTCAAAAAAATGTGACTAAATATTTTTTAGTTTATAAATCCAGGAAATCTGTTTTCCTACACTGTTAAAGCAGTCTATTAACTCTTCAATTACTGTCACTTAATTCCCTCCACTGAGAATCAGCACTTTAGTTTTATTTTTTTATTTTATATTTATTTAGTAAACCAACAGCTATATTAAAACAAATTATCCATACTTAAGAAACTAGACATATGCCAATTATAGGTTTTCCTAAAGTAGCTTTACGTATTTAAATATTAATGCGGTATTTTATCTTGTACATATGAATAGTGCATTCCAAAGTGCGAAAGTTGTAAGAGAGGAGAAATAGGTATCGTGCATGACATTATGTTGTATGGGTATGTTATACAAGGAGTGAGTGTGTGTATATGTATTTGTGTGGGAGAGAGAGGGTGTATGATATCACTGGTTTTAACAATATTTTTGGGGAGACGCAATGTGATAATGTTTATTGTAAGACCGCTAACGTTTTATTGTTATATACCCAACTATAGAAGTATGCTGTTTTAGAAACCTTTGGAATCACATTTCAGCACAGATGTATCGCCATGTTTTTGCCTATTGAATAGATAGATTGATAAAAACTCTTTATTACACTAAGAAAACTAGTTTGTACCTTGTGTTGATCAAATAAACATATTTTTTTTATTTTTTATTAAATAAGGAGAGCAGACAAGCAAATGGACCACCTGATTTTAAGCGGTCACCATCACCGTTTCTGCTTCACGGCAGCAATAGATAAGAGGGTGATCACCACCCCAGGTGATCCTTTACATTAGGATCTACCACTACATTACATTTGGATCTACCACTACAATATATTCTATTCTAATCAAATAAACCAAAATTCTCGTTAAATGTTGATACACACATAACTTCATGCTATGTCCCTTGTGGGGCAGGAAAAGAGAATGAAGCGACACGAATCGGTCGCTTTATTCACACATGCTTGCCGTTGGAGTCGCTTGCTCTGTATATTAAAATCTAAGAGTACTGTCAATCTGATCTTTAAAAGTCATTGATATTTTTAGATTATACTGTGCAGCATTACTCGGCACAGGCTACGTGGCATACACCCAGCTGAAACACAAGGCTGAGATGAAGGAGCCCATCCAGCTCAGAAGGTACATGGCAGAGCCGATCACTCCATTAGACAAGCTGCAGAGCACCCAGGACGATATGAAGACTCAGATGGAGCTGCTCATCATGAGGATACAGGCAGAGTTCTGCCGTGCTCTGGAGAAGGAAGAAGATGAGGTTAAAACCTCCAGTCTCTTATTTATTTAGGGATTAATCATATCACAAGTTATCCTGGATGCTATGGCAATGATTATTTACGCCTTTAGCATATTGCAGCGATGGACTGGACTGGACTTACAGAAGTCTCTTTTTCAGTTTTATCTATGGGTTCAGTCCGACTCTGATTCAAAATCACTGTAGTGTACAGTACACCATAAAATTATTTCTACAGCTTTCCTTAGTCTATAGGTAGCTATGTAATCAGATTGTAGATATTGAATTCTACATAGAAATAAAATTAATTATTTGTTGTAGGCATGGAATGATGACAAAACTGTTGATGAGTATGATTTTGACAAAGATGTCTTCTTGATGGCACCGGTATGATCCCTTTTATTGCCTTCGGAATGTCATAAACGCTTTATCTATTTAAAATGATTATGTTTTTATTAGAATTGCATGCTTGACTAAATCTATAATATTTTCAAGCACTTCATTCTATGAACACGCTAGTAAGTTTTCAAAATTGTATTTTTTTACCTATTTAACTCCATAATATACAATGAAAGTATGGAAACATAACTTTAAGGGCCTGTGTTGCGTTAAGCGGGACCTGCGCGCTAGTCGGTATCAATGTACAGTCGACCACAGGTTAACCTACCCAAAACGGCAAAATTAGTGAAACTGAAATAAACCATATAACGCGGACATTAGGTAAACATTTAATCGATGAAATTTGAGAGATGGTTTATTTTACCTTATTTTAGGAGCGTCGGTGGCGTCGTGGCTAGGACATCGGACTACGGGAGGTCCGAGTTCGAAACCAGGCAATGCCATGTACCGATGAGTTTTTCGGTTTTTTCGAAAGACTTACGTACATTTACCGAATGCTCTGACGGTGAAGGAATACATCGTGAGGAAACCTGCATACTGAGATAACCAGTGTGTGAAATGGGGAAGGCAATGGCAAACCGCCCCATTAAATCTGCCACGAGAGTCGTTCTAATTGATTAATTCCTTAGAATGATGATATTTTAGCTAGTGGTCGACTGTACATTGCTGGTTATCATGATCTTTGGCGGACGTTTTAACTCCATAACGAACAATTAATGCCCGCCGCGTGCTACCGCATCTCGCAGCGGAGGCCCTTATGGACACATTTTTAAATCAAGCACTGTACAATGGAGTGTTTAGTTTGATTCATACAATATTTGAGACGACGTTTTAGTTAGAATAAGTATACCTTGACCAGAAACTAAAAAACCTCGCCATATTGCGGAATCGGTCCGGGTTCCAAACCATGCAATCCACGTACCAATGAGCTTTTCCGACTTTTTCGAAGACTTACGTACATATTATATACAGAATGCTCTAACGGTGAAGAAAAACATCGTGAGGAAACCTGCATGTCTGAGGAAATTAAAAGTGTTCGAAGGCGTGTGAAATCCATCAATCAGCACTGGGCCCGCTCGCTGGATCATGGCCCGTATCCCCTTGTACAAGGGGAGGCCTGTGCCCCAACAGTGGGGACATTAATAGGCTGATGATGATGATGATGATATTGTGGAATAAAATGGTTTTTTTTTTCATAACACAGATTATAAAACTACCAATGACACCCTCTGGACAGAGTATAATAATATTATCGAAAAGACCAATTCTTCACTTCAGCACTTTTTCAGGAGGCCAAATTCAAAGTGGACCGTTGGATGCGAAAGGAAGGCGGCGGTGGTATCACATGCGTGCTGCAAGACGGCAGGATATTTGAGAAGGCCGGCGTCAACATCTCCGTGGTGTCCGGCACACTGCCGCCTGCTGCAGTACAGCAAATGAGGAGCAGGTATTATATCGTCTGCCTTACTGAATTACGTAAGTGAAATTTGTAAAAATAAAAACGTAATACGTTAATTGTGATGACTATAATACGTTACGTTTTTATGTTTCCCGTACATCATACATTTACCGACTGCTTTAACGGTGAAGGAAAACATCGTGAGGAAACCTCCACACTGAGATGACCAGTGTGTAAAATGGGGGAGGCACAAAAGATCCTCAAGGGATCGAAGTGCCGATAGGGTTATTCCCGGCCCCCATTATAAGATAAGATATATTTAACAAAATTCACTTACGTCAGTTAATAAGGCAGACGACGATATGAGGGATAATAACTCTGACCAGGAAAATAAATGCCATGTTAAGAGGGCGCTATTGGTACTTTTATACTGTTATGCGAGTGTTATATGGTGAGGGTTTTTATATTTCTGGTGAAAATGTAAACTATAGCTTTGTATGATTTTTGCATAATTTTAGTAATATAAGAAAAAATGAGTAAGAAACTACAGTCATTCATTCCCACAAATTGGGGGTTCAAACCTCCCCAGAATTTCTTCGAAGGTGGGGGACCTTCCATAATGTTTTCCCTCACAAAAAACCTCGGCCAACCACGCATGAATTGTGCCCGCCAATCTTTATGGCGTATCTGAATATAGGCACGAGTCGCATTCCACGACGTTTTTAGGTTTTAGCGGAGTGTAGAACAGCGAGGGAGCGGGGCGTGTCCTCCTCCTCACCGCGCGGCGGCCTGTACTCATCCCTGGCTCTTCTACACCCCGCTGACACCTAAAAACATGACTCGAGTGTTTAGCCAGAGTTGGCATTTTAAAATTAACAAAATTGTATTGTCATAAAATTCTGTCTATTATCTTAAAAATTACCTTTTACCGTAATTAAGTTTAAACATAACATTAAAAATAATTTCTTGTAACCCAGGGGCAAAACCCTGGAGAACGCAGAGCTGCCGTTCTTCGCGGCGGGAGTGAGCGCCGTGATCCACCCGCGGAACCCCATGGTGCCGACTGTACACTTCAACTACCGCTACTTCGAGGTCACCGACAAAAATGGTGAGCTCTCTTCAGTTATGGGGGTTAACAACCACATCATCATCATTAGCCATAGGATATTTCGAGAATAATAACCATGCCATGAAGGCGCCGCTGGTGAAAAAAATTAATAGAGCATATTTGCGCAGGAGTGCAGTGGTGGTTCGGCGGCGGCACAGACCTCACGCCGTACTACCTGAACGAGGAGGATGCTGAACACTTCCATCTCACACTGAAAGAAGCATGCGATGAACACGACCCCACATATTACGCTAAGCAAGTTTTTTCATTTCCATAAAAATTGCAAATACTGCAGAAAACTTTTCTAGTGGCAACACAGCCTTTTTTAATTTATTTATGACTATGGATACAAGTCCTTCAGTTGAAATCTTAAAAACTAGACATAGGTTTTTTTTGGTCAACTAAAATTAAACTAAACAAACTAAAATAACAACTAAAATTTTAAAATTTCCACAGTAGTTAGAATATATTTGTTGCAGTGTTGCTATTTGTCCAAAAAAATACTATTTTAGTAGGTTTCTTTTAATTACTATTTTTACAATGCAGATTCAAGAAATGGTGTGATGACTATTTCTCAATACCGCACCGAGGAGAAAGGCGCGGTTTAGGAGGAATATTTTTTGACGACCTCGATCAACCGAACCAAGAGTCTGTCTTCAACTTCGTGACTTCATGCGCAGAATCTGTTGTTCCTAGTTATATTCCTATTGGTGAGTACTTCACTATAATAATTTCAGATTGAAAAACTTGTTACTGAACTATTTTATAGACTTTATTTTGAATAAACAAGATTCCTTTTTGACGTGACAATGTTTCACTCTACGGAAGGGGTGACCGTGCACAACGAAACTAAATATAACATTCAACAGTCTACTACCTTGTTACTACAGTTGTCTTGTTATGTAAATACCGCCCTCGACTCGAAGCTAGCCTCAATGAAGGTTCATCACGTAGGTAGATCATAGATGTCATCGGTTTTTGTTCTCCATACAAAATGTACCCATTTTCTTGACAGTTCAAAAACACAAAGACGACGCTTACGGCTACCACGAGAGACAATGGCAATTGCTGAGAAGAGGCAGATACGTCGAGTTCAACCTGATCTACGATCGCGGCACTAAGTTTGGTCTTCACACACCCGAGGCGCGATACGAGTCTATACTTATGTCACTGCCTCTTAACGCCGTGAGTAGACTTTTCCCACTTGATTTGTTATGATTTTGATGTGAATAACATTTGTAAAACGTGGGGTAAGTAAGATAGATTCAATTAAATTGCTGCCGATTCTATTATTTGTGTTGGCAACACAGCTCGTGACGCAAACGAGAAAATGATATCGCGAGCTGTGTTGCTAGTACTATTAATAGCGTTAGATTTGGCAGTAAATTAATTTTAATCGATGTTACCCCACATCCGAATATCGCACTTAAATTTTTTTTAATATGTAAAAGTGGACATTGTTCACGTCATTCCATGCGGTAGGGTAGCTTTTTCATTGCTGCTAATTTTTTTTTATTATTACCATTATTATTTCAGAAATGGGAATATATGCACGAGCCGAGACCAGACTCCGCCGAAGAGAAACTGATGAAAGTCCTAAAAGAACCCAGAGACTGGGTTAAATCAGCGAACGCACGTCGCACGACAGTCACACCATCGTCGTAATGTTAGTTTGAGCAGTATTTTGGTAAAAGGGTCTACTTATTATCGACTTAGTCAAGTGTTTATAGGCAGTGTTTTTGAATATATTTTTTTATAAATTATACATTTTGTTTCCTACTTATATTTTTATTTTTTACTTTCCTATAATTTAAAAGTATAGGTTCTTTATTTTTGTTTGTTTAAATTGGCTTATATCAGTATCACAATCGTCAAAACTCCCAAGGCACGCATGTCGGAGTGGCGGCACGGCGTCTTTCTTCTTCTTTCTAAGTAAATCTTAATACGGTGTAAAATGACTGCAGACGCAGTTGCGCAACCAAGGACCCCGCCACGACGACGGCCGCTAATCCACCCGTTTGCGCTAGACATAAAACGTAGACTAATGAGCGCTGACAGTAGAAATGTTTGCTGTAATGGTGGATTTCGGAAAAATACGTGGCAACACTAAACAAACCTGTCAATCAGTTGTCAAATAGTCGCCGCGATGGCCGCAATGTTGTGAATTTCATATTTTGTGATGTGTTTACTTGGCAGTTTTTATTGCTTTTCGTCTATAATTTTGCGTCACCGCCCTCGCAACACGTTCTTGTCCAACCGACCGATGCGAAAGCTTTAAATCTTATTGGAAATGTGATTTATATGTGGCGCGCGTAACGGATGTTACCCTTCCGACATTCTTTTACCATAAATGTAATGTAACGTTTGCTCTGTATGTGACGGTATTGCGAATCGGTCGCTGCGGCCCGTAGAGGAAGATGCCTTTTAAGTTGAAGCTGAAGAAGACGCGGCAGTACAATGTAGCGTCTAAGAGTTTGTTCGTGATAAGTGTGGAGTTGTTAGACGGTGGTGTGGCGGACTGCACGCTGTCGGTGGACAGCACGGGCCAGGAGTGCCTCGACAACGTGTGCCAGCGGCAGACCATCAATCAGCCGGAGTTCTTTGGCCTCAGATACGTGAACAGGAGCCAGCAACCACGATGGGTGCAGCTAGAAAGGCCGCTGAAGCGCCAACTAGACAAGTACGCGTCTTCTCATCAGCTCTACCTACGTGTGATGTACTACGTGATCTCTGGGACCAGTTTAATAACAGACGAGGTGACCCGGTACCATTACTTCTTACAATTGAAGAATGATTTGATTGAGGGGCGTATAATCTGTGATTGTCAGCAAGCTGTGGTGCTAGCTTCGTACAGTCGTCAAGCTGAGTATGGGAACCATGACCGGGAGCGTCACACGGTGGAGTATTTGAAGAATCTGCTGACGTTTCCGAAGCAAATGCTGGATGGGGGCCAGATAATAGATGGTGCAACGCTAGCGGAGACAGGGAGGCTGGAGTGGCTGACTGCGGCAGTGATTCAGCATCATATGGCACTGCATAACATGTCTCAGGTAAAAAACATCAATGTTACAGAAATTCATACTTATATATATGCATTCTAAATTAGACTAATACTACTTTTATTTTTAATTTTCATCATTTATTGTATGTACAGATTTTTTTTAGTTTGACCAAAGACTACCTAAAAGTATAGAATTACAAGGTGCCAAGTTCAATATTGTAATTCTGTTTCGAATATTTGTGTAATTTATCTTTTTCGCATTCGCAATTTCCATATCTTAAATGCTTTATCACAAAAAAAACATGCTTAAATTCTTTGTTAATTGTATTTGTAACAAGTTTCTTATGAATAATGTGATAGTGAACATGCAAGGCTAATTATATTACGAGCACAGAAAAACCAACAAGTCTAGTAAGATACACAAACGCCCAAGAAGAAATTACACAATAAATTATAACACAATGCAAGTTATATTTAGACTGAACACAGAATAATGTTTTGGAAACATCAACCTGTCTCTCTCTTATAATATTCTTTGTTATATTATTTCTGTGAAAATATCCATTCATATGGATTTTGTAATTAGTATAACTGACCTAATGAATACCCATCCCAAAGGCTAAGCTAAACTCACAACTCTTTCTGCTGCAAAGCAGCAATTCTTGCATTGCTGTATTTGTTTTGAAGGGTTTATTATTTTTATTTATTGACTACTAAACCCGCATTTGACTTCGATCTCGCCTGATGATAAGCTACGATGAGGTCGACGATGGAACATGCGGGTTCAGTAAATGCCTTTTCACTCTGGCCTTGAAGATCCCAAGGTTGTGGGTTTCGGGAAATACAGACACCGGCAGGCTGTTCCATTCCTTAGCCTTTAGCTTAATGAACGAAGAAGCAAATCGCTTCGTACGAGCAGATGGGATATCAACAACATAAGGATGGAACCCCTCCCCGCGCCTGGTAGTCCGAAGGAGGAATGGAGATGCTGGAATTAGGTCGTGCAATTCCAATGCGCACTCTCCGAAATGTATCCTATAACTTATCCTGTAAGAGAGCCAGTGTAGGCCAGGCACATGAAGCACTCCGTGTAATTCCCAAGGTTAGCTACCCTCCTAACATAGTGGTTGAGATGTCTATGGATTATAGTGACCATAACAACAGGTGATCTGTTTAATTGTCTGTTTAAAAAAAGCTTTGTGTTTTATAGATTATCCTTTGTATTGATAACTCATAATTCAAATAGATTAAAATTCTTGGATTTTTGGCTATTTCCATCTTGCGATATGTAATCTGTAGGTATAACCTTATCATTGGTTTAGTTAGTTAGACATTAATTTGTAGCCTGTTCAAACTGTCACCCTCAATTTTAGAACAGTTAAACTTTGTACACTTGACTGTCCCGAGTGAAATGCTGTCCAACATTGTAATCTTGGAAATAATATTGTTGATTCACATAGATAACGGAAATATATGAGCCTTTGTGTACATACAAGCCCGCTAATATAATATGTAGATGTTTCATAGCTGATAACATACACTTAATTGATGTTATTATGGGAATTTTTATAATTTTGAGCGTAATTATTGTAGGCGAAAGTTTGGCGCCGACTCAACTGAGTACTTAAATAGATAATCATATGCTTTTCTGTACCAGAATTAAGACATTATCATGTATTTTCTCTTACATTTCATGTTTAAATTGGATATATAGTTAAACATATGTAGAATGTGACAGCTTAAATGGTTTCCTAGTTCCATTTCAAATCTAGAATTACATAAACAATCAAGTTGAGATTCTACTTGTACTTATTCTGTAATAGTAATGTTTAATTTTATTATCTGTAAAACTTTGTTATTGTTACCTGTTAAAATATTGAGTCCATTAAAATATATGACTCCATTTTAAATGGGCTTTACAGGAGGGTAAATAGAGACACGGGAACTTACCCTAAAGAAACATTAGGAAAGCAATTTGACAGGTGTCTTGCCATTTTCTCGAAAATCACGTTTTGCACCTCTTTCGTATAAGGGCAATATATAGGCTCCTCTCCATCCTAATCGTCCATGATGGACGATTAGGATTTGCCACGATGGGTGATCGTGTGGACATGCGCACGTTCAACCGACCGTATTCCTTTGATGTGTGTACGAAAAACCTAAGGCTATGCGATTGTCGCCGATCAAAGCCCATCATGGCCGATTACACACGATCATGTCCTCTACACGATCGCGCGTGCTCGTATTCGCACATCATGGCCGTTCGCGAAGAGGAGCCATAAGGATCTTACAGCTTTTGGGAGTAGGACGTGCGTGTCCTTCATAGTCCCCTGAGTCCACTACTGGCCTTATGGAGCGCTTTAACTCTAAGGAATGATTACTGATACAGGCGCAAGCGGAGGAGGGGTTCATCACGACGTGCCAACAGCTGCGCGGCTACGGGCAGGAGATGTTCAGCGCGCGCGACGTGGCGCATGGGGACGTCACCATCGCCGTGTCGCTCACCGGCGTGCGCGTGCTCACAGAGACCAGCGACACGCCGCACTTGTACAGGTATACTAGTCTCGTGTAGTTCATCTGACATGCCAGTGCCAGCAGCTGCGCGGCTACGGGCAGGAGATGTTCAGCGCACGCGACCTCGCGCAAGGGGACGTCAGCTCACCATGGCTGTGTAAAATAGCATGCCAATAGCAAGCGAGGTAGCCATGCGCGCCATCGTCAAGCGGCGCCGATCGTGTAGAGCACTTGCGCGGTGGCTCTAGACCGCGCCCGGAGCCTCCGGCGCCTCCATTCCACTTCACACCGCTAGTATCAAGTATGCGCTGTGCCTTCATCACCAATTTTTTTTCGCGTATGATTCGGATTTAGAATATCCCCACAGCCACTGGATAAGCGTACGTACGTCGTACGAAGCAACTAATTCGAATAACTTGCTGGTGATATGACCACTTCAGGATCCGCTTCGCTGGCGACCACCCTTCTGTATAATAATGTAAACACTCCAAATGTCACATTCCAAGTGACTTACTGTCACCTTAGAAACAGTATTTGGAATGTGATTTTTTTTCGATTTCCTCGCATTATTTCGAGAAAAGCACTATACAAGCATCGACGGAAATATCTATTATTGGCCTTGGATCGTTGTAAAACCTCGCCTTCGGCTCGGCCTTTTAATATATATATGACCCGCGGCCAATAATGGTTAATCTCCTGGCCTCAGCAGTAATGTATGTATTATTCCTTGGCACCCCAGATGGATGGACATAACGAACGTAATAAACCACAAGAGGACGTTCAGCATCGAATGCCAGCGCCAGAGCGAGTCGGCCTCGTTCACACTGGCCAGCCCCGAGGACGGCAAGTACGTCTGGCGGATGTGTGTGCAGCAACACACCTTCTACATGCGGCACCAGAGCGCGCTCAGTGCGCAGCCGCACACGGAGCCGAGGCCTAAGTTTCAGGTGAGAATCTGTCTATTAGGGTTTCGTACCCGGTACCTATAAATCTTCTATTTTTTTGAATTTCCATCACTATTATCTATTGCTTTCTTAGATACCTACAGAAACCTTTTCAGCCTAGACTCGAATCCGAAACCCCTTCCATAGAAAGCGCGCGAATGGGACACTAATTTAAAGTTAATGCTTTGCGCTAACTACATACCTATTTTTGACAGTATTACGCGGAAAGTAAGTTTTCCCACGGTTGAGATAATCGATCAAAACATTAACCCCATTCCGTCCACCATCTATTGAACATCAATTAAATTCTTTTGAATATGGCTATGAAACTGAGTTGCTATTAAATATTTGACTTAACTCATAGGCATATTACATACTCAAGTACAAATAGGTTGCCTGTCTATCGGTATTTTATAGGATACATTTCGGAGAGTGCGCATCGGAATTGCACGACCTAATTCCAGCATCTCCATTCCGCCTTCGGACTACCAGGCGCGGGGAGGGGTTCCATCCTTATGTTGTTGATATCCCATCTGCTCGTACGAAGCGATTTGCTTCTTCGTTCATTATGCGAACGGCTGAGGAATGGAACAGCCTGCCGGCGTCAGTATTTCCCGAAACCTACAACCTTGGGATCTTCAAGGCCAGAGTGAATAGGCATTTACTGGACCCGCATGCTCCATCGTCGATTTCATCGTCGCTTACCATCAGGCAAGATAGAGGTCAAATGCGGGTTTATTAGTAAATAAAAAATAAATAAATAATAATAATAATTGCTGAATTGAGTTGTAGTTCGCTCGCGGTTCTCTAGCAGACATTATTGGTAAATAGTGATTACTAATTATCGACGCACGCGCCGACGAAAGTGCCGCATAAGCTGGTACACCTGTGCTGGGCTGTGATATTAGCTGCTATAACCCGTCGGAAATATCTGTGAACCTGCTGTAGCGATTATGGCACGTATGCAAAAATCGAAACGACATCCATCTCGTTCATTCATATAAACACAGACATATGTGTGAACGTAACGATACATTCCGTAGTCGCACGACTTTGCTTGAATGTAGACTTACTGTAAGTAATGTATTTTCTTATATTATTATTTTTAGTTTAGATATTGTAAAAAACCGGCCAAGTGCGAGTACAGATAAGGTGAAACCCTTCACCATATCTGTAGGGATCTAAATTATCCATAAAGACTATTTGTAAGCGTTGAGCGACAGACGAATGACTGTAGAGGAAGCAAGAGTAGCGTGCCAAGACTTCGTGGCGCTCCGTTCTCCGCTAGGGATATATCGTGATACTATGTATGTGTGTTGAGTTTTTTTTCCTACATGAACTATATGTAGGTAACAAGTTTTAGTATTTATTGTTAAAATAGAGGATATGGTTAATATTCTAGATAGTTGTCAAGTTCCTAGATAATACTGTTCGTGTGATAGAACTGGCAACAAAAGTGGTCTATAATTGACAACATTGACGGACTCTTACGTCGTTATATCTCTGCAAAAAAAAAAAATTGTAATCTGTCAAAACTATCGTCCACTAATTTCCGTAGCGGCATCCCTACAGCTTCAGGCATCAAATATCTGTTTGTAAGCAACCCAACCGCGAACAATAAACAAACAAAAACAAGTCAATTATGCGGCGCATCGCGTGGCGCTAGACGCAGAGATACCATCGCCGCGTGCGCACGCTCGCTGCATACTTCTATACGGGAGTAACGCCACAGTGTAATAGAGAACAGTAAAGAGTTTCGGTACGAAGATGGGACAGATCGCAAACCAGTGATGTAGTCAGAAAAATTCGGGAGTCTCAGCTTTTTAAAAGTTGGGTATTTAAGGACATGACCGAAATTATTCTATTGACTTTGGGGGCCGAGCCTTCGGGAACCCTGCGCAGGGCCTTAGACAAACAGAGATTTAAACTCCCCATTTTTTTGGTCAAATGTCTTGTACTTGAAAACAATTGTTTTGTTCCCAGTATTTCTGTTGAAACAGTTCTGGTAAAACAACAATTGGGATTTTTGTTCCACTAATTCTGTTACCAAAAACTAGTGGGAATTGCTTCCCATTTGTTCTGTTAGCAGAACTGTTTCAACAGCAAACATTTTCTGGTAACAAACCTGAGGGGGAATACTAACCCAATTGTGGCGATCGCAGTTCGTCGCCCAAGAGTATGTCGTAGATCTTGCCGGTTTCAAGATCAAAGTAGCGCTACTGATTTATTCTGTGGCTCTGAGGAGGAAACCGTCACGCCAACCAATCGGAACAGTTAATTAGAGTTGGTTTTTAATTATCGACTTGCCAATCGATTGATCACGGTCTTGACAAGTACCTTGTGGTGGGAAAGTGTCGTGTTGTCGGAGAAATTATGTGTCTCTGTGTATTGTTGCTTACAGCCCTTACATACGTGAAAGTTTTTGTTCGCATAAAGATCTCGCACTACCTAATTAATTACATAAGAAAGAGGCGTGTAGGTAATGGAGGTATCAATGCGTGTGAATGGGAACTAGGCAAGCTCTGAATCTGTACCTAGATCCGGTTGTAGAATCTATTTAGATACAATTGAGGATGATTTATGGATGATAATTAAGTTAAATCCGTGAAATTAATAGACGGACCAGTATACGATATCTAGCGGCTACCTCATCTGTCGCCAAATGTCTACCTCGTTGATAATATGTTTCTATGAGGTTTAGAAAGACTGGATTTCTCCCTTCCTTCTTCTCTCCCTATTTTCTTCGCCCGATATCTTGATCGATCTTGGACATTTTATTACGTAACTAAATTAGTGAGTTCATTTTCTCCACATTCGATATCTGTGCATCGAACGTGGAACTCTCTTCCTCCTGAAATTTTTATAATCTATCTTCTCTGATCTAGGACGACCCCGGATTTTTCTTCCTTTCTCTTTCGCTTCGTATACCTGTTTTGTCATTCGTTTATCTATATACCCCAACCAACTGTTTGTCTTAGCCTATTAATGTATTGGTCCACATGTTTTCAGGAGCACGGGCTGTCAGAAAGCCGCGAAGAACTGGACGTACGAGAATTGGGCAGCAACGTGCCTCTGGAGCCTCTGACTGCGGCGCACCGCGCGCACTCCACCTCGTGCCTGGAGCTCGCGGACGCTCCGCCTAGGAACAGGTATGTTTATGGCTCCTCTTCACGATCGGCCATGATGGGCGATTACGATGGGCTATGATGGCTGATCGTGTGGACACGCACACGATCAGCAGGACTCTACATTTGCGTGCCTGTAACAATGGTTCAAAGTCCAACACGATATAGCGGCGCAAGCATCGCCGGATCGAGTCTACCTTCGGTCCATTGTGGTGGGCCACTCCTAGCACAGGCATTTTAGCCAAGTTGGAATGGTTAATGGAGTCTCCATTAACACTTTTACCGATATTTTTAATAAAAAAAAAATTTAAAATCGCTTTTAATGTAGCTTCCAGTCTTTCAGTTTTGGCTCTTATGTTAGTTGCTCCAACTTCTTTCCTCGTAACGAAGAAGGAATTCTATTGTCTGGTTCTTAAAAACCCATGTCTATTACCATAGCTTCATAATCGTCATTTCATTCTCTTTTCAGAGCGCTCCTCCCGTCCTACCGTCCCGCGCCCGACTACGAGACGGCCATCCAACAGAAATACCAACAACAAAGGACGGAGGCCCAGCTCCGGTACCAGAACCACGCCCACTCTCAAATGGTCAACACCAACGCGAAGCCTCTAGCCTACGGCTCCCATCCAGACATACACCGAATACACTACCCCGATGTCACCAGACACACAGTGTCCGTCAACCAAGGCGTGGCGGCCACGGATGACTACCCTTATGGGCTCAAATTCATGGGAACTAACTACCCTTTCGCCGTCAACCCTAACGTGCAAACAGAACTCAACCCTCAAATGCACTACGTCAATGTCTACAAACCTCCCCCTCCGTACCCTTCTAACGGTCTAGCCTCAAATTCGACCCCAGACCTAGCCGTGGCGAGTCAAGCCTTAAATTACCACAGAGGATATATCAATTCCCATGTATCCGGCTCCAGTCCAGACTTAGTATCGACCAGGACAGCTTTAAATAGACAGTACTTAGGATATATCAACCCGAATCATAATGTTGTCAATTACGCTAGACCTAACATAATGCCGGCGACGCACGGGACCTATAATAACCTAGCATCAGTTCTAGATACTAATCCTCGTATAATAATAGACCCTCATCACATATCGGATAACTTCCAGAAGGTTTGCGATGAGAGAGGGAACATAATGTATTCTATGCCGATGCATAGGATACCTTATCAGAGGCATTTAGTTTTACCCCAAGCGCAGCAGATGACCAAACTGAGCGATACCCAGGAACCTATCTACGAAAACGTTCCTCTACCCTGGCAAAACGAACATGGAAAAGTCACGATGAGGAACCGAGCGCAGAGTTTGACGACCACAGACGAAATAGCGAGAATAAACGAAAGAAACAGCAGTCACCCCACGATAAACAAGTACGGAAACATATCGAAACCAAATCTGAACGTGCCAAGCTACCACGTGCCAATGAACATCGAGAACGGCAGTCATTACGTGAACGCACAGATTATAAAGGGGGTGCGAGAGTCGAGCGTGCCCAAAGAGCTGAGCGTGTCGAATCGATCGATTAACAAGCCGGACTCGGAGTTCGAGAACGTTGTGTTGTCAGTCGATCGACTGTCCTTAACGCAGGAGAAGGATTTCGACGAGACTCCGTACCAGAGTCTATCGACTCACCGAGTGAATAATACGATAAGCAGTGTGGACAACGTCACGTCGATCAGTGTCCCGGACGTGCGGCCGCGGAGCGCCGATCACAACGCCAACGTGTCACAGAGCAGCGGCGCGAGTGCCATGTCCAACTCCGTTATAAATTCTACCTACAGGTATTTTTTTTTCTTTTAATCAAAAATTTTGAATCTTTAACTCACTTAAGACCAGGCATTGCGCTAGTGTGCGCAATGTGTACGCTCGCCGCCAATCGAAAAAAAATCATATCAATTAATTAAGGAATTTAAAAAAGTGTCTGGTATTAAGGTTCCACGAATGACGAAGAAATTTAAAAAAATAGTTTTATATTCTCATATTGAAACAATAAGGAACAAAAAGCGAAAGACGTGCAGGTTTCCTCACGATGTTTTCCTTCACCGTTAGAGCAGTCGGTAAATGAACGTGAGTCTTCGAAAAAATGGTTTCGAACCCGGACCTCCTGCACGGGAGTCCTGCGTCCTAGCCACTAGACCACCGACGCTCAACACACTGTATTTATGTTTAAATTTAAATGTTTTTATTTTTCTGCTATTTTGTATATTAAAAACATAAATAAAACAAAATTAAATAAATAAATTTTAAAATAATGTCTTGAGATAGAAGATTTCTTTTCTTTGAAGTTTTTCGCACAGTTCTTACATTAGATTCACAAAACCAATTTTTTCTTTAAACCAGCACCAGTATAGACCTCGAGAGCAGTACCGCGACGAAAAGCAGTGTCAGTAGTAAAGAGAAAAAGAGACGGCGATGGGGGGTGTTCATGGGGCGAGCGCCGAAGACCGTGGAAGTGAAGAGTGCTACGCTAGGACGGGACAGAGCGAAGGCCAACGCGGTACAGCCGGCCAACAAACATCGGTGGTCGACCGGCCTGCCGAAGTTCCAGCCGCTACCGCCGAGTATTACCAAAGAAACATTGGTAAGTGCTCAGTAAATTCATCGGAGCCCAACTTGGGTTTTACACTTCCCGTGTTATGCCATCCTCTACTATATGCAACATTCTTGCGCGAACGCATGAGTCTAGCATCAGAGCGCCTCGACCTCTCCTCATCCTATTGTAAACCTGACCTCAAGTCCTTGCAGCAGAACTGCTGGCTGGTGAGACACCGGTACGGTACGGTACGGACTTTTCTGTAATAGTCTTTAACTAATGGGGTGAGCGCCGAAGGCCGTTAAAGTGAAGAGTGCTGCGTTAGGACGGGATAGAGCGAAGGCCAACGCGGTACAACCATCCAAGAAACATCGGTGGTCGACCGGTCTGCCAAAGTTCCAGCCGCTGCCGCCGGGTATTACCAAAGAAACCTTGGTAATATTTTTTTTTGTAATAACTTTACTATAAGGCTCAGCGCAGACGACGGACTGTCTGTACAGAACTCCATGACATAACGCACACGACACACTATTATTTACGCGGACATAAAGTCCCGCGTACAACGAGGGACACTCACGGACCTTAGCGTACAATACTACGCGGGTATTCTTCGAAATAATACAACTAACGTGTGTGCTAGGGGCATCAATGCAAATGGCGGACTTCTCCTTGAGTTTCGCCGACGAAATGAGTGAAGTGAAGCGTACTGTCCGCCGCGCACATCCCTTTTACCGTCAGTTGCACGAAGCGTCTTTAATGTTAAGTCTTCATTAAAATACATGCTATCCTGTACATACAGTATTCTTTCTACGCCATAGCTGTCACACTCGCGTAATGTCACACTTATGTTGACAATCAGCATTGTCACATATCTATAATATAAAAGAAAAAGCTGACTGACTGACTGACATACAATAGAATAACAATAGCTTTTGTTTTCCTAATTTGTTTTTATTTTAAATATTAACTATATCTATATCAGGGCGGATGGGCTCTGCACCTCTCCACTAGGGACATTCAGCTACAGGGTCTTAAAGCGAGTGTGGTTTTTAGCGAGAGGGACATTCAGCTACAGGGACTTTTAACGACACCGTGACATTTCGCTACTGTGACATTACGCGCCGAGAGGTTAATATTAAGGACGTTTTTTGCAACTCACGAGTAAACATTTAATTATGTCCTTATCCCGTCTGGATTATGATTTCATAATGTTTATTAATAAACCATGCAATCTGTTGTGATGAGTAACTTGCTATTGGTTTTAATATAAACAGAACATTGAAAGTTCAAATATTAGTGCAACAATGTCAAGACCCATTGCTATGATGGATGAGATAATCTAATTGTCCAATCGATCGTGAATCATTAATGTTTAAACTTTAAATATGTTATTAGATTAATTACGGTTTACTCACTGATCATCCTTCGATTAGTTAAACTTTTTGCTATTTCTAACGAACCCTACACACTTAAAATCATTTTAGGCAGGCCCGCGGCTTGAAGCCGAAATTTTGTGGCTGAATCCACATTTTCATTATTTTTTTAATTTGTATTGAGTTATTTTTTCGCCAGAAATATGGTTTATTGGATGACAAATCTTAAATATTAGGTCTCACATATTTCGCCAGCTTTGGCATGCAAATATTTTAGAGTTAACTTCATTAAATTCAATTTGACAGCCCGATCATATTACCTAATCTAGTAACCACAGTGTCTGTATTTGTATGCCTATACGCACTTCGTGAAACGCGCCATTACGCTATGTTTATATATAATATAATATGTGTATACGGGGTGTAACATTAAGAACGGTCAGTATGGGAAAGTCTGAAACTATAAGACATACGAAGATCTGTTCTTAGGAACCATGTCATCAATTTTAGTAACAAGAAAAACTGTATTCATACATTTTAAAAAAAACCTGTACTCAGCCTGGGAATCGAACCCGGTTGTTTTGAAAAAAAAATCCAACACTATTTCTATTTAGATATCGATTGTGTAGGTCTTAAGGAATCAATGTTAGTATGAAACGTGATGTTTAAAATTAATAAAACGCGTTGTTTCCATATCTTTTAATTTATTTTAGTAGGTGTTCGAAATAACTACCATTTTGTAAAATACAACATTCAACTCGATTAGGTCAAAATTGTCTCTATGGTGTAGCATAGCAGCCATAGACACAATTTTAACGCAAATTCACCACCAGAAGATACAAAATTCAATAGTAAGATCGTTACCTAAACGAGTTGAATGTTGTATTTTACAAATTGTATTCGACAAATACAGACCAGTCTCTATTTTATCTGTGTTTAGTAAACTTTTTGAATTGATAGTTTTCGATCATATATATCCTTTCGTGGAACGGTCGATATCGGTGCAGCAACATGGTTTTATGCGGAAAAGGTCGGTTGTAACCAATTTGGCGGTATTTACAGATTATGTTGCATCAAATATGGATAACAGAGGACAAATAGACGCCATATACACGGATTATGCCAAGTGTTTCGATCGTCTTGACCATAAAATCTTAGTATCAAAGTTAGACGTAATAGGGATACATGGGGATTTGCTGCGGTGGTTTACTTCTTACCTCGAGAATAGGTCTCAAGCAGTAAGAATAGGTACATGTTTATCTGATTTTGCTTACATACCATCAGGTATTCCTCAGGGCTCGCATCTCGGACCGTTACTGTTTAACATCTATATATTTGACATAGTCACGTGCTTCAAGCATGCACAATTTTCAATGTACGCGGATGATAAGAAAATATACTTACCAATTAAGGATATAGCCGACTGCTTGCACCTGCAGGAAGACCTAGATAGGCTGTGTGAATACTGTCAGGCGAATCTCCTGGACCTAAATGTATCTAAATGTCAGTGCATAACTTACACCAGAAAGAAAAACGTTGTAAGATTCCAATATAACTTACATAATTCCATTGTACCTAGGGTCACATGTGTCAGGGATCTCGGAGTGATGCTGGATGACAAGCTCTCGTTCAGGGATCACTATGAGCACGTAGTACAAAAGGCTTATAAAATGTTGGGATTCATAATAAGGATAACCAAGCCTTTTAAACAAATCCTGTCTTTGAAAACGTTGTATTACGCATATATAAGAAGCGTATTGGAATTTGCTTCACCGATATGGTCACCCGGGTATGCGATCCACAGGGATAGGATCGAGGGAATACAGCGCAGGTTCACGTCTCTTTTGCATCGTCGGTTCGGCGACGGGTCTCGGTTCCCCAGTTATGAGGAACGGTTAGAGCGATACAAGCTGGTGTCGCTGGAGGACAGGCGCACGCTGACAGACATGGTGTTCCTGTACAACGTGGTGAACGGCGAGGTAGACTGTCCGCAGCTGCTGGAGCGCGTGGGGCTGAACGTGCCCGCCGCGCGCACGCGCCACACACGCCTGTTCCACGACTCGGTGGCGCGCACTAACTGCGCTCGGAACTCGATCGTGTCCCGGTGCACTCACACATACAACACATCGTTTAAAGGTCTTGATATTTTCCGAGTGAAACCACGTGCGTACAAGAAGCAGTTAATGGCTGAGATTGGGTCAAGAAAAGCAGGCTCAATTACATGATTAACGTGCAGTTTACACACACAGAACATAACAGAAATCTCCCTCTCTCTCACACACACACACACCCTTTCAACACACATAATTACACACTCTTACACTTACATACTTACACACATACCCTTTTCTTTGTTCTCCCCACTCCCTATTCCACTTTCCCACCTCCATATTTTATTAGCTGTTACTAATTATTATTATTTTGTATAAATTAAGGAGACCTATTTTTTGGCTTGCACGCATGTAAAAAAACAAAACAATTCAGGCATTACATAGCTGTAAGGTTTCTCAGAAATATTAAAATTAAAATTAAAATTAAAATGGTAGTCATTTCGAACACCTACTAAAATAAATTAAAAGATATGGAAACAATGCGTTTTATTAATTTTAAACATCACGTTTCATACTAACATTTATTCCTTAACACCTACACAGTCGATATCTAAATAGAAAGTGTTGGGTTTTTTTTTTTCAAAACAACCGGGTTCGATTCCCAGGCTGAGTACAGGTTTTTTTTAAAATGTATGAATACAGTTTTTCTTGTTACTAAAATTGATGACATGGTTCCTAAGAACAGATCTTCGTATGTCTTATAGTTTCAGACTTTCCCATACTGACCGTTCTTAATGTTACACCCTGTATATAATTTGACAGATGAATAGTGTGGATCCTTGTAATTTGAAAGATGAATAGTGTGGCCCCCTGTAATTTGACATATACACTTCTGGAATACATGGCTTCAATCTTAACGGTGTTTCTTTTATGAAATTTCAGTTTCGTGGTAATGTAATCAAACTCTATTTAATCCATCTATTTCCCAAGGGGTTTGCTTTTAATATGTCTTTAGCCCGAAGATATAAAAAGTTACGTTAAGTTACGTTAGTATACGTTCTCTTTTTATTTCCTAAATAAATTAGAATATGATGTTTGCCTTTACAGACGTTACACAGAAATTGTTGACTAATTCGACGCCCCAGCGGAATGGGCCGCGATAGCTCAGTTGGATAATTGCCACGAATCGGCACGACCGCAGGTTAAAATCCTCGCAAAAAAATCGATCCTATAGAAAACTATAGGTAAACAATTTAAGTCTGGCTATGCCCGTACGCCCGCTACGTAAGAGGGCGTGACAACGTAAGCGAGCGGAGGCAGGCCGCACCTCCCGCTCGCCGCACCCTCTTACGTCGCGGGCGTAGCCAGACCTAAATGGTTTAGCAATAATTAGTTGTAACTATGCCTAGCATTGTTTAATGGTTAATAAATTAATATTTTTTTATATCCTCCCTTCACACTACATTTCCCCCTTCCAGTGCCAACTGCTCGAACGCAAGATGACTGACGAGCAACTCTCGTTCGCGTTCGAGCAGATCCCCAAGGGTCGCGAGAGTGGGGGCGAGCTCAAGACCGCATTACTGCCGCAGCACGCGCCTATCAACGGCTTCAGTTCGGACCACCTGCCTTATGAGGACAATAGAGTCCGTCTGACTCCCACGCCTGCCAATCCACACGGGTATATCAATGCGTCGCATGTCACTGTGAGTATTTCTTCGTCTCAGTGGTTAGGTTAGTGCATTAGATAATACTTTTTGTTTTACCAGTAGAACAGAATGAAAGTTCCACCGAAATATTTTAAATCTAATAATATTTTTTTTTTGTTATTTTACGACTAAACCCGCGTTTGATCTCAATCTCACGTGGAGATAATGGTGTGACGATGAGGTCGAAGATTTAGCACACGGGCAACAACATAGTGGGTTTCTTGCCCTAGTCTACGCAGGGGTAATCCCTGTGTCGTGGGGAGTAGTTTCCTTCGTACATGAATCTTATTAAATAATACTTAGTATGAACTTTAATGTACGGTTCCCATAACCGTTATTTGTCCCAGATGACAGTCGGAAGCACGCAGCGATTCTACGTAGTAGTCAAAGTGGGCACGGGCAAGCAGCCGCGGCTTAGCGCAGGCGCGGGAGCGGGTGCGGGAGCGGATCTGGCCGCTCTTGTGTGGGAGTGTCTCTGGCAGGTGGGCGCGCGGTTGGTCGCGTTGGTGGGCGGCGCCGCCAGGCCGCACTACCTGCCGCAGGACAACGCTACTGCAGAGTATGGGAAGGTGAGATTACCTAAGTAGTGAGGTGTAGTTTGACGGGTGAATAGTGAGTCTGGCTGTATTTTGACGGGGAATGGTTAGGTAATTTGACAGAGGGACAGTGTGGTTCCATGTAATATTACGGATAATTAGTGTAGCTCGATCTAGATCTTAGTATTACAGTATTTTTGCAAACAAATATTTCTAAATCCTAAAATGTGGATTCCTGTAATTTGACGGATTAACGGTATGGCTCCTGTAATTTGACAGATGAATAGTGGAACTCGGTATAATTTGACAAATGAACGGTGTGGCTACCTGTAATTTGAGAGATGAATTTAGTAGTGTGGCTTCCTGTAATTAGATGGAAGAATGGTGTGGATCTCTGTAATTTGACGGATGAAAAGTATGGCCGCCTGTAATTTAGCAGATGAATAAAGTGAATCGGTCGGTGTAATTTGACAGATGAACAATGTGGTGTTGACAGTTCCAGGTGTCTGCGGGGCGATCGTCGCGCGCGGCGTGGGGCTGTTCCGTGCGCGTGCGCGTGCGCTGCGGGGAGCGTGCGCCGCGCGCGCTTTGGCACGTGCACTACGATCGCTGGCCCGACGACCTCGCCGTGCCCAGTAGTGTGGGCGACTTTCTGGGTGAGCGGGACCTGTGTCCAGCAGTGGACTAGAATGATGGTGATGATTAAACTCCCGTTTGACCATCTCACCTGGTGGCAGCCTCAGGGGTCATGTCATTTATTTTTGTCATTTTACTTTCGTGTCAGATTTCCTGTCGGAGCTGAACGGCCTGCGCCTGTCGTGCGAGGCGGACGCGCGGTCTGAGCGCGCCCCCCTGGCGGGCCGCAACGCGCCGCTGGCCGTGTGCTGCGCGCGCGGCGCGGGCCGCAGCGGCGCCGCGCTCGCCGCCGACCACCTGCTACACACACTGGACAACAACCAGGTATGTATTCTATATACTGGGATTAGAGGGCGGGCCGCGACGCGCCACTGGCCCAGTGTATAGTACATATCTATTTGTGACATCACAGTACCTTCTGTAGCCCGTACAAGTTACAAGTTTTGGAACTCTTTTTTTGGGCTCGGGCGGGCGTAAATAACGAAAACCAGGCTTGCAACGCATGAAGACCGAGAGACGCTTCGGGCTCCGCCCTGCGGCCTCGCAAAGAATTACAACTAAGCCTCTAATCCACTTGCCCTGCGGCTTCGCTCGCATTGTTGCTACAAGATTTTGTATGAGAAAACTTGTCCTTTTCACAAAATGGCCGCCTAGACGCCATCTTGATTTTTTTTAATGTCGGAATTTTCTGACAAACTATCATACTCATTATCCCTATTGGAAAATAAAAAAGTTGGATCCCAGTGCCACGTCCGCAATCTTTGATATATTTTTTCGCTATAATTTTCCTGTGGTCACCCCACCAAGCCTACACGTCATTGTTGTTTTCGCTCTCAAAATCCAGCGGGTTTCTCTCGCGCTTTTGTCGCGTCCACACCAGCTTTTTTTCGTTGTCTTGCAAATTGTTTTACAGTAGTGCTTTTCAAGTAAGAATGGTGTTTCTTGCTCGAAGAACTTCGACAAGATGTGAATAATGTGTGGGACAGTGAAGTAAAGTCAAATAAGACGCTGCACCCCGATCCGTACTTGGCTGGATTTTGAAGAGCCACACTGCGTCCGGGACGCCTTCTTATTTGGTTCGGATGGTGCAGACGTGTGGAAGATTCTCCTAGATAGCATTGAAATGTGTCACACCAGTATTTTAATGAAGACTTGAAAGAGTTGTTTACATCAGACATGGCTGTATGGGCTCAGTTCCCTTTGCCTTAAAAAAAACAACAAATCTCAAAATCCAGCATGGCAATCAGTCACTATGAAGTGATTCACAGTAAATTGTATAAAATTTTATAATCGAAGAAATCAAAATGTTAAATGAAAGAAAATTTAAATTGACGTAAATTGATTAAAAAAATCCTCATCAAAAAATCTTATCATATGCAATATCATATCTTATCGTGTGCAAGAATATTTAAACGATAAAAATGGTTGGCGTGGTGATGACGTAATCAAAGAATGGGTATGATTAATCAATATTTTTATGTTTTTGTTTATTTTCAGTTTCATTATGGTTTATTATTTTAAATGTTAATTTTATTATTATTGTGTATTTAGTATGAATGTTATTGACGAACAAAAGTACAATTTGTACCAACTTGGAATAAATGAATTTGTACCAACTAGGAATAAATGAATTCTATCTCATTCTATTCTATTGGTTTCTATCTCCGTCTTACTACATTCGCGTATCACTATCAATAGCCAAGTATCAATTACTCCACCAAAAAGGTTGTCTGGAAGAGATCGATTGTATTAATCGTTTTGTACACATTGTATCACACTAATTTCATGCAATAAAGAGTATTCATTCAAGTAGTGGGGCGCAGAAGTGTCGGCAGACAGCCCGCGAGGTGGGCCGACGACATTATGAAGACGGCGGGGAGGATGTGGAAGCGAACGGCTAGAGGCCGAGGAGAATGGCGTGCACACGGAGAGGCCTATACCCAACAATGGGTTACTTTAGGCTGAAAAAGAAAGAAGACCCGAAGCCCTTTCTGAAAACTCACGCTGTAGGATATGGCTACGTTTATTTTAGTGTAAAGAATTAAAAATTCATTTTACATTAATTATTTAGTACAAAACTTTGCACTGTTCCCTTTGATGATCACAAAAAAACAGAGACCGATGACTTGTTTGTATGTGCCAGAACGAGAGGGAAGATTTGACGTGTGCGTTTAGTTTAACCATAATATTTATAGTCTATGCTGCGTTTCGCACACACGCACTGTTAAATTATTGATACAATAAAAACAAAATTGTAATGTTTCCAGGAGCTGGACATCCCGCGTACAATCAGCATGCTGCACCAACAACGCGCCAACCTGATCCAGAACGTGCCCCAGTACAAGTTCCTGCACCAGCTGTTACTGCACTACCTGCAGCAGTCGCGGCTCATATAGTACGAGGGGCAACCAGAAATCAAGAGGCTTGTGTTTCCAAGATTCGGTACCACCGACCACGGAATTATTGAAGTTGGACTTTCACATGGACTTTTTCCGTGGTCGGATGTCTCCGTAAATCTATTATAAAATGTGTAGTATATTATCTTGATGATCTTTTTTTAGGGGATTTTAAAATCAAGTGCGAACGAAACGAATGTAAAATCAATTCAGTCAGACGTTTGAAGGCGTTAGGGGGCGCCCATTAATTACGTGAGGCATTTTTTAGGATATTGTAAAACCCCCCCCCCCCCCCCCCCCCCAGATTTTGTGAGATTTTCCTCAACTCCCTCCCCCCCTCTCCTAATCTCACGTGAGATTTTTTAAAATTTGTGTTTTGATTATGAACGCGTTGGATTATAAAAAAAAATAAAAAAACAAGAACACAATTTATTCTATTATCTCTATTTAAGACTAGCAAAGACTAGTAGTTGAGATTATTACCGTTACTTAAATTCACTGTGATAAAATTAAATAATAAATACTCTAATTCAGTCCATGGAAACTCGTGCACAGTTTCAAGAGTGACTACTGGAACTAACATATCCAAGTGATTGTCAATGCAATCATCTGCTCCTTCAACTTCGCTCTCAAACAATCGAAGGGCTGTTGTGCTGCTCTGTGGGGTTCGGACGAATACGACAAACACTATTGTGTCGAATTTTCTCATATTTTTACTCTAGAAAACCTCCCCCCCTTGAACACCTCACGTAATTAATGGACGCCCCCTTAGATGAAGTACGTATTTTTTTTAACTTTCATTATTATTGAAGTTATAATGAATTCGTATTGTAAGTATTAAATGAGATTTTTTTATTATATTCGTATGACTGAAACGATGTAATCCACCTCACATGTAGTGATTGTATAAATACCTGTATTTATTTTTTATTGTATTTTACTCGATTTTGTATTATAATATTTATAATTTGAAATGTTTGTTTGCATATTTTGATACGCGTGGTATTTTAAAGTATTCTATGAATTTTATATTTGATCCCAAAATGGGACTTTAAAAAAAATGTTTTTAATGATTATAACGCATGCTAAAAGTATTAATTTAATAGTAGCTCATAGAAACAGGGTTTCCAATAACTTTGTGCCTAAAACTGTATAAAACCTGTGTAGAGAATAGCAGAGATCACCCTAAGGGCCAATGCTGTGCCAGCCACGCACATTGCTCGTTATCGTGTTGTTTGGCTGACGTTTTTTTTATAACCAGCAGTGGATATTAACGGGGCGCACAGCATTGCACTTAGGGCTGAAGTCGTAGTTTTGCGCTTATCTAGGTGTTAAGTGATAATTATGTGCCTTAATCGGAGATTATTTTCGATCTGATGATATCACTTCATGTGCCTTTTTTATTATTATTTTTATACTAAATATAAATGGAATGCTATTACTGTTTGTAATAATAGTTTTAATTTATTATTCAGTACATCATGAAAATCATTAGAAAGTATTTCCACAGTACCTTTATTTTAAACGAAATGCATCGATAACCAATAATCGATACCAATTCAATATATATATATATATATATATATATATATATATATATATATATATATATATATATATATATATATATATATATATATATATATATATATATATATATATTCCTATTTATTTGCATGTTTTCTCTGTTTATTTTTAAAAATATTATCAGCTGATTATGCTATCTACTAACACAGTACCTAAAGATGTTTTAGATGGTAACCGTTGTGGTGCAGACTTTGTGTTCATGTCCATACTATGTTTATAGATATTCGTATTTTCTAGTCGGATGCAGCTCCATATTATTTTGTAATGTTTTTAAGTAAAGTGTATATTATCTAGTTTCTGTTTGAATGCACAATTTAACTTTGATAGCACTGTATGTTTTTTGAAATATTTTTAGCCAGGTTTTTGTATTTTTACGTGTTGTAAATGTATTCTGATAAACAGGCGTGTTTCTACTAAAATAACTTTGAATACTAAACGGTATTATTTACTAAACTTGCTGTGGGTATAGAAGTGAGATTGATAAGTATTCTGCGGGCCATTCGCTGTCCAGAAACCCATATGCTCAATATCTATTTACAAAACAAAATTGTCAATTAATTATGAAGTCAATTGTTTCAATATACTGAACTGACAAGCAATAAAATGTAATTCAAAATATGTTATGTTGTTTGATATTCAAACGCAAAATTCCAGTCTATCAATTATATTTCAGTAAAAAATTATACATTATAATAATAACCTAGCTTAAAAATAACCGCTCTCCGTTAAGGGGGTGGGTAATAGGGTCTAGGGGGAGGGCCGGGCGGCGGCCCGCGTCCGCCGAGAGGGCCGAAGTAGTGCGGCGGGGGCACGTTGACTAGCGGGTACCGCGGCGGCGGCTCGGAGTACACCATCGGCGGCGGCGGACCCGTCATCGGCAGCGGCGGAATATTCGGCGGCGGCGCCGAGTAAATAGGGTACGCCGGTATCCCCGGGTACGGGTAATTGAACCGCATCGGCGGCTCTATCTTTAGAGGCTCCGGCTTCACGTCCGCGCCGTTTTTGACCGGCGTGGCGGGCGGCTTAGTCGCGGCAGCGGCGACAGGCGATTCGGAAGCGGGCGGTGTAACGGAGGGCGGTTTCTTGTCGTTTTTTGGAGGCTTGCTGGCGGCGGCGTGCGCCGGGGAGTCCCCGCCCGACGCCTGCGTCTGGGGCGAGTACAGGTCTAGCACCTGCGGGCGAGTTACGGATATACATCAACACATTTAGTATGATAGAGACCACATTTTCTGCGGATTATCTATAAGTGGAATAAATACATAACTATTACTGGCAGATTATATACTTAAAGGTAGCTTCAATTGAGACAACTTCCTGCTTTTTCTACAGGGAGATAAGATTATGGCATTATGTATGAACCACTTCTATATTTCTTTATAGTTGAAATGGTTGTGTAATGAAATGGTAAGGTAATGAAAACTATTGGTCACCATACCGTCACTAAACTAATTCTTTTGCAAATAAATTGCAACAAGCTTCATTTTTACACATTTTTCCTACTCACTCGTCTCTTTCAGACACGGTCTCAAGGGGCGGGGGGGTTATGACCCCCTGACCGCCCCACAATCTTGGAATCCAAAAATCCCTTTAACCTAATCCAGCATTTATGTTGGATCTGCTCCGAAATTTCGAACTCGCTTCGCTTGCTGCCGTCGTAGACTTCTAGGTTTCTAACCCAAACCATCTGTGTCGGGTCTGTGCCAAAGTTTTGAGCTCGCATCACTCTCGCTCTCTAACTTCGTTTAGGTTAGAAACCAACTGTCAGATTCGTGCTGAAATTTCAAACCTGTTTCGTCCTTGCCCTAGCAATCCTTTCTAACAATCCTAGTTACAAAGCCTACCTAATCCAATCTGCGTCGGATCTGCCCCAAAATTAAGAGCTCGCTATGCTCCTTCCCGCCCTAGCCTTCTCACCTGATCCATCATCTGTGACAGAACTGATCTGAAATTTCAGCGCGAATCCGACACATGATTTTTAACCTGATTTTATTTTATTTATTTCGAAATCCAATAGCTATATTAAAACAAACTACCACCACCATGTGTATCCGATCTGCCTCGAAAAAACAAGCATATTAATTAACGAACACAATGGCTATTTGAATTATATTATGTGGACTTGACAGTGAAAGTGAACTAAAAGAAAAACTATTTCCAACACTGTGATGTAGACATACCAGCATTAGCTGCTCGTCTATAATCTTCAATAATAATAATAATAATAATAATAATTCAAATGATTCAGTGATAAAATAAATCACAAAAACAATTCGATCTACACACCTGATGACAAATATCCTCAAGCAAGTCCATTGTAATGTCCTCAACGAACATGTCCCACCATGCCATATGTTTGGGCAGGCGGCCATTCCAGTCCATCACCTCAAACTTGCTGAGCTTGCCCGCGAGGAACATCAGAGCCACTGCTATCACCTCCGGCTCCCATTGAAGGCACAGAGTGGTACATAAGCTGTTGGTAGAGTTAACAGTTGTTAATCACCATCATGTTAATGAACCCACTGGATGGGCACATGTCGTCACACTGGTGCAGGTTCTTATTGATGGTTTTTATTTCCTCAGAGAGGCAGGTTTCTTTATGATGTTTTCCTTCATCAATACAGCAGTGAGTAAAAATAAATATAAGTTGAAATAACAAACCGAATACATAGCTCATTGTTACACACAAGATAATAATAATGGGATTCTAATTATTAAGCATACAAAGAGAATACACAATGGTTCTTGAAAAGGTTTTTAAGGTTTAGACAATGATACTTAAGACTGGAATAAATAATTTAATTATGGCTAGATATTTAGCCATAATTAAATAAGTTAATAGCATAGCATCTTTTATATAAATTTAAAAATTTAGAATACATTAAAAAAGAAAATTGACATACCTAGCCTACATTGTCTTTCCCAGAGTTGATTTACTTTGTTTTATTTTATTTATTGGAATTCGTAACTAAAATAATGAAACAACACTAACCTGTCATTGACAAAAGTCCAAGCCATCTGCACCATCTTCTGCAACTTTCCCTTGTCTCCTTTCAAGCATTTGGCGTACTTGAGCAAGTACCCGTAAGGATGCTCCACCTGCAGGTCGAACTTGATCGTCTGCAGCAGGATCCTCTCCAGCGTCATCACCTCCTCCTTCGGGTCCTCTCCGAAACTACCGAACTTCTGTTCCGTCAAAAGCGATTTCGCCACTTTTATGATATCCTTGCACTTCTTTGGCGTCTCCTCCACTTTGCCCGCCAAAAACAAGCAGCAGCATGCCGTGATATACCTCGGGAATGTCTTGAACGAGTGGAACATGTAGAACCGATGAAAATAAACAACTCCAGTTGCTACTGTATTATAACCTAAATCCATCTTCGATCCTGTGTCGATGATAAACCTAGCGCCTTCTTTTCTGTACCGGTTTTCCGTCTCGTTGCTGATCCCATCGCGGAACGACGGCGTATTCATTAGGTCCTTCTTATCGTAGTACCAATAAGGCATTATTGAAGCTAAATTATAAATATAATAAAAATATCAATAAAACGTCGCTAACCTCCACCGCCATTTGACAACTGATTATAATCCTAATAAAATGCAGCGTGCATATGTTAATAACAAATCAATGAAGTAGGTGGCCAACAATACTTAGTAGTATTATCTTCGACATTTCAAGAGCATTATTGCCATAGTAAATATATATATTTTTTTAGATATACGGCTTTTTGAGCCAGTTTCTCTTTAATTTATCCATCGATATAGATGAATTCATCACTGCAGAACCCTTTAGGCTACTATTGAATATTTTCTTCTGGCTAGTTCAGGCCTCGTGGTATCTTCTCATAAATACTCCTCCATTTCTTTGCCTATAGGCGGTGGGATTCAGCTTCTTATTTATAGGCCTTGACTGATGGCAGATTGGTTCGCGACCCATGGTCCCACCACGATTCTCGGATTTTGTGAGTCCACCACAGTAGTAGCGTTGTAGTATTGTTTCTATCTATCTATCCACCACATTAGTTGCCACAGCAAGAATCTCGTCGAAAAATAAAAACTGTTAGGTCCTAGCACAATCGAATTTCTTTTTTGTTGTCCCTCTGTTCCGGTGATTTTTAATATTATAGTCCAATCGTAAATAGTTACAACTAATGTTTTTCAGGTCATTAATCTTCAGATAACATTATATTATCAGCAGCATGCAGAATGTTTTCAACTGAGATTGTAGTCACATCACCTAACTATCAGTAATTTTTCTCAATAACTTTTAAAGACGGACCGGGCCTTATACTGGAAGATTTTTTAGTCTGTCAGCTATGTAGGGTTAGTGGAGTAGGTAAGCCAAATTTCGCCATGTAGTGACGTCAGTATAAGACATTGCTTTGCTTTAGGTAGGTACCTATTTCACAATTTTAACTCTTCCGTACCGAGAAAAATATATCAAAAGTGGTAAAAACTCGTACGGTTCCTGTAAATACCGGCGGACTAGCAATAAATTGGGGTCAGACTCCAAACTTGTCATCCGATTAAATAAACATTATTACTAGGGTGTATCAAGTTGGGTTCTGCAGTGCGATTATGCAGAAAAAGATCATCATTAACGTGTAATCGTGTGGGTAACATGTACTCACAGTAGGTTGTATGAAACTAAAGTATCACTTTGCTACCATAGTACCATAAGCCCAGCTGTTACCCAGCGCTGGGATCGACCTGAAAATATCACTAAAATTAATTTTATCTAGACACACGGGAATGTGTCCACTAAGGTCTATTGTGCGAATGTGTGTTTAGGTTAAGAATATAGTTTGTAATGAGGGGTTTTCTGGTTAGTTCCAAGAAGCTCACTAGATGGCTCGATAAGGGAATTTTTTTTTTAAATCTCAAAAGGGTTTACACCCAGAGCTGTAAAAAAACTCTTTCAAGGCAAGGATATCTTGGAATGGATATATATAACTGTCAGTCTATTTTGCGTATCACAAATTGATATAAGAATAATCTCCGACTTGTGCTGTATGGGCTTTGATCCCTTTGCCTGTCCCGAAAGGACAAAAAAATCATCTTCATCATTGTATCGTTTGTGTTTAGAAAATCTTCTGAATACAGTCATACACCACAAATACACATTGAAAATTTAAGCGTTTTGAATTTTCTAATATTCTTTGCGTTTGCCATTGAAGAGTTTAGTCCGTGCCGTCATGAGCAAAGACTATGGTTCATGGTCTCTTGCAGACCTGAAGATTGAACTGAGAAAGCGTAATGCAAAAGTTACGGGAAAGAAAGCTGTGCTTGTTCAGAGGTGAATTTCTTTGTTATATTCTAATACATTGCATTGTTATTTTGTTCTTGCATTTGCTTACATCATGCACAAGGAATAATACCACCCTTTTTTGTTACAGACTTACAGAATATGACAACCTATTTGGGAGTCTTATAAATGATCCTGAGTCTACATACAAAATTACCGTGCCTGTTCCCCAAGACTTCCGAGATATCACCAGTGATACGTCAGTCCCAGTGTTGAGTGATGAGGATCTTGCGCGATTCTCCGCATTGGTAGGAAGAGAGGATGTGGCCACATCATCAAACATGTATAATGAGGGATTCCTGATGACAAGTCGTATAGCGCAGCTTGCTGGAGAATTCTATGTCATAGGAGTGTGTTCATCAGAGATGCGGAAAAGCGTTTCATATAATGTAACTATCAAATTTAAAGAGCACGTAATTTTGGAGACGCAGTGCGAGTGTGCAGCAGGGATGGGACCCTATGCACAATGCAAGCATGTGTTGGTATTGATTTATGGATTGATTGATTTTACCAAGAATAAAAAAATCAAAACACAATCAAGCTGCACAGCAAATCTCCAAACTTTTCACCATCCCGGTAAGTCATATACTGGCAATCCTGTAACTGTGGATAAACTAGTGTTAAGAAAACGTGATCAACATTTAAAAGAGATCATTGCACATGACCCCCGCCCAAATCCCCCAAACAAAGAAAATACATGGAAAACTTCCAAAGCATGGTTGTTAATTATTGCTCTTTGACAAATACAACCATGCCATTGACCCAATTGGTCAAACCAGCTGACAAGAAATCTATTAGTGTTGACCACGATTATTTAAAAAAAAAACCAGAAGAGGAGTTTCTAGAACAGTTTCAGCTAAATGAGAGTGAACGGCTTCAACTTGAAGAAAAGACGAGGAACAATAAGAAGGTGTGGAAAGCTGAGCGGTTAAAAAGAATGCAAAGCTCAAATTTTGGAAAAATTGTGAAATGTAAAGACTCGGACAAGGGAAAGCTGGCTAAAACTTTCTTAAAAAACATAGAAATCATGTCTACAGCGATTAAACATGGCCTGAAATATGAAGATCAAGCTGTTCTCAAATTTGAACAGTTAATGAACATCCATACGGAAAAATGTGGATTAATTGTGAACAAGGACTTCCAATTCCTAGGAAGTACACCAGATAGACTGGTTGGGGATGACGGTGTTTTGGAAGTGAAATGTCCCTATTCCAGCAAAGATAAATCAATATCACCAGAAAATATTAATTATTTGTATTTGTGTGATTGGAGTGGAAATCTAAAATTAAAAGAAAACCATGATTACTATTACCAGGTGCAAGGTCAGCTTTTGTGCACAGAGAGGAACTTTGCATATTTTTGTGTTTATACACTGACCGACTTTCTAAGTATAAAAATCAAGAGGGATGACGATTTTATCCAGTCAATGCTGGAAAATCTCAAAATGTTTTATGATAATCATTATAAACATGCATTTTTACACAAATACCTGTACAATAAAAAATAATACTTTTAATACAATTTTTTATTTGTTTTTGTCCTTATACAATATAAATATCGTAAAACAGCAAGCATAGCTGAACAGTTTAAATTGTATTTAATAGAATCAGGTGTCACTTTGCAGAACTCCATTATAAATTTATTTATTTAATAGATAAAGTAGTAGTAGTAAAAGTGTGGGGACTAGGCAGGATAAAGGCGATGCGATGGAGTGTGGCTTCACTTTGCTCTTGACATCTGAGCTTTCCTCATTCCTGATGATGCTTCGTTTAGAGGCGAAACACGGTCGTTCGACGACCGTGTTTCGCCTCTTCATTCCTCTTCATTCGCACTTTCTAGCGGAATATTGCTATTCATTTGGTCCTTTTCTATTCTCACTCCCCTTTCCTTATCACATCCTAAGGAGGTCACATTTGTTAACCTACGCGATTGTAAATCTTTCCGGGTTTGGTAATCGCTTGGGAAAGTGAATCTGAGGGTGAGGGCGGGCCCTTCTACCCATTAAATAAATAAATTTAAAAATAGGTTAATTTCTTTTATAATGGAATTCCGCAAAGTAACACCTGATTCTATTAAATATCTTATACAATACAACAATCAGTAGGTATTATGAATTATTCTATTTCTATGAAGTAGTTTTATGCATTTTTACCTATAATATTTGATCTAAAATTTACTAACATAGCACATATAAAAGTGATATCACTTGAAAGTAAAATTTCAGTTTGATACATTGGTTCAGTCAAAATTTTATACGTTTTTAACAAACCAATAACCCTTTCCACATGTACTCTTTTGCTGGCTATTTTCCGATTGGAAGTGAGGGTGTCAGGTTGTATTTGATTACCCTTTTTAAAAAACGCTGGCATATTTACTTTTACACCATAGGATAAGAAAATGTCTTGTACATTTAAACCTTTGTCAACCATAATTTCGTCCCCATAATCAAATTTATTGAGAATATCACTTCTTTCAATAATTTGTCTATCTGTAGCGGATCCACCGTAACAGGGAGATATATAACTTATCAAACCACTTGGTGTAATACCAAGTAGAAATTTGACTGTGTTTTTATTCTTGTATGTGGAAAATGTTACTTGTTGAGCCAATGGTAATTTTGGCTTCTTTATAGGACATTCTGTTGCATCCACTACTACACGGGTTGCTGGGTATTTATCATGGAAATCTAGTGGCATATAAGTTACAACTGTTTCTTTATCAACCCATAAATCTAAATTTCTCCATTGCAGACTCATGAATCTGATCCAAGTAACAAATATATTGTATACTTGCTTAATGGGTATTACAAACGTCATAGACATTTCTTCAAAAGTTCGGTGTCTTCGGAGTATAATTAACGTCAGGAAAAATTGATTCAAAGGATCTATTTTTTTTGGCGGTCCATCATAAATATATTTTAAATGGTAAGCGTCTTCACCTAGGGTATGGAAAACGAGCATGACTTTATCAAATGTTTCTAGCCCCGTGTAAAAGTGCATAACTTTTTTGTTATGTTTATATATATTAATGGTGAATTCTGGAGCTTTCTGAATGTCATCAGTCTGAATAGACTGGTCACTATTTGATTCTGTTAATTTTATTAATTGTTTTTGTGCCTGTGGTAATTCAGTTACATGATCTGCACTTTCAATTTCTATGACCGCACCCACATCATTAATTGTAGTATCAGAATAGTTTCCTTCAACTGGTGATACTGAAGGCTCATTTAACTCCCATTCCTGATTTTCATTCTCCAACATCAAAGGATCTTGTTCCATATCGTTTGTATCAGTCCCGAAAAAAGGTAACTCTTCTACAAAAGTAGTTGGCAGCACTATAACAAAAAAAAGTTTATATTAAGACATTTTAGAGATCAAATAAAAATATTGTATTGTACCAACACAATATAGTGTTATAAGTATACTGTTGCTCGAAATAATGTACCTGGTCTGGAATAGGTATATAAAACATTTAAAGAATTCGACGATGCATCAAAGTCTTCACAAGTTGATTGGTCATCCTCCAAAGCCACAGGTGGTTCCAATGTTGTTGAAGTATCTTTTGTATTACTCCAAGGAAATATTGAAGGTATAACATTTCTTTTCAATATTTTTCGCTCACGAACACCAGCTGGAAAGCAAGAAAAATGAATTATATCTATAATAAAATTGTATGTCTTGTAATCAGCATTATATACAAGAGCGTCATATAAATACTCTTTGAGCGTTATATAAAATGCACTAAAATTTACCTGATAGAATGGTTGAGGGCACATAATCACTTGACTTGAAATGACTAGAACATATGCGAGCACTTTTAATATATGCATTTGGACCAAATTTTCGTTGCGTGTTTAATCTTGTAGCTTTTATCCACTGCCGCTTCAATGTTTCATCTTTAGGAAAATTATGAGTCCCCATATTTTTGCACGTAACCACAATACAGCGGCTATTAGACATTTAGCTAGAATGTAACGCAAGTGTAACGTACGAATAAAATTTTATAAAATATAACATGGACGTTTAATGTACTTAGGTAATTGTAATTATTAAAATTACATCAAGGAATATATAAATACTCAATACCCATTATCTATGGTTGATCTATGGGACTTTCCTTTTTTATTCACTGACAGATATTCCCTACTAACGAGAGCCATCTATGAGAACGAAATGATACTACAAAAAAAAAAAAAAAGAAAACCCCTCATTTGCTTGCACAGAAAGTGCGACGGAATCCCGACTTACAAGATACAGGTTTTCGACCTAGTTTGTAAGTCGGAGGTCCTTTTTTTGTGTGCCCTGTAATAAGTAAATAAACTTTTTCATTTTAATTTTTCATGTTTAACGAAGTCTCTTCGAACAGCAACAATAAGCCATCGTTAGACTTATTCGATCCTAGGCCATTAGTTTTTAAAAGACGGATTAAGGATGCTATAAATACTTTTTTATATTTTTCAGTAGGTATTATGGTTATTTTTTGTCATTAGCATTACATTCACTAGTATTTTTTGCTTACCGTACTCAATGTTGTACAACAATCAATTTCCCACTTCCTAACCATGCCGTGTTTACACGTTAAGGGTTACGATCTAGCATAGACATAACTAGATAGATAGATAGAAACACTTTATTGTACACAAAATCAGGAAAAGTAAAAACTACAGGAATACTACACGATATGTACAAAGGCGGCCTTATCGCTTAAAGCGATCTCTTCTCTTTATATCGATTTTTCTGTAATTTCTCTGGTTGTAATCTGTTGTGGTTACCTAATAAATAAATAAAATTGAAGGGTGATTTAGTTATCCGATGTTTGACATTATCATACGCGTCGTTCATACGAAACGAAAGGCCACGCTCCTTATCTCACTTGCAAATGTTTCTGATTAAATAAAGTGGAATGGTTGAATAACTGCTTGCGTCAGTCCCAATATGGCGCTCAAGAGTGGTGCTAGTTTTTTGAGGCTCAACGCTTTGCGGCAAGCTGTTAGAGTGAGTGAATATTGTAGAATTTACATTTTCCCATCATTTACATCTACATTGGATGCAGTAAAATGTGATGCTACCGTTTAGCAGACAACAATTCCAGTGCGCGTGCTAAAAATAAGTGCAAAAGTGAAAAATAACAAGTTCGTAGGTACTTATGTAGTGATGTCCTTGTGCGCTCTCGATAACACTCGACAATATCGATAAAAATTTCATGATGGATTTAATATATCCTACAGTTTCAAAGACACCAAAACTCACGTATTTTTTTAGCTTAATTAATAAACGCGTTTCGTAATGGGATTCATTAGGGACAAAGTAGATATGCTCTTGCAATGATGTTTTTTATCACTACCTCTTGACCCCCATGTATATTTACTATTTCATTGTCAACAATAGTGAATAAGTAGCTGTAGTTTACTCACACACTGTTCTTTTTCGTACCTAAAGAGAATTTAGTACGTAGGTACCGTGTACGTCTAGTTAGAGGGTGTATTTGTACTGTTTATGTGGAGGTTTTCGATGGATGTTCAAAATAATTTCAGAAATGTTTACAGGTTTTATCCACCAGCACGAGACCGGATGTCGCTCAAAATGGAGGAAAACCAGCACAATTCCCAGGGGCCAAGGCGCCATACGTAACAGAAATAAAAGTTATGAATGAAACGAGCTATGAACCCATACCAATTTACCGAGTGATGGACAACAACGGCGGAGTCATCGATAGTAGAGAGGACCCAACTATCGATAAGGATGTATTGGTTAACATGTACAAGAGTATGGTACAACTAAGCCAAATGGATAAAATTTTGTACGAGTCACAAAGGTAAATCTAAAATATCTTAGAAGTGTTCCGTCTCTCTAATCAAAGAGCTATGCTTAGCGACAAGAGATTATTATATCTGTGACTTCACCACGTGACATTTTTACGTATGTCTTACTATCTTATCTTTGTAAACAAATCGTTTTGTTTTTCAGGCAAGGTCGCATATCTTTTTATATGACCAACTATGGCGAGGAAGGCATGCATATTGGGAGTGCTGCTGCTCTTTCACCCGACGACCTGGTCTTTGCTCAATACAGAGAAGTGGGAGTGTTTCTCTACCGAGGAGTCACCGTCACTGAGCTCATTAACCAGTGCTATGGGAACCACGAAGACCCTGGCAAGGGAAGGCAGATGCCAGTTCATTATGGCAGCAAACAACACAACATTGCCACGATTTCTAGTCCCTTGGGTAAGTTTGTAAAATTACAGTCTCTAGTCATCCATCATGGTACTGTACCCGGCGTGTTCCTATAACTACATGCACTTTGAGTTTTTAATGATTTAAATCATACGTAGCACAGGCTTGTATACACCGTACACTTGACATGATTTTCTCTTTTAATTAATCTAAATTATAAATTAGTAAATTGCAGAAGGCAAGTTGATATTTTGAGTCTTATATTTACAGATTTTTAATACTTACAAACATTTGTAATTCTTTTGTATGTTTCCAGCTACGCAAATACCGCAAGCTGTGGGCGCTGCTTACGCGATGAAACGCGTGCCGAATAACGATCGCTGCGTCATATGCTATTTCGGCGAAGGCGCTGCTTCCGAAGGGGATGCCTTCGCAGCCTTCAATTTCGCCGCCACTCTTGATTGCCCAGTAATTTTATTTTGGTAAGATATTTACGTCATCATTTCAATACTTATGATAATAGTATTATCAGTATTTGAGGAAAGAAGATCTCACTCGCGACAGAGAATAGCCATTATACGCTCCGCGGAGCGGTGATTCTTCGAACCATGTCGTGTGGAGAAAATCTTTGGTCCTTTGCAATCAGGTACTTGTTACCTATGGTTATTTGTTTGTAATCGATATTAGTAAACAAGTGAACTTACCCTTCACAGTAGAAACAACGGCTACGCGATCTCGACTCCGACCAGCGAGCAATACCGCGGGGACGGCATCGCGGCGCGCGGCCCGGCGTTCGGCATCCAGACCATCCGCGTCGACGGCACCGACACGCTCGCAGTCTACAACGCTGTCAAGAAAGCTAGAGGCATCGCCGTGGAAGGCAACAAGCCTGTACTGATTGAGGCCATGTCTTACAGGTTAAATATTAAAATTCATGGAAATGTGTCGTAACTAGAATAAGTAATTGGAGGGAAGGCGATTTCGGATGGAGGGGGTTGTATTTGCTTTGTCTTTTTCACTTTTGTTAAGAGAAATTGCTATTATATAGTTGAATATCTTGTAATGTTTTTGCAGGGTTGGGCATCACTCTACTTCAGATGATAGCAGCGCTTACAGATCTTTGGAAGAAATAGAAAAATGGACAAAAGATGAGAGCCCTATCCAGAAATTCAAACTGTATCTTCAACAAAAAGGTAATCATTTTTCTTTCTAGTAAAGGACCAATAATCGAATGGACCAATGAACGAATAATTGAAATGTTTTAGGGCTTTGGGACTCGGACACAGATAAAGCTTGGCAGAAAGAATCACGAAACACAGTTGTTAGAACAATGCAAGAGGCTGAGAAGAAGAAAAAACCACATTGGAAGGAGATGTTTGAAGATGTCTACTATGACATGCCTCCTAGCATCCAGTAAGTATAACTTTAAGGATGTAGAGGTTTTTTAAGAGAGTTGCTTTTAAAAAACTTTACTCCCTCGGGGATTATGGACGTGAGTCTATGTATTTATGCTTTAAAAAAATCTTATTGTTTCAGAAAACAAATGCAGCAAATGGAAAAACATGTCAATAAATACAAAGAACATTATCCATTGGACCAGTACCAGAGCGAATAATTTTTAGATTTATTAGTCCACTTTTGTTAACAGTACGATTCTTTGTTAAATATATTTATGTATTTGTCGTTTATTTATTTTATGTGATTCGTACACTTCCAGACACAAGTATAATTTGTCGATAATCGATATGTCATTAAGAACATCACTACTTATTAAATGTTTTACAAAACGCAACCCTCAAAATGACATTTGGAATGCGATTCCCGCAGCGTCGACATACAAAAGTCGAGCGCTATGAACGTCTTGTCACGCTCACACATGTAATATGAGGGAATGAGATAGGACTAATGTCGAATTCGATATTCCACTAGGAGAATCGCCTTCTTGGTATCGCGTTTTTGTTACTGTTTACGTTACGTAGTACTTAAATAGAGTAAAGTTGAAATAACACCACCAATATTTTTTACCAGTACCTACCTATGTGAACACTACCTTTTCTTCATCTATTGTAGGTAGGTACAGTCAACCACGGGACGACTACCCAAAACGTCAAAATTTGAGAATCTTAAATGTATCAGAATGCGCAGGCATAAGGTTGAAATTTAATCGAAGGTTTTTGACAGAAAGATCCTCTTGATTTGACATTGTTGCTTTGTGCTACAAAAAATATTTTTTTCTTGTGCTCTGCGTGCATTGTTGATTGATTTTTCACCGATTTATCTAACTTTATACATAATTAAGTGTTAATTTGTGGATCTAGAAATGTCTTTAATCACACGCACGGATGTTACTGCCGTAAAGTTTTATAACAACTTAATCTTAGCCGGTAAATTTAGAGGTTATAATTTTTACTCTCTATTTGTATAATTTTGTGATTCCAACGCTTTTATACTCTTTCCAGGTATTGGAAGTTATGTAAACATATTTGACAATGATTCTACGAAGTTATTAGACAGAATCTATGCTTTGAATGGCCAGAAAATTTACGGTTTTGTGTCCTCGAATTGTGGTCGAAGAATCCTGGTTTTTGGTGGAAAACAGTTTACATTAGTATCTGTGGAGGCTCATGATGCAGGCGCTATATTCAGCAGGTCACTGAAACCTGTAATTTGTGATGATTGGATACATTCAGGTGTATGGGTTGATGAGGACACTGTGGCATTGCTAACAGCTCATAATGTTGTGCAGGTTTGTAAAGCAGTAACTTTATTTATGACATTTTCAGAAATACTGGGCACAACAAATTTGGGTTAGAGTGTAGTTTATGGGAGCAACATGATAAGATAAAGGAGCAAACTCTTTGCATTGTTGTCAAAATGTAACCTAAAAATTCTATCCATGTTTGTTGTGTCCTGTGAAACTATTCTTTTTTTAATGACTGAATTTTTCTAATGGTTTCCCTCAGTTCCCCATTACCGACACCCCAACAGATAAAAGTCTAAAAATTGTTATCATTGTAAAACTTTCAGAAATGGAACATCACAAAAGGGTCGCTAACATCACAGCACCCCAGTAGAGACAACTCCATTCTCTACAGCGGTCTGCTGCAGCCGCTGCAACATGATGTGCTGGTACTGGCCGGCACTGTGTTCTCTGAGGTCATTGTACACCGCTGTGGGGGTGAGGGGCCCTTGCATCGGTTGAAGGGCCATAGGGTACGTAACTTTCAGACATATAAACTCTTATATGAATAGAAATGCTTCATTGTTATTATTGGCAAAGGGTCGCAAAAAGAGGATAGAATTTTACCTGGCATTTTTAGTTTATCATTGGGCTGAGGATGATGTAGGTTATGTTTGTATGCATGTAATGCATGACACTAAAGTTGGGAAACCTACAGCTCAATCAATTCAAATGTTAAATTGAATAATCTAATAAAAATCATCAATTATTCGGTGGAATTCATCTGTATTCTTTAATCTGTCTGTGAGATCCTTTATTGTGTACATACATTGGTTTAAAACACTATTTAATTTTTTAATTATTACTCTTACCACTTTTAAAACTTACCAAATAAATGTGACTTCTAATTTCAGGGTGTCATTTTCTCCATATCCTGTGATCCAACAAAAGGAGTCATAGTTACAACATCAGATGATAGATCCGTGAGAATATGGGGCCTGAACAACACGGGTAACCATGATTACAACACCATAGACTATTGGGAAAATGTGGACATAGTCTGCAGACATGAAATGTATGGCCACACAGCTAGAGTTATGAGAAGTTGTATAACAAGTCACAACATAGTCTCAGTAGGTGAAGATGCAGCTATATGCTTCTGGGATCTTGAAGGGAAGCAACTTAGAAAGATCACTTCACATCAAAATGGAAGCATATGGGCTGTAGATGCTGATAGAGAACATTTAGTAACGGGTGGTGGAGATTGTGGAATCATACTGCATCCATTGACTGTGACTTCTGAATATGGTCACAATGAGATCTTAAAATTGGAAGTGGGTACTCCGAAGAAAATACTGTTCACTGCCAGAAGAAATTTAATAATATTGAATGATGAAGGTTTAATATATTTGGATGCTGCTACAAATTTTAAATTGGAATACAAATTGTGTCATGAATCAACATACAAGTTACTCAGTATGTCATCTTGTAAACAAATAATAGCTGTTGCTGACACGTGCGGCAAACTAGATGTTTTTACGGAAAATTGTAAAAATACAGCTTACATTCAGCACATTATCAATACTAAATTAAAAATTGGTAAAGTTCTATCCATGCAATGGGCTGGCAACAGACATTTAGTTTTTTGTTCGGAAAATGGGGCTATTACTGTATTGGCTTCAAAGAGTAATGCAACAGAAGTATTTGCGAAATTCGTACTTCCGCCCTGCAAAGAAAGATGGCTAACAGCATCTGCTATATACCCTAGTAATCGTATCTTAGTTCTAGGAGACCGATGTGGAAATATCCATATTTACGACAAAGGCCAAAGTAACCCGATCAAAACGTTCAGTAAGGTACACGGCAGATATGGTCCTACTTCCATAACTGTTAGAAATAATGAAATTGTTACCACAGGTAGAGATGGAACAATCAAAATTTTTAATATTAGTAACGATTTAGATGAAATTAAGTATATGCATAGCAAAGAATTAGAATTCCAATGGGTTGAAAAGTTTTTAGACAAAAAGGAGAACATGATTTGCGGTTTTCAAGAGAGAGTATTTGTTGTTTATGACATAAAAGGTAACTCGAAACTATTGGAAGTGTCATGTGGCGGAGGGCACAGATCTTGGGATGCAATCAGATATATTGAAAAACTAAATGATGGTTTTGAAGAATTTGTTAGACTGGTTTACATTAAAAATTCAGACATCCATCTAGTTACATTTGAACTCAGCAAAATAGTTTCCAGAAATATTGTAAATGGGTCGCATTCCAAAGAAATTAACTGCTTGAAAACTTATAAAACTGAATTGAATGAATCAGTGACCTTTTATATTTCGGGTGGAGAAGATACTACTCTAAGAATCTCGAGTATTAATTCAGAATTGCAATTTCAAAATGAGATTGTATTTAAACGGCTGTCTAATATTAGAACTTTGAGAGTATGTCCTTCAGGAAACAATCAAATACTTTTGATATCAGCCGGTGGGAGAGCACAGATTTGTGTTAACATTGTAACACTTAACAAAATAAACGAAGAAATTAAACTATCATCACAAGAAGTAATTGATTATTTGATAAAAGGGACGGATAAAGAAAGAAAAGGTAACCAAACTTGGAGGAACTGCTCCATAGACTTTGACCCAGAAACGAGAATCATGGATTTAGATGTCATCAAGGTTGATGACAATGATTTCTTAGTGTTTGCTGGATGTTCAGATGCTTGTCTAAGAATATTCAGATTCACTAATGGTTCTCAAAAAATCTTCAAGTCTGTAAAAGAGTTGAAGCACCATAAAACATGCATTATTAAAACTAATTGTATCAAATTTTTTGACAAAGATATCCTTATAACCTGCACCACAAGAGGAGAAGTTACTTTTTGGGAAGTAACTAACACCAAAGAGATCGAATTATTTGATGCTAAACCAATATTCACGACCATAACTAACAAATCTGGCATAAATTGCTTTGATTCAAGGATACTCTCAGATAAAACTCTACTAATTGCCACTGGCGGCGATGACAATTCGATACATTTGAATGTGTTGGAAATTCCGGGCCAGTGTAATTTGGAATCTATGAGAGTATTATCCACCTGGTGTTCGGACAAACTGCACAGTTCTCAAGTGACTGGTTTATGTTTGATGGACGACAAGCTAATATCCACGTCAATAGACCAAAGGATTAGTTTGTGTAGGTGGTGGGTTGGTGACGATGGGGTCAAATGTGAATTCATGTCCCAGACATTTAGCGATGTGGCGGATATTCAAGGCTTGGATGTATTGGAGATTTCTAGGTGAGTCTTATATACAAATAATAAAGCATAATGTGCCTCGGGTGATATGGGGCCATCCTAGTTATAAATATGTCACATTAATTTCATGATTTTTGGGCATTTAGCATTTTATCACATTTTTATGCGACCCTGCTTCCCCTGGGATGGGGGGGGGTTGTCTTCCCAAGGGGAGATAATTTACCAAACATCAAATCAATGAATGAATACACTTTATTACATAAAATCAGTGTGATACAGTACGATTAATACAATCTAGGCGGTCTTATAGGTAAAAGCGATCTCTTCCAGACAACCTTTTGGTGGAGTAATTTTGGTAGAAAAAGGTAGGTTGTGCACTTTTTTATAATAATATATATAATATACACATACAAATAAATATATTTATACATACTTATACATAAAATATCTACATATACACACACATACATATATACATACATACATAATATTAAAATATAACTAGAAACCAAAGTTGTGGAAAAGTAAGGAAGGAAGAAGGAGTCATTGGGATAGATAGTGGGCCTTAACCTGTGCCTTGAAAATATCTAAGGATTTGGCTTGTCTTATGGATACGGGTAAAGAATTCCAGAGACGGATAGCATGGGCAGTGAAGGATTGGTCATAAAATTTAGTATTGGTCATAAACTCAAACTTTAATCATCTTGTGTCCATGGACTTTGAACCCATTCCTTTATATTATGTATGACTTCTTTTAGATTTACGCATGTGACGTCACGAAGCTTATGACTCGTCGCCCCCCCCCCCCCCCCCCCCCCACACACACAATGTCACACTTTGTTGACCCCCTCCCTCCCCCTTAACGTGTGTCGTAATTTATTGGTGGGCCCCTTTTCAAAACTAGTTATGTACCTAATAATGATTAATGTGTATTTTTAATGTTACAATCAAGTTACCTACCTATGATGAAGTACCAAAGATGAAGATGGTTCCTCTGTCTACCCCTCGGGGATTATGGACGTGAGAGTTATGTTTATACAATCTTCTTAATAGCATTGGACCGGTGCCCATTAGTACTTCAAAGCTAATTTTATTGATGTATAAAATTTAAATATGTATATATTGTTCATTCAGGTATCTTATCAGGTATCTTATCTTATGATATGCCTGGAATAACCCAGCGACACTTCGACCCTTGGAGACCGACCGTTAGAGCAGTCGGTGCGTCTTCTATCGCGTTTATAATGGGGAGTGCTCTTCAGAACTATTTGACTTGGTGCCGTCGTCTACTTTCTTGAATCGCACCACTCGTCGGCGGCTCAATTTTCACCCGCACTTTCTAAAGCCTTGGGTGTCTACCACGACCCGTTTTACACGAACTTTTCTGCCACGCACCTGCAAAATGTGGAACTATCTTCCACCCGACGTTTTTCCACAGCGCTACGACATGGGATGCTTCAAAAAGAACGTTAAAAAAGTCTTCTCCCTCCACGGCCGGCAACACACAAGCAATACCCCTGGTATTGCACGTGTCTCTAGGCGACGGTGACTACTTACCATCAGGTGGCCCGTCTGCCTGTTTGTCGTAACTAATTTATATAAAAAAAAAATATTTAAAAAAATATACGTAAGTTTTAGAAAAATATGAAAAACTCATTGGTACATGGCACTGCATGGTTTCGAACTCGGACCACCCGCATGGGAGTCCGGTGTCCTAGCCACTGTGCCACCGACGCTCTTGTTCGTTCAGATAACATCAGTTATCACTTTACAAGGCCTTATTCTGAACTATATGCAATATACTTACGTCATGGTTTCATTCAAAATTTGACCTAGGCATTATGTCATTGTTTTATAGGAAACAAGTGTGGAAAATTTTGTTATATTATATGTGATGTAATGTCATGTCTGATGTTTCATTTCAGTGAGTCGGTAACTGTGTGCGTGTTCGGGAAAGGCGTGGAAGTCCTCAGGATACCGGCAGCACTGTATAATAAATAATTCTATTCTATTACAAGAAATACGGAAGGAATTTTAAGCGGTTGAAGGAGTTGAGATAAGTAAACGTAAGTAACTCTATATAATTTTTTATAACGTACTTATAACTTAGCTTAGTTAGGTCAAACACAATTTATGATTGATTATGAATAAATTACATGATATGATATCCAGTATAAAATAGACTTCTAACCTAACTTAGGTAATAATTACCTGTGTCGGATCTGCGTCGAAATACTCTCGATTTTTTTTGAAAGTACTCTCTTCTTTCACAATAAATTATATGATATGGTATCCAGTATAAAATAGACTTCTAACCAGACTTAGGTAATAATTACCTGTGTCGGATCTGCGCCGAAATACTCTCGATTTTTTCTCGAAAGAACTCTTCTTTCACAATAAATTATATGATATGATATCCAGTATAAAATAGACTTCTAACCTAACTTAGGTAATAATTACCTGTGTCGGATCTGCGCCGAAATACTCTCGATTTTTTCTCGAAAGAACTCTCTTCTTTCACAATAAATTATATGATATGATATCCAGTATAAAATAGACTTCTAACCTAACTTAGGTAATAATTACCTGTGTCGGATCTGCGTCGAAATTCTCTCGATTTTTTCTCGAAAGAACTCTCTTCTTTCAAAATAAATTGTATGATATGATATCCAGTATAAAATAGACTTCTAACCTAACTTAGGTAATAATTACCTGTGTCGGATCTGCGCCGAAATTCTCTCGGTTTTTTCTCTCGAAAGAACTCTCTTTGGTCAATTCCGCCCTTTCGGCTAGGTTCACCTAGCTTATGGCTTAGAGAATTGCTACGATTTCAAGAGCACTTACATGTAGGTGTGTTTAATGGTTAATTTAATGTTAAGGCTCTTCTGTAAAGAGCCCTCGGATATCTTAAAACCAATGTCAAGAGCACTTCTGTGAATATCCTTGATTATCTTATCCTTAATTAATGATATCATTTTGTAGTGTTCTGTATCTTTTATGTTTCATCATCATCATCATCAACAGCCTATTAATGTCCACACTGTTAGTGCTTAGGCCTCCCCTTGCACAAGGGGGTATGGGCCATGATCCACCGAGCGGGCCCAGTGTTGATTGGTGGATACACTAATGTTTTATCAATCTAAACTTTGTAATAGTTCCATACTCTGTCAATCTATCAATATTACAGTGACAATACACATTGCGGATATTTTTTTAATTGAAATATTTTACGATAGATTTACGATCGACTTTAGTATACAACTGGTGCACAATTCCACTGTCGTTCGTTTCACGGTTACATTTTCGTATCCAACCAGCTTTCACTGCAAATCGCATTCTGCTAATACCATGGAAACACACGGGCGGCGAGATAGATCGTTGCCTTGACCGAAATGTGACGTTAATCGAACCGTTCGTGACTAGGGGCATAGAAGAAACGTCAAGTCTTAATAGGTACACTAAATTGCAGCGACTTGACGTTTATCATCATCAGCAGCTTACTGTAGTCCACTGCTGGACATAGGCCTCTCCCAGGGCGCGCCATTGAGCCCGATCTTCGGCTCTTCTCATCCAGTCGTTGCCAGCCACCTTGAGCAGATCGTCGCTCCATCTAGCAGGGACGCCCGGCCACACTACTTTTCCCCAAACGCGGTCTCCACTCCAGAACTCGTCTCCCCCAGCGGTTGTCGGTTCTGCGAAAGATGTGACCGGCCCACTGCCACTTCAGCTTGCTAATCTTATGAACTATGTCGATAAACTTTGTACTATGCCGGATCTCCTCATTTCGGATTCGGTCCAGCAGAGATACTCCGAGCACAGCTCTTTCCATAGCATGCTGAGCGACTTTCAATTTGTGGACCAGTCGCACCGTCAGTGTCCACGTTTCGGCTCCGTAGGTCATTACTGGTAGGACGCACTGGTTACAAACTCTTGTCTTTAGACATTGAGGTATGGGCGACGAGAAGATGCCCTTTTGGGGCAACTCTTGGGTTAACTCTAACCCTATGACAATTTTGTGCGAAAATCATAGATAAGAAGCGTTCGAAAAACTATCCATAGTTAGCCCAGGGTTAAATTTTCGCGCAAGCGGGCTGTAGTAGTTATTTTCTTGCCGTTACCACGTGTTACTTTTACCAGATGGCATGGCGAGCTTCATCATCAATTCAGTTCTTTGACGTTTATCTAAATAGATTACGTTGTATTCGTGGAATCGGACTCTAGATGTAAAAAAACAATCTGTAACAATAAAGAGTTACAAAAGAAAAACTCATTTATTCGAGAGCAATGTCAGCGATTTCTACCTTTATCTCTTCTCTTCAGCCTATTAATGTCCCCACTATTGGGGCAATAGGTTTTCAGTAGTACTCATCTAGTGAATTCTAAAAAAGCAGTTATCAAGATGCAAACGAGAAGGAAAGGCGATGAAGTGCTCAAGAAGCCGTCACCGGTGTGCCGGTCTGACCAGGACAAGATCACAGCGCTGTGCCTTGGACCAGCTATGCATCATACAGTGCGGATTTCTATACATTTTTTATTTCAAAGTATGCCCAAAGAGCTCGATGTGTGCAAATAGATGTAAACTTAATATTTAAAAAATAATAGATTATTTAAGTGTAGGAAGGACCAAATTGTCGCCTCAGGTGTAATTTTGCAACACGAGTCGTAGGTAGTGCGATTCGTAGTCTTCCCGCACGTGATAGTATTTTTGTTACATCTGCGAGAAAAGACTAACATTAAAAAGTATAATTAAACCAGTTAGCAGGCCACGTCGTTATATGTCCATGGAAAGTCAGTGTTCCATATTATTCATACGCAATGAGCTCAATGAATGAGCCGTTTTATCGACGCGTGCCGGTGCGGGAATGTGGCGCTTTCCGCACAGTTTTCAATCAACAAATAGGCACGTTTTGAACAAGTTTTTAAAAATATATTTTGATATAGGAATCTTGCTCGGGCCCGCTTGCTTTGAGGAAGTTAAATTAAAAGTTTCAGAGAAACAAACAAAAGCCAGCATAACAGTGTATATCACGTAATCAGTGCACACATGCTATTATTATCTAGAATGCTCTGAGATATAACGGTGGAGAGCCTGTCGTAAACTGAGATTAGATATAACTAACGATATAATAATGATGTTTAACTGTTTGAGCAGATCAGTTTTACCGCTACAAGTATCCAGTGTATCTATTGTACCCCACAGTGAAATAAGAAGGTAGCGTAACAAAAATAACATAGTGAAATGTGAACCTTTTATAATAATAAAATAATAATGTCTTTATTAAACTCACCCCAATAATGGGAGTAATACAGTAGTTTAAATATAATAATAGTAATAATAAAGTCTTTATTTCAGGCAAGGCCATATACAAGAATTAAAATATAAAACATAGAATAAAATTATGCCCTAAAAGTTATACTCAAAAGTTCTTTTAGTTTAAAATTATAACCAGTGATCGGAGTAGGTAGGGCTGTTTTTGGTACTTGCCACATACGGTCATAATATGGATAAGTATGCCCAATAATCCCGGGATTTCCGGGGTTGAATAAATATATTATTTAGATTTTTAACGTTATATTTGTTTTGATACACATTTAAGATTGGTGGCGAAATTATTTTTTTTAAGATTCATGGCGCTAGTGTACCTATGGTAGTGTTTTAACTTCGTAAGTTCACAATTTAAAAAAAATCGTAATCCGCCGAGTAAGGGCGAGGTTTATAAAAGTAATTTACAACATTTGCTCGATAACTTAAAACGGGATCCCGAAATCATATCCATATTAATATAACATTTGAGGACATTGACCCGAAAGAGCCCTACCTACTCCCATCAGTGATTATAACTATAATATGTACAGTACAAGTGATATTATTAAACAACATACATACGAGTACATCTTCATTCTGTTTTGTTAGGAAGGAAAATTATGATCCGTACTGTACTTTTTTATTATGAATTATGAGGATAGTTTCTCGCGATTTTGTTTGTGTCTGTTATTTATTACTTATGTCATCATCATCAGCAGCAGCCTATTCTAGTCCACTGCTGGACATAGGCCTCTCCCAGGGCGCGCCATTGAGCCCGATCTTCGGCTCTTTTCATCCAATCGCTGCCAGCCACCTTGCGCAGATCGTCGCTCCACCTAGCAGGGACGCCCGTCCCACACTACGTTTGCCCAAACGCGGTGTCCACTCCAGAACTCGTCTACCCCAGCGATTGTTGGTTCTGCGACAGATGTGACCGGCCCACTGCCACTTCAGCTTGCTAATCTTATGAGCTATGTCGATGACTTTTGTTCTATGCCGGATCTCCTCATTTCGGATTCGATCCAGCAGAGATACTCCGAGCATAGCTCTCTCCATAGCACGCTGAGCGACTTTCAATTTGTGAACCAGTCGCACCGTCAGTGTCCACGTTTCGGTATTACTTATGTAAACATGGAAAACTTCACACCAGGAAAATATTGCATTAACCTAGTAAATGAGAAACTAATGATTTGTGATCGACATTTCCAAGGTGGTATAAATGCAGCTAGATCCATCTCACAAAATGTGTATACTTGTTTTTTAGATTTTCTGGTGTTCAGGTTTAGATTATCGCAATTATTGTAATTAATATAAGTTTTATTGTTGCTTTCTAAAATATAATGTAGTAGTAGTATACTTATATGTAGAAGGTGGTATGGCCCTGTGCAAATCAGTTTTTTTATTTTTATTTACTACTAAACCCGCATTTGACCTCGATCTCGCCTGATGGTAAGCGACGATGAGGTCGACGATGGAGCATGCGGTCCAGTAAATGCCTATTCACTCTGGCCTTGAAGATCCCAAGGTTGTAGGTTTCGGGAAATACAGACGCCGGCAGGCTGTTCCATTCCTTAGCCGTTCGCATAATGAACGAAGAAGCAAATCGCTTCGTACGAGCAGATGGGATATCAACAACATAAGGATGGAACCCCTCCCCGCGCCTGGTAGTGCGAAGGCGGAATGGAGATGCTGGAATTAGGTCGTGCAATTCCGATGCGCACTCTTGCATGATGATGCACTATTTATTTATTATTTATATTTGTTTGTTGTGTTCAGATGTCTTCGGAAGTGCAAGTGGAGCCTTTGACGGAGCCCGTGCAACTGGGCGAGGGCCCGCACTGGGACGGCGAGGCGCAGGCGCTCTATTTCGTGAGCATTTTCGACGGCACCGTGCACAAATACGACCCTTCCAGCGGGACGCACACGCGCGCCCAGCTCGGTCAGTGCTACCCTCAACACTTCCATCACATCAGCCTTCGGGTGTTACCACACCCACTCGACTGACATCGATCGATTGAGGTAGCTTTGACTCATCGATGGATACCGGTCGATAATACAATCGATCGATAGTCGTTCGACCATCGATCGCCACACGAGAGCCATTTCAGTCGTCGATCGATAAAAATCGAGCAATCGGGCAGATCGACTTGGTGTAGTAAGAAACTGTCGATCGAAGACATCGGTCGAGTAGGTGTGGTAACACCACTATCCACTATCAAAATGCAAAAGCACTTATTGGCTTTTTTCCGAATCGGGGCAGACCAGCAGAACAGATTAACATCCTTGCTACGATCTGCCCTTTAGGTGCCGGCTAGCAGGGTTCTAGGACAGTGTGCAGATGAAGTAATAGAAGAACTTGGTAATAGTAGATATTATATTTTTAAGGAACAGAACAACACAGAAAATAGGTAGTAGTAGGAGACAAAAATAAAACGGAGAAACGTCCGTTCAGGACAAAATACAAAGAAAACATTTAAATTAATGGAATAATGGAATTTAGAAATGGAATGGGAATATGATTTGAATTTTGAAAATATAGATGAAGAAATGAAGATGCCAACACGATATGAAGTGAGATAAACGCTAACAATGAGGTTGAAATTGATGGCAAGGAGGTTGATATGGACGATGAAGTCGACATCGTTACATCCTAACCAAACCACAGTCGATGGACATCCTATTTCCCAGCCGATCTCGCAGGTCTCGAGCCGCTAGCTTTCAGTCGAAAAAAACCCACATTATTGATAATAGATACTACGGAAGTAGATACTTGGTAATGAGATAATACTATCGAAAGCTTTATCAATAGCGTAGGGTTTTTTAGACTGAATGATCGATCGATCGGTTGCTGTACTATGGATAGTCTTGCACGAACATTAACTAAAAAAAAACCTTTTACATTTTCTCAGATTTCCCTGACTCCCACACTAGGATACCATGTCATACTCTAGTCCACTGTTGGACATAGGCTTCTCCCAGTGCGCGCCATTGAGCCCGATCTTCGGCTCTTCTCATCCAGTCGCTGCCAGCCACCTTGCGCAGATCGTCGCTTCATCTAGTAGGGACGCCCGCCCCACACTACGTTTGCCCAAACGCGGTCTCCACTCCAGAACTCGTCTCCCTCAGCGGTTGTCGGTTCTGCGACAGACGTGACCGGCCCACTGCCACTTCAGCTTGCTAATCTTATGAGCTATGTCGATAACCTTTGTTCTATGCCGGATCTCCTCATTACGGATTCGATCCAGCAGAGATACTCCGAGCATAGCTCTTTCCATAGCACGCTGAGCGACTTTCAATTTGTGGACCAGTCGTACCGTCAGTGTCCACGTTTCGGCTCCGCAGGTCGTTACTGGTAGGACGCACGGGTTACAAACTCTTGTCTTTAGACATTGAGGTATGGGCGACGAGAAGATGCCCTGTGTTTTGGGGCAACTCTTGGGTTAACTCTAACCCTATGATAATTTTGTACGAAAATCATAGATAAGAAGCGTTCGAAAAACTATCCATAGTTAGCCCAGGGTTAAATTTTCGCGCAAGCGGTCTGTAGTAGTTATTTTCTTGCCGTTACCACGTGTTACTTTTACCAGATGGCATGGCGAGCTTCATCATCCCGGTGGAGGGCAAACCCGACCACTTCGCGGTGGGTCTCGACCGCAAAGTGGTAGAGGTGCAGTGGTCTGGCGACGACGAGGCAAAGGTAAATAAAAATATAATAGTACATTATGATACAAGTGAGCTAAGTTGGACATTACACTCGAAGTTGGATTGCATCCCGAGCCGAAGGCGAGGGTGTAGTGGAGCTGACAATTTTAGATTTCAAAAATTCTTTATTAAATCATAAAGTTGCAGTAACACATTGAGGAGCTCGTAGCCTAGTTGCGATTACGTTTTTCAACACTCTTGCAAGGAAAAAAATCATAAAGATTTTTTAGACATAAAAACTCAGCTGAGATGTTTTTCAAATGTAAAAGTAAAAAGCACTAGTGCGGTAATGTAAAGTAAAAAGCACGCTCCTTACTGAGATTTAGAAAAATGTAAGGTAAAAGCACTAGTGCGGTAATGTAAAGTAAAAAGCACGCTCCTTGCTGAGATTTAGAAAAATGTAAGGTAAAAAGCACTAGTGCGGTAATGTAAAGTAAAAAGCACGCTCCTTGCTGAGATTTAGAAAAATGTAAGGTAAAAAGCACTAGTGCGGTAATGTAAAGTACAAAACACGCTCCTTGCTGAGATTTAGAAAAATGTAAGGTAAAAAGCACTAGTGCGGTAATGTAAAGTACAAAACACGCTCCTTGCTGAGATTTAGAAAAATGTAAGGTAAAAAGCACTAGTGCGGTAATGTAAAGTAAAAAGCACGCTCCTTGCTGAGATTTAGAAAAATGTAAGGTAAAAAGCACTAGTGCGGTAATGTAAAGTACAAAACACGCTCCTTGCTGAGATTTAGAAAAATGTAAGGTAAAAAGCACTAGTGCGGTAATGTAAAGTACAAAACACGCTCCTTGCTGAGATTTAGAAAAATGTAAGGTAAAAAGCACTAGTGCGGTAATGTAAAGTACAAAACACGCTCCTTGCTGAGATTTAGAAAAATGTAAGGTAAAAAGCACTAGTGCGGTAATGTAAAGTAAAAAACACGCGTGTTTTATAAGCAGCATTATGAATCTAAAAGCGGTGCAATAAGAGCCACTTTACGAGCAAGTGTGTTGAAAAATAAAATACCTGTTGAACAATAATATAATCTTGTTTTAATTTCTTAAGCTTACCAATTCTAAAATTATGTCTAGAATAAAACCGAGCTAAAAAAGGAATACCGCATAAGGCTAAATTAGAAATATTTAAACATGAGCCAGGTTGGTTTATATCTTTAAATAAATAAATAACATATTTTTTAATTTAATTACTCCCATGCGGGAGGTCCAGGTTCGAAACCATGCCATGTACCAATGTGTTTTTCGAAGACTTATGTACATTTACTGACTGCTCTAACGGTGAAGGCAAACATCGTAAGGAAACCTGCATGTCTGAGGAAATAAAAAAAGTCCAAAGGCGTGTGAAAGCACACTGTGCAGCACTGGGCCCGCTCGGTGGATCATGGCCCGTATCCCCTTGTGCATGCCTGTGCCCCTACAGTGGGGACATTAATAGGCTGATGATGATGATGTTAATTTAACTCAATAAGGTGGTGCGGACCATCGCAGAGGTGGACCACGACAGCCCCAACAACAGATTCAATGACGCTAAGGCGGATCCCAGGGGGCGGCTGTTTGCTGGTAAGGGTTTGTGGAACGTGTCTGTTGTTGTAACTTGTAATGAACGGAAATATTCCAACAGAATACCAGCGCTGGAGGCATTTTTGTCTGCAGCAATAAGGTGAGATGAGGCCCTTTTCACAACAACAGCAGACCATCAGACATGATTTAGATATGTTTACCTTTGACTACATAATTATTTTATTATAATTATAACTGTTTCGGTCATTGCTGTGTGGGAAATAAACGTAATACTTACTTACTTACTATATTGTTAACAGATGAAGTTGGTCTTTTACCTCACTGAGGAATACGACTCAGAAAACCCAGACCCTGTCTATAATTAAAAACAATTTCCAACAAAGCAGACATATTTAGTCCATGTCGTGCCGGCAATAAATAGCACCACCCCAACTCTTCCCGTGGGTGTCGTACGAGGCGACTAAGGGTCTTAGTGGATACTATTCTCTACCTAGTAGACGGCGATAGGCTCGCCACCTATCACGTTTGTCCACCAAATCTTACGGCGAAAAGTGGGAACTAGAACTGCCTACGATGAAGGTGGTTCCTCTGTCTACCCCCTCGGGGATTGTAGACGTGATATGAAATGAATTTTTATTTGCTCGCACGAAACACGGTACATATATAGATAGTTGTACTGTTGGTAAATCATACATGTTTCACCATTATTATGGCATGCAAAAAATTCACATCATGAAATATAATAATGGCTGTGCTGTGCAGATATCTTCAACCCTGTAAGAAAACATCGTGTTTCAGGCACAATGGGCCACGAATACGAGCCGGGCAAGTTCGAGCCGAAGAAGGGCCGCCTGTACCGAATCGACCCGTCCGGCGACGTCGTCCGCCTGGTCGACGACGTCGACATCTCCAACGGCCTGTGCTGGGACGAGGACGCGAAGGCCTTCTACTTCGCGGACTCCTTCGAGTACGGAGTACGGAAATACCACTACGACGTGGATACTGGCGACATCTGTGAGTATCGAAAATGGGAAGATTCAGAAATATTGGTAGCCAGTAGGCTAGAAAATTGGGGGTATTCCACTTGTCCCTATCAACTGTCCCTATTGGGGAGTAGGGTGGATTTTTTCCACCTATCCCCCCTGGGTCACCTAGGTGGGATGAGTGGAATTTTATTTCCACTTTGCCCTACCAAATACAGTTGGAGTGAAAAGAATTTGTTTGAAATTGTTGGTAAGGAGAATGTAGGAAGTGAAAAACAATCGAAACAAAAAAACAATTTTGTGGGAGGCCATCAGTTAACCAAATTTTGTGGGAGGCCATCAGTTAACCAAATTTTGTGGGAGGCCATCAGTTAACCAAATTTTGTGGGAGGCCATCAGTTAACCAAATTTTGTGGGAGGCCATCAGTTAACCAAATTTTGTGGGAGGCCATCAGTTAACCAAATTTTGTGGGAGGCCATCAGTTAACCAAATTTTGTGGGAGGCCATCAGTTAACCAAATTTTGTGGGAGGCCATCAGTTAACCAAATTTTGTGGGAGGCCATCAGTTAACCAAATTTTGTGGGAGGCCATCAGTTAACCAAATTTTGTGGGAGGCCATCAGTTAACCAAATTTTGTGGGAGGCCATCAGTTAACCAAATTTTGTGGGAGGCCATCAGTTAACCAAATTTTGTGGGAGGCCATCAGTTAACCAAATTTTGTGGGAGGCCATCAGTTAACCAAATTTTGTGGGAGGCCATCAGTTAACCAAATTTTGTGGGAGGCCATCAGTTAACCAAATTTTGTGGGAGGCCATCAGTTAACCAAATTTTGTGGGAGGCCATCAGTTAACCAAATTTTGTGGGAGGCCATCAGTTAACCAAATTTTGTGGGAGGCCATCAGTTAACCAAATTTTGTGGGAGGCCATCAGTTAACCAAATTTTGTGGGAGGCCATCAGTTAACCAAATTTTGTGGGAGGCCATCAGTTAACCAAATTTTGTGGGAGGCCATCAGTTAACCAAATTTTGTGGGAGGCCATCAGTTAACCAAATCGGGAAATATTACCTTGGTTGGAGGAAGTCGGAGGGGGCAGGGGGAGCTTGGTTCCCCTGCATCTAATGGATCCGCCATTATTGTATAAAGTAGTGCAGCAAACAGGCCATTTGACGGTAAGTGGTCACCGTCGCTTGTAGATATGTCACCTCACTATGAAGTTATTAGAGGGATTTCGATGCCCTGCTAACCTTGAGGAATTGGATGGAGTGCCTCATGGCACATGGGTTAGCTCTCTTACCGAAACACAGCTGCTATTTTTTCATTGCGAACTCCATAAAACAGATAATAAAAATACCCATGACGCCCATGACGCCCATGAACCCATGAAAATACTAGACAGGTCAAGGCCAGGTTTCTTGGTCAGGGATGAATAAGTACTGATAATTTTTGATTTGACATATCGACGGTTAAGAACCAATACCGATTAACTAACACAACACCTGTTAGTTACTCGATATGATACTCAATAATAATTTATTTCATAATCTTCATTACACGTCACATCACATTATTAATTTATTAATTAAATTGTACTCGATATTGGATAAGTAAGTAAGTAATACGTTTATTTCACACACAGTACTGACCGAAACAGTTATAATTATGATAAAATAATTATGTAGTCAAAGGTAAACATATCTACATCATGTCTGATGGTCTGCTGTTGTTGTGAAAAGGGCCTCAACTCAGCTTATTGCTGCAGACAAGAATGCCTACAGCGCTGGTATTCTGTTGGACCGTGACCGATGGCTGGCCAAAACCTGTCCAAGAGGACAAAGATACGACACAAATAAATTTAATTGAAGATAGGTAGTATTGATAAGTTACAAATATATATACCTACATTTACCACGACACATAAATTATATATATATATATATATATATATATATATATATATATATATATATATATATATATATATATATATATATATATATATATATATATATATATATATATATATATATATATATATATATATATATATATAACCATAAACAAATACCGACTAACTAACATGACTGTGTCAAAAAAGGTATAATTTGGAACGAAAACTGGGAACTACCTATAATGAAGGTGATCCCTCTGTCTACCCCCTCGGAGATTATGGACGTAGGAGTTATGCTATGCTATAATTTGGAACTGAGTTTTTTTATGTTTGGACTAGATCCGCATCTAAATGAAAAAAGGAAATTCAACAGGCAAAGTAATGAATATGATATAAAGAAAAACATTAATTAACATTGCATCATGCATACATAATTAAACTTAAAAATATTTGAAATTAAAATACAATACAACATTAAAAGGGCACATGCTCAGCATGTGCTGCGGTCCGACCGGTACGGCAGAACCACAGCGCTGGTTTTCAGCTGTGCCAGGGCGAAGGGATCGCGGGCGAAACAGCAGTCGGGAACGAAACCAAAAACATATTAAAAGTACAAATAAATAAATAAATACCTAAAGATGAAATAGATAACAATTAAAACTGGAGAGAAAAGGGATAGGAATACAGAGTGATTTGTTTTTTTTTAAGGCAAAGGGAACTGAGCCCATACAGCCATGTCTGATGTAAACAACTCTTGCAAGTCTTCATTAAAATGCTGGTGTGACACATTTCAATGCTATCTGGGAGAATCTTCCACGCTTCTGCACCATCCGAACCAAAGAAGAAGGCGTCCCGGACGCAGTGTGGCTCTTCAAAATCCAGCCAAGTACGGATCGGGCTGCAGCGTCTTATTTGACTTTACTTCACTGTCCCACACATTAATCACATTTTGTAGACGTTCTTCGAATAAAAAACACCATTCTTACTTGAAAAGCACTACTGTAAAACAATTTACAAGACAATGAAAAAAAGCTGGTGTGGACGCGACAAAAGCGCGAGAGAAACTCCATACAGAGTGAATGTCGTACATTATGCGGCTTTTCATTCCGATGGGAAGCGGTTATGGTATGTGTTGTAACACCATAAAGAAAGAGAGAAGAAAATAATATAAAAATATATACTTAAACAAAAAAACAACCTAATATAAAAGTGTACTGTGTCTGTATCATGGTGACACCCGTTATGCCTTCTTCGAACAGTGTACTGTTGTGGACGAAGTTTTGATAAGCAATAGGACAGGGCAGCCGAAAAGGCCATGCGATCAGAGAAACTTCAGATAGGCTAAGTTAGGACATTAATGAAATCATTGTTTGATTACAATGTAAGATGTAATAAATTACATCCTACAGAATTGTCAGATAAAATAACCTACGTATCATCGTGTACTTACAATATTGTAAAACTCATTTGCCAAATACGCAAATACGTTTCTAGACAATTTTCAAATTCCCAGATAATACCGTTCAAGAGACAGATCTTGTAACAACAATTAACTTTAAGAAAACATTAAAAGCACTTTATATCACCGCTAAACGGAGTCCCTTCCACCTGACTCCGACTTTCCGGGATGTATCCGTACCGATTACCGACCACCTTAGCCGTTTGGGGTTAGATCTGACTTCCAATCTTAACTTTGGGCGCTCCATTGAGTCAAAAGCTAAGACCGCAGCCAAAAAACTGGGCCTCCTGAGTAAGGTTAGGCGGTACTTCACGCCGGGACAGCTCTTAAACCTTTACCAAGCTCAAGTCCGGTCGTGCATGGAGTACTGCTGCCACCTGTGGGATGGCTCAGCTAAGTACCAACTGGCTGCACTTGACTCGGTGGAGAAACGCGCTAAGCGCCTTATAGGTGACGAATCGCTGATGGAAGCTAGACTGCAAAGTCTGGAACATCGGCGCAAGGTCGCCTGTCTATCGGTATTTTATAGGATACATTTCGGAGAGTGCGCATCGGAATTGCACGACCTAATTCCAGCATCTCCATTCCGCCTTCGGACTACCAGGCGCGGGGAGGGGTTCCATCCTCATGTTGTTGATATCCCATCTGCTCGTACGAAGCGACTTGCTTCTTCGTTCATTATGCGAACGGCTAAGGAATGGAACAGCCTGCCGGCGTCTGTATTTCCCGAAACCTACAACCTTGGGATCTTCAAGGCCAGAGTGAATAGGCATTTACTGGACCCGTATGCATACAAACCTCCCTATCGGCATACAAACCTTTCAAGGTTTTGCCTAATGAGATACAGTTTATGTACCTACCATGTTCCTTAGTATTAAACAATAAATGAAAAATAATATTGAGCTGTAAACAATGATACCTCATACGGTTGGGTACAAACATATTTTTTTTCGATCCCCTTCACTTTTATGGGACTCCCTCTAAACACAATCCAACAAAAAAAATTAAGTTGGTTTTCGGATTTTGATGAACGGAATACATATGTGAAAATTTGAAGACTGTCAGAGTTACGCTATGAAGCCTATCCTATTCCATTTAGGTGATAAATCCGATTAACAGACAGACGGACGGACGAACGAAGTACACTGAGAGAAAAGTCATGTTCGGACATACGTAATTCTAGACTCCACATCCATTTTTCTTGTTAAAAACGTACCAGGAGTACATAAAGATGAAACAACATTACGCTTCATGACTTTGCATGTAAGGAACCCCAAACATTACGACTCCCCATACAAATTATCCATTCATTCGTTCATTCAATGGCGTACTGTCATGCCATAAGTATCTAATAACATGACAGTACGTAGGTAACATCCTTATTGTGCGCAGGCACAGACATTATGTACGTAGACAACAACCGTGCTTAGGTTGATAATTACGTAAGTAATGCTGCAGAGTACGTACCTAGACCCTTCCTACTTACCGTACTGTTGTACGTAATGCTCTCGTCTATGTAGTAACGTTGTCACCTACACACATAACGGTATGGCCTATTTACAGTAAGGTTGTTACCTACGTAGGTCATGCTTAAGTCTATGTAGATAATGGTTCAGTCTAGTTACCGTGATGCTGTTACCTATATATATCATGCTTCAACCTACGTACAGTAAAGATGTCATCTATGTATATAATGTTACAGCCTAATTATATAAGGTTGTTACATAGGTAGATTATGCTTCAGGCTATTTACAGTAACGATACCTTCTACGTACAAAATGGTACAGCCTACTTACCATGGTGTTGTTACCTACGTACGTAATGATTAAATCTATGAACGGTAATGATCTCACCTACGTACATAATGTCACAGCCTAATTACCATAAGGTTCTTACCTACGTATAGTAAAGATGTTACCTACGTAATGTAAGGATGTTTCCTGCGTATAGTAAGGATGTTAACTACGTAAAGTAAGGATGTTACCTACGTATAGTAAGGATGTTAACTACGTAAAGTAAGGATGTTTCCTGCGTATAGTAAGGATGTTAACTACGTAAAGTAAGGATGTTACCTACGTATAGTAAGGATATTACCTACGTACAGTAAGGATGTTACCTACGTACACTAACGGTGTTACCTACGTACAATACGGGTAATACCTACGTACTGTAAGGATATCGACTACGTACATCATGGTACATTCTACGTACACAATGGTGCAACGTACTTACAGTAAGGACATCACCTACATATACCATGGTGCAGCCTACGTACAGTAATGGTGTTACTTATGTACACAATGGTGCAGCCTACTTATAGTAAAAATGTCACATGCGTACATAAAAATGTAGCATACGTACAGTAAGGTGTTGCTTCACCGTGGGAGAATATATTCCCTGCGCATACTGTGACTTCATGCCTTGCGGCACCTCACTGCCAACCAAGCAAGCGCGAAAGAGGTTTCTTTATCTTTCGCACCTGTTTCTCCTTATGGCAGGCAGTGACAGGTAGCACGGCTGATTGTCGTTGTATGCGCAGGGGAACATAATCGCCCACAGCGTAGCAACGTCCATGCTGTAAGTATAATACATATATTATATATACAATTACGCACGTAACATTTTAACTACACGCATTCTGCACCTTGCGTACGCATTAACACACATACCTGTTGTACGCACAGGCTGCAACTATGGTTATGCGGTTCGCACGTCCTTACCATAATTATGCTGCACTAATGTTGTACCCGCTTATATACGTCCTTTTCTCATCCCTATTATATTGTGTAAAAGGACCATCTGTAAATAAAAGGCAGTGAATTAGATACAGACTGCAATAGTTTATTACCACATCCGTTAATAAGATTATGATATAGCGACTACGACAAAATTACCTTAAAATTTATTTCTAAACTTGTTTTACCAAAATTAACAATACTACCATTTCTCGTAATGAAGTAAAACAATGGTTATCTTTGAAGTCTATTGTGGCTAATCGAATTCAGAAATCCACCAGTGAGGATTATTGAAATAAGCAGACAGAAAGACTAAACGTTCGATTAGTGTCGGCAGCTGTGCTAACATGAACGCGTCCAACACGCAATCTGTAAGAGAGCGAGATGCCGCGATCAGTACGCGTACCGTGGGAGCATCTCGCTCTCTGACAGACTGTCAATCGACCAGAATGAACTATCAAACATAACCAAATACAATCAGAATGGTTAACATTTACAATATATGCTAAGTGCCTGTGCTAAGTGCTAAGTATAAACAAAACAAATTCCTACTTCAAACTTGACAGATGACAGCTAATTTATGTCAAATTTTCTGTGAATCGAAAAATAACTTAATAATAATAACTCGATTCACAGAAAATTTTACATAAATTAGCTGTCATCTGTTTGTTAATACACCCTTAACATCACAAACATTGTCAATCAATTAATAAACTTAGAGATACATTTTTTTTTATATCATGTGCATATTTTACAAGTATCGAGCATCGAGCTCTACGGTATTGTAAAGACGATACAATTTTGTCAAGAGCCCTATACTGATCATGATAATTGTTGACATTCATAGTAACGAGATCTGCGGTATAGAACATGACTTAACCTGAAATGAACGGGTTGTTCGGTATTGGTCATGTTCTTATTTAGTCATGTTCTGCTTTAGTCATGTTCGGTTTTGGTCATAATCTGCTTTGGTCTTGTTCTGATTTAGTCATGTTCTAGTTTAGTCATGTCTGGTTTATTTTTTGTGAATATGTTTTTGGCACATAACATTACACGTACATAATCCAATGGGGGTAGACAGAGGAACCATCTTCAATCTCAGGTAAGTGCACATCAAAAACCCTCTAATAATGGAATGTGATAACCTATGAATGAAGGTGGTTCCTCTGTCTACCCCCACAGGGTTTACGGACGTGTTATGATATGTGCCAGACATGACTAAACCAGAACATTACTTAACCAGAACTGAACATGACCAAATCAGAATATGACTAAACCGTAACATGACTAACGCAGAACATGACTAAAGCACAACATGATTTAACCAGAATTGAACATGACTAAATCAGAACATGAATAAAACACAACATGACCAATACCAACACCGAACAACCCGTAATTAACACGAAATACATATCTATACAATACAACAACGCTTTTAATAATTACACAGAAAATAACTTTTAAGAGTTTAGACGACGACGGCCTAACAACTAATACCTAGGTACTTAAAGTTGGACACCACATCAAGTCTCGACAATAAACAGACTAACCACATAATATGATTAAATGGATACAATTTACAATAATATTGCTATGTGCTAAACATAAACTAAAAATAATTAAGTAATAAGAAAATTAAAAAAATTTAGTAAATACAGACTGTCAAATTTTGGAATATTCAGACATGTTGTTACAAAGCCGTTACCTACCTGCTTTATTCCATATAAACAAATCAATCAGTTTTAAGACTGGGTTTTCCGCACACTACTAGTGCCACCAATCGAAAAAATCATAATTATATCATTATTAAGATTTATTTAAAAATCTTGCCCGGAAGCCCTCCGAAAGGAAGTAGTATTTTTTAAGCTAGCATTAATATCCCTACCTCAATTCCTGAAGTTACACGACGCAACGTGGCCGTTTGGCGGAAATGCGTTGTATAACTTAAGGAATTCAACTACAGATATTAATGCTAGCTTAAAAAATACTACTTATCCTTTCGGAGTGCGAGTTTTTTACTAATAAAATTGTAGAATTTAAGTACAAATTAAAGTTATTTTATAATAAAAGTCCTCTTACTTGTAAAATATCTAACACCTGTAACAAAAGAAATAAAATTGTTATTTTATTTTTATTATAACGACATTCGACTTCTTAAAAATTTTATGTATTTCTTCATTTTGGTTACAAATTATTATTTAATTAATACATGTTAAATTAATTTGTTTTAATCTCGAACACAAAATAATTCTTATCGAAGTCTTGCGTTCATTTACTATTTACCCTGTGACGGTGAAGGAAAACAATGTGAGATAACTTGCATTATTATGTGAACAACGATAAATGGCACAGTCGCGGGGTCGAACAGGATGATGGTATCATATCATTATTAGCCAATGGAATCAAAGAGAATTTCTTACTTTCGAACTCCTGCGGCTTTCAACATTTGCAATTTCTACTTGAGAACTAGTGCTTTCAATGGGTGTAGAAGTCTCCTTTGTATGTGTCTCCCTTATAAATGTCTCCTTTGTAGATGGTTCTTTTACAGTGAAAGTGTTATCCAAATCACTGATAACAATGAGCTGAAAAATGCAACGTCAAGTGTTTTAGACTGCAGACAATGGGGTTATTATTTAAGAACTTGACATGTATTTTATGCAAACAAATTATTTTGATTGATTTGCAATCTGAAAAGTCTTATTAAAGAGGTCTATTTAGTAAGCAGTTACATTTACACAAATAAGATAAGGTAAGGGTAGCTGGAAATCAGACCTACTGATCCCAAGATTATATCTACCTTATGGCTAACGTAACACACATACTTACATCATACACACAGATACTCTCACATATATAAACTCACGGTTTTTGACAGGTGGTAGATCCTGATGTGCAGGATCGCCTGGGTTGGTATCAATCACCCTCTTACCTATTACTGCCGTGAAGCAGAAATGCTTGCATTTCTGTGTTTCGGTTTGAAGGTGAGAGAGCTAAATTACTAAACATAATTTTCTTCATCCCGATGGAAGCATTTCTATGCCTGTACAATGTATTTTTAACATTTTTGTAACTTGGAATTGCTTTTATAAGTTCCAGACCTGCGTCTTTGCATGATGCTATTGTAGCGTCAAATGTTGGTTGTATTGATGGAAATTCCGGTGAAGACAATTTAGTTTTGCATTCATTCAACGGCTCGTCTATCATATTTTTTGCGAAATCCGGCGTGCATTTGTGATGTTTTTCTCCTACAATATCTGTGCCCTAAAACAATAAAAATATATGTTATTAATTGATTGAATTATTACTTGACCATTGTGAACCATAATTTAACAACAAATAGCTAAGATAAAAAATAAAGTTAAAAATTAAAGGGGGTCTCCATACTAGAAAAATGTTTTAGGCGGTTAATATTGTTGTTTCACTTACTTTCAAAGTAATCTTGCCTCCGCATTTCGCTTTCTTCCTGTTGATGCACTCCCATATCTCTGTCCCATTTTTATATTTTTCTTTCCTTGAATACTGATGACCAGCATGTAAGAGGATTGTGCCACCACCCCTTTTTATATAAGTCATAGACGGCTTGTTTTGAGAACAAGTTGGAGTTTCATCGTCGTCAGCCATCGGTCCTAGAATAGTAAAAATAATTTGAAAACATAATTTTCTGTCACAAACACTCAAAAGAAGTCATTACGCTATACTTGGAATCACTTGTCACTTTAATAAAATCACTGAGGTTATTATACAATAATATAATCACTTGTCGCTAATAAAACTCTAACAAAATCACTTACCAAATACTTTAAATCAAACAACACTTGCACAGTAACCTTGAATAGCCGGCGGCGCTCGACTGACGTCACAGGCAAATGCATTGCAATGAACCGCACACGTACCTCCCCTCGCCGTCCGCTTCACACCCGTTTGTCTTTTATCTGTGAGCTTCTGCTTAAAACGCCTTTATGTTGTCAAAAACAGTAAATGGTCACCAAAACTAACACATTCACTGTTGACCCATAACATAACTTAAGAAATTACGCCAGAGCCAGTGCTCATCACTTCATGTACTTGCGCGCGTTATTTACCTACCGAGCGCTCGGACGGCGCCGCACTTTGGCCGCGAGTCGGAGAGGCAAGCTGACAAATGCTTAGGTATGATGGAAATAATTAAATAAATAGGTAGGTAAGCTAAAAACCGACACAAATTCGTCAAAATAAGTACTTTCATTACTTATTTTTCTCGTCACCAGGTACTATGAAAAAGGCAACATTATATTACAAAACTTTCACATCTATAAATTATATATTAGTGGGATTTTAATTAGTAAGAATTAAAATATTTATGTTTCAATTATTTAAATACATATTTAAATTAGTAAATCGTTTGACAAAATAAATTAATAGCATTTTGGTGCCAAGTTCTATTAAATTTATTCCAACTAAAGGAGATTGGGCGATTTCCCAAGCTTGAATCCACTATTTTTCATGACATCTTAAATATTATGAAGACGGTTTTGGTCTCTAGCTCTCGACCGACACTACTTAGGAAATTCGTCCCATAGGTGATTTAAAAGATGTAGGTACCTACTCCTGGATCCTAATCTACCAATTGTACTGTTCGGTTGCGGGCAAAGCCCTGGGTACAAAAGCGCCCAGTCTTCTTTGTTTGGAATCGAGCGCTTGCTGGATTAGGTTTGAGGAAAGAGGAACGACCGAGGCGGCTAAATTGAAAACTAACGTATTTCTCATACAGTCTCAAACAGCCCTTAGTCACCTTTTACGACGTCTATCTAAGGGAAGAGATGAGGCGACCCAATCCCAATAGCTGGGAACCATGGACAAAATGATACAGTCGCGACTCCAGGCAAACAGACATTTTACTATTTTAGTTCCTAGGTATACAGAGGTAAGTTTAAATGCACCAATCCCTTCAAGAGGTAACAGTACCCATGAATGTGAACAATTTTCGCCAGAAAACTTTGGTATTCGCCATTTTTTTTAACCTTGTTTATCGAAAATCGACTAATATGTGAATTGCAGACGGAACATTGTTAAATGATAAACTTATCATCTGCATATTATGCTTGGTTAAAATATGTAGACTGGAGAAAAACTTGGCCGACGTACCTACATACATTTTGATATCTTTTATTCTATTGATTGAGCACACCTATGGATAGGTGACAGGTTTATGCCAGTTTTGCCACACAGAACAAGACTACAAGAGAGCAGTAAGTACCTACAGTATCTAATGTATGTGGTACAGGAATAATGTATGCAAATCTTTTTAATGTACGGCGCTCATTACGTTCCGTTGTAGAGTCTTTATATAATGTTTTTTGCTAATTATAATGTGAAGCATACATTTTAAAGAAAGAGAACATTGGTTTGTTTATTTTACAGCTCTGGATTCTTGCCCTTTGGGTCTGATTTAAAAAAGTCTTCATTTCAAAATAATAATTATGAGTACCTAGTATTTAAAAGTCCTGGACCCGCTCGATGGTTCATGGCCTGTACCCCCTTGTGAAGGGAAGGCTTGTGCCCTCTTTAATGGGGATAAATAGGCTGATAATGATGATGATGATGTATGTGAAGTGATCACATACCTAATACGCAGAGGGATGAGTATTACGATGACATGATTACTCGGAAAATCGTTATTCCGCCGAATATGGATTAGGTACAACTTTTATACTTAAATAGATATGAACCGTCATCTCCAGGCACATAAAGCAAAATAAATTGTACGGATCTTGACCATGGAGGTGTTATGGTCCAGCTCATACCTCTTTAATTGACCGATTCTATAATACCTAGTAAGTAGAAGTAGTTTCCCGAACGCTGCCCAGCCGAGTTGGATTCGTCGGTTGACCTCTTTCTTGAAGTTGGACCTACCTAGCTCTGCACTACCTAGCTCTGCAATCTGTCCTAGGTACACGTAGTGGTCAACAACTTCAAGACCAGTGCCCCTAACGATAACCATTACGGGTGCGAGTGCGACATGATTTTCGTCTTGTCCATGTTAATTTTAAGAGCCACCTGTTGGGAGGCACTGTTCAGGTCTCTGAGCATCATGCCAAGGTCTTTCATGAATTCCGCCATGATCACAATGTCGGCGGCAAACCGAAGGTGAGTGATGTACTCGCCATTGATGTTGATGCCGAATCCTTTCCAGGACATACGTTTGAAAACGTCTTCCAATGCGGTGGTAAACAGTTTCGGAGAAATCACGTCTCCCTGTCTTACACCTTTTTGAAATTGGATTGGTTTCATACTTTGGTCCTGTAATCGGATTGACATGACGGCGTTCTTATAATAAGAGAGCTGGCATGTAAGAAACGCCTACGTCATCTGGTACCTCTTTCGCACTATTATAGGCAGTTGACCGCACTTTAGTTATGTAAGGAAAATAGGGTCTGCCGGGGTTCCATTGGTCCGTTTCTGAGATATGCCAAAATATATAGGTCGTATTTTTAGGCATAAACTACGTCATCTGGTACCGAAATCAAATTAGTATCAGCAGTTGCCCCTTCATTAGTAGTAGGTACAAGAAACATTAGTCTGCCACCCGCCCCTTGATCCAAAATGCCCGCCAGACAACATTAAATATGGCCCAAAAACCATGTCAACCTACGTCATCGGGTACCGAGATGAAACCAATGCTATTTAATAGCTTACGCATCGCTAACTACGAATGTGAATGTCTGCCATCCCTGCGTTGGTCCAATACCCGCGGCAGACAAGCTTGAAAATAATATTGAATTCTGGTCGGTAACAGTAAATTCAGCTTAATTCGAAATACTTCGACTAACTTCGAGAGGGTGGATGTTCATAGGGGAGAGTGTCAGAGTGCAGATGGCGGGTGGATATATCTCCAAAACGTACCAATGGAACCCCAGCTGGCTATTTTTTCTTACATATCTAAAGTGCGGTCAACTACCTATAACAGTGCGGAAGAGGTACCAGATGACGTAGGTAATTATACCTTCCGCTCTCGGACTATGTTGTTTGAAAACCATACGAATCTCATACAGACTGATGTCCGGGACATCATTGGTATGATGTCGGGTTAGCTTGGCTCTAGGGTCTTGAGCCGTGTTGGTAAGAGGTTGCCGTGAAGAAGTGTATTGTCCATAGAATATCTCAAGCTCTCTCAAAATCTCCGGTTTGCTAGAAATGATATTGCCGCTGTGTCGGTCTTTAGTTTCATCAGCTGGCTCTGCCCCATAGACAGATCTCGTGCGAACACTTCGGAGCCTTTATTTCGCTCGATCGCCTCTTTAATGCGTGAGGTATTAAATCTACGTAATATATCGCGTCTTATTGCTTTGGAGATCTGTCTATTGAGCCGCTCATATTCTGTTTCGTCCACTGAAGACTGCAATCTCATTTCGCGCCGATCGCTCATGAGTTTGAGGATTTAACTTAAGAGTTTCTGTGTTCTGTTTTTATGGTGGATCTTGAAGAACTTCGACTCAATCGCGTGGACAGTTTCGTGGACGTGGTACTTACAATAAGGATGGGTCAACTGTACTACGTATTAAACCTCATTCTTAATGAAGTTCCATCAGTAGTCGGGACGATCTAACATTAGTCATGCTCCGGTTACAGGCATCAGTATGCGAGCTACTTATAATGTCGCGATAGTCGCGAAGTACGTAAAGTAAGAGTGGTGTCTCGTATCATGTACCCGGCTACAATAAGTATGCGTCAACTGTATTACGTACCAAACCTCGTTTTTCATGGAGCAACGGATTTTTTACTTTGTATGGAATCTCATACAATTGCGGGCACCTATGACGTCAGCCGCAGCGCCAGCGGCTAAGAAAAGGATAGCAGTATCTTGCGGGCGCTGCGGATGACGTCATCCGCATTTTTGCGGGTAAGTGGACGCTTTCCTAAAAGTGGTATCATTATGATTGTAACGGGATATTTATCAGTATGCGGCACCACTCCTAATTGAGTTGCGTACGTAGTAAGGACGATGTAACATTATTCTAAGAGTCATGCTTTCATGTGTCGAGATCCATTCATTACGTATGCGAGCTCTTTACAATTGCAATAAGTATGTGCAGTCTTTATAATGTTGTAGTACACGTAGAAAAGTGCGACTGCATTATTTAATGTATTGTACGTGACGTCATATCAACGGCCTACTTCCGGTCATGTATCGGGCTATGCCTGTATAGATGTAGTGTCTTGCTTAAGTAGGCGGCAAACGGGTACGTACATAACAGGAAGATCATTATGGAGCATGTTGTAACTTAATTACGTGTTGATACATTACAACATTACTCTGTATTTACCAACAAAATGCATGTTGTACCATACGTATTATAGACAAAACGGCACCTGCATTACGTAAAGATTTGGCGTCGTGACAAATTTCTCTCAGTGTAGCGACATCAATTGGGGACATGACTGATTTTTTTATTGCGTCAATTAACTTGGACATCCTGAACTGGATGGATCTGAAATCCGTTTATCGATATCTCAACTAACATCAGCGATATTAATGGTTAAAGTTAGTATGCTCCATCCAGTCCTAGTATGTAGCCAAGGTTCTGCTTGTATGGCGCTACCGAGGAGTGACGTCACTCCTGGCTAGCGCCATCTCTTTCTTCCGTCTAATTTCTGATTGCCTGTAGCTATTTTATTTTTCAGCGCATTTAAATTCTGTTTTCACATTTGACCATAAATTTATATCTATTTCTTAATTTTTATGAAATGCATTCATTATTTGATACTTGTCATGTACCCTATTAGGTTTGATTTTCCCCTTCGGGGTACGAATCCTTATAAAAGAATTACCACATGGATTTCCTTAGTAGGTACTCGAAGAAATTGTACGAATTTCTTGATCATGCAAGTTAAGCCATGTAGCGCGACGTCAGAACCGGGATGAGTGACTTCTTTTTTTATTGATGAGCCCCTCCGTACCTCGGAGAGCGCGTTATACAGTCGTTGGGCCATGTCAGAAGCCTACGGGCGGCCTTAACAACTCCGATAATAGGTTAGCTACTTACAACAAACAAACAAGCAAAACTTTTACCCAATCGATACAGCTATTTTGCAGGCAAAATGGACCTCTAATTATTAAGATCTTATAAACATGTCTTTATGCAACTAAATCTTTGAATCTTGAATGTTTGTTGCAGCGAACCCGAGGATAATCTTCAAGAACAGCGAGCACGACCTGGACGGTATCATTGACGGCATGACCATCGACACGGACGGTAACCTCTGGGCCGCCAACTTCGACGGTCACCAGGCAAGTACATACTCTATTACAAACAAAACAATGAACTTATTAACCCTCTACCAAAAGACATCCATATAAAAGAACGAACGAACCAAAATGGTAAAAAAGGAACCCTTATCTTATGGTGAAACTTCGGTGTCCGTCCGTCCGTCTGTCTGTATGTCACAGCTGTTGTTCTGAGTAACTACTTATGCTTAGACTCGAAATTTCGCACTGTTGCAGAACTTGCTTGCCGTATCTATTTCAGGTAAAAAAAATAGAAATAATTTTAATATTTTTTAAGGTTGCCTGGAAGAGATCGCTCTTATCGAAAAGGCCGTCTAAATTGTACTTCACTATTTCCTTTTCTATCGTTTGTTTATTGTTTTCTATTTGGGTAATAAAGTGTATTTACTTAACTTTACTTTTAAAAATTTAAAATGAAGTCGAAATCTGAATCCTGTAAGACCACCTCGTCTCACCCGTGACCATTCATAGTACTAGGTATTTTCCGGTTTTTCGTTTCTGACCCCCTGCCCCAATATTCTTCTGGATTCACCCCCGTGTAATCAACTCTTAACACTGATACTCCTACGCAGGTCATCAAATTCGACCCTCGAACCGGCAAGCTACTGCAAAAGGTCCCCATCCCGGCGCAGCAAGTGACGTCACTAACGTGGGGCGGGGCCGCATTGGACGAACTGTTCGTGACGTCAGCACAGCTGGATCGCGGCGCGGCGCAACCGCCGCCGAGCGGCGCCACGTTCAGAGTGAGCGGGCTGGGGGTGCGCGGCGGAGATAATGTTAACGTTAGGCTGGATTGAGTTGAATAAAAAAAATATACGATGTGATAACATGAGGTTGTTTTAATAGGACATAAAACGCAAAGGGTTGCGTAGATGGAGCCACGAGCACACTCCGTAAACAGAAAAGCAAAACGAAACGTCATTTTTGAAGATATCACAAAGTACAAGTTTTTTTTCCATACTTGCTCTGCGGTGTACTTTATCGTATAGTAAATAAGTAAGTATTGTGATGATATCATGGCATCATATGGCCATTTCTAAATAGCAGACCTAAAAAATCTGTTAAAACAGCGTGGCGCGGGGTCTGAAGGGTAAAAAAAAGATTTGGTGGACAGGAACGTACCTCCATGTTGATTGTTCTGCAGTATTAATAACTGAACAAACAACACTCTGTAACTCAACTCTGAAATCGTGAAAAAGATGTAACTGCTTCATACATTTTCAGCTTTTTTATGGTACAGCAGATTTTTTCGCGATTTAATAGTGTTTTTTTCACATCGGATAATTATTTACTATTCGTAGACAAAAGTAAACACAATAAATAAAAAATATGAATGTTTATTAATATAGTTTAACAGGCATTAGCACAATATAAAATTTCATTTGATAACGACACAATACATAAAGTTTAAAAACCAAATAATATCAAAATGTGTATAAGTAAGGCACTATACGTACATTTGTATAACACTTAACTCTATTGTACATTTGGTAATGCATTTTGAGCATAACTTTATTACAATAATTACGTAAAAAGGCAGGTATACCGTCATGGAACATTCTATTGATATTTACCAAATATTCGGAGAATGTATTACGTATTTATTAAAATCATTTTAAAAGAAATACGTTTTAGTACGGTTTTCATACAAAAGTACTGCATTCGTGACGCATTCGTAATGTTATTGAAAATTATGGATAGTTAGCTTAATGTGTTTCCCACTGTACAATGGCGGCCTGAAAGTGGTTACCAGTTTTCAATTTTATTCCTTTTTCTTATCACGCGCTATATGGTCTACATAAAATCAATGTACTAACTACGTTTTAAAACTGTGCAGCGGTTAAAAGTAAATCAAATTAATATGCAAGAAGGGGACAAATAATACAAATCAAAAACGTCACAAAACTTTTAGAACCTTTGTAAAAACCCCGAACCTGACAACTCCTCAAAGTTTAACACTGACATTAGGGTGTCCCTTCACCCCCAACCCGGTCACCATAAAGGTAGCACCACACGGGGGCTTCTGCTCCCCACCAATATTCATACTAGCAGTGGTCACGAACAGGATATCCAAGTTGGGACCACCGAAGGTGGCTGAAGTGACCTGTTTGGCTGGAATGGGGACTTTCTGCAGCAGTTCTCCGGTCCTGGGGTTGACCTTGAGGATACAGGAGCCGTCAAAGACAGCGATCCAGAGGTTTCCGTCGGTGTCGATGGTCTGTCCGTCAGGGACGCCTTCGATGTTGTGCTTCTTAAAGTCGAACACGTATCTTAGGTTGGCTGCGAAGAGAAATAAATAAAATTAAGTGCTAGGAAGATCTGTCATAATGTAGTTGGAACTGCATAACACTCACGTCCCCAATCATCATAGGTCGTTCCCACAGATTTAAAAAAATCATATATGGGCTGGTAATATTTTAAGAAGTTTTATTGGATTGAAATCGTTTATTTAGCGCTGTAAACACCAGAATACAGAAGTATACAAAGTTTAATACATGCAGCACAAAACATCCGGTGTGGTACAGTGCCAAAAAGGGTACACCAGCTCAGCATAATGCTGAGGCAAGCCACAGCGCTGATTTTCAGCTGACCCCTCAGTGACTGCACGGACGAAGAAAGCAACAGTGTGTGCGTGTTGTGTTGTATGAATATGTTTGTTTGTATGAATGAGGATATTAGTGTGTATGTGAGGTACTGAGTGTGTGGGAGGGTGATGGCATGGTGCGATGATGAACTAAAACAATTTTTTGACCAAGTTTAACAGCGTATCGAAAATCTTGAAAAATTATAGTGAGGTGAGCTGTCTAAGGGGACGGTGGCCACTTAACCCGTCTGCTTGTCTGCTTTCCTAAAGGAAAGGGTAAACCCTAAATCTTTATCTTGTTTGTTTGTTTGTAGTCTCTTTATTGTACTAATATATAAAAAAAAGACACAGAAAATAAAATAAAAAAACATTAAAATATGTACAAGGCTAGGATGGGGGAGGATCGGGCAGTTAAACGAGCGTATGTGGGATGCCCTAACGGACGACGTCCGGTCGGACGTCCCAGATACCGCTGGCGCGATGAAGTGGAGAGGGATCTGCGGGAGCTACGGGCGCCTGACTGGCTCGAGACTGCGCAGGAGAGAGAGCGATGGCGCTCTTTGGTATCGGAGGCCAAGATCCACTTCGGGTCGTTGCGTCAGCGGAGTAAGTAAGTAAGTAAAATATGTACAAAGGCGGGCTTATCTCATAGCGATCTCTTCCAGCCAACCTTTGATTTAGGGGAGTTTAGACTACTTTTAGTATAAATAAATTACAATGATTATAAGTAGATAAATAAAATACATACTCAACAATTATAATGATATATACAATTTGTTATATATACGAATACATATACTAATATAATGTTTATGTAACATAACCAGCCTCATCCTTTCAAAAATTCTTTACCCAAAGGTCGTCAAGATAAAATCGCTCTTAGCAATAAGATCGCCAATATTGTATCATATTTTTAGGTACGCTCAATATTATACTAAGTTTAGTGCAATGAACAGCATTTTATTTAAGTCGTTAATTTCGATCACTTCATCGACGTATTCACTGACTAAAGTATTCATGAAGGAACAACTCACAAAACTTCCCAGTATCCACATCATAATCGTATCTCCGGATGCTCCTCTCCGGCGAGTCGATGTAGTAAAACGCCTTCTCTTGCAGATCCCACGCCAGGCCGTTGGATATGGTCACCCCGGGCACCACGGTGCTGATCTTACCCCCCTCTACTAGGAATAGGGAGCCGTCATCAGGGACGAACGTGCCGGGGGGTTCTTCGTGTCCCATCGTGCCTGTGTAGTAGAAATAATACTTATGGCTGGTTTACATTGGTCAAGTGCGTTAGGACAGTGAGTTAGGGCAGTTACTTTTTTGTCACTGTCGCCATACTCGCCACTGTCACTTTATTAATTTTTTTGTGATGATTGTTTATATTTCTATTTCGTGTTTTACCCTAATGGGTAAATTACATTGTAACACAAATTGTATTATAATAAGACCTATAATGACATGTAATTTATGGCTAAATAAATATCCTTGCCACTGGCATTTGCCACTTAACTAACACACTTGACAAAGTGTAAACCAGGCCAACCAGTAGTGCTAGGAACAAGCACAAAATTATTCAAAATACAAAGATACAGAAGTTTTTTTAAAATGTATTTTTGTAACTGTGCTAGTGGCGCCTCTAGTGGTAAAACATTGCAGGATTATCTCGTATTGTTGCCTAGTGAATACATGGCTTAGGCAGTCACAGTTCCCAGTATAAAACTAATACTATCGGTATTATCGGTTAACACTCACTAATGGCTTTTATTAATTATGATCCTTCCTAGTATTTAAGATTATCATTTTAAGTGGGCACGTTACTTTTTATTTTATTTTTTCTACTTTCTAATAACTATTACGTAACTGGTAGGTTTATTATGCACAAATAGAAAATATAATATAATATAACACTAAAATAATACTAAAGCTAAAAATAAACTAAGGCTAAGAAAGCTAAAGATAAAAAAAATGGGTTAAGTCCCCCACATCCGGCAGTGTACCCAAGAGACTGACTGCGTTGTCCCGTTGGATAGTATGGATTCTACTTTCTTAACTACCTTGCTAACTGTTATTTATTTATCTTATTTGCATTTCAATATTATTACTATCTCGCTTATTCCTCCACCCATTTATAAATCTATAAGACCATTAAACATTTATTTACAGACGTTCCTATAGGCATTTACTCAAATTTTTACAACGTTCCTATAGGCATTTACTCAAATTTTTACAGACGTTCCTATAGGCATTTACTCAAATTTTTACAGACGTTCCTATAGGCATTTACTCAAATTTTTACAGACGTTCCTATAGGCATTTACTCAAATTTTTACAGACGTTCCTATAGGCATTTACTCAAATTTTTACAGACGTTCCTATAGGCATTTACTCAAATTTTTACAGACGTTCCTATAGGCATTTACTCAAATTTTTATAGACGTTCCTATAGGCATTTACTCAAATTTTTACAGACGTTCCTATAGGCATTTACTCAAATTTTGTATATTAGCTGAAAGGTTTCCAAAAAGAAAGTACACTGAAAATTGTTTCTAGCAATACAGCTCGCAACTGTATTAGTCTGATTGTCTAACATCGCTTGTAGAGTCCTCGTGAAGTGGCCCAATATCAGACGTTTGTTATTGTTTTATATACTCGTATTGTGAGGCAAGTCACTATTGCGGCTGAAATTCAGGTTATGGACAGGGATTTAAGGCGCGATTACATATAGTCGTTCGGCGACCGACCTCCGGTGGACGACTTACGGTCGTTGACCGAAGTCGTCCAACGTCATTAGCTAGATGACAACCTAGTGACACTTTGACAGTCCACGCCCAGACGGTCGGTCAACGTCTATATGTAACCGCGGTGTTCCGTACTGGAATAGATTTATAATAATACTTTTTATTATTTCTACCGAAGACAACACAATTTGAACTCGTATTGTTGTAAATTTCATTTTTTTCCCTCTCAAACCTGATGACAATCCAAACTGGCCACTCGAGACCGGCATGAAGATACCTGTGGATTTGCAAATGCATTTCTTCGCGACATTTGAACCTCACTTCACTTCTAACGGTCTACGCCCGCCGCGCCCACCCCGACACACCCGGGTTGTGAACTGTTAATCCTCGAGCCTGTGCGTATGTGTGAAGTGTTGAGGTCTAAGACAGAGCACAAGATCAACCACCCAGCCGGAGACGCCGATGCTGCAAATCTGGATTAGTGCGGTGAGTCATCAGGTGTTCCCTAAATTCTCCTTAACACGCGGTTATAGAATTCTGTTTTACAGCACATGTAAAATCGAACACAAAACAATGCTGAGGTGGATGAACATTACCTGCAAACAACCTTCCCCTGGGGTCCGCCTTCCCATCATTCAGCCGGGTCGTCTTCCCCACGTCCACTTCCCCCAACTCCCGCACCACGGTGGTGGCGCTGCCGTCGCGACCGTCCCACCGCACCACCTCGAAACGACGCTCCACCCCCACCAAGAATTGATTAGTGGTGCCTTCCACCGGGACCATGAATCCTACGCGACCATCTGGAATGGTAGAAGTATATATGAGGCAGGTTGTTTTAGACGTTCGGGTCTTCCGGATTTTTTTAAAATAATTATTATTTAGAGCTTCATACCCGGAAGGGGAACGGGTTGCTGACATCGTTATCAATGAAAAAACCAGAATTTTTATGGCAAACAATAATACGTACAAAAAGATATTAAAAATAAAATAAAAATTAAATTGTATGCCATAAAAAAATCTGGTTTTTGCATTATACTCGTATATCATCAACTCAAATACAATAGAATAAATTCACTCAGTCGACCGTCTGTCTCTTATGGCATTTTAACTCGTAAAATGGAATAAGATTAAGACTTCAAAATTGTGTATTATATAGAAGACCTGGGTTTTTGATATCTGGGACTGAAAAATCTAATAAAATAAGTAGGTTAACTTACTGAGCTTGGTCTTGAAATGTTCGCCAGTAGACGACACGTACTGATTCATGGTCAAAAATGGCCCTGAAAAGGTATCCACCAGGAAAACGCAAGCCTGGTCATCCGAAATCCACGTGAACCGGTCAATTGAAAGCGAGGTACCAACAATCCGTATGTCTTGGCAAGAATTAGAAGAGGCTGCACAAGATCGCAAAAAAAGGACAGCGATAGTTCGAGCCCTATACCGGGGGTGATGAAGGAAAGATAAAGAGAGTAGTAACTTACTGAGCTTAGTCTTGAAATGGTCTCCAGTTGACGGCACGTACTTGTTGAGGGTCCGGTCGTGTATGCTCACGAAGTATAGCGCCTGTTGCTGGTCATCCCAGTGGGGCCCCTCGCCCAGGATCACGGGATCCGTCACCTTTTGCACTTTCACTGACATCTGCCGACAAAAATGAGTTAGATTGCAGTTTTTAGGGGCCAATGCTTCTATCATGGGAAAATAGTAAAAAAAATGGTCAAGTTGAGTTGAGCCTCGCGCCCTAGGGCTCTTACAGGTTTTGGGAGGGCGTTGGGCATGGTCCTCCTAGACCTCCACCCTGGAACCGCCACTGCCTTAACGGCACTGAATAAATAATGGGTTCAGAAGCGACAATGCAAAGGCTCAATGACTTTCGCTTATTTATCATGTGACTAGTGGCCAACCAATAATCAAGAGTTGTTCAGACCGCCCGTAGATCTCTGGCCTGTTTACCTGTCTATGTTATTTCGTAAAAGAAAGGCTCCAGCCACTAAACTTGATTTTAATTTAATCTTTCTAGCTCAACCTACAAGATGCTCAAGATGCAGTAAAATGTTATCTAAAGATAAAACAAGTGAACATTACATTAATTGTTATTCATTGCAATTGCAAGGTAATGATAAGATTTAAAGAAATCAGATACGAGTTAATGGAACAAGCAAAAACTTAATCAGGTTTTACTATTTTTAATTATTGCAAGGATTACTGATGCAGAAAATTAATTTAAAAAACCTATGTCAACTTATTACTAGAATATGCAGCCAGGTTCAACATTACAACTGAATATTTTGGATTTGAAATGTCATCATAATCATGGGGTAAAAAGACACTAGTATCAATAGTATATAGAAATGCCTTGTAACTAGGGATGTTACGGAGCTTCGACTCCCGACTCCGAAAGGTCGGAACTTCCGATTGATTTTACACCTCCGCCTCCGTCGTCGGCTCCGATAATTTTGAATCGAAGGCTATACTGAAGATTTGTGAGCAAACATGTTCAAATTTCAATATTTTATTAAATAGTGTAGGACTACATAAAGGAATGTTTTATAGCCGCAAACGTCACCATAAAAAATATTAGGCAGTTCAGCTATAAAAAATAAAAAATGGTTTATAATTTGAACTTCTTCTGAACATTTCTCTTCTACCTCCACCTCAAGACTCCAGTTCCGAATCCGATTTCGACTCCGATAAATCAAATTTAAAACCTACGGTTTCGACTCCGGTTCCGGTAAAACCACCTCCGTAACATCCCCACTTGTAACCATTACTGACTTGCAAATAATCACAGAAATCGGACTAGTGGCGCCCGCTTTTCTAGAATGATGATGACAGCGAGCTAAAGGGTTTGTGAAAATGCACTTATAGTTCCATAAAGACCCCATACATTTGACATTTCAATGCCCCACTAATATATGGGAAAATGCTCACATCGCATGCGCCAACTGGCAGACGCGGTTTCTATATAAAACTAGCGAGCAATCTACATAGGGTGAATTTCAAAATATTTACAAATAATGTGCATGCATATCATCCATGTTTGAAAGGTTATGGAACATTATAGAGCCTGGCACATCTACTTTCCGTGATTTTGAAAAAAATGGCAATATCTCAGTGATCGATCCCAGCTCTATAATTCGATAGAAAACATCAATAGAAACATAAAACCTTTCTTGACAGAAACTCCTAAAGTATTCCTGAACCCAGATATTTGTTTTGAAAGTTGCATTTTTTTTGTAAGATTACTGGGTCAAATATCCGGGTTCAGAGATACTTTAGGAGTATTTATCAAGAGATATTTTATGTTTATATTGATGTCCTCTATCGAATTATTAAGTTAGGATCGATCGCCAAGAAATAGTCATTTTTTTCGATATGGCGGAAAGAAACCTAATTGGCACACCTAGTGCCAATAAGGTTCCATGGCCTTTGCAAGATATCTGAATATTTGTGCAGTATCATGAACCCCACATCCGGTGGATGGAACTCAAAGTTTACAAACTATGCTGGCACTGGTGTCTAGCTATAATGGTGTTTATACTGTACTAAACTGAAGCTATAAATGTTTTGATTTCAGTCTGTGTATTGTTCACTACTGACCTGCTACTGAGGGTCTCAGTGCGGTTTATGTGAAAATGTTCACATCATTTTTACTATACATAGAAGTTCCTTGCTTCCTAAAATATGTCATTTTTTCAGACTTTATTATTTGGTGTACTATGTCAAGAAAATATCTTGCAAATATCATATTTATTATTTGGTGTACTATGTCAAGAAAATATCTTGCAAATATCATATTTATTATTTGGTGTACTATGTCAAGAAAATATCTTGCAAATATCATATTTATTATTTGGTGTACTATGTCAAGAAAATATCTTGCAAATATCATATTTATTATTTGGTGTACTATGTCAAGAAAATATCTTGCAAATATCATATTTATTATTTGGTGTACTATGTCAAGAAAATATCTTGCAAATATCATATTTATTATTTGGTGTACTATGTCAAGAAAATATCTTGCAAATATCATATTTATTATTTGGTGTACTATGTCAAGAAAATATCTTGCAAATATCATATTTATTTGGTGTACTATGTCAAGAAAATATCTTGCAAATATCATATTTATTTGGTGTACTATGTCAAGAAAATATCTTGCAAATATCATATTTATTCGCAAAAATATAAGTACTTATATTAAATAAATTACTTTTTTAATTATCAATGTAATAGCAACATTAAGTATATCAATGAAAAAAAAACTAATAAAAGTTATAAACAAACACAATATAAATGTATAAAAATATATTGTAATAATGATTTCGCAGTAAAGAAGTACCTTACCTACCTATAGAGATTTCGGATTTATTGGAACATTTCGCTTTCATATGCATGCACTTCATAAGTTATCAATCAAGTTAAAACTAGTATTTTTAGTATAAAATAGAATAGAATATACTATTATTGCACAAAACTTAATACGAGACAATGCATTATGTAATTCGTGGATATGTGGCGCTCCATTCTCTCTGCCTACCCTGCAAGGGATATAGCGTGATCTCTTCCAGACAACCTTTTGGCAGAGAAGTTATTCAAAGGAAGCAGTGGGAACAGATAACAATTAATAGGTTGTAAAAAACTATTGCAACATAATTCACTACCTAATCAATAGACATGCATAAAATAATAATAGTAATATAGAATGATTTGCACAAAATAAAAATATTTCGATAAAAACTGAAATTAATCAACATTTGGCAGAAATGTGATTTGATTAGTAATTATTTTATCACTAAAACTGTGATAAACATTTTGATATAGGTACATACCTTCACAAAAGTAAAGGTGGTACAAATGCCACTATAATTTGAAATAATTAATAGGTACTTGAAACTAAATGATACTTCGGTTAGTTAAAAATTAGAAAAAGTAAACAGAAGATGCAACAATACCTTTAACGGCGAGAGTTTGAAGCGAAATAACTGTGAACAGCGATCGTGCAGCAAATAAATCTAGTTTATTACCGGAGGGCCGGCGTACGAGGAGCCGATAGCCGCTGGTAGATGATAACAGGCGCTTCTTCAACAAGGCTACACGATTAACGATAATAGCGACATATAAAAGCATCGGTTGTTCTAAACAGGGGTCTTGTGTCCCACGTAAACAGGAGTCTTTATACCCACGTAAAAAAGTAATTCAAACAAAACCCATTCACAAGTAAGTGCCTTGTTGTTTTACGAGACAATTAAGAACTTGTCTCCTTACGAAATAGGTCTACAGTTCACAGAAACAGATTATTTTGATGAACTTTGTGAACGCCGCATATTTCCACAATTTCAATACTTTCCTGTTGGTAATAAATCCCGTAGAACTACCTAATTGTTTTTTGTCACCGTTAGATCAATTAAAGTCTTCTGAAATTAGTTTCAGTCTTAAATTATGAGTATCTAATACATTAAATTCAATAAAAATAACAATATTTTCCCAAAAGCAGGTTTATCTTACATACAATAGGTATCTGTTATTTATTATTATGACATTTTCTTTTTTTTTCAGTTTAATTTTTTTCTTAACATTGCTATGCCAAAGATCATATAACTCATACAGCCAAGATGCTTCAAAACTTTTTCTGAATATAATTTAATTTATTCACGTATCTAACTTCATGTATTTATTTATTTCAAAGAAAAAACTTATTTTCAATTGAAATACTTTACGTAACCCAACGGGTTAACGGATCTCGAATGTCGCTAGGGAACAATTACTGTCGCTATTTTTCTAAGAGAAACGTTATCCAAATCGTTTCAGTCATTTATATTGGTGGAGCTAACACACTTTCATACCCATACCTATGTTTAAAAAATACAGAAAACCCAGGGTTTTCTGTATTTTGTAAACATCTCTTTTCTGTATTCAGTCAGAGAACAAAAATGGCATTTAACATCGAGAAGCTGCCCGTTCCCCCCACCAGCCTGGGCGAAGGCCCGCACTGGGACAGCCCGAGGCAGACGCTGTATTTCGTCAGCATTATGGACAATACACTTCATAGATATGTACCCGCCACTAAGGAACACGCTTCGACCAAAATTGGTAAAGCCAATACCTCATGGTCTAATAACACTTGCTTTGGCTTCGACTCCGGGGTGGTCACCAAATCTAAAGCGAATTACACATTGCTCCACGCACCGCCGCGGTTGGCGAATAGCCGTGCACCGCCTAACTGCGCGGTATTTGCACATTGGATCAAGCGGCTCGCCACACGACCGCGCGGCGAGGCGGTTGCAGTGCCTACCGCGGCTGTGCGCGGTGCAAAATTGTGATTCACCTAAAGTCACGCTCTCTCATTTGCTAGATTGTGTACCTACGAATGAACATTTCGTTGAACTAAAAAGCTAACTTTGGCGGCCATCCTGAAATTGATAGGATTTGCATTGATTTGCTTGCTCAAAATAAACCGTGCTGTCTAAATGGCTACATAAAGGTGGGTAGATATATGTTTTCTATGCCTGTAAGGCCTCGTTCATGGAGACGCGGAGCTTAGTGCGGGGCGTAAAGCGGACAATTCAAACATATGACGATGAATGAGAGCACTCATGCAGACGCGTTTTTCCGCGCATATCTAATGCTCGAGTTTTAAGCGGATTCTTACTGAGACAGATATCCGGACAACGGGCGCAGTCAGCGTCGTTGCTAGCAGGGGAGAGCTTAGCAATGAAACACAACAAGCCATTTCGAGGGACGTTTTAGTATTAGGTAAGTATTAACTGTAAGGAAATGAAAACTTCCCCTCTGAAGCGGCTTCCCTCGTTGATTCGAAATTCTAGCTTGCAAAATACCTTTTTTTTTGCTGTATACGGAGAATAGCAGGCAAGCAAGCGAGCCAACTGATGGTGAGTGGTCACCGTCGCTCGTAGACATTTCACCTCACTATATTTTAAAGATTGTTCGATGCGCTGCTAACCTTAGTCTTAGATGGAGTGCCTTAAGTGCCGATAATTACGCTGGCTCTCTTACTTTTCGAACCGAAGCATTGCTGCTTTAGGTTATGGATAGGTTGCTTGCATAACGCATGGGAGGATTACTCTTCAGAGGTCCGTCGGTTTCATTGATAAAACCTCCACAGAGGACGTGTCGCCCCACTTCATCATCCCACTAGTGGGCCACAGCGATCTGTTCGCGGTTAGCGTGGGCAAAGAGGTTCGCGTGCTGCGCTGGGACGGACAGACAGACAGCGGCGTGGAGTTCGTGCAGACGATCGCGCAGGTGGACGCTGATCACCCTCGGAATATGCTCAACGATGGCAAGGTGGATCCTCGAGGCAGGCTGTTTACTGGTAAGCGAAACGCACTTTACGTGTGTGGATTGTATGTAGGTACCTAATCCGCTAACACCTCTCAAACACACTGTGCGCGCGGTCGGCCGGCGGAACGCGGAGCAATGTGCAAATCGCCTAAGGAACCTCGTGCACTAGGCGGCCACGGCCACGGCCAGTGGCCGCATCGACAAAGTTAACCTATAGAAACCCAAAGCACATCGCGCACTTGATCGGTACGGCCAACGGGCCGCACGGCTGGTCGCCGCGGCAAAACTTGTGTATAGTTTGTTATAAGTCCCGTGGTTGGTCACATCTTGGTCGGAGCTCGTGCGACCAAGTTCGACAAGAATTTTCTCTAGTCGTATTCCTCTTCGATGATAATTGAGAAATTAACTAGGTACAGAACTTTACGCAGCAAGCGGGATTCAACCCGGCGACCACCTTTCCGGAGTCTGCTCCATTGACTCACGACGAAATTTTTCACTACAACTTCACACACTGCTGGTTATCTATTATATAATAATAACGACACTTATAACTATTTTATTCAGTGGGGTTTTCCATTGTCCTGGATTTTCCTCATTTCACACATCAGTCACATCACATTAGTTAAGGGTAGTAGGGAGGCAAGGATTACGATCAGAAGAAAAAAGACCTACCTACGTAATGTTGGATAATTCAGGATGTTTTCATTCGTCGTTACGTAGAGCAGTTTGTAAATAAATGGAAGTCTTGATCTAAGAAATCCTAAAGTTCAGAAGTCCGGAACAATTTTTTTTCGTTCAATCATAGGTACCTACTGATGCGGGAGGTCCGGGTTCAAAACCATGCCATGTACCAATGAGTTTTTCGGATTTTTTCTAAGACTTACGTACATTTACCGACTGCTCTAGCGGTGAAGGAAAACATCGTGAGGAAACCTGCATGTCGGAGGAAATGAAAAAAATCCGAAGGTGTGTGATATCCACCAATCAGCACTGGGCTGGATCATCTCGGTGGATCATGGCCCGTACCCCCTTGGTCCAGGGGAGGCCTACGCCCCAACAGTCGGGATATTAATAGGCTGATGATGATGATACACAATCACTACCTATAGTGGGTTCACTACGCCTTGTCAAAAGCACGTTTCGCCGAATAACACTTAATCTCATCGAACTCACAAATAATAATAGTAAGTAATATTTTCAGGGACAATTGGAGTGGGAACTCCGGAAGAAACAGCACAGTTAAAATTCCACCCGACGGGCTCGCTGTACAGCATATCGGACAGTGGGACAGTCAAAACACATGATACAGGCAGGTTCTTTTGACTTTTCGTATAATACAAATCAGTTTATCATCAGTCACAGATGATATAAAGTGGGGACAGATCGGAATTAAAATTCCCACCCGGGTGGACAAGTTCCGTGAGATGACATAAAAATTCCTTATTGAGGAGACAGACGATGTGTTGCCGTGAAATCTGCTGATTTGAACTCGGAACCGAAGGTTTTAAATTTGATTTATCGAAGTCGGAACCGGAGTCGGAAGCGGAGATGTTCAGAAATTTAAATTTTAAACCGTTTTTAAATTTTTATAGCTGAACTGGCCAATATTTTTATGATGACGTTTGCGGCATTAAAACATGTTCCTTTAAGTAGTCCTACACTATTTAATAAAATATTGATATTTGAATATGTTTGCTCACAAATCTTCGGTATAACCTCCGATTCAAAATTATCGGAGCCGAAGTCGGAGTCGGAGGTTGTTTGTTGTTGATTTTACACCTCCGACCTTTCGGAGTCGGAGTCGAAGCTCCGTAACATCCCTTGTTTGAACCCCAAAACATCCCAATGTCTGTTCGTCATGTAATCGAATCACGATTCGCTCGCGATTCTTTAGTTTGCCATTGTAAATCATGTTTCAACAATATGGCGCAAAGTGGAAACAAAACCGTTAATGCTTTAGAATGGTATAGGCCTTTCTGCGGTCGACTCGCCACCTATCACGTTTGTCCACCAGATCTTACGACGAAAAGTGGTAACTACAATGTGATTGAAGGTTACCTAAGCTCTGTCTACCCCTTCGGGGATTATGGACGTAGATTATATTATATTTCTGGTCAGGCTTTATCTGGGCTATCACATTTTCAATGCAGATTGTATAATTCTACTTAGGCCTTATCACGCGTCGCGTGTACATGATGGTATTTGATGGTTAACGCCAAACTTAAAAGAGCTTTTCGGTTATTTAACAATTTCGCAGTTAAATAGGATAACTAAATCAGTATATTTTCAGGAGTTTTGATCTCCAACGGGCTGGCGTTCGATGTGAGAAAGAAATCTCTGTACTACGTGGATACCACGAGGTATGTCGTCTATAGATACGACTACGACGCCCTCACCGGCGAAACTTGTGAGTATATAATTCAAGTTAATTATTATAAGTATATATATAAGTATTGTGAGTATATAATTCAAGTTAATTATTATAAGAATAGAATATAAAATGTTTATTCGATCAATACAGAGGTACATTACAAAATAAGTAAGTGAACACAGTGTAGGAATACAAAAATCTGTGCCGCAATGTGCTACTAAAAAGGTCTACAACTCAGCCACAGTTTTATCTTAGGGGGGCGGGAATAACCAGCGGCACTTCGACCCTTGAGGACATTTTGTGCCTACCCCATTTACACACTGGTCATCCCAGTGTGCAGGTTTCCTCACTATATTTTCCTTCACCGTTAGAGCAGTCGGTAAATGTACGTAAGTTTTCGAAAAATACGAAAAACTCATTGGTACATGGCACTGCACGGTTTCGAACCCGGACCTCTTGCATGTGAGTCCGGTTAGTTATTGTAAGTACTTAAGTCCCTATTAAAGCACCTATCTAAATTTTTTATACGAATAGCATGTAAAGATAAGATAAGGATACCTATACATACTTACTTCCATTTAGATAAAGTAATTTGCGGAAACCAGGTAGGTATAATACTTCACAAATTGGCGCCGCGCTCCGGAGGGCGGTGAAACGGTCGAACTAGTAGAGCGAAATCCACAGTGCTAGGTATTGCAGTACCCATGACGAATAGTCTCGTATTTCAGCAAACAGATCGATCTTGATCAACTTCCAAGAGGCAAAGCTGAAGGGATATCCGGACGGCATGACCATAGACACCGACGGAAACCTCTGGGTTGCCAACTACGACGGGTCCTGCGTGGTGAAAGTCAACACGAACACCGGCAGAGTGCTGCAAACCGTGGCCATCCCGGACAGATGTGTCACTTCTGCGACCTTCGGGGGGCCAAATCTGGACGTCTTGTACGTCACTACCGGGACAGATAAGGATGATGCGGGCAATGTTCGCGGTGGTGGTGGAACGTACGCTGTCACAGGCTTAGGTGTGCGTGGTTATAAGAATCCGCCGTTCGACTACAAGGGCTTGAAAAAATGAGTCAACATCACCAGAGATAACTTAAAGATAAACAATTCATGTATTACTTAGTATTAGTAGATCCTATTTAATGATACCTAATTTATTTTATTTAGTCATGGTTATTTTTTTACTGAAAAGGTTAGGGGAGGGTAGAAAAGTAGGTCGACCCAGTGCGGCGTAATCGGTAATCGTAAAAAAAAAAGAAAATAAAGAGGCGTAATGGTCATTCTGATGCATAGGTAATTAAAATTGAAGAAGAATTATGCTTGTAAAGCGATGTGACTTCTTTTTCTTATTGTTTAAGTTGTTCAGGCCGCCTGTATGCCTCTGAAGTGGTCTTTAAGAACACAGTAGTCGGGACAGACCACGTGCTCTCCGAGGCACGGATATCAAATGAAAATATGCCACTAGAGGTAGGGAAAAAAGGAATATCTAATAACAATATAGAGAAAAATAAAACAGGATTGACAAATCAGTTGACTTTTTATTTGTGAAATTTGGAAAAAAAATCTACATATAACATCTCAAAGGCGGATTGCGCTGACTTTGAGCTCTGTACAATCGTATAGTTAACGTACACCTAGCCGTAAGTATATTCACAACACAATTATTGTAGTTAATTACTGTAAAACTGATATGACAATAATTTTGTTCTTTGGCAGTTCGAGCGTGGTCCGGGCCCTAGGTTACGAAGCACCAAACCTAGTAATTACAATTCTAAAATGGCACAACATTAATACAAAATGAAGAAAAAGTTGCACATTTTACACTAGGATTGTTATTATGTAAAATAGGGCCCTGGTCTAACATTCTGCCGCATTTTCTTGACTTTAATGTTGGCACAAACATATTACTTTAGTAAAAACAAAACATAACTCTTCCTTGGTCTTTGAGATTAAAGTAACTGATGGTGGTATTCTGAAAAATTAACTCTAGACTATGGCTACGTAAACATTAATTAACGACTAACATAAAATCTAACTCCTAGTGATTTAAAACTAATACTGTAACACAAAAATGACTTTAATTGAAACATCACACGAATACCTATTGAAAAGTACACTTAACACTTTTTTTTTTTATTATTTTTTCATTCGTTTTTTTTAAACAACGCTCTGTACAAACAATTACTTTACGTATTATTTACGTTTAGGTGTATACTTAATATATATGTATATATGTTAAAATATATATTGCAGGAATATTAAAGTACGGATCAAAAATTGTGGGCGGATTATTTTGTTTCACAAGTCGGCGGTTGTCGATCTAGTATTCTTACAAATATTCTACAAAGTTGGGATCACGGTGTCAGAAGTGAATTATCAAACCACGTTCATATCGATATTAATTCAACATTTCTGTCCAACATATCCGTTCAAGCTTTGAGATACATCCAAATCACAGCCAATTAATGTATAAGAATTATGTGTTTCTAAGACTTTAAGATTAATCGAAAATTTAGAGGAGCGCGTACATTATTCTAAAATACAATTGAGTCACGAACACGACACGAAAACCAGTGCAATTTAGAATTATTTATGTGGCTTATAATAATGAGTAGAAATTCCAACAATGTGCATTTTCAATTGAGAACATTTTGTCGGTAAATGCTTTCAGCCATTGCTGTAAATGCGGTGGACTTAGGACAACTAGGGGCACTGCACTGAACTTCTACTGTACCGGCGAGATAATGACTCTATAGGAACTGTCTGTTGCGAATGGATATCTCCAGCTCTGCCAAAGATTTATTAAAATTGTCTCCAGTGGCATGGTTTCTTTCTTTCTAGTTCCTTTTCATAGGGACCGATGCTATATTTTTAAGATATTGAATCGGAGATTCAGTACATTTTTGATATCAAATCTTGTAAGTAACTGAGCTAGAGAAATCCACTTAAAAGTTACGGTTATTTCTTTGAACTAAATGTAACCGAATTCGTTAAAGTTATACGTTTTCGTAACAATAATTGAATCTCGCTCGACCCCATCGTACAACTCTCGCTAGGATTACTTCAAACCCGCGAATGTAATTTTAAAAATACTCCTTACAAAAATAACTACTACCAACTACCCACCAAGCACCAAGGTTTTCCTATCCGACAGTTTGAGATCATTGCAGGATACTTTCCTATTTATGCACGCGTAATACTTAATACTTTCCGTTGTTGTTTGAAGGAGATTCATGGCTGTATATATAAGTTAGTTGGTAAGCTTGAGATCTGTCGTAAACCTACTTGTGAGCCTTCGCAGGCGAGCGAAGCCGTACACTTATTTCTAACTAAACTAAAGGTAAGCCGAACGTAAGGAGAGGCTCGGCAAAACACTGCGGGACTGTTGACTTTGCCGATACAACGGATCATTAATTTTAATTCTCCATTAAGGCCCATGTTTCCTGAAAGTGGTTCAGATTAAGTCTTATTGAAGAGTTTGTTGTAAATGTCACAACACGAGGACCAAAAAAAGATCGAAAATAATTTCTCTGATTACTGTTTGGTGAAATATGTAACGTATGTTTTGTAATAAATGAAATAAAATATATAAGAGATTAATATAATAAGATAAGAGATTATACAAAATGCGATCAAATCTGTTGTCTGATAAATGGATTTGATTTGATTTGAATAGTCATCAATTCATGTCTTTCTGTCACAATTCTTGTGCTGTCAGTGACAGGTTTTTTGTTTTAGAATTTTGAACATGGACAGAATATTTTTAGTAAACTACCCACCCACACACATTCAAAAGGACCATACTCGTCTAAGAAACGGACTGTGTTCAAATAGTAGAGACGAGGTTTCACTGACAGGTTTTTTGCAGTGTTTGCAAAATTACTGATAAATAATTCTTCATTAACCACGCCAACTGGGCTAGAATGTCCGTGGTCCACCAGTAGACCAGAGGTGGATTCGATCCGGCGATGCCTTTGACGACGGTCGCTTTTTTTTCAGCTTTAGTGAAACGTCAAATCGACCAGTTAATCGCGACTTTGGAGTCTGGTATAGTTTCAAAATGGTGATAACCTAATATATTTCACAACGGCGATGCAGTCCCAGTGTTGTGCCAAGCCACAAATGGAAAACTAAACAGTATCTTATATTTGCGACGTACAACCTACATTATTAATACATTGGCTTAAAATTTACAGTTGCACCTTATTTAAGGAATGATATAACACCTACACGATGTAAGTTCATGTAAAACGCCGATCGATACAAAAATATTTCGAAAACCCTGTCTACCTCCACAATTTTGCAGCACCAATGAACACTTAGGGATAAAAATTTGGAAAAAAAATCCTTAGTGGAATCCTAAATTGGGTTTAAGTCTTCATCAGTCATAATGTTCATTAATTCATGATCACAGAAGGTGGTTAACACTTCAGATTTTCTGCTAACATTTTAGTGTTCTACGGCATTGCTTATTTTGAATCAAAACGATCCAAAAATTCTACGATATATAACAAAATACTCGTATGATCGTTTAAAAGGCGACTCAGTAACACTTCTTGAATATTTTTTCGTCTACGACTCTTATAAATTAAAAAAAAATATCATCTGCACATACAAATAATACATTCAGTCAAATTGATTACATTTGTACTAGATTAGCTTTCAGCCCGTGACCGTCTTGTACGGTCACGGGTCTAGATTTTTCCTGATACGGATGAAATACGAAACTTAACCTGTATTTGACCTTATGAAGTTGCTCTCAATTTGAAATTATTAGGAGAGCGACGGCATTGAACCTGCCATGCCGCCAACGCTCCCACAGCTGCACAGTGAATACGTCAGCATCATGCTCGCCATGGAGCGCCTATTTGTTACATTACACGCGAATGCTTCCTCCTTAATGTATACTGAGTCTCCATTGAAACGATCAATACATGTATTTGATTACACTCTGTATATGAAACCTAATGCCGTAGCACCCTCTAGGTAAAGTTACAATGTAAAATGGTGTTCGTTCAGTCTCGCGTCAGATCCCCCGCGCGTGGTCGATGCGTACAAAACTGCCTTATACTTTGTAAGTACTCGTTAATTTACAATTTCCTTCATGACAACATTTCAATAGCTGTCGTTGCTTCGTTCCTATCGTAGAATACCTAACCGGGTGTCTATGCTGTGTGTAGAAAATGACGTTATAATAGTGTACTGAGACACAAGTGCGGGAAGTTAAATGTAATCGAAGTGACGAGGGATTTTCCTGAGTTCACAATTGCCTTTCCGCACGTATGTCACGTTTTTCATCACACCTGGCGAGTGGCGGTACATGTCCCGCAACATGATTTTGCAACAATCAAAAAATGTTACGGCGAAGTGGGAACTACTTATGATGAAGGTGGTTCCTCTTTTACTCCCTCGGGGATTATGGACGTAAGAGTTAAGCTTATGCAAAAAAAATGTAAAAGATTTGTATTCGGAACTGATACTGATCATATGCTTGCACGGAAAGTACGACGGAGTCCCGACTTCCAAGATACAGGTTTCGACCTGGTTTTGTAAGTCGGAGGTCCTATTATTGTGCCTTGTAATAAGTGAATAAACTTTTTAATTTTTTTCATATATTTTTTCATACCGAAATCTAAATATGTTATAGTTGCAAGTCGTGTTCTGTTCCGTTTCACTATCGGTCCTTGTTCCAGAACAATAAAACGCACTAGTGCGAGATGATCAACTTTCCATCGGCTATGCATGGACTGAAAAGATGCGCTTTACGAGCAGGTGTGATGAAAAATTTTGTTCTGTACTTTTAATTTCGTTTTATTTTTGAGTTATCAAATTTCCAGTCAGTTTTAGCAGTATACTTCAAAAACTATATGCACCGATTCTGAGAGTCACTGGCTAAATTTAAACATCGCTAAACAAACCGTCCTGCTCACTCGTATACAATCCAGAATATAAGCGAGCGTGACAGTTATATTTAGTTTTAGATTTAACGGCCACCCCGGAATCGATGCCACTATCTTCCTAAATTCTATCTGTAAAATAACAAGCCTACAACTACACCTAATTTTTAAGTTATTGCTTGAATAATTGACAATAGTTTCCAACCTTGTTCATAATCAATTCTACACACAGCATAGAATAAAATCACATTGGCCCGTTCCATAGAGAAATTGCCACAATTTCTCTTTGTTCAAAGGTAAATTAACATTTTAGTCCAATGTGAAATTATTTAATATCGAATACCATTGTCGTTGGGCATTATCGTTGTAAGAATTTCAGATCAGTTTACATTACACTAAAAAGTTAAATCCCGTAGCAGATAATAACTAGATCTAATATTCGTTTACAAATACTGGGTGTAATAATAAACTCCCGCATATAGCTGAATGGAGGGTTTTCAATACCCATTACTGATTAAGTTTTCTTCTACTGTTTGATTTTAGCAAAGGGCATGGAACATTTTACTATGGAGCCTGGGTCTTTCCGTGATTTAAAAAAAATGACGATGAATGATATCATGAATTTGAACTCTAAACAGACAATGCTGTCGCATTAGTATAGCGCTGTCTGTTGCATTAAATTTACTTAATTAGAGTAGCTACCTAATTGATTTGTATAAAAAGTAAAGGTCATGGAACCTTATTGGCACACGTAACCGATATTTTTTTAAAGTGACAATTTCTTGGCAATCGATCCCAGCTTAATAATTCGATAGAGGACATTAATAGAAACATAAAACATATCCTGACAAAAACTCCTAACGTATCTCTAAACCCAGATATTTGACGTCGAAAGTTGCTATGTTTTTAGTGAGATTACTGGGTCTAATATTTTGTTTCGGAGATACTTTATGAGTATTTGTCAAGATATGTTTTGTTTCTATTGATGTCCTTTATCGAATGATTAAGCTGGGATCGATTGCCAAGAAATTATCATTTAAAATAATAATCGGATAGTAGGTGTCAATAAGGTTTCATGACCTTTACTTTTTATACAAATTAATTAAGTAGCTACTCTAAGTAAATTTAGTGCAACAGACAGCGCTATACTAATGCGACAGCATTGTCTGTGTAGAGTTCAAATTCATGATATCACATCATCGTTTTGAGAACGATGTGATTGGTACAAAATGTATTCTTTTTTTTCAGTAGGGGGCGGTATTTATCCCATAGATAACTACCTAGTTATCTATGGGATGAATGCTGACCTTTATTGAATACCTTTTTTTTGGGAAAGCACTGTCTCCCAAGATACAGGTTCGCCAGTTTGGGAGTCAGGGTATTGTTCAATTTACAAGTATTGTGATGGTTTCAATAAAGATATTTTTTTTGTGAAAACTAGTAAGTCGTAGAAAAAAAAATTAGTTTCACGCATACTGAAAAACCCGTTTCGGCTTTACAGAGGGATATATTACACCCAGTATAAGTAGGTAAATAAGTAGCTATCTATCTACCACATCGTTAATCCTTTGTAGTGTAATATTTCACAAGTAATTATGTTATACTTCTCAATAATATACATTTTATTTTTTATATATAATATTTGTTTATTTACTTTACGAGGATTTATAGAAAAATCCATTATTTAAATGTTTTATAATAGATTGAAACTAGACGATGGGTCTTTTTTTAATCGTGTGGAGACGCGAGTCGCTAGTTTATAAATTAGTGGCAGAAATAATGTTTATAATTGAGAAGCACCATAAGATGCCACCATTGTTCTATATTGTTGAATTATGGTAGCAATATGCTGTTGTTCTTGACCGATATTGGATTGTCACTACATTTCACTACTTTAAACTTGACATGTAACGAAAAATGCATATAAAGAGAGAGTAATTTCTAGAGATTCAAAACTAATCAAAACACTTCGCTCAAAATAAATCTAAATCACTTATAATTTTGACGAAAAATTTCAGCATTGTAATAGTATCAATGCGAGGGGCGCATTGTAATAGTATCAATGCGAGGGGCGCATTGTAATAGTATCAATGCGAGGGGCGCATTGTAATAGTATCAATGCGAGGGGCGCATTGTAATAGTATCAATGCGAGGGGCGCATTGTAATAGTATCAATGCGAGGTGCGCATTGTAATAGTATCAATGCGAGGGGCGCATTGTAATAGTATCAATGCGAGGGGCGCATTGTAATAGTATCAATGCGAGGGGCGCATTGTAATAGTATCAATGCGAGGGGCGCATTGTAATAGTATCAATGCGAGGGGCATCGAACTAATAAAGCATGGAAGAATCACACAGACTTCGCGAGAAACGTACCCACTAAAATAGTGAAAATATCTTTTTAAAATGTGATCTGCAGACTATGCTATGACGTAGCAGCGGCTGATTGGCCAATGTAAGGCGAAGTCACTTCGCGTCGCGCCAATCGCAGAACGTTTTAACATCCTACCCCTGCCACACAATTTGGTGGATTCTAGTCGGTAGCTTAGGTTTGGGCAAGACTGCTCTTCCATGCATTATCAGTGACCGAATTTAGGTAAGCCATTTCGTGATAGAAAAGTATTTTTTTACATTTGTGGTTCCCATACAAAATGGCGGCACGACCGTACAGCCAATAACTTTTTTGTGGTATTTTTTTAAATATTCATGGGAGCTTTCACCCTTCACAGGGAATGGTTGTTTCCTTTACACTCTGTATCAAAATCGCTGTACCTAATTCCGATCACTAGCGTAATATAAATATGTACAGTAAAGATTTTTGTATTTACCTACATTATTACAGTAGCCTGAGTAAGAGCTGTGTGTGTCGAATGTAGTACCACAATTATTTACCATACTTATTATATTGGCGTCGATTCTGGAGTGTCATCCGCTAAATGAAACATCACCCTCACGCTTATAGACTCCGGCTGGCAGGGTTTTTGAGAGCACCAGGCGATAGAGACGATATACGAGAGCGTAAGTTTCATTCAGTTTTAGCTTTAGGGAAGCGTTCCAAAACAGGTAGATATTACTCGACAAAATAATTCCAAACAGGTAATAATTGGCTGTTGAAATAGTGCCGGTTCCAAAACCGGTTCGGGCAATCAGTGCCTTTGTCGAATAATAATTACTGTTATACTAACTTTACTCAATAATTAACCGACAAAACGAAAGTGGTTTTGGAACGTACCGTCGATTTAGCGGCCACTCCAGAATTAACACTACTTTATTAGTTCGATGGCAAGTGTTAACGAGGACAATCCCGACGGTCGATTACTTGTGGTCGTGGTGGTGGACGGTGTTGGCGGGCGGCGGGAGGTGCGGCGCGGGCGGCGGGAACGGCGGCGGGTAGTACGGCAGGGGGGCGCCGTACTCCACACCCTCGTCGTAGCCCACGTAGCCCATTCCGCCCATCATGCCCATCATCGCTGTGGAGAACGTATATGTTATGAAATAGGTGGATAGTTTTTAAAGATTGCGAGAGATTGCAGGCAGCAGCAGGCGGGTTATGGGAGGTATGTCTCTCTAGCCCCCCTGCTAAACATGTAAAATCCCTGCAGGGCGGCATTTGAACATTTGTTCAGTACAATTTTCCAAATAAGTTCGTCATGGAGCGGCTGCTCCATGACGCACTCGGCCTCGCCCGGGCTGCCGTAGAGGTAGTACGGTACTCACCCGGGTCGGTCTCCACGGGGTAGTAGGAGATGGGGTAGAGCGGCGGCGGGTAGGGGATGTAAGGCAGCGTGAGGAGCGGCTGCTCCATGACGCACTCGGCCTCGCCGTAGAGGTAGTACGGTACTCACCCGGGTCGGTCTCCACGGGGTAGTAGGAGATGGGGTAGAGCGGCGGCGGGTAGGGGATGTAGGGCAGCGTGAGTAGCGGCTGCTCCATGACGCACTCGGCCTCGCCCGGGCTGCCGTAAGAGGGCGGCGGGCCGCGCGGAGCCGCCTCCGTATGCGAGTTGCGTCTGGAAACGAGGGGGGATATTGCGGGGTATTGACAAATTATAAAATAAAATAAAAACAGCCTTTAATTCTACCACTCATACACAATCATTGATAAATTAAAATAAAATTCAATTTTAAAATAAATTATTAATTTAATCTTCTGTATTGACAAATATAGAAGATTAAATGCATTTATGTTTACTTTTTAATGTTTATCATAAACATTAAAAAGTAAACATAAATTGTGAAAACAGAATCGAAATTCGTTCAAAAACAAAACAGTTACAGACAATTTTCTAATCGAAGATAGAAAAAGTCGGATGCATCTTCAAAATATCCATTTAAATTGATAAAAGTAATAAAAAACCCTATTGAAATCAATGATAGGTATATGAACCTGTTGTTGGGCCCCTTGTTGGGCATGTTGTTGTTGTTGTGCCCCTTGTGGCTGTGGTTGTTTTGGTTCCCTTCCTGGTTGTTACCGCGCTTGAACCTGACAACAAACGGTCACGGCTAACGTACTTTTAAAATAACTACGATTCAACAGCTACAGCATGTGTAAATATATAAATTAAAAGAGACAAAACACTCTATTTTTAAATCTAGGTTGACAACATGGCCAGTGGAGATATGTTTGTATAATCTCAATGAATATTTCCGATATACAGGAACTTCCTAGTTCGGTTTTGGTTTTCTTTCAAAAGACTTGCTTTTAACTTGTTTTTAGTATTAATTTTATCAGTTTTATATTTTTCTTGGTTTGGCCAACGTCTGTTACATGTTCATTTCCACTGGTCACAGAAGAGATCTGTCCTCTGAGATACAGGAACTTCCTAGTTCGGAGGTCAGCGTTCATTGTTACCTTTTGCTCACTAATTTTGTTTAGTTTAATATGACCTACGCTTAAGTTCCTACTGGTGTATGGACTATGGATACTTTGTCATCTTACCGCACAAATAAACTTATTCTTATTTCAACATTAAGACTTTGAATCTATAGAATTTAATTTAATTTGACTAAAGGTACTTTTTGCTAATGAATTAACTTTTATTAATGTTATTATCTAAATAATTGATTGTTTTTGTCTCTTTTACTGCTTTATGATTCTTAAAAGACATTCAATGTACAGAGTAATTATTATGTAAATGACTGAATGTATTGTGCCCACAAATTTTTCATGTACTAATGTGTATATGCCTGCAAAGGTAAGGTTCAGTGAGACTTGTTCTGTATTAGTAACTGCAAATGTAACCTGAAATCTATACACAATAAATATATTCTATTCTATTCAAAGGTTTTTTAAAATTCTATAAGGAGTGCAGATGAGCAAACGAGCCACCTGAGTGTAAGTGACAACCGTCGCCCACACTATACTATAATGTTATTAGAGGGTTTTCAATGCTCTGCTAAAGTTGAGGACTTAGATCTAGTGCCTAAAGTGCCAGTAATCACGCTGGCTCTCGCCCCAGGCTACTACCGAGTACCACCGAGTCTCACCTGGGCCCCAACAGCGGACGCTGTCCGTTGCCCTTGCCCTGGTTGTTGAGAGGCTTGTCGCCCGTCATCGCGGGCTTGTGTTTGTTGTGGTTGTCTCCTGACACGTGGTTCATTCCGGCGTTCTGACGCTCGTGGATTGACATTTGCTGCATGTCCTGCGAATTATAAGGGAAGTTAGACGTGTATGTCCACCAGCCAGGCAGGCGGACGATACGAGCTAAGGATGAGGAGTGAAAAGGCAGCGGAATAATATTGGCTGAGGATGATAAGTGAGTTGAATAGGGAACGATATGGGATGATGAAATGGTAGGGGATGATATAGAGCGTCGGTGTCACAGTGGCTAGGGCACGGAACTCCCGTGCGGGAGATTCAAGTTCTAAACCACGCGGCTAATGAGTTTTTCGTATTTTTCGAAGACTTGCGTACATTTAACGACTGCTCTAACGGTGAAAGAAAAAATCGTGAGGAAATCTGCTTACTGAGATGACCAGTGTGTAAAATGGGGTAGGCACAAAATATCCTCAAAGGTCGAAGTGCCGCTGGGTTATTCATAAGATAAGATAGGGGAGGATATGGGGTATGAGTGAGTAGGGGTTGATATGGGATAATGAGTGGATAGGGGATGATGAGTGTATTAAGGATATACAGGATGAGGAGTATGTAGGGGATGATATGGTCTGAGGACGAGTATAATACACAGTACTGTGTGGGGTACAGTGTGTTACCTGCGCGATGTCCCGGGGCGAGTAATGGCGCGGCGGCGGCGCGTGCGGCGGGTGCTGCGGCGGCGGCGGCGGGCCGTACGCCGCCCACATGCACTCCACGCCCAGGTTGAAGTAGTAGCGCAGCGTCGGGATGTCTGCGTGGGAACGTGCCATTATAAACAATGTAGAAATTAGCAAAAAAAGTTGGTACCTAAGACGCAGAAGGCGTCAACAGTGGCTAGACTACTCATGGGATTTACCCGGGTAATATATCCATGTCTTGGTAGAAACGGATCGGTCGAAATGAGTATTTACCGGGTAGAAACATGCCGGCTATTTACCCGCTGCACATCTCAGGCACAAATTGCAGAAAAAAGAGATAAGAACACTACCGTCCTAGATAATGCGAGGCACATGCGTCACATACTGAGTTTACACACACAGAACATAACAGAAATCTCCCTCTCTCTCTCTCTCACACACACACACACAACCTTTCAACATACATACTTACACACTCTTACATACTTACACACATACCCTTTTCTTTGTTCTCCCCACTCCCTATTCCACTTTCCCACCTCCATATTTTATTAGCTGTTACTAATTATTATTATTATTTTGTATAAATTAAGGACCTGTTTTTTTGCTTGCACGCATGTAAAAAAAAGAACAATTCAGGCATTATATAGCTGTAAGGTTTCTCAGAAATAAAAATTAATTAATTAATGCTTGTTGTTGGCGTTGATAGCGTCAGTGGCGTGCAAAGGATTCCTAAAGTCTCCTTACCTAACGGTCACGAGGTTGTTAGTGAAATAGAGGCGCGCTGTTCTAATCTAACGCTACAAAAGAACTAACCGTTCATGGGCAGGTCTGCTCCATTCGCCTGTACGCTCTTGTAGACGTGCGGGTTGACGGGCGGTGGCGGCGGCGGCGGCGGCGGCGCGTGCTGCGCGTGCGGCGGCGGCGAGTGCGGCGCGCACCACACGACCGACTTGACGCCGCACATGTAGGGCGCGCACGGGCCCACGCCCATGTACGGCGCGCCCGGCATGCCGGCCACGCCCGCCGGCATAGTCATGCCGCCTGTGGGTGATTCGACCTTCGATTACGCGGGTCATGTGGTCACAGGTCACCCACGATTAGGTAGTAGGCATTATTTTTTGGACTTAAATGCAATACGTTGCCAGAAATATCATTTTTTTCGAAAACTGGGAACTTTAGTTGCCATTGCTCGAGTGAAGCCACAAGCTTAGGACATAGCGTGAAGTTATGTATGTATGAATAGGAGATAATCGTGCAATGTTTTACACTAGAGGCGCCACTAGCACAGTTAAAAAAACATTAACAAATACGACGTACGTGGACGACTTAAAGATGATTTTGTTTTAAACATAACATAACCTATATTGCTTTCAATGACAATAATTTGATAAATAAATAATGTTTATTGTGATTAATATTGGATGATTTTACAAGATTTTTGTTTAATAAACTTTAAATTAGCACATTTCCACCAAAATCCTTCAGCTCCGCGCTGTTTTAACAGATTTTTAGGTCTATTATTTAGAATTGGCCATATGATGCCATGATATCATCACAACTTTACTATATCTTTGGGAAATTAAATTAATCCAAATAACGAGAAATTTGTGATATCTTCAAAAATGATATTTCGTTTTGGCTTTCTGTTTACGCAGTGTGCTCGTGGCTCCATCTACGCAACGCTATGCGTTTTATGTCATATTCAGTCAAGTGTAATAAACCACCAGCCACTTACCCGGGTAGGTGGCGATCGAGCCGGAGGGTGTGGAGGCGCGGCCAGCACCCGGTGACGTCACGCCGTGCGCGCCCATGTCGCCGCTAGCGCCCGCCTGCACGACAACGCACAACGTTACAATAGCAGGCTATTAAAGCTCTGTATTTCAAAAGATGTGCCGCTGAAAGTTTCTTGCGCCGCTTCTTTCCTTTCAGCTATAGCACCTTAAGAAGCAGCGGTAGAGTAAAAAAGAATGACGTCGTAAAAATGTACTATAAGGTACTTACTTACAATAAAAAACATTTTGATTTTGCTGCCTAATCTAATTATAAAGGCTCCTCTCATTACGATAGGGCATGATAAGCGATTGTGTGGATGGCGCACGATGAACCGTACGCATTTCTTTGATGTGTGTACGAAAAACCGACGGCTTACGGCTATCCGATTGTCGCTCGATCAAAGGCCATCATGGCCGATTACATAGGGTCGATCATGGCATCTTACAAGATCGTGTGTGCCCGTAATCGCCCATCATAGTCGAGTAACGGTTTTGACTGGTAAAGAACGTGCCTTTTTCAGATCCGCACTCCCGGGCTGTCGCGTACTGTACCTGGTTGTCCACCATCAGATGGACTCTACTTCAGTCCATCTTGTGCTACAAAACGTACCTGGTTGTGTTGGTTCTCGGGCGGTAGCGCGCTGTGCCCGCCGTTGGGCGCGCTGCCGGCGTGCGGCGGCGGCGGCGGCGCGTGCGGCTGGTCGTGCGGCGCGGGGCCGGGCGCGCCCGACGCTCCCGCCACACCCGCGGCGCGGCAGTCCACCATCAGGGGCAGGGAGTCTACTTCAACCTGCAACATACCGCCGACACTCTCACTCCGTGCACTAACAAAACCCCCTATAGTACTGGACGCCACCATTTCGGGACTATAGGGGTTTTTCGTTACACCGTGTACAAAATACAGCCGTCAGACTACCAGACGCGGGGACGGGTTCCATCCTTATGCAGTTGATATCCCATCGTTCGGCTCCAGTCCCTGTTCCGATTCGCTGCAACCAATCATATGCCCTCCGTCCTCCCCAATATGAAGTCAACGCTTCGTGATTGGATGCAGCGAACCGAATCGGGGCTGGAACCGGACTCGTGAAGTCCGGGCCTTACTGCAAGAGTTCCCCGCGTCAGAATTGTGACAAGGCGTAATGGTATGAGCTAAGATATATTACTACTACTGACAGGACTGTTCTTTTGTCTTAGATTTAAAGTGACTAAAGCAAAGGGAGTTATTAGTTTATTTTGAAATATCTTTCGTTAAAACATAATCAAAGTAGTCACAAATTACATCATTAAATATCACGGTAAAAGATTACATAGAGATAATTCCCCATTGTCCGGTCAAATAAGTAATAGAAATTGAATATATTGATATCATATTTAGAAATTATTTTTTTTTCAAGTACCCACAAATACTAAATTTTAAGAAAATGAAATGTAATTATAAATTAAAAAATTGAACAGTCCCGTCAGTAATTATTATAATAAATACGTAGTTACCATACTACAAATTAGGGATGTTATGGAGCTTCGACTCCGATTCCGAAAGGTCGGAACTTCTGATTGATTTTACACCTTCGACTCCGACTTCGGCTCCGATAATTTTAAATCGGAGGTTATACCGAAGATTTGTGAGCAAACATATACAAATATCAATATTTTATTTAATAGTGTAGGACTACATAAAGGAATGTTTTATTGCCGCAAACGTCATTATAAAAAATATTGGCCAGTTCAGCTATAAAAATTGATAAACTGTTTAGAATTTGAACATCTCTCTTCTACCTCCGTCTCCGGTTCCCACTCCGATAAATCAAATTTAAAACCTTCGGTTTCGACTCCGGTTCCGGTAGAACCACCTCCGTAACAACCCTACTACAAATATACAAATAACACTACAAGGGAAAACTATACAAAATACAAATATATCTGCAAAAAATACACCAAACCTTGTAATACCCTCCAAAGAAGAAACAAACTACTAACTACAATAATTTACAAAAAGACGTATGTGGTCCCAACCAGCACAGTAACGAATGTAAATACAAAGTAGCTACGATATGGGTGTCATACTCCATTTATAAGCACCTCAGACAAAAAATAATATTAACATTCCACTTAAGAAACCCTATATCTTGTGCTCCATGTTGCTAACAATATTATCACGACTGAAATGGGCTCATGAAAAAATGTACGCCGTAAGCAATTTGTTCAATAGAGGGGAATTCCCGTAACGAAACATTCTATGAAATAAATAAAACAAAGATTTTATACGTGTGAAATGCGAATTGTAATTTATGTAAAGAGGTTGACAAAAAATGTTTATAGAAATTAAAAATTTGCTTACAAATTATTCCTATTCTTGTCGAGGTTAGAGGCTAATTTATTGTCATAAAACTTATTAATAAATATACATTGATATGGAAGGTCCATAAAGACTTGCCGAAAACAGAATTACATTATGCAAATGACCGATTACACATTAATGCAATGACAGATCGAATTGTAAATGAAATGCTTATAAATGAAATATAGACCTACAGATACGACTACCTACAATAAGAAAGAAAACTAACAGACATCGGTTCAAAGTTAAGAAAATCCAAATGTTGGTATGTGGAGTAATTTATGTCATCGCCCTGGTTCACGTATTGAGTCATCTCCGTGGTTTCGTTTTTCCAAGCCTGTTTGGGGTTGTGCTTTTGCGCCTTTTCTTGGCTCTTTGTATCGTCGCTGGCTTTAGACCTGGTCCGAGTCTTGGTTAAACCTTGCTTACGCGTGATGCTGCCTGGGTGTTGCGAAATGAACATGTGAATATAGGATCATGGATGAATGACATGGTTGATATTTAAATTGAAGAAGATTGGTAAGGAGTGGATGATGTGCAGGATTTAGAAGCGAGATGAGCCTCCGCTGTGCAAGGCGCTTAAGCGGCATTGCTGATTATAAAGTTAAAACGTCAGCGAAACAAAATAACCGGTATAGATCTTGCAATTCACGAGCGCGGGCTAAACTTGGGTTTAGGCGTGTACATGAACTTTGCAGTAGTGTGCGTGTCTGACAGAGCGGCCAAATACTGTCAGAGATTCAGCTCTCAAGAAAAAGCAGTTATTCATAGCAGTTTATATGAATAATAAAATTATTGTACACAATCTATTTTAAGTTAATTTTGCATTATTATTTCGCAAAAACAAATCTGTGACAATGCGCATTACATTACACGTGTACAGATACCTCTTTAAAACCGTCAAGGACCGCGCTCGTTCCTGATCTGTAACGTAGATATATATATTGATATAAGGATCAGATTGGCATAGAACAGATCACCTTAAAGGTTTTGATGAGTCTACCGTTATAATGAATGATTCAGAAATATTTGCGCTGCAAGACAACTAGGTCCATATAAGATAAAACTTGCTGCTAGAAATAGGTCCCTCCCAAGCTGATCTATACGATCATCTCCTATTATGTATCGCGCCAAACTCTTGCACTAGAAGAATGTGCACGAACCTAGTTGCTGCAACATTTGGCTAAAGGTCACAATATGCGAATTGGAGCGGGAGTATCTGTAGGGCGGCGCCCAGGGCCTGATCTCCTCGAGCGGCAGCAGCTCCAGCTGGTGGTAGTCGACCACGCGCTTCTCGCCCAGCTCCTCGATGAACACCAGGCAAGGGCCGCCGTCCGGCCGCATCTCCTGGATGTGGCAGTGGTACGGCACGCTCTGCTCGGGCTGCAGTTTGCACAGACACTTTACCCCCACTTGCAACGTCGTCCCGTCAGAGTACCTAGTGCCGTAGCGCAGCTCTGCAAAACCACACACCTCCGTTACAGTCACCGTAAATATTGCAATGAATCAACCAAAGGAAGCTGGTGTACCTCGCCGCAACTCGCTCCAAACGTCGAATTCGATGTTCCGATAGATGTCTGGGTCCAAAGCCTTCGCCACTTTGTAAGGGAACGGGGTGATGCCGTTATCTAGTAAGTCTTTGGCACTGTTCACGTTCAGGCAGTTCATGCAGACGTTCTCGAGCTGAATGAGGCTGCGATTGAACACGAAGATGCTCAAAGATTCCTTGAGTAAACTGGCACGTTCCAAGTCTCGAGTGTGATGCTTGCACTTTAGTGCAACAGCGATGTTGTTCCTGTCTTTGTAATCGCTGTTGCTCGCTTCAACGAAGATCTTTGCTCTCTCTTTTTGCTTCTTACGGCGCTCCACATTATCAGACATGAAGTACTCGATGTGATTGGTGGAAATCTTTTCATGAAGCATTTTATCGATGGCGTAGGACAGGTCTGTCAGCTGATAGACTCCGTCGTAGAGTATATGATACACTAGCGCTATAATAATGGTAGTTCTACGTTTAGAATATTGAACACCATACTTACAAATGCAAATTTTAAATTAAATTAATCGTTATTTCAGATACAAGTATCCATATGTTGTTAGTAGACTTAAGAACTTTTAGCCCACAACAATGAAATAACCATAGGGAAAGGAGTGTAAACTGTACTTTGTCGTAATATTAGACCTAAACAATTAGATTGTTAGTAAAAACAAAGGGATGAATAAAAAATATTAAGTAAGAGTAATTAGTTGTAATAAGAGGTTAATGAGGTATTTATTTGTGTTCATTATTGTGGAACTGTGTGTGACAACGTTAAGATATTGCAAATGACTTACATTGGCAAAATGACGACGCATTTATGTATTCTCTAGTGTACACCGCATCAAAATGTTTTGTATCGGGTGAATAGAACAAGAAAATCGTGTCTCCGTAACCATTGCATATCTTGGTTTGAGGACCTTTGTTAGCTTCGAATATGACAAAATCGCGCCTGGAAGGTTAAAAACGCCGTGTGGGTGAAAATTATTATTGTAAGGTATCAAATCAACTTTGATAATGTTTAATTGAAGGTAGTTACACAAAAAACTTAAAACATTTGAATGAAATTATAATGATGTGAAACTATAATCTGAATCAGTTTTATCATTTAATGTTGACTAAGACACTTTGAGCGGTAACTTGATGCTGTTTTATTTAAAATATATAAATACATTGCTATTCAAAAGTCGAAAGAGTAAAAAATTTATGTACCTAGGACAGGAGGAGAGTTTTTAACTTTTGTTCTTCTGGATGCTGGAATAACTACCATATCGAGACTTAAGACTGCCACATCAAAATAATTTTATTCCGTCAATATGGTTAACTGAAACCTCAGAAACAGACCTGTTTTATCTATCAAGTGACACATCATTAGTCAGCAGTGGAGAGTCCACCTGTGGAACTCAAGGGATTGTATTGGTAGATAAAACAGATCTGCTACGCTACACTTTGGTAGACCCTGCCCTGTGTTTATTCTGAATTTTCTTACCTATACAAGTGGCTCATGGCGGATATCTCAATAAGGCCACCCCATTCGGACGGATTCGACATCTCTTTGAGATAGTTTTCGAACGGACAAGTCAATGACTACAAAATAAAACGCTCATTTTAGTTCGTGTTTCAAATGAGAAACTAATCAAAGATTATGTAACTGGTTGTCCTACCCCTTCAAAGAGATGCCTCTCAGCGGCCATGAACTGAACGCAATCTAGGCGCACTTTGTGGAAGTATCTCTGAGTGTTATAAATGTTCTCAGACACGACCCTGAAAAGGCAGCTGGAGTCCCTAGCGGTATGTTTTCGGAAAAAGCCCATTTCGTCCAGCCATCTATCGGGCCCCGTCGCGTGTTTGTGCATTTTCCAAGGCCCGCGACAGCGGATCGGGGATGGAGACATTGCCACGGCGTGATAAGCTATTAATCTGCAGGTAAACAAAAACAAATGACGCTATTCCGATGGCCGCATCGGTTTGTCTATCACGATAAAAATCCATGATATGAGTAAACATTATGTAGGTAACACGTTCTTAGTATACACAAAACCATATCGTAGCTATATTGTCTGCCGAATGCAAATGGTTGTTTTGCTGTCTACGATACACAATCAACACGTGCAAATTGTTCATCGAATGTAGGGCGCTAAAATAATAACGAAACACTTACCGAAATAATATTTCCCAACCGTCAGCATCAGTGTTGAACTCTATTTAGCAATACGTAGTTATATTTCAAGAAAATTGAATGAAAATTGCACGTGCCAAAAGCAAACCGTCAAGAGCCGGCGGGAAGGAAAATCAAAATAGCATTTTTGCAACAATGTTGCCAAATACTAATAAAAGTTGTCTTCTCAAAAACCATAGAGAACGGGCTCATGCACACGAGCGTTATTTCAACGCAGAATCTGGCAGAGTTGTTGGAGGAAGAACGCAAAACTTGGTTGGGATGAGTATAGCTGAGAACAAGAATGTGAGAAAACAGATTCTAAAAGTCTAATCGCTTCTGCACTCAACATAGTGAATAAATCCTCTTTGTTCACTGTAGGTACTCAGTTAAGAAATGAGATTTATTGAAAGAGAGAAGAAGAGAAGAAGAAGAGGAGAAGAGAGATTAGTTTTATTGTTGGCCAACGCGATAGAATAACGTCCGTGTGTTAGGTCCAAGGTCCGAGAAGAAAGGAAGAACGAAGCGAGCGTGTTCCGGTATCTTGTCTATGGTCTTGACATGATTTGATTGAGTACTGCCAACTCACCACGTTTTCCCAAAACGTCAGGTAAATATTATTATCATGATTCACGTTTTCCCAAAACGTCAGTTAAATATTATTATCATGCTTCACCCGTTTCAAAAGAAATGAATACCTCAATCGCCGCTGTCTACCAAAAAAATGTATTCGCCAATTTATAATCAAAGTAAACAAAATAAAACATCAAAAATATTTTTCGATTTATATTTATAAAAAGCACCGTCTGTAAAACATACAAAATCCCAGTAAAAGTATTGGTTGGCATCGATAGCATAGGTACATTTATTATAAAAAGTGGAAAACACATTTATTATTGTTGTATGATTATATAAAAATTTATTGTTCTCTTTTTGTTCAATCAATCTATTGCTTTTCAGACAAAAACCAGACCACATCTTATCTAAAACCATATATTATTATGGTTTGAGCAATTGATAACACTATAGCACTACAGTTTTCGATGATACTTACGCTTTCTTGGCTCATATAATATTATAAATTATGAAGATAACATTATATCAACAAAGAAACACAGTATACACAAATGAATTTAAATCGACATGATTATGGTAACTACACTCCTAATTATATTGACCAGAGGCATCATATACAATTATACAATATAGATTCATAAATCTCATGAGTAAATAATATTTATCCACTAGACAGAGAACACAAGCATAAAAAGAAAATGTTTAATTACGTAATGGAGTGCAGCTTGTTTCCAACTATAATAATATCAGTACGGAACAATAATACTAAAATTATTCATTTCAATATAAATTATAAATTAAATAATAAAATGCTCATAAAATACACTTATTCATTATTATATCATTAAAAGTGACATAGAAAATTTGGTTCCTATATACTAATGATAAAGACCGGTTTGTAGAATCCATTTTCAGGTGTTCACGTTATAAACTCAATTCGTTGAGTGTATTTGTCCTGGATTCGTGACCTAATCTATTGTTAAGTTATTGTTATGCAAATTACCACACACGAAATAACGTCTGCTTTTAAAGGATAGAAATTAAATAGTGACAACTTATACTGAAATTCATCATAATGTAGTTGCCATTTCCCACTGCTATATGGTAGGTTTAAAATCTACTCTTTAAAATAATACTGAATATTTGGAGAGATTTAAAAAGGATATCGCAAACCGGTCTAATACTTAATTAACTTACATCGAGTTTAAAATACGGCGACGCTAGCGAGATATAGTTGCTGGAGAGTAACGGGTGGAGTAGTTCAGGCCGTTTTCTCCTGCTCGATGACGGCCTTGGTGGGCAGCGGGTTCTTCTCGCATGTTTCTGTGTGCTTCAACTTGCTGGCATCGAATTTCTCGATACCATTCAGGAATTTATTCTTCTCCTTCTCAGCTTCGATAGCTGTAATGTAGAATTACAGTGAAGAGTTGAGTTATAGTTTAAATCTTGGGAGATAAGATAGGTACATAAAATAATTTTGAATTTTATCTTTGGAAATTGTTTAAAAGTTAAAATAACCAAATATGTCTGACCACAGACTATACGTTTATGTAACTGGCTTGACTTTTCCTTATATCACACTTTATATTTTATGATCGCTCACTTGAAGATGTCGTCAAATGAGCCCAGTATGCGCTTGGCATTAATAGGTAAGTACATCTCTTTCTCAAAATAATAAGATTTTTTTTGTAGATTATAATAAATTCTTGATAAATAATTTAATTAAGTAGGTACTAGAAAAAGAAAAATAGCTCAAAGCACGAAAAAATTGCATAGAAGGAAATAAATAAAGCAGAAACTCATCAACCTTCTATTGGGGGCAAGGGATTTTTTTCTTCCGTTGTCGTGTGTTTCATCTGGCTCTTGTCAAAATGTTCCACGCCTTCCAACAGGTTCTGGTGTGCCTTCTCCGCAGCCACAACTGGTATAAAGCATAATCGTGCAAGGCAAAATAGAATATAAATAACAGGCCTAAAAAATACAGGCAAGCATAATTTTAAACGGTGATAAAAACTGTGTTTTTTAAAGAAAAAAGCGTGTTTTACTGCAGCGATTATGAACAACATTAGTGCATTTACCTTTAAAACGTTTGGGGGAGAAGGGGGAGTTGTAGTTTGCATAAATATTTTTAACGAAACAATGTTATTTACAACATATCGTATCAATGCTTCCGCTTTAGAAAATGAAAACTTGTAGGGCATCACTAAAAATGACTTAAATAACAAAAAAAATACCATCTTTGTCCGGAAGGGGATTCTTTTCCTGTGTTTCTGTGTGCTTCAGGCTGGCAGCGTCAAACTTCTCAATTCCATCGAATAGGGACTTTTGGGTTTTCTCAGTGGCAACATCTGTGAATCATAGATAATAGAGTTATAAAATTCATATATTTTCTAAATTCAAATCGGGTTATTTCCGTGGCGCGAAAAACAAAAACAAAACTTAATAATACCGTGCAGATTTGATTAATTCTAAATTGCTATTATTATTAGTTATTCGTAAAACCAATTTTAGTTGTTATGGATTAAGAAAAGAACCATGATAAAGCAAGATTACCGAGTAAAACTAAAACAACCATTATATAACACACATTGCGAACAAGGCAGCCATATCTGATGTTGTTTCGCGTGTTAATATTATGTATAATATTATTATTGCTCTGTAGAGCAAAGTATATTGTTATTTTTATGTTGCATCTCCACTCCGAGGTACCTATAGCGTTTGGAAGCACGATTTTTTCCACAGTATCCGTTCGTCTCAGTGAGGCTGGTTGGAATGTCTCTACGCCTTGCAGGAGCGCTGTGTGTCGCTTCTCGTTTGCTACGTCTGTCGTGCAAGCAATTTACTTTATTTCCCTTCGCTTTGATATCCATACCTACGTAATTAGGTACCACACACAGTTAAATGGCTGTGATGTGATGTAGCTATCTAGAGTATTCTAGAGTATCTAGTTCTACTGCCCTTGGAGGAAACAGGTTTTGATGTACTACCATCTACACACATAATACCATGTAAATACACACGCACCATGCCATCACCGTCCACACACTCAGTACCTCACGTACACACTAATATCCTCATTCATACAAACAAACACATTCATACATCACAACACGCACACAGTGCTTTCTTCGTCCGCGCAGTCACTGAGGGGCCAGCTGAAAATACGCGCTATGGTTTGCCTCAGCATTACGCTGAGCTGGTGTACCCTTTTTGGCACTGTACCGCATCGGATGTTCTGTGCTGCATGTATTAATCTTTGTATACTTCTGTATTGTGTTCTATATTCTGGTGTGTACAGTGCTTAATAAACGTTTTCAATTTCAATTAATTTACTTACACACCCTCTACCATTCTGCCATTGATTCCTGGACACCTTTACCGATGATCGCAATACGAAACGTCACTCGTACACAATATATGTATCTAATATGATCCGGTTCCAGACACGGTTCGGTTCGCTTCATCCAATCACGAAGCGCTTATTGCAGCGAACCGAACCGGGGCTGGACCGGACGCATGTTGTCAAGCACTTAGATTTGGTGGCCACCCCGGAATCGAAGCCACTCTCTTCTCTAGACTCTGGTCTTTTTTGCAAGATAGTATGGTTAGGATGCTGAGGAAGGCTAGCGACATCAATGGAATCTGCGAAATATCAGGTGATGCAACACGACTCTTCATGGGTGATGTGTTTCCTAAAGTCTTTTCCTAATATGCTCGATGTCGACAGGGCATTGGCTCTATTCTATATCTTATCGCTAGTGTTAATTATTGATAAAAAAAGGATGACTCGCTTCATAGGTAGTAACAAGGTTTAGAAGAGCCACTGAGGTCCATTCCCACAGGTATAGTTTGGACCATTTACCAGAATCTCAGCCACTATTTCCGAGAATTCCAAATACCAAATACAAACCTTCAGCGGAGGGCAGCACGATCTTCTCGTTGGTGTCCACGTCCCGCAAGCAGCTGGTGTTGAACCCCTCCAGCTGGCTCTTGAGGTCTGTGGCCACCTTGGGCAGGTCTTTAAGAGAGGGAGCGTCGCTGACGGAGCAGGCCATTCTTGGAGATCTGGAAACATTAAATGGATAACATTAGACCATATTTTTAAGACAGATTGGGGGGAATAAATGGCCAATATTGAGGGGAACAAATGGCCAATTTATTGGTATATGTTCCATGGAACAAGTGGACAAAATAATCCAGTAGGTAGTCCAACATGAAATTAGATAATGGAACTGTATATGGGCACAATGTCCAAGTGTCAAAATAGACCAAATTTTGGAGGTGATAGTAGAATGGGGGGGAAGTAATGGCCAATTTACCGGTACAATTTGTTCATGGAGCAAGTGGCAAAAAAAATATCCAACATGGAAAAAAATTACAATGGAACGACTGGGACTTGCGAAATTGAATAAGAAACCTACGTCTGGTTGCGTTGAGGTTTAGTTATAAGACCCAGGCACAAGGAAATTGACCATGAACACTATTTTAGGAAAGTTAAACTAATACCGAGCTAAGAAAAACCGAGAAACTAATACTTATGGTTTAAAAAATTACCTAATCGAAAGACAACGATATAATGTTCTATACTGTGCCAATGACATTATAGCTAGCAGTATACTCGCATTATGTAATAGCCAGAGCAATATCGAATATCACGGCACGGAATCTTTGCCTCTGGGAGTGCCCATCCAAATGTCACGAGTTAATTTTGGAGTGATATTTGTACACAAATGTTAACTCTAGAACTCCGTTGGTATTAAATCGTAGCAAAAGCCTTTCTAGCATGGAACAATAATATCGTAGTGATTCATAAATACATAGGTATTCGTTATCGTTATCGTTTTGGACAAAAAGTATCAACCTATGTCACCAGCATATAGGTAAACATGAATTGACCATTTAGTCATAACAATTATTCTAACACACAGTGATTCGGTCCACTTTCGAAGAAAGAAAGCTGAATCATTAGTCGGTGGTAGGGACTTCGCGATGAGACATCGGACATTTGCCTCGGCCTAATCGAGGTAATCGAGCGTAAAGCAACCGAAACACATACGTATACTATACAGTTTGCCCAACCCAGCTTTTTAACTGCTTGTCGTAAACAGGGCTCTGCGTCGAGTTAGATTCGGCGCCGGCGCCGCGCGCCTTTCCAATTTGAATCAGAATCAGAAATTATTTATTGTGAAAATGTGTCCTTACAGATCTTATACAGAAATTATAGCATAGTACATTAAACAGTAAAGTTATTACATACCTACCTATATGATCAAAATTACAATTTCCAATGTATTTTTATATTAAATTTAGTTAGTTAATTCAGTTGGTATGGATGGAGTGCACGTGCACTAAGTTTCTCCATCGAAAATTGGCAGCGGCGAGTGGCAGAATATAAATCGAGCCTTACAAATCTTACAATTCAAATTGGGCGATTTGGACACAAAAATAGTTTTAGTAAGCTTTACGCTTGAAATAATAGGGCATGATATGAGTAGCAGAGACCGTCTAACTAAAGGGGTTTGAAGATTCTAATGCTCTCTGAAAAATCTTCTATCAAAAATATTAATTCTTTTATATAGCTTTAAAGAAATCTCCAGTTAACTTCATGATTCGTTTCTTAAACTGGGTGTTACTGTACAGTTAGGTATTTTCTTTTGAAACTGGAGCCAACAAGCAGCACGCGTTGTGGGTCACACAGCTAACTGTGCACTCTCTTATACGTATAACACCAAACCATAATACATAATACATGTAGAAAACAGTTAAAAAAATGATCGATTTCAAAGAGAGTAACTGAAATTGGAAATTAGTTTTTGTAATTGCCTAATAGCATGTTTTTCTTCGGTTTCTCTACTTTGAAGGGGCTCCGTTTTTTATTGCCATTGTTGTTATAACTAATTTCAATATGGCCAAAACCAGTTAAATCTATCACATAAGGCACATCAAATATTGTTTAGTTTTAAAATGTAAACATTATTCTTCACAACTGTTCGCCATTTTAATCCTCTCTAAGTATCCGGCTCCAAGGACCGATTCAACGAATAAATGACAATGATTCAACTAATGATGACGATTTTAGGTATAATCGGTAATTATTTCGGATTCTTACGTGTCATTATGTAGCTGAATGAATAACATTGGTGCTCATAAACTATATTTATCAGGACGGCCTAATAGGAAAACGCGTAAAGGAAAACCGCACTTTTTACAAAATCACTCATACTAGTGTGTACAGTCGACCACAGGTCAACCTACCCAGAATCTGAAATGTATCATATAACGCAGGCATAAGGTTGAGATTTAATCGAAGGTTTTTGACAGATGGTATACTATAGCTTGTGGTCGACTGTACATAAAATAACCTTTCAATTTTTTAAAATAAATGTTGCCAACGCCCAAAGCATACGCACGAAGAATACAAAATCCAACGGTCATTGTTGTAGCACCCGTCCCGCGTGCCCAAGCTACATACATTGTATACGAAATTAGAATATCTACATCCTGTTTGGAGGGAAACATTCTTTGTTCGGAGGAGGATGTTAAGTTAGTTTGTAGGCTTCGGCTTTCCTTCCCTCGGTTCCGTACAAGTTTTAGTTCCTATTGTTAAAGTTAAGGGTAAACTGATTAGGAGAATGCAGAGAATGTATATATAGCCCTCTGACCTCACTCGCCTACCTTCCAAGAAATGAAATTATGTACGACATGACAACAATGGAAATATCAAGTAAAGGTAGGAATTCCGAGTCAGATTCATACCTACTTTCAAAGAAAATTCTAGAATAGGTCTGTCAGTTTACTGTTCATCATCATCATCATCATCAGCCTATTAATGTCCCCACTGTTGGGGTGCAAGCCTCCCCTTGACCAAGGGGGTACGGGCCATGATCCACCGAGAGCGGGCCCAGTGCTGATTGGTGGATTTCACACACCTTCGGAAACTTTTCATTTCCTCAGACATGCAGGTTTCCTCACGATGTTTTGCTTCACCGTTACAGCAGTCGGTAAAATGAACGGAAGTCTTCGAAAAAATCCGAAATACTCATTGGTACATGGCATATACATGGCGTTTACTGTTACATACAACCTATCTCAGAAAGTATGGAAACATACTGGATTACAAGCAATCGTTTTTAATATAAAGGTGTCCCAGAAAGAATGGGACGCTTCGAATATTTGTATTATTACGTTTTTTTTGTCTGCTATTATTTATTACAGATGTCCTAAAAAGTATGACTCCGTATTTTCTGGGACACCCAGTATAAATGCTTTATAATGACTAATGTAATGATAAACATATCGATAAAATGAACCAAAAATGTCACTAGAATTAAATTATTACACGTTCATTTGCACAATTTGGATAGATAATATTGATTGACACGAAAATAACAAAATATTGTTGAAAGTTGAATGAAAGCATAATATCCAATATTATTTTTGTTGTACGAGTACTTACCATATCTATATGTATGAAATGAAATGTATTAGCCAGAACATAGTGAAAATTACAGGTGATTTAAAAAGCATAGGTATCATATGTTCCACCGACAACGGTATGCAAATCTTTTCTGCTATTTGTTAGTGTCGTTGAGATACTCTTTTATGGAGTAATAACATTTGTCTAGAAGCCACTTGGAAATATTAGTTTTAAATTGGCTAGCGGGACCATTTTTAAGGCGACTAGGCAGATTATTATACACTAAAATTGCCATACAGAAGGAATTCTTTTTATACAAGTCTACTCTGGAACTTGGCAAATAGAGACGGTTCTTGTGTCTTGTAGACCTTGGGAAGACATCAGCGTGTTTTGAAGTTTTAAATTGTGTTCTGTTGGTTGGTATAGCTTTGTTTATAATCTGTGTTTCTGATTTTGGTATTTTAACGGCTGATAATGGAAGTACTAGCAAAAATAATTTCACACGAATAAGGTACCACAAGTACCAACGTCTTATATAGGACGATGGCATTCGAAGTTCAAACCTGTTGAAGAAGTATTTCATTCTCGTTTAACCAGTTTTTGAAAATTATTACGAAATTGCGTCGATAAAAGAATGTCCTATGTACCTACCTACAAAATCGTACAAGAAATTGCAAAACAGGTTGATTTGTTTGAGTGTGAACATAATATTTACATAATAACGTCAGAATTTGAGAAATATGTCTCTATATGCAGTATGTGGTAAATTTGATCATATCCAAGTTCATGTATCGTTGGTTAACCTAAAATATGGTGTAAAGTGAGTCTGTATTTGAATTTGTTTGTGTGTTTATCGTATAATGGTTAGTGGTGACCTTTTGTCAGAGTGGTTCAGGCCGCCCGAAGGCCTCTGGCCTAACGACTGCTGTCAAACGACAACCGAGACAGACTGTTTAACGTGTTCTCCGGCTAGGCGCAGAAGTCAGACGGTTCCAGCGCCGGTTCGATCCGCTGCAACCAATCACGAGGCAAGGCGAGGCGCAGACTTCAAGTGGGGGAGAGCGGAACGTTTATGATTGGCGATCCGAACTGAAGCGAACCGAACCGGCGCTGGAACCGGTGCATGTAGTTTAGCACTAAATGTCACACATCCTCGTTCTGACCACGCCCGGTCGACTTTATGACCATGCTAGAGCCTCTTCATCATAGCAAAATCAGCCTACCCGACCGAAATGTATGAAACATTTCGGTCGGGTAGGCAGGTATTGAGCTTCTGAATAGAACAGCTGTTTTTTTTGTTTGTTACACCCAGTATACCTATCTTGTTTCTGGTACCTGGTCTACATATTATTTACCGGTTAGTGGTCGTGGTCTGCTACCCAAGGCGCAGACAATTTATTTAATTAACTGCCTTAAAATTCAACACAATAGCCGACCATAAACATTGTAAATGAATTCTCTAAAATATTTAGACCAAGTTACGTACTTAGTCGACGAACTTTTTGTAATTTTTCCTTTCTTTAAATTAAAACCAGTGTTGGATCACTGATGCTTCATCGACACCGATCGTGCGTGAAACCAAACTTTTTCTAAACCAAATGCAAATTAAGTAAGTCTTCCAAAGAATTATTTCGGCGTTATTTTTTTGTGTGCAAAATGCAATAGCGTGCTGCAGCTGTGCACAAAAAAATATTACACACATTCCAATATTACCTATAATTGAGGAAACAGTTACTAGCCAATAATTATCTATCACGCTACATCCTATTCTTCGATTTTGACTTTTACACTTTTAATTGATAAATCTGATAAATAGTATATAGTTATAGTTAGTTTTTATATAGTTGTGCAATACAGACAGCTGTATCGCCGTCACGTACCGTGTCGTCGTGTCACCGGGCCCTGACTGACAACCAGCGCTGCGGCGGGGGCTAGCATCTAGCCATATAGTCACAGCATAATGCTGAGTCAGGGACCCTCTTGTCACATATGCATGTAAAATTGTGAACTTACTCTAAGTAGAAAAAAGTAACTCTTTTAAGTAATGAAATGTAATTATCGATTAAAAATAGGGATCCAGCGGGGCAACGCGCGCCCGCGCCGCCAGCATCCTCGGTACCCTACCACACGGGCCTAATCTAAGAAATTTTATAAGTTAAATTTTTTTTGTGTAGGTACCTATATTATTAAATTAATTATTACTACATTTCTTTTCTATTGCTCTTGCTTCTGTAATTGTTTGTGTATAAATAATTTTAAGTTGTAAATAAATATAAGTAATGTTCATTATCGTGTTATGTATATGTGTGCAAATAATTTTTTTTTTATTTATAAGGTTAATCTACAGCATTAACAGTTATAAAATTACATTAAACTTAAAGAAGGTAATAACAGATTTCCTCGTTTATATATGACTTGTATACCTCCAGAACGCGGTTAACTTGAAGACTAATAATGTAGAATTAACATGAATATGTCATACATATTTACCACGAGTATTAAATGTTATTTGTAAGTACTTGTTATTATAATATAATTCATTCATATATTATTTTATAATTTTCAAAAAGACCACAGAAAGTAGCTACATTTTCTTCGTCTTTATGTGACTAGTTTTAAATGCATGTCGTTTTAAATTTTCTGTTTGAATTTAATATAAGAGCTAAGTAGCCTACATTTGTTATGTATTTTTCCAAATCATTACCGTTACTTGTCCAGTTTTCCTTATAGATTACCACACCTGTAGTTTCTTACGTATCTTATCTTTTTACATGATACTGGTAAATATGTAAGATTGTTACTTGTAGCAACACTTTCTTTAATACTTATGCTTGTGTAAAATACAAAGGATTTCACATATGGTTTTTTGTTTGAAGTAATACTGTATTAGTCAGTCAACATACCACATCGATAATGATGACGCATGGCGAGCTACCTTTAGTCACCTCTCTAATGCGTTTGCTTCTAATAATGTAAAGCATTAGATTTATTTTCGTTAAACATCATCCATCACCCTTCGTAAGTAATTTCTCTAAACCAAAAAGGACTAAACTTTTCCCTCTGACTAAAATTAGAGATGACTTCAGATGACTCACCGTCGCGACGGAATAAAAATAATTCCAAACAGCCTTAGCAAATAAACATGGAGATATACTCATTCTACAACCATCTGTGGTGCGTGTCTAAATAAAATCAACGTCCTATTGTAGACCATGTTTATATGGCGTAATATACTACTTACTATGTAAGTATTTAATTCTTGGCCGTGTCAGGTCGTTGGTTGCACCATGGCGCCTTTCCAAACCCTTTTAAGGCAGAGTTGTACAAGAACAGCACCACAAGGCAAGTAATTCATGACCATAAAAAATGTCCCAACACATGTGCCATATGGCTGCCTTTAGTTACAAAGGGGGTCTTTAATGTACCCTAAGCACCTAAGATCTTGTCTTCAAGTCAATGTCCTCATTAAGTTTAATAGGTAGACTTAATGACAATAGCGATTGTATTTGATAAGTACAAGCAGACATTTTGGTCAAGAGGTTCAGTCAGAAAAAGAAGATAATTTTTAGAAACAGCTGGACTCGTAGGTGTCCTATTGGGAAATTGTTTTGGTGGGATACCAAACCCGTACCTATACCTACCTACACCAGAACCCTGCCTGAGGTTTTATTTCTTCTTTACTGGCTCCGTACTCCGATTTTTGGCCTACATGGTGAGCAAGATCGCAAGTATTCAGTTCATCTTATTATAAACCATGCATGCATGCAGCACAATTACACAGCTTACCATACAACAACAGTATTTACAACCAGGGACCGCAGAAGTGAGGTGGCCAAATCCCCCCCCCCCCCACATCAAACAGGAGAGGGGGCTGGTAAAGTAGCGATTTTTAATGAATTTTTTGATGCATTCATAGAACTGCATTTCTATGACTACTGAATTCCCTCCCCCCTTCACGGAGTACTTCCGCGGTCCCTGCTTATAACAGTAACCATTTCACAATGCATAACAGCAACACCGGAGTCTTTTCGACATTTCCCAGGCCATTGTTAGGCCAAAACCATGGAACGATAGTAACAACAGTGTAACAAAGATGTTACAGAAGGTAAAATAAATTCGACTCGCGAAAAAAATATTCGGAAATCGAAGTCGCGACTTTATAGTACGCGACAGCTGTGGAGGGGAGGATGCCAATGAACTCATGAGTCATGTCATGAAGCGGCTGAGCCGACCAACCAGCCGACATTGATAGAAAGTTTAAAGTTATTAAAATTTCACCGTAAGCAGATCTCGCGGCCTCGACACGAACCGTTTTGCTGATATACGGTGTTAATTTCATTATAATACCAGTAATCGTGTGGTTTGTGGGCCAATTCCAATTTTTCTTGCATATAAATGATGTTTGCATCAAATTAGCTGTGTAAATCTGCGACTTATTTATTTTTAATTTTCTTACAGAGAGTTAGGTAAATGTATTGGAAGTATAAAGTTTATCAGAATGTTTGATTACATGCAAGTTTACACCCTGGAGGGAACACGAACAGCTCAGTAGGAGGATGAGTTTTGAAACTTGTTTCAAAACAAGTTTCAAAACATCTCCGGTCGTATTTTAAGCAAACAGATATAATCTTAAAAGCTATATTAAGCATATTCCTACCTAAAAGATATACCTACTGGTTTATTTATAACTTATAAGTTTATAACATTAAATTGAAGAAATAAAGGCCTGCAGATTACTAATTTCCATTTAAATATGAATATACATTCGACTACAATAATAAGTAGGTAAAACAAACAAGATAGACACAAAGATACTTACACCAGCTCCATTGAATAGTACCTTGAGTCTAGACGCGTAACATCATACGCTAAATAAGGACTAATGGATTTGTTTTCAAAGCGATCCTTGAAGAAGCCACAAGTCCTGACCTTGCTAATAATACTCTTCAAGGCAAGAAGCATTGCTATTCCTAGATTAAATCTCAACATGATCCAAAGCATATGCCTAACTCCATACCCATAGATTGTTGGCAAGCATCAGCTCAAGCATCATTATCACCTCCCTATCTACCTATTTGTTAATTATATTTTTGATTATATATTAAGTATTATATTATAAGTATTATATTTCTGTATATATTATAGTATTTACGTAATATTTTTACTACTGCATTGCAGCTTGGAAAAGATTGCATTTTTTTAAATTATTGTTATTTATTTATTTGAGGGTAGTATTTCATACACCTTTTGCACCCGTATATTATGTATCTTATGATTTGATGACCGCCTTCTGCACATTGTATTGTACGTGTCTTTATGTTGTATGTTTTGTTTTTGTCCCGGGTCTGCAATAAAGTATATTTGTATTCCTTCGTCGAATTTAAGCTGTCTACTCTACACTTTTCCAAAGAATATTAGACGAATTCTAACTGAAAGTTTCGCTTTTATCTTCGCCACGAACGAACCAAATTGTAATTCGTTGATCTCTTCAAGATCTTAGTTCAGAAATTTTCATTCAATATCTAATAATAGAAAGAAAATGAACGTTAAAAAAGTCCTCTCCCTCCACGGCCGGCATCACACACGCAATACCCCCGGTATTGCACGTGTCCCTAGGCGACGGTGACTACTTACCATCAGGTGGCCCGCCTGTCTGTTTGTCGTAGCCAATTTATTAAAAAAAAATAGAAATTCCCAACATCCTAAATCATATGTAACCTACTCGTATATCGGTTATTTCTAGGTCAAAATCCCAGAAAATGTTGCCTTCTTTGTGTAAGTATGGATATTCACATGCAGTTAAACTATGGATTTCCGCAAAACACCTTGATGATTGTCTAATAAGGTTATAAGATCGTGTCATCTGTGTCCTAAGCTAGGTAGGCTATAGCTAACCTTGAGTCTAGGCTGTCCATAGAAGGAGTAGCGCCAATATGGCGACTTGCCTCCATTTACGGCAATACACGACGTCACGTGAACCGGGGCGCCGTGCGCAAGCGCAACGAGTTCACGCAATACATGCGATATGATTGATGATGCTGGGAGAAATCTGCGATGGGTCTTATAAATGCCGAATGTTCGTTGGTACTCCATCACCGTGAATTATGACCTACATTTTTGACTGTTTCAATAATTATGCCACCTTATACAGTTTTCATTCTTTTACTTATTAAAATGTGATGGAATATGTTACGAATCGAGATTTAGCAATGTTTTGGTCACTTCGACCAATCAACGTGTATTAATGCATGTTTTTGTTTCTCTACTGTTATAAACATTACCTACCAACTGCTATTTTTATTATTTATTAGCCGTATTTCGTGTACTGTAGGTACTGATCGTATCATAAGATTAAGATAAGGTGGACACGCCAGCCTTGTTGTGTCAATAAACTGATATCGTTCATCATAGATTCTACAAAACTGTGTAAATAATATTAGTTAGTCATAATAATTATGATCATTCATACGTTTAGATACCAAAGGGATGTAAGTATGTACCTAGGTATATACTTTGTAGTGAATACACCCAAGATAAAATACTTAGCTAGGTACATATTTTAGGAAACAGTACTTTACAGGATAATTCTTGTGACAGCACTTCGACCCTCGGGGATGTTTTGTGCAAGATAATTACTTAAATTAAGTTAAAGAAATTAAATTAATAACTATTTTTATAGCAACCATTAGATAGCAGCAAAAACCGTAATCTTTAGATTACGAGTAAATACATTTATCCTTCAAAATTGAAGCCGTCAAAACTCATCAGTTAAGATAGGTACCGTAGATATCGGAATTTCACTACAGCCATACTTTATAAGTTTTTCACATGATCAAATCGGAAATGATGTAAGAAATATGTCAAGAGCTTGACGACGTTGAGGCTTCCGTTACATGTTTTCAGTCATATCATTCTGACTATAAATCCTATTGAAGCACCGACCCATCTATATTTTTCCAGACCAAAAGGCAGCAGATGGGACCTTGTGAGAATAGTCCAGAATCCTAGTAAAGTAGATCGTGATTCATTTGTCAACTTCTGTCTATGCCTCGTCGTGTTAATAACCGTCCCGGATACCAATACCATAGTATAGGGTGAATACCATAGCATAACATAGATAGAGGTGGAAAACAATCGATGCTGTGTTGGCAGGGTATTGTGTTGGTGTAACGGTCGCCATTGTGGTGTGATTTGAGCCACATTCGTATATACGAGCTCGGCTGTGGCTGACTGACTCAGTGGATGAACTGTGGTGAATCCAATCATTATAATAATAGGCAGTATGATGCCTCCATCCGTGGAGTTTCAGTGCATGTACGGAAATGGATAGTAGGCGTCCAATCTGGATGTTAAAGAAAATACAGGCAAATGGACCACTTGATGGTAAGTAGGCACCGTCGTGACCTATTACGTGCAAAATACCTAAGACTAGTCTTCCGTTAATGAGAAATTTAAAAACAATTGGAAATCAATATCGCGTTTTAACTCAGCCAGTTGACCACCTGATGGTAAGTAGGTACCGTCGTAGCCTATTACGTGCAAAATAACTAAGACTAGGCTTCCGTTACTGAAAAAATTAAAAACAATATCGCGTTTTAACTCAGCCAGTGGAGCCATCTAGTGTAGGACATAATTAACATATTGTGATTTGAATAAAGATTTTACCATGGTGCTTTTTAATGTCGGATTCTTTGAGAGGTATCATTCGATAATATTCCATTTCTTATGGAATTTCAAAACCGCGATCGCGGTGCCATCGACCTCGGAAGCGCTAGAATGTAACATCAAAAGATACGTCTCAAATTTTATGGAGCGTCAAGTCTGTGCGCATTGCAATTAAAATTCAAGTAGGTAAGCTAGAAGCATCGGTCTACTTTACTTTGCACATTTTGCTAGAAATATAGACCAATTATTTAAACCTAAAAAACCTTGCTCATAATTTTGAACCGTCTTCCATCGTAAATAATAAATTATTATTTACGATTTATTATTAATAATATTATATAATGAACAATTTAAAATATGGCCGAATCGACACATTCTTCTAGGAATTAAAATTAAATTAAAACTCTCAAGGTTCTGGACTGAACCTCTGATGATACAGGAATCATAAATAACCTATTGAATACATTGTTATGTCTCCATTTTGGTTTTATGTATAAACTTACGTAAACTTTAATGTATTCTTAACTGTTTGTCATCCCCAATAAAATAAAATAAATTATAGTGTCTCGAATTCCTTGATTTGAGTAGCTACAGCTAAATATTACTCAAAAGTAGTCGGTGCTTTTAGTCCCCAAAATGTCATGGGGTTGGTCAACTCCCCTCGCAGGCTAGCACTATTGATCTGCAGTGCGTAGGATACCTAGGGCTTAACTCCGCATATTGTTACCTAAGGTATGCTAAATTGGATTACCAGCGCAACATTCAATATCTAATTTCATCCAGCATTTTTCTCTTTGAAAACTGAACATGGAAAACTGAAGCTTTTGTGAAAGGAATGTTCTTAGTCCAACAGTTTTTTTAAAATCGTATTTTATAGCCTAGAACTGGAAGCAGGTCGTTTAGGCCAAATCTAACAGAGAGATAGCTAACCGGTTAATGAAATCTATTGTTAAAAAAGATTCACTTCAGAATTAAACATAAGCCAAATAAGTTTTCAATTGACTGAAAACAACGCCACAAACAGACTGACATTGGCAAATCACCCCGGTCTAAGCAATTACCCAATTTGTTGCCGACTAACTCCCAATTCAGCTTCATCTTCTATCTGAACAATTTAGTAGGTAATTCATCTAATTCGTTAGCAGACAAGACAACCCTAACTGTTAGTATTAGGGGTGGCTACGGCTCTCCAGGCAATCGATTTGGAAAAATCTTTCGGCTCTTTCTCGCAAACGTGTCTGGGCATATTCTGTTTCCCTCTGATATATGAGCTGATATCCTGTCTGCAGATTTCATTATTTACCAAAATAGTATCGAATTTGTACGTTACAATGGGGGTACTTGGTTTACATATTGTAGGTACGTGACATAGACTAAGGATGAATTATGGCGGTTTCGGAGAGGGAGTAAAGTTTTATCGCTCATTTGCAAATGTTGCCAATAAAAATAAATGAAGTTCGTTTCTTATTGCAATGGAATATCGTTATTTAACTTTATTTTCCATTTCATGGTGTAGAGATAAGGGAATGTCAAACATTCCCTCGAATTCCATTAGACATGAAAGTAGATTGTATCAAGATGTGTCAATGTTGTAGGTATAGTCTGTTAGGTACAGTGGAAGACACTTCGTGGAACCCTGCCGCAATAAGTTTTAGAAACGTTACCTTGACATCGGTATGTCTGTGTAGTCCACTGTCTCTCTTCTAAGTCATGTTCCTCATTGCTGGGGGTCGTGATCATTCTAAGGAAATAATGACATAGAACGACTCTCGTGGCAGATTAAACGGGGTGGTTTGCCATTGCCTTCCCCATTTCACACACTGGTTATCTCAGTGTGCAGGTTTCCTCACGATGTTTTCCTTCACCGTCAGAGCAGTTGGTAAATGTACGTAAGCCTTTCGAAAAACTCATTGGTACATGACATTGCATGGTTTCGAACCCGGACCTCCCGCATGGGAGTCCGGCGTCCTAGCCACTGTGCCACCGACGCTCCAACCGTACCGCACCGTAGTCCACTGTACAAAACATAAATGTACCTGTGGTATGCCTAAACGAGGATGAAGAATATCCAGACGGCTGTACCACATGACAGACAAACTACAATAGTTTGCTAACTACTATATTGTAATTACAGATTTGGATTGATTACCGTGCCAAGTCAGAGCCATGACGTGTGAAAGCGGGGAAAGTCGCGACTTAAGAACCGAACCGGTCCTCTTTTGTAACTATCGTGCTTTATGTTCGCTCGCGTAATACTTACAATGAGCTCAGGACAGTAAGAACCCAAAGAAACTCTCTTAAAGTTATCATCAAGTATAAGAGAAAGCCTTGCTTGCTTGAAGTAAAAATATACACTGAAATCCAATGCTTTTTACTTTTTTTCTGTACAAGGAAGCAGATGAGCAAACGGGCCACCTGATGGTACCTCAGTGGTCATCGCCTGTTAACCTTGAGGACATAGAGGAGTGCCTTTATGTGCCGGTAAGTACGCTGGCTCTTTTACCCTTAATACCTAGCATAGCATTGCAAGCATTTGCGGCAGAAAGAGGTAAAAGGGTGATACCACTCCGCAGGCTGACTCTGTGTTAATAAAACGTTATTCTAATATACATACAATATTATTTTACAAAGTGACATTAGCACCTGTCAGTTTAGTCCGTCTAATAAAAAATTTTACGGTTGCGTTCATGCTGTCATGGCGTGTTAGTCCTATTTTATTGTTTAAAAACGGTTTACAGTGGTTATTTTTTTCGTAAAATTAGTGTATTTTATCTAAAAATCGTCCGTGTTAAGTGAACGTTGTATAAGACAGTGAAATGGGAGTGAAATACTACAGATAGTGTGGATCCGGCAACCTAACCTCCAATTGCACATAGAATGCAAGACACCAGGCATTCCTAGTGCACACGACTCTCCCTTAATCTCGACGTTGGTAAACTGTTTTTTTACAAAACAGACGCCAAAACGTTTCAGTTATTTTCAAGATTCTAATACGGTCATTGGCCAAATTGCAGAGTGTAAATCACTAGCAGAGGTCATTCTTTAAAGAAAGAAAAAATGCTACTTTTGGTAATACCTACCTACCTAACTGTCATCTTGTAACAGTTACCTAACACAAATGCATATTTTCCCTAAAACAGTTAACTTGAATGGTACCTAACTAACATATAACTGATTATTTGTGGGCTGTGTCATCACAACCATGCGTGGACGTGAGTTAGTGAGTCAGTCAGGCCTCTATTTATATTTTATACTACAGCTAGCCCATTAGTCGCCCAACTGTGGACTGATACCGAACTGAAGAGTTCGTTGACACCGCATTCTCAAACGTTAACGTGTCCTTCTCAAGTATGCTCTAATACCATCAATTGCAGAAAACATTTGGTATGTCTCTGAAAGGGAAGTTACTCGTAGGCAAGTTTGATATTTTGATTTCAGCAATATTTACAAATATTTAGCTTAACGAAGCGGCGGTAGATCAAAAATAACGTTGCAAAAATGTTATGTAAGTGTTTGCAATAAAAAATATAGATTTGACTTTTGATTGTTTAAATCCTTTATTCGTGGAACTGGCTGATATATTGATATCAAACATGATAAAATAATGCATTTTATTTGTTAATAAATACTAAATCCGTGTTTGATCGCAATCTCACGTTTTGGTAAGTGACGATGCGGCTGAAGATGGAGCACACACAGCTGAAAACCAGCGCTGTGGTTCTGCCCGTACGGTCGGACCGCAGCCATGCTGAGCATGTGTCCTTTTAACGTTGTATTGTATTTTTAATTTTTAATATTTTTAAGTTTAATTATGTATGCATAATGCAATGTTAATTAATGTTTTACTTTCTTTCTTCTTTCACATTGAACACATTGAAGCCGAAAGTCGACAGATCTTTAAAGTGTCTCTCTGTGGTCGAAGCAATAAATACAGAGTGTAACAAAAACCTTGTATAGTCCCGAAAGGGGGGGCGGGGGGATGTTCAGTATCCATACAGAAGCTCAGTACATACACGACTGAATTTATGAAACAACAGATTTTTTTTTCGCGATTTCAGATTTGGTCAGTTATGGATACAGAACACCCCCGTTTCGGGATTATAGGAGGTAATGATGAATGGAAGTTGATGCCACTCCTCCTAAAACCTCCTATAGTCCCGAAAGGGGGTTGTTCTGTATCCATAACTAACCAAATCCGAAATCGCGAAAAAAAAACTGCTGTTTCATAATTTCAGTCGTGTTGAGCTTTTGTTGGCTATAGGAGGTTTTTGTTACATCTTGTATTTATTGTTATATATCTATTAAGTTTTGATTAGATCTAAGTTACGGCTATATTACTCAACTATTATCCAAAAGCTCATCGTAAGAGCTATCACAAACTAAAGTTGAACGACTCAGAGTTGGTTAGCGCGACGAAGTTAATTGTATGTATTAACATAATATATCGCATGCTGTTAAACGAACCACGGCAGACCGGTTAACATTTTTTTCCTCACTTTTTGTAACATTTTTGGAAATTCTTTACAGCTGCAGCTGGGATTACAACGTGATTTATTGGCCTGGAAAAAAAACTGAGCGCATGAACGGAATAACGGGAAAAGAGAATTTAGTTGACTGATTCTTTATCATTAAAATTTTCATATATCTTAATGATATCTCAATATTCATTAAGATTTAATATCTCCCCCAAATTAAAGTTCCCCCCTCCCCCTGTTAAATATGATCGATCGTCACGTTGATTTGACGCAATCACATTCAGTAATTTGTAAAATATGAGCCTTCGTTATTTTTAACGAGACCACTTTTGGTAGCAAGTAAGTAATTTAACTTCCGACAAAGATACGCGATGAGGAATTTTATCCTATCGAAACGCTAATGAAGGTACAAACAATGGTTTTTATCATCACGTTTGCCTCGAACAACCTGCCGATCAAGCCGGAATGCATTGTTGGCGATAACATAAACGTTAACGACACGTCATGTGCATACAGAATACACCTCAGAATGAAATGAAACCTCAGAGGAAACAATCCAGCCGTACACCGATAAATATGCACAAAGTAGTGCGTATCAGCGCTCTGAGAAAAACATCCACGTATGAAGGCATGCGAGCCGCTCCCACACACGGGTTTAAAGTTTTAAACGAAAACGGACAGAGTTCCGTTAAATTAAACACCAATAAGATTCCAGAGTTCAGGAAAACCGCACAAAAAACCTGATCAATGGATCGTACAAGTGCACTATACAATTAACACATGCCTTCGATCGCCGGTAGGTTCCTGGGGGAGCGGTGACAAAAAACCGGAATACTTAATTACCTACGAAATAACTTTACCTATACATACTATACAAAACAATTCTGTAGGTATCGAGGAAAATATCTAAATAAATAAAATATTTAAAGAACGGTTTACTTACCTAGTTATTTGGTGTATAAAAAGGGAATGTGTGAACTGTGCACTGTCCTCGGTAGTCAATACGCGACTGAGTGAAGTCAGACGCCGGGCGAAGCAGGCTGAAGTTGGTCGGAGTTGCGCCGCAGGGCCGGCTCTGGGCTTGCATGGGGGCACAGCACTCAGATCTATCGGGGGGACCAGATCCGATAAAACTAGGATGATCAGTGCATGGGCTTCCCAGTATCAACAAGCAGCAATGATGGCTGCTTAATTAAGTATATATATGTAAAGTATATGATTAGACTTAAATAATATACTGTTTCACGGTATTTGTACAAATACATGAAGATGTGTAAACGAAACCGGTCATAATAAATAATTAATAAAATACAATAAAAATACCGTGAAACAGTATATTTAAGTCTAATCATGTACTACAAGTTTCACGAAGTACCAACAACCGCAAGTATTAACCAGGTAAGGTATAGTTCATAAAGGACGTTCTAGGATACCGTCAGTTAAAGCTACGTTCCAAAACCAGTTGAAATTATTCACGTTGACAGCTGTACATGATCCATTGCTTGTATTAAAAAGAAGTTTGATACATTTTCTAACGTATAACGTCTGATAACGCGGTAATGGAATATTGACAGTTGTCAACGTGAATTATTTCAACTAGTTATGGGACGCTCTCTCAGATTTTATTAATACTGTTAAACCTTTTCTACCAATCTACACCATAGCTCTAAAAATAAATAAAGGTGACACGAGACTTAAGTTTGCAACTCACGTTATTTCTCATAGTTGTGTTTTCATTGATTTTTAATTCAATCCCGCCCTAACCTACACTACAACACAGTGAATAAAAATACCACACCTGACAAAAAATAAGTATAGGTATGAGGTTCGAGTATAAGAAACGTCACATACACCACTTTCCATAGATATACATAGCAAACATTTTCCATAGATAATTATTGCCAACTGACATATGAAGAAGCGCTTTATGCAGCGCTTAAATTATCGAACTTAGGGACCCCCAGCGGGCGTTCCCTAGCTTCGGCCCTGTCGTGGAGCCCTTCATAATCGGGGGTGGCTGACTCGCTGCAGCCACGCAGCGTTCATCGAAATAATAATATTGTTATGTTTGCCGATGATTCATTCATTATAGAGCCCTATCGGATCTGAGTGAAGGAAACAAGAATATGGGAGTCGTAAGTATGCGTAAAAATGAAATGATGAAGTAAATCTGTTTTACTTTTCCGGTGGCAATAATAATAGAGGTGTTTATGTATACTAGACCTTTGATTAACAATCCTGTTCCATGTGTCATACATTCTTCGTAACAACAAAAGACAGGGAAACTATATTTTTACATCCCTTTTTGAAAGAGGAATGTGAAACTAATAGAATAGAATTACCTACATTTATTGCTAAATATTTACGAGTACCTACCTAAGTAAAATTTTTACAACTAAAAAATATATTTTTTTATTGACTACTAAACCCGCATTTGACCTCGATCTCGCCTGCAGGTAAGCGACGATGAGGTCGACGATGGAGCATGCGGGTCCAGTAAATGCCTATTCACTCTGCCCTTGAAGATCCCAAGGTTGTAGGTTTCGGGAAATACAGACGCCGGCAGGCTGTTCCATTTTCCACATTAAAATTAACGTAAATGTAAATACTTATCCACTATGTAACTATTACATGTTAGACTCATGTCGCATGATAGACTAGCCACCTATCTTACTTACTTACCACGCAATCTATGTATATTTGACAAAAGGGGGGGAAAATCAGCAAATGCTGAGACAACCGGGTGCCAATTATGCAGCGCTGTTTTACATTTCACCCCTGATGTTAGTAATAATAGTAGTAGTAGTACTAATAGTAGTTAGTAATAATAGTAGGAAGATGTTAGTAATATTGTTATATTATTTATTATATTCTTGATTATATATTAAGTATTATATTTCTGTATATATTATAGTATTTATGTAATATTATTACTACTGCTTTGCAGCTTGCAAAGGTTTGCATTTTTTATTATTAATTTATTTGAGGGTAGTATCTATTTCATACGCCTTTCGCACCCGTATATTATGTATCTTATGATTTTTCCATCACCTGAAGGTTGCCTGGAAGATATCGCTTAAAGCGATAATGTCGACACATTATATTGTACCTCTCTTTATGTTGTATGTTTTGTTTTGTCCCGGGTGTGCAATAATAGTACATTATGATATAAGTGCGGTAAGTTGAAAATTACAGCCGAGGCGATATTGCTAGCCCGAGCCGTAGGCGAGGGCTATAAGGAAGCAGAGGCTGTAATTTTCAAAGCGCACGTATGTCATACGACGTTTTATAACATATTTACGAGGAAATAAATAAAACTTTGACTTTCTTAAACGAATAAATCTTTAATTACTTGTTAAAGCAGTTATAGAAATTTGAACAATTTTTAAAAGTGATTGTTACGTTGCCAGTTGCTTTTTAGCATTGAATAGTAGCACCACAATGAGCTTGACTTATATTTTTGAGAAAGTTCCATGAAATATGCTAAAAACACATTTTCTGAAAATGAATTTGCATCTTTGCTTGTTTTCCATATGATGAAATTTTGATACGCTTGTAAGTATCTATCGGTCGATTTTTCAGGCAAGAGGCTTAGAGTAGCCTTTTTCGCTGCGTTTAAGACTTGTGGCGGTGTCAAATTAATAAATTCATCACTACTTGACGACATTTTCAAATAAAAACAATACAGCGAAAAGAAAAAGCGCGCGGAATAATTTTACTTGTCCACAAATTAGCGATGCGCGCGCATCAACTTTTTTTAGGTAAAGGTACAAAAACAGCCAGTATTACTAATAAAGTAAATTAATATTTTTGTGTTTTTGTTACAGATAAATGGTTGTAATTTATTGTCAAAATTAATTAAATTAAAGAATTAAATCTTTATTTATTATATTTTATCTCCCAAAGTTAATTTTATTCATAAAATATTGACCACTTTTTTAACATAAAAACTCTTTGCTAAGATTTTAAAAAGTATCGTTCATTTTTAGACGGAGCATCTTAAAAAACCGTACATGTTACTTTATTTTATAACATATTTGCTCGTAAAGTGGCTGTAATTACACCAATTTCAATATCGTAATGTATCTCATTACGCACTTGTGCGTTATAGTAATGTGAAACGCACGAGTTTTTTTAAATAAAGTAACATGTACGGTTTTTTAAGATGCTCCGTCTAAAAATGAACGATACTTTTTAAAATCTTAGCAAAGAGTTTTTATGTTAAAAAAGTGGTCAATATTTTATGAATAAAATTAACTTTGGGAGATAAAATATAATAAATAAAGATTTAATTCTTTAATTTAATTAATTTTGACAATAAATTACAACCATTTATCTGTAACAAAAACACAAAAATATTAATTTACTTTATTAGTAATACTGGCTGTTTTTGTACCTTTACCTAAAAAAAGTTGATGCGCGCGCATCGCTAATTTGTGGACAAGTAAAATTATTCCGCGCGCTTTTTCTTTTCGCTGTATTGTTTTTATTTGAAAATGTCGTCAAGTAGTGATGAATTTATTAATTTGACACCGCCACAAGTCTTAAACGCAGCGAAAAAGGCTACTCTAAGCCTCTTGCCTGAAAAATCGACCGATAGATACTTACAAGCGTATCAAAATTTCATCATATGGAAAACAAGCAAAGATGCAAATTCATTTTCAGAAAATGTGTTTTTAGCATATTTCATGGAACTTTCTCAAAAATATAAGTCAAGCTCATTGTGGTGCTACTATTCAATGCTAAAAAGCAACTGGCAACGTAACAATCACTTTTAAAAATTGTTCAAATTTCTATAACTGCTTTAACAAGTAATTAAAGATTTATTCGTTTAAGAAAGTCAAAGTTTTATTTATTTCCTCGTAAATATGTTATAAAACGTCGTATGACATACGTGCGCTTTGAAAATTACAGCCTCTGCTTCCTTATAGCCCTCGCCTACGGCTCGGGCTAGCAATATCGCCTCGGCTGTAATTTTCAACTTACCGCACTTATATCATAATGTACTATAAAAAAACTCGTGCGTTTCACATTACTATAACGCACAAGTGCGTAATGAGATACATTACGATATTGAAATTGGTGTAATTACAGCCACTTTACGAGCAAATATGTTATAAAGTATATTTGTATTATGATAGTAAATATAAACTAGGTATAGTAGGTAGTGAATTATCGAAGAAAATCGATATAAGTAGTATAGATTAGGCCGCAAGTACATGACTTCATGACCATTCTAAGGCATTGGTCGTGGATTCCTTGGAGTCCAATTTGGACGATTAATTTATTGATATTCAAAAGTCAATATTTTTTTATTGCAATAAGAACATACCAAAACATTTTTGCAGCGTTATTTTTTAAACTGCCACCGGTTCGTAAGGTGCTATTGCTAAGTTGAGACTGCATTTGTAGGTCGAGACAACTAACTTCAGTTACTTTTCTTTACTAACTGGAGTTAGACTGACTTTAGGCTTGATTGATGTTATAAAAGTGGTCCTTCGAGCCGGGTCTATATCTACACTCCAAAAATTGAGTGGAGTGATGCAACGGTGTTTCTATATAGATTTATAATGAATGAATAATATATTTAATTCTAATATAATACCTAATAATAATATAGTATAATGAATACTAATATTAATAAATTGTAAATAGTTATTTTATAAGTTTTATAACTAATGCTTGCTGTGCCCAAACCGGGTTCAAGTTGAACGTTTAATAAGTGTGTAACATCTGTATGACAACGTGAGTGCAATAAATGATTCTATTCTATCATCATCATCAGCAGCCTACTCTAGTCCACTGCTGGACATAGGCCTCTCCCAGGGCGCGCCATTGAGCCCGATGTTCGACTCTTCTCATCCAGTCGCTGCCATCCACCTTGCGCAGATCGTCGCTCCATCTAGCAGGGACGCCCGCCCCACACTACGTTTGCCCAAACGCGGTCTCCACTCCAGAACTCGTCTACCCCAGCGGTTATCGGTACTGCGACAGATGTGACCGGCCCACTGCCACTTCAGCTTGCTAATCTTATGAGCTATGTCGGTAACTTTTGTTCTATGCCGGATCTCCTCATTTCGGATTCGATCCAGCAGAGATATTCCGAGCATAGTTCTTTCCATAGCACGCTGAGCGACTTTCAATTTGTGAACCAGTCGCACCGTCAGTGTCCACGTTTCGGCTCCGTAGGTCATTCTATTCTATGCCAAGAACAGATTATATAATACTTATTACGTCCCTATGTTACATTGCATTGAGAATGTGGAATGACTGTGTGGAGTCAGCCTGGGGTGGTCCCACCTTTTCACCTATTTATGCCGCAAAGCAGCAATACTTGCTTTGCTGTTTGATATGAAGGGTAGATATATACTAGATGTAATTACCGGCACATAAGACACTCCATCAAGTCCTAAAAGTTAGCGATGATCACATACCATCAGGTGACCCATTTGCTCCTCTGCTCTCTCCAACCAAGATACGAGTACGACTCCTGGGTCCGGATGGTACCGTCATCTTTAAATATTTTTTCTCTTGAAATGTGTCAGAATTTCCTACTTTAGCTCGAGAAGACCCCATCTAAATATTATAGTTTCGGCGACTGATAATCTTCCAATTCTTCAAATTTCATATTGCGAAATTGAAGTCCATTTACTTTTCCTGGTAATCATTAGATCCTAAACGTTTCAGATGGCGGAAACGCATCATGAACCTGAATGTTTGAGCTCAAATTCGAACCATCTAGCTATTACCGTACCAGAGATCCCATCTGTGATCAAAGATACTCGATCGAGACAACGATCTTGGAAACCACTGATCCAATTTTTATCAGACCTATTAGCTAGGTCTAATAAAAATTGGATCAGTGGTACACACTCCACACAATTCTCTAATTAAAAAACCGGGTCCAAATCCGGTCATCCGATGTTAAGTTATGAATTATGATGCCACAGACAAACACACAAACAGACAGTCAAACTTATATATAACACGCCCTCCCTCGATCGGTGGGGGGTTAAAAAGGGTGTCATCTTTATTTTGTTAAAACATGAATTCGCTTTTCAAAGGCCGCCGTCCTCTGCAGTCGGGTGATCACCTACTCAGCCGATGACTCATGGTTACTTTTGGAAGGAAAGATGCAGCATCACACGACATATATTTCACATAAACGGTAGGTATTTTTTCGTTTTATTCGCTCGGTACCGAATTAAACGCAAGCTCGGCCCCGGCATGTGTCCAATTAGTTTAGAAATATGGGGAAGATACAAAATTACATTCTTGGTACATTCCACAATCACTGCAGGTGTCTACAATAAAATTTTCTATCATATTATAACCTATTTCCTTAGTTACCAAAAGAGACATGATAGTAACCACCAAAGATTTTGAAATTCGCTACTTCGATTTCTGTTAGTAACTAACATATTTAATTTATGCCATAATTATTTGCAGATGACCAAGTTTCAATATACCTGACATATTTTAAAAGGCTAGATTTCATTTACCTCCCCAATAATTAAAAAAGGAGTTCGGGTTTCAAATATCTGACCATCTCATCTCCATCGACACGAGTTAGAATCGTCTATTCCAAGAATCACCCTGTATGAACCACCTGATGGTTAAGTGGTCACCGTAGTCCATAGACTCCCCTCACTATTGTATTATTAGAGGGTTTTCGATGCGCTGCTATATGAAGTGATGTTGAATATTTCACCAAAAAAAATAAGACTTTCTTCAAAGATTGTATTGTATGGGGAGAGTAGAAATGTTTCTCCGGTACTTATTCTGTGTTACTTGTGTAAAGGAAGGATAAATGTTTCTCCGGTACTTATTCTGTGTTACTTGTGTAAAGGAAGGATAAATGTTTCTCCGGTACTTATTCTGTGTTACTTGTGTAAAGGAAGGATAAATGTTTCTACGGTACTTATTCTGTGTTACTTGTGTAAAGGAAGGATAAATGTTTCTCCGGTACTTATTCTGTGTTACTTGTGTAAAGGAAGGATAAATGTTTCTACGGTACTTATTCTGTGTTACTTGTGTAAAGGAAGGATAAATGTTTCTACGGTACTTATTCTGTGTTACTTGTGTAAAGGAAGGATAAATGTTTCTACGGTACTTATTCTGTGTTACTTGTGTAAAGGAAGGATAAATGTTTCTCCGGTACTTATTCTGTGTTACTTGTGTAAAGGAAGGATAAACAATAAAAATCACAGTTCCTGAAAAAAAAAGTTTTATTAATTATTCTTCAGGTAGGTATATTTTTTAATATTCTTTTCAGATGTTCTTTTTTCCCATCAATTTTACATTTTTACGACTAACTTTACAAACGGAGATCTCGCAGAGTGAGACTTTAAATAATGATCAATTTTATAATTTTTAATAAAACTTTTAACAAATAAAACAAATTATATCCTATACGGTAGAATTATGGTGGGTTTGTTTTATTTAGGTTTAGTACCACTTGCAGACCTATTGCCATGTGTGGAAAGTATTTTTTTGTATTCACGCTATGTCCTATGCGGGGTAGGCAGAGATAATGGAGTATCACGAATATCTATCTTGGCCTTTTCCTCTACAGTTTTTGTGAATTTCCAAAAGGCGTAATCGATACTGCCTGATCAGTTCTGAAAGCCATATACAGGGTATGCTGAAACGAAGGCGTTCGTTCAGTTTTGATAATTGGACTTTTGTTGTAACATTTTATCAGGAGTTTCAGTCAAAAACAGGAACAACTCTTCACTAATAAACAAATGGCATAAAAAATATTCCCGACTCTACATAAAATAATAAGCTGAGAAGTCGAAGATTTTATGCCTCTTTGGAATATTTACGGTATAAAGTTGTCTATTCATAAGCTGAAATCGTTATAAAACTCTGGCTAATGATTTCGCGTCAACCTGGCTGGTCGTATAATTCTAGTAGCTTTGTTAAAAGCCCCCTTTTGTCTGCAAGTGGCGGTTAGTAAAGAATAGTAAAGGAAGAAAATAAGCGCCTTGAGTTATATTAATATAATATTGGAGACCAGAAATATTTTTATAAACTAGTTACATATACTTACATTAAAAATGATAAAGAGAAGAAAAAAATATCACAATAATATTCGCAAACAAATTAAATCACGTAAATACCAAAAATATTTCTGGTCGTGTGCAACACTAAATAATTATAGCGTATGAGCTTTTTTTTCTAACCAACCTTATAACTAACTTTTTTTTTCTTCAATTATCCCTACTTTTGGCATAAAGTTGCTAAACTTACTAAGCCGTGAAACAAAGAAGTTTTTTATAATAATAACTTTTACAGGATACTACCTATAAGCTCTGAATTTTATATATTTTATTACGGACTACAAAAACCTAATGCTTACCCTAGTTTAAAAATAGATAAATATATTATTTCTTTCTCGGTGGTCGGACAATATTCACAATTTTAAAAAATATTCCCCACACTGTGGGTTATCCCCCATTGAATGCCATAACTAAATTAACCAAATTATAACTAAGCATATTTATGAAATATAATGATTTTATTTCAAAGCATAGCAAGTCTTGTGGGACTAACAAAGTCAGTATTATAATATTTATAATAATATAAGGGACTAACAAAGTCAGTATTATAATATTTATAATAATATAAATGTTACAAGTTTTCAGAATATCTAGTCTAGAAAAAAAGACCGAAAAAAAGAGATTCTGTCTCCTATGAAACCTAAGTTCTAACATTAATCAATCAATCTAACATTAACAGTCTTTTAATTATTATTTAAAAATTGTATATTTTTAGAACCAAAAGTACAAGGTAAAACCCCCATACCTTACAAATGGATCTGTTAAATCTGAATATCTCATATTCCACCATACATTGTGTACTTTGAATTTTCCAGATGTTACAATATAACTTATCTACTTATAAGTTATTCTATTAACAAAAACGAACATTTCTGTAAGTGACCAACACGGTAGTTACGCTTGATCTTTAAGGAAACAAAAACAACCGAGTTACTCCCAAAGTTGATGCTATACTTTAAAATAATATCCTTTTACCTTTACTCCCTTGTTAAAACATTAGATGTATTAAACCTAGCCTTTTTCACCTACCATTTTTATAGGCAACACATAATGATCCATACTAAGATTCTCGAGTTATGGAATCATAATAAACTAGAGAATTAAGGATTTAAACAGAATTCTTATCACAATTTGCTATTTAATTTCCGATATTTGGGTAAAAATGAATGCAGATAGAGTGGAGAGAGATATGCAAGCAAGTGTAGTGGCCAACATTCAGACTGTAAGACCCCATACATTCACAAGAATTTTATGCTAGTTACAAATATGGAAACTCAAAAACAAACCGTGGTAAATACAGTTTCAAAACTTAATTCCGTACCTATAAATCGGTGAGATTACACGAATTACCAATCTTCCGAAACAGAAAAATAACAATAAAAGTATCTTGTAACGATCAAAATAAAGTTTGAAAAAAAAAGTCTGAATCTGAAACTACATAACGATAGCTTTCAGCACATTACTGACTTTGCTGTTACAGATGGGACACCTTTTGGCTTTGCTCCACACTTTAACAGCGCATTTATAACAGCAGCAAATATGTGCCACCGCTCCGTGCACGAACGCCCCGGACTTCGGCTCAGAGAAACATATTATACACATGTTCTCGTCATCTAATTTCTCCTTCAACGAACTAACTACCCGTTTCTTTGTTAATTTCACAGAATCATCGACTGTGACCGCGGGATCGCTGACAGATTTCGTTAAGGGTGCGACGTCGGTAATGTTAGAATCGGAATCGCTTCCAGAATCGGTTTTCAATCGCTTGCCGTTGCCATCGGCAGATTCCCCGCGGCGCTTAAGATTCGAGCTTAGTACTTGACTTCTTAAACTGTAACTATTAGCGGAAAATGTAGACGAATGATCGCCGTTTCGGTTTAACTTTTGTACAACCGTAGTTGTAATAGACTGACTATTCTGATATATAACGTCTGTAGAAGAACCGGGATAATTTTTATAGTCCTGGGGATCAATTACCTTACTTGTAGACGATTTAGGAATATTATAACTAAATTCATGTTCATTCTCAATATTAGTTTTCGACGAACGAATCTCAGTTACTGTAGAACTTTGAGAAAACTCCTGGCTACCGACGTCGTCCTGAGAAGAGCTAAGAATGTTGTCACTTTGACAGAACTGGCTTACAACCTCGCTTGATGCTTGGCTGTCAGTTTGACAGTCCTGGCTTTCTGGCATGGAGACAGGACTGTCCTGACAGTACTCCTGGCTCCCAACCCCTGAGTCCTGAGACAACTGGGAGAGAGTCCGCGGGATAGACTCCGTTCGCGAAGGCATACGTTTCCGCTTTCGTTTCGGCCTCGGTGGGAAGAAGTTTTTACGTACCTAGAATGCATTAGTACACAGTTTAATAAACATGTAGATATTTCTACATTTACAGGTTGGCTGGTTGAACGAAATAAGTATAAAATGAGGTAAACAAGTTTTTGATACCCGTTCTAAATATACCGTCAGTTAAAAGTAGAAACGTCCTAAGAATTCTACCTCGATTTAAAATGTTGTCCCTTTCTACGTCGTATCGCTAATTATTATCCACGACGGAACGGAGAAGGTATATGCGTTTGACCTAAGAGGATGTTTGTTTGTTTGTGTGTGCATGTGTCTATTCCCATCTAGCTCCGAAACGGCTGAACCAATTTCGATGTGGATTTTTGCTATAGCTTTGGAATTTAACAGAGCAGGTTCTTAGCTGGATTTTATTGTGCAAATCCACCATGGGGCTCCGCTGTAGATATGGCAATGCTTAGTATTTGTTCCTATTGGGCTGAAAATTGGCATTCAGGGGTTTTCATAGCTTTTACTATTATTACTAACTGTACTGTGTACCTATCACATATCTTCGCACTACAGTGTCTTAGCCAGAATTTTAAAGAAGCTTCTTGCAATTGGCCAACAGTCGCTTGCCCCGCTAATACGCACACCGTCAGATTTCCACTACCAGCCCCAAATAATTTTTAGAAAAAAAAAATTGTTACGGGTATCAGCTACTCATTCGTCGCCTTTAATATTTATCTCGTTCAACCATTCACCCCACAGATAACAAATATGTAAGATACGGAACGCACCATTTACTTTGAAGGGTGAAAATACCCATAAAAATGAACAAACTAGGCGAAATAATGTCGAATTACTTAACTTCCTCAATATTAGAGTTGTGGGATTACGGAACACGCTACTGTGTGCCAAAAGTGAATGAACTATAATACACCAGCTTAGATATGGCGCATCTGCTATTAGCTGCCTGCTCATTAATAATCCTTTTTCCCAATGGTTGTTCATCTTCATTAGTAAATTATCTCCTTAAAAGAAATGGTGCGTTAATTATGAAAGTACCTGTTGTTATTGTATATATGTATATATATACATATATACAATAACATATATATATATATATATATATATATATATATATATATATATATATATATATATATATATATATATATATATATATATATATATATATATATATATATATATATATATATATATATATATATATATATAATAAATCTGGATAAATGTAGGTATTCGGTTAATGAATTTTTTAAATAATTTATAAGAATAATAGATATTATTTTGTAGGTATTACGATCTAAATGACATGTATATTTTATATTTGCACGCTCAAAATTAAGTAGAATGTATCGGCTCTTTGTTTAGAGAATATCACCTTGTACATACATCTACATTCTGGCCAAATTAATTAATCGGAATCTTAAAAAGTTACCGATCAACCAACTAGCTTTTTGTGTATGAGGTAAGTTCTAATACAAAAAGCTCCAAGTTCAATTCCAGATCAATGGTGTACCAATGAGATTTTCAGTTTGAGCATACATAGTACATATTTAATACGCAGTAAAATAATCACAGATTTTCAAAGTACATAATGCAAAGAGATTATGTGAAAAAAAATTCCACGTAAACACGATAAATATATAAGGACAATCGATAATAAATAGGTACACAGGTTACCGACCAAAATCATTATTACCACGCCCAAGTACTATAGCCTCAATAAGTCTCTAACCACTTCTGGACTTTATTACCTAAGTAAAGTGCTAACATACTTTTTAGACAATGATTTAAGGTTTAAAAGAACTTATAACTTAGTTTGCAGACTTCAATACATAAATAGAATAAGTTGTATCGTTAACATTTGTGCTTCTCCGTACAAATAATCAGCTGATTGATGAGAATGATTATGAGCCATCAGTACATACAGTGGCGGACACAATAACGGATACATAGTTAAAACCTTGTCAAATTCACGTCATGCGTCCACTGCATGCACAAAGTTGATAGCTTTGCAACAAATGACTACATGGAGTTTTATTTGACAAAGTCCAAAAGTGTACTCCCAAAAGCTATAGCACCATAAGAAACGGTGGTAGAGTAAAAAAATGACATTGTAAAAATGTACTATAATGTACTTATCTTATGATACCAGATCTTTTGTACCTACCCCAGTTTACACACTGGTCGTCTCAGTGTGCAGGTTTCATCACGATGTTTTCCTTCACCGTTAGAGAAGTAAATGTACGTAAGTCTTCGAAAAATACAAAAAACTCATTGGTACATGGCACTGCACGGTTTCGAACCCGGACCACGGGACGGGAGCCCGGTGTCCTAGCCACTGTGCCACCGACCCTAGTACCGAAGTATAATGTACTTACTTAGCAATAAGCTGAGTTGAACCCCCCCCCCCCCCCCCCCCCCCCCCCCCCCCTTTCACAACAACAGCAGACCATCAGACATGATTTCAATATGTTCACCTTTGACTGCATAATTATTTTATCATAATTATAACTGTTTCGGTCATTGCTGTGTGTGAAGTAAACGTATTACTTACTTACAATAAAAATATTTTGATTTTGTACCAATTATTTCTTACCCCACTGTGCATAAAGGTAGTCAAAGTACGTAAAAGGTTTATAAGCCTGTGTATAGCCCAAAGTTGCCACACCCTGTCCTTAGAAACAGGTCGAACTGATATTTTGTGTAGTTATCTGATAAGCAAGCGATAACATAACTAGTGTATTATCTTCAAAAACAGAATTGATAAAACGGTTGGCGATGGCGCCAAAAAATGTGTCAGAGACGGCGCGAACATTTTTCAGCGTCGAGGTCATTAATAAAAAAATGATTAAAAAAATATTTTTTTGGGTTCAATCAACTTAAATGGACATCCTGAAGAAGGATCTAAAATCAGTTTGTCGATATTTGAACTAACATCAGAGATATTTAATGGTTTAAGTTAGTACTGGAGAGATGCTCTGTCCCTTTTTATCAGATCTGGTTTTTATCAGTTCCTCGTGGTAAAAACCACCATGGTTCTAAACGTATGAGTTCAAATTCTAACCATCTAACTATAACCATTCCAGATATTTCACCTGACATCAAAGAACTGAACCAATTTGGAACAATATCCAAATCGTAATTGGCTAACCGAACCGGACACGTATAGTCCAGCACTAAAGCTAGGAAAGCGCCTGTTTGAAGGGGGGGGGGGGGGAGACCCCCTGGGAACGTTGCCCAGGGAACTGCTGACGGAGGAAGCCGCAACTCACCCGAATTGACCATGCCCACGGCAGTGACACGCCTACGGCACCCTAACGCCCCACCCGTAGTTACGGGTGGCGATAGACACCCCTGTAGAGGGAATCACGCCCTGGATCAGGCTCCTCACGCCCCCTAGGGGACGTGAGAAGATTTCGAAGAAAGAAGGGATCAATATCTCACCCTGAAGCACTTCTCGCAGTAGCGATAGAGCGGGTTGTTGTTGGCGCTGCGGCACTGCGCGCACTGCCAGTAGTCGTCCACGTCGATCTCGCTGTCGCACCCGTCCGAATCGGTCTGCTCGGCGTCGGCGAACGACAGGTCGCCGTCGTCGCGTACCGTCACCGCCACCACCTTCGTCGATATTATCTCGTTCTGGAATGGTCGAGATACTCTTCGTCAGCTTGGAGATGGTATGAGTCTGTGCAGAGTCAGCCTGGGGTGGTAGGCTGCATTTCTACCAAAGCTGTGCGAGGAATGGAAGCGGTAAGCGAGGAAAAATCCGCCAATAGGGTCGCTCCATTTTAATCGTCACGTGATACGACGTGATAATGGCGCGATCCTATTGGTGTATATTTTTCTCGCTCACCGCCTCGCTTCCCTCGCACAGCTTGGTGGAAGCACCCTTAACGCCCTTTTACCTATTTCTGCCGCAAAACACGCTGCTGTGTTGCGGTTTAAAGGGTAAGAAAGCTAGCGTAATTACCGGCGCATGAGGCACTCCATCAAGTCCTCAAAGTTAGTAGCGCATCGAAACCATTTATTATAGTGAGGTGAGATGTCTATGGGCGACGGTGAACGCTTACCGTGTGACCTCGTCTGATCTCCTTATACAATAAAAAGATCAAAATAAAATAAAGACATTCATTCATTCAAGGCGGTTCTACACTGGCTGAGGCGTGGACTGTGGTCGTTATGGGAAGTAGTCGTTATGGGAAGTGGTCGTTATGGAAAGTGGTCATTATGGGACGAAACCGACCCGGCTGTTCACGATACTCACATCGCTCTGCCCGGAGGAGTCCCCGCAGACGACGGGCGGTCTGTCGTCGTCTGTCTCGCTGGCCGGCTCGTACTCCACTTCCTCATCGCTCGACCCGGCCTTGCTCGTACAGTCCTCGGCCTCGCTCGCGAGCGCTTCGCTGTCGCTCGTATCGCGCACAACATCTATAAATACACGCAACGTCAACATCACCCGTTTATGGCCTACCCCTGCGCACGGCCCCATAGTGATGCGCTGCGGACTGCGAAGTCTAAAGATGAAAATGATATTTTGCTGTGATTTTTTTTTCTGCTTTCTTATTCAGTGTTTCTTTTTTGTTATTTGTGCTTTTTGTCACTGTTTCTTTTAAAGGTCTTTAGTTGTCCAGATTATCATTTTCAAACTTTTTTGATATTGCCTTTTTTTTGCCTTCTGTTCATCAGTTCATTTATCATCAATCACTCTTTTCATTCTTTTTTGTGCACTTTTTTTCTATGAATTGTTTTTAATCGTACAATCTTAGCATTTAATCATAACACAATGTTTAATTACTAACATGCATTAATAAAAATAAATAAATTACAAGGAAATCTTAAATACTTCACAAATACCACTACTCTACTGTAAACCTTACCAAAATACAGTAGTTTTTAATAAACAAAATCACATTAAAATTAAACTATTTTACTCAAATTATTGACACCGATTCCGGGGTGGCCGCCAAACTACAACTAATTTACAACTAAATTACACTCACGCTCACTCATATGCTAGATTGTGTCACCCCAGAATTGGTGCTAAATTAAAACCACAATTAAAAACAGATTAGATTAAAACTAAAAACTGCTTCACTTCAAATGGACACAAAATTCATGTGAAACATTTACTTCAATGCTATGTGTAAAGCGATTGGCAAATGAATTGATGTCAATTGTGAATGAATTAAAAAATATGGAGTTAGTCCACAACATCCAAAGTTATAAGCAGTGATCGGAGTAGGTAGAGCTCTTTCGGGTCAATGTCCTCAAAGGTTATATTAATATGGATATCATTTCGGGATCCCGTTTTAAGTTATCGAGCAAATGTTGTAAATTACTTTTATAAACCTCGCCCTTACACGGCGGATTACGATTTTTTTAAAATTGTGAATTTACGAAGAAGTTAAAACACTACCATAGGTACACTAGCGCCAAGAATCTTAAAAAAATATTTCGCCACCAATCTTAAATGTGTATATAACGTTAAAAATTTAAATAATATATTTATTCAATCCCGGAGATCCCGGGATTATTGGGCATACTTATCCATATCATGACCACAGCTTGCAAGTACCAAAAACAGCCCTACCTACTTTGATCAGTGGTTATAAGCTTGCAAACAAACGTTTAGTTTATTTCAAGCTATAAAGACCTCCAATCGTATATGTATTCTTTTTATCTACTCTACATATATATGTGAGCAATAAAAGAATATTTGTATTGTATTAACAACGACAGATGGCATTGAAGTTCAAAACTGTGATTTTTCCAAGTTAACGATATTGATTGATCAATAAATATGGAAAATCAATAAAAAAAAGAACACTTAAGTGATTGACTGAAAAAATCCAGCACAAAAATATAAGAATCTCCTTTTAGAAAGACCCGGAAGGACCACAGTACGTCAATAAATAAATCAAGCAAGGCAGAATGGTGCTGTCCCACATCTTCGGGTCGGTTTCCTGTCACCAGGCCCGAGGCTCGGCTGCGCAGACCATCATTTCAAGGTGCATTATATACCCTGACAATGTTATGTAATATGTTAATATTAGCGTACTAATGGTAGGTGGGGGTTACTAGCCCGCTCGTTTAAGGAAAAGACAGACATTATTTGTAAAAGCGATATAGGGCGTAAAATGAACAAGGCGAGGAAAATATACAGGTAAAGCCTACTAAATTATATACCATAATCGACTCCCCTGGCTACGCGTTTTAAAGTCCCCACTGTTGGGGCACAGGGCTCGCTATATACGATGGTATGTGGATGGATCCATCGTGCCTGACTAGAGCTAATGGTGGATTTTATCTTTGATGATTTCCTTCATCGATGCCTTAATTAACGTTATAGCTCTAAGATAAGCTAAGTCTTCGAAAAAACCTAAAATCTAATTGGTATTGGTACATAATGTGCTTACAAAACCGGCATTTCCGTTTAGGAGTCCAAAAAAAATAAGAGTCATTTTTCGAACACGATCTACGACCCAAGTATTCTATACAGAATGTTAACAAAATCATTCGTGCGACTTTTACGAGGAGTTCTACTCATGAAGCTTTTTCGGCGCTAAATGACCACTCCTGGCAATGACAACATCTAGATATGACAAGTTCTGGAAATGCAATTACCACTTCTGAAGATGACCACTTTAGACTTACACAAGGAACTGGTCTAAAACCAACAAGTTCACATGTCAATCAGACAAGTCCAAACAAGACCGCTCATTGAACCAACACAAAGGTTTCCAGGAAGCGTGACGACATGGGAACGAGTGCTTGCGTGCATTTAGGGAATTCCCCTATGCATAAAATGGGTAGCATCCGAATAAATAAATAATAATACAAGTGCTTCATATTATGATATGATATGAACATGGAGAGCGTTCCATAACCAGTTGGAATAATTCACGTTAACAAATTTTAATACGTGTTTGACAAAGCCCCTCTACAGCAGCTATTCACTATTTCTACAATTATAATTATTTTACAATACTCATACCATTTATTGCTTTTCATGTGTTACAATTGGTCTTAAAAATGTATATTATCTGGTCATACATAAAACCCTGAGTAGGGCACCGCAATATTAAATAAGAGATTATAATATTTTATAATAGTAATAAATGCTAACGAGATAAATTGAATTAAATGTCATTATAAGTTATACATAATTGATTTTATCGTTAAGTATTGGTTTTATCATCAAAAAAACTCCTGCAGTGAATAGAAACATTTGTTAAGAAGATACATCAAGATACAAGATACAATGCCCCTTTACAGCAGCTATTCACTATTTCTACAATTTTAATTATTTGACAATGCCCCTTTACAGCAGCTATTCACTATTTCTACAATTTTAATTATTTGACAATGCCCCTTTACAGCAGCTATTAGTGTTTAAGTATTATTATTTTTAATAATTATTAGGTAGGTACTTATGGGATGAGTTTTCTACTGACTGTGGCGCCTCTGGTGCATTGTGCTGACGAGACAGATATTCGTGTGTATATCTACACTATACACAATAAGTAATAAATCTGTATTAATTTTAAGTACTGTATACTGACATGTCTAAGTGTGCTGTAAGTACCAAAAGAAGAAAAAATTAAATGAACTGTGTATGTTCCATTATCGCGTCAACAGCTGAAAATTTATCAAACGAGCAATGGAACGTGAAAATTTCGACTGGTTTTGAAACGCACTCATGAACGCTGTAGGACCAAGTTCTTATAAGTACAGTCGACCAAGGGTCAATTTACACGTCAAATTTTGAGAATCTGAAATGTATCATGTTGCTCAGGCATAAGGTTGACATTTAATCGAAGGTAGGTATACTATAGCTTTTGGTCAACTGTACATATATCATCTACTCTACTGGGTACAATACATACCGAAGTATTGTTGATAAGGATAACATATAAGTTTATTATTAGTTACAGTTAAGTACACAGATATACATACATACAACAAGGTCACTATAAATTGGTAGGTACAATTGCAATACTGATAAATATATTTTTCACTACCACCCAATACTAGTAGGTTTTTTTTGGTAAAGTAGGTAAAAATGTTATCGGATAACAGAAAAGGATATTCAAGGCACAAGAGAAACATACATAAGACATCTATCTATCTCAGCCACGTGTGGTCCTTCGGACATAGGCCTCCTCCAACTTTTTCCACTTCCGACGGTCGCAGGCGGACATAAGACATAAGTACATACAAACTTAAATATAGTGATATATAAAAAAATTACGATAATAAATTGAGGTTTATGTAGATGATAATTTAGTTGAGTGCAAAGTATATACGATAAAATATAATGATAAAAGTAATTTAATACTTTAATTATGTACCTACTTTATATTATATATAGGGATAAGTGATATAGTACATTATGTACGTACATAATACCAAGAATGAGGAAATTAATTGGTCTTTGTTCAGTCAGGTCGATGCAATGTTTGATTGAAACAGAAATGTTTATATTATGGGTATTTTCACGTCCCTGACACTATGTTTATAGTTTTTAAGACTATTCTGGAAAAATTCTGCATTTGAAAGAGTTCTATACCGCTGCCAAATATAGCAAAAAAAGCGCTTTCTTGATAGTCGCGTTAATTAAGATCATGATCTAACATTCCAGCAAGTACTGCTTTATGAAAGCGCCGCGAACAAGTCTCGACATGCCTTGCAACGAATCGTAACGTCCGTCTGTTCATTGACTCACTAAGGCCATAGCAGTAAATGGAATGACACGCTAAATGTATATAAATACTTCCAAGTTGGTTTGTTTTTTGAAGTGAGGAGAGCATGAATAATATTTACTTAGCTATACTTGCTTAGCTGCAAAGATATGGCTGTTATTTCAGCATATGTGCCCTAAAATAATAATTCAATCCATTATCATATCATATCTACGTCTACGATAAAGAAAGCCTCAAATATATATATATATATTAAAAAAAATCCATTTATGATCACAAGTTATTTGGTTCTAAAACTGAGACTATAGTAGTATATCAGCGTATAATGTTAAGTGAATCATTCAAATAGGTAAACTGACCAAGTTAATGTTGTGAATAACATGATAATGATGTAGAAATATACTTAATCAAGTCCATATAGAGGGGACGTATAAGTTGCACTCAAGCTACGACAGAGTAGTTTTGAGAAGTAAATAAATTTTGCTCAAGGTCAACATAGACCGGGCAATAAAAACATGGTAGGATTTTGCAAAAAAAATCATTATAAATGGAGGAAAAAACTTGCTTTATAAATTGTAATATAAGCGCAAGCGATCAACACAGATTTTGTTACAGCCTGTATAAATAAGCTGCTTTGCGGTAGAAATATGCAAAAGGGCGGTACCTCCCCAGAACTCCGCACAGAGTCATACTACCTTCAAAAAGCCTATCTTTTGCCTAAGTAAATAACCCAAAAAAAGTAACTAACTAGGTAACTAAAGGTTAGTACTTCAAACCAAATGTTTTCACAAGTGAAAACTAGATAGAACAGAATTCGGGATTTAACTGTAACAAACAATAAAATAAATATGAACGCGCATTCATATCTAATCATAATTACGTTACACGTTAGTCAGAAGTGAGTCCACATGTCAGGCTCAGTTTACAATACCTGACTGCTAATAATATGTTCTAGGTTTGAGTATTCAGGGTGGAACGGCTAGTGTTACAGGCGATTTTTTCGCTACCGATAGATATTTAAAAAAAAAACAACTGATATTGCTACTAGAACACCTCAATCAATGCAAATGCTTAATAAAATTCATTTTTAATTTCTCAACAGGAAAGAGTGCTAAAACAACATTTTATGTTTCTATAAGAGGTAATTGTACTGTGTTTTTAAAAATCTCCCAAGTTAAAAATACATAAAAATAAAATTACTAAGTAGGTAATACGTACTAATACAATGGCAAATACAAAGGTATTTAAAAAAAAACCTATTAATAATAAGATAACAAGACAACTAAGCACTGAAACAGTTTGAAAAAAATCCTAATTCCTACCTAAACCTTTTCACAAAAAACTCAGAGAACGCAAAGAAAATAAGAAGTTTTTAAGAGCACCCTTTTTAAATTATTTAGATTTAAAATAATTTTCGTGGATAAGTTTCCATAGAACAGAAGATAAAATTTTGTCCAAGGACTTGTTTTATGCCTTAAATAAATCAGTGTATTGCACTAGTTTAATTTTCGGTATTAAGACCTTCAACACCAACAACAAAAAATCTACCACAATACCTACTAGAATGCCTCACAAACAAACATAACACCATGCAAATACAAAATATGCCTGTAAACCAATCAACAATCATCTAAAAATCTCAAACTACACTCAAATCTACCAAGTACATTACATTAACATCAATAGAATACAAATATACACAATATAAACAAATACTGAACGTATACCATACCTGTCTCTCGCCCTTGGATACTGTATACTGATTCTGTAGAACAACGTCTGCTCCATGGGTAGTCTGAAACTGGAAAAAATATGTTTTATTCTAAACTCTTCTGACTAATATTCTGTTCACAAAAAGAAAAATTGTTTCTTTAATTAATATACAAACAATTTACATTTAAAAATAGTAAATGAACTCTAATGTTCTATTTTATTGTATGTATTCAATTCAATAGGTTGGCCACTAACCATACGATAAGCAAGCAATATAAAAATAATTTATTAGGTATATTTAACAATTTATCACGATTAAAAATATTTCTACTATATATGAATGCAAGTCATAAACCACAAATAACATATTTACTGAACAATAGTCACAATGAAAGGATAAACTGATAAACTGCACGGACTTTAAAAGTTTCTGGTCTAGATATCTGCACCGAATATAAAAATAAACCATAAAGCCCATATTTCAAAATAGAGCTTGTCCTACAGCTCCGCTGGTTAGAATTTGTAGTAATAATTGCATTCAAAGGAACATATGTTTTAGCACTCATCATTAGATTCCCTCTCATTATCAAACAACATATATCAGTGCCTACCTACACGTAGTAACTATATAATACCTACTATCTATGGGGACAAAGTAGGTATCATTGATTAAAAGACAGGCAAGCTGATTTTATAGACATCTGTTCGAGTTGAAACGTCCCCCTCACCTCATAAACCCTCATTTCATACGTTTGGCGCTTTTTGGATCTGAAAATACCACTCGAAATATTTCTAGACCTCCTGTAAGTCATTTCTGGATACTTGCCAACCAACCAAACCAACGTACCAACAATAATGGATAATGGATTCCGACGCGGCTTGAAGTCGTCTCGATACTGGCTGGCTTTTAAATACTCACCGTCGGTACTAGTGTGTAGATAGCCTTCAACAAGCAACTATGTACTATCCGTGGACTATATTATTATATTAATCGTACATACCTGAGGATAACAACTCCACAATCAAGTAAATCGAAAAGTCAGGCCATTGACGAAGTCACTTGTATAAGTATTCGAAAAAGAAATTACAATTTACCTGGTAGTGGCGACGCTGTTGCGTTCATCGTTTTCAATGAGTAGGTTGGTTGGTTTGGTTAGCTTTTAATTCCAAGAATGAACAACTAGTTTCGACATGTCTGAAAGATGACATATTCTGCGGAATAAATTGACAACTAATCGTAGCGTCTATAGATTTTGACAGTTTTGTTCACCGACAGCGCCACCCTTAATCTGAATAGTCCAGTGTGGCCACAATTACAAGATTCCTGCTTTTTCTGCAGGATTTAACCACCCACCTCTAGCTACCCATTTCTTGTGCCATTGTGTCATGCAAAATTTAATAGCGTGATGTCGAAACTACTAAGCGTGATGTCGCCTTTGAGGTCCGTGGGTAACCGATTGAAAAGTAGCAGCTACTGTACCCCGCCCAATGCCTCACCACGTTGAGTCCGGGGACGAGGGTACTAGGTACAGCTTTCCTGCGAGTGCTTTCTCGTGCAGATTTCTCGTCCCCTGTCTCCTGTACCAGCCTTTTCCTTTTGAAGTCTACCAATAAGACGAAGATGTATAAACAGGATAAAGTTAAAATGCCTAATCTAATAAAGTGATCTCTGCAGGATTCCCACTGTGGTATTCTCACTATTGTCCGTATGGCCCTCTTCTGTATTATGAACTCTTTTTGTAGATTATATTTAAAACTATTTCCCCACAATGCGATGCTGTATCGTAATTTGGACTCGACTAAAGCGTAATACACAATTAAAAGTTGCCGTTCTGTTATCTCATCCCGTAGCGTCCTCAGAGCTTATAACTAAATTTAAGTTATTAAAATATATATATTTTTTTTAATTTTTTATAATAGCCTATAGGCTGTCCCACTGCTGGGCAAAGGCCTCCCCTCCTCCTTTCCATTTTTCCCTATCCTCGGCGTCCTTATACCATCCTTTTTGGAAGTGGTCGATATCGTCCTTCCACCTACGCCTGGGCCTGCCTCGGCGCCGCTGTCCGTCTTGTGGAACCCAGTGCATGGCGATCTTTGCCCACCTTTCCGGATGCATGCGGCACACGTGGCCTGCCCAGCCCCATTTCAATAGAGATGCTTTAGTTATTGCATCAGCGATGCGTGTTTTGGAGCGCAGGGTCGTGTTCCTGACGCGATCCGAAAATTAAATATTTATTTATAAATTTTTTCTTGTTATAAAATTATTTATAATAATATAATGCCTGAAGGGTTTAGTTTACTTTGTGGGTAAGGTCAGTTAAACACAAGCACAAAACTGCGTTGGTGTCATCCGCAAATAGCACTAGTTTTATCCCAGGAACAGCATTAGACATATATTCGACCTTGTCATTCACCAGGATTACGAAAAAAATTGGTCCTAGTATCGATCCTTGCGGATCATTTGTATTAGTTTTGATCGTATTTTTTGTTCCCGACCATCCAAGCAACTGTAGCAACTTCAACAAATTGCATTCTATTATGTACCTAGATATGACCTAAACATTTCTAGCTCCTTATTTCTTACACCGTAATGCTCTGGTTTACTTAAAATAACTCCATGATCAACAGTGTCAAAGGCGGAACTTAAATCTAGAAATAGCCCCGCTACTTTCTTCTTGTCGTTGAGTCCACCCACGACATCCGCCATCAAAGCTTATATCGCATCTCCAGTTCCTACTCCATGTTGATAGGTACCCGAATTGCCTAGAATTTAAAACTTATATGATATGTTTTTAATATTTTTTTTAAAATTTTGGAAATAATGGGTAACAAGGCAATAGGTCTGTAATTTTTTGGATCAGTCTTTGCATTCTTTTTAAACACTGGAAGTATGCGTGCAATTTTTAATTGGTCTAGAAACACATTCTCTTTAAAACACTGATTAAAGAAGTGTGCGAGTGGTTCGATGTTGTTCTCCAGCTCCAGGCATAAAGAAAAATTATTTGCTGTGGGTTGCTGCTCCTAGGTAGGACCTATTACTAATATTTTAAGCATAGGTACGTTCCAAAATCAATTTTGCTTCATCCGGCAATTATTAATACCTCGCTTGGTCACACACTGTTCAATATGACCTTTTGACAGATCGACATATATCTTATCTCCTTCCTCTTATCATTCTATCACATAAAAAGGCTGTCGATTTCTCAAATGGTCATGGAATTGAAAGCAAATTAAATATGTGTGATGTGAACGGCCCGGGGTAAAGTGAGCGTTCTCGACGCTGCGCTTATTGTATAATGAATGTCTATATAAAGAATAATGATGATGGTTTGGGAACCGGTTAGGGTAATGTAATGATTACCAAAGGCAATTATTATCGCTTTGTTATCGCTTATGGAACGCTTCCTTACTACTAGCAACATTTGTAAATCAGGGAGGCCAATAGAAGAATCGCAACGAACTGTATAATCCAATAAAATTGAAAAGCAATGCAAATACACCGGTAGTCCATCAAGTGAAAGGTCACATATTTTTGCCGGGGAAACATTTTGAGATTGTGTAACTAAAATCAATTGGGACTTTTAGTCTTAATATTCACTAGTAATGAATGATGCTACTCAATTCGGTCACATAATAATTTTGTATTGCATTGTTGGTCAAATTGGTGAAATTTGACATTTCCTTTTCCGTGTGGCATGGTGACGGCGTAAGGTGAGTTTAGCAATTTTGTGAAATAATTTGCATTTTACTGCGTATTAATTGATGAAATTGTGATAACATTTACTCTGTATTGTTGTGGGACGGCCGTAAACATTATTCCGTGATTTATTTGCGTTAGAACTTGTGAAAATTACCTATATATATATACACACACGTGGACGACAGATTTGTCTCGGTGAGGGTTTTACAAGACAATTTCAATCGTTGAAGGAATTATTACAAGCAATATTTCGCAAGACTGCAAGAAATAATTTAATTTCGTGTTCCTAACTCACGTGTGCCCATACTTGTCACAGAAGAGGTTATAAAAACAAATTGTCGAAATCCACCAAAGCATCTGATAATTTTGTTGTAGTTGCCGTATAAGCAACCACAATGCCGCAGAACGAATACATTGAGCGCCACCAAAAGCTTTACGGTAGGAGGCTCGACTATGAGGAGCGGAAACGAAAGAAGGAGGCCCGTGAGCCTCACAAGCGTGCCGAGAAGGCGCGCAAACTGCGTGGGATCAAAGCTAAGATCTTCAACAAGGAGCGTCGCAATGAGAAGATACAGATGAAGAAGAAAATCAAAGCCCATGAGGAGAGAAATGTTAAACAAAACACAGAAAAAGTGGCAGAGGGGGCACTGCCGGTGTACCTTCTCGACAGAGATGTACAGTCCCGCGCTAAAGTTCTGTCCAATATGATCAAGCAGAAACGTAAAGAAAAAGCTGGCAAATGGGATGTGCCAATACCAAAAGTCAGGGCACAAGCTGACGCTGAAGTATTCAAAGTACTGAAGTCAGGAAAAACAAAGAGGAAAGCTTGGAAGCGTATGGTAACTAAAGTCACATTTGTTGGAGAGAACTTCACACGTAAACCACCCAAGTTTGAAAGGTTCATTCGGCCTATGGCGCTGCGTTTTAAGAAGGCACATGTGACACATCCAGAGTTGAAGGCTACATTCTGCTTGCCCATAATAGGGGTGAAAAAGAACCCCAGTTCACACATGTATACAAGCTTGGGGGTGATAACTAAGGGTACAGTGATAGAAGTCAATATTTCTGAACTTGGTTTGGTGACACAGGCCGGTAAAGTGGTCTGGGGGAAGTATGCTCAAGTTACCAACAACCCGGAGAATGATGGATGCATAAACTCTGTACTTTTGGTTTAATTGAATAATAACATTGTACTTGGAAAGAAGTTTCAATCAATAAAGACTACTTGCTCGTAATGTTTTACAATTATTGTATCATTTCACTCACACTTTGTTATTTCCGTCTGTATAGTTTCCATAGTTTCAAACCACTTGGTCCTTACACACTACACAGAATAATATTTTGAATCCAACTTTTTTAAATTGCACTAGTCTTGGCGCACTTTCAGTGGCAATATGAAATCACTTCAGATTGTTTAGACATGTAGTGTAATGAAACAATAGGTGCATCATATTTATGTTCTCATATGATTGACCACCATTGTGAAATAACTGCGGGTACACCGGCATCAGTTCCACTGATTCACTTCACCTGTCTGATCTTGTCAGAAAACAGTTATTGACCTGATAAAGCTGTACATACATACTGCTTGACCAACCTCTTGGTGACTGTTTTCTACATAGAAAAAGTGAGTGTGCTCACCAGATACTATGGCATTTGATAGTTATTAGCTGATCTTTGGATGTGTATCACTATAATATTATCAGTCCTATAAATGGTTATCTAAGGTCAGGTGTGAAATAATTAGATATTCTTTCTCCAAAAATATGTGAAATAATCTTCCACACCTGAAATCTCAGGTATTACTGTTACTTATGTAAAGGGGATGGTGGCTAATTACCAATGAGATTTGAGTCTAGACTGACTCAGTTCTGCCCAACTATATTTTTAATATAGTTTTAATTCCTTATTACATTACGCCCGCTTGTTTAACGCTCAGTTTAACTCTAACCCAATGTCAATTTTGTATGAAAACCATAGACAATTCGCGAGTTAACCCAGGGTAAACTCCGCGAAAGTGGGCTTAAGTTAAGTTAATTAAGTGATGGCAGTTTTATCTTTAATCATCTTAATTGCATAATTAAAAATCACATGCTGATTTCACCTGTATGCAAGTACTACTATGTTATATTCTGTAGTTCGTATGGTGTTCAGCAGGTAAGACGCCAACATGCAGATCTTCGTGAAGACCCTGACGGGCAAGACCATCACCCTCGAGGTCGAGCCCTCCGATACCATCGAGAATGTCAAAGCCAAGATCCAGGATAAGGAGGGAATCCCCCCGGACCAGCAGAGGTGAGATTTTGTGCATATCCTCTTGAGTTTTTATGGTGTGGAGTATTCTCAAAGACAAGGTCTCAGTGATATGTTGATTATGTCTGATAAACATTACATCCCCCGATTGGTCTGAATAGTGAATTCTTGCGTTTTAAGACGTGTACTTTTCGTATTATTCGCAAGTCATTACAAAATGTATACTTGTCTTGCTGGTGGTAGGACCCTTTCAGGGTCCTCCTGGCTAACGACCATCCTTACTAAGTCCGTGTGCTCCATCTTCGACCTCACCATCACTTACCACCAGGTGAGATCGAGGTCAAACGCGAGTTTAGTCATAAATAAAAAGTTATAGTTCTTTAAAACTATTGTATAAATCAGGCTTCCCAACCTGGGAACATAACTTACATCTAGCTCAATGTAAAACTCTAAATCTAAGCACACAAACCATTTAAAATCTAGATTGTTGCTATTGCTCCCATTAACACTAACCACACAATCCCCAGACTGATCTTCGCTGGCAAGCAGCTGGAAGACGGCCGCACCCTCTCTGACTACAACATTCAGAAGGAGTCAACGCTCCACCTGGTGCTGCGCCTGCGCGGCGGCGCCAAGAAACGCAAGAAGAAGAATTACTCCACCCCCAAAAAGATTAAGCATAAGAAGAAGAAGGTCAAGCTAGCTGTCCTTAGATACTACAAGGTCAGTATACGCGTGAACTTTGTTACGGAATACTATATTACAACAGACCGTGAGGGCTTAGAAGGGGATTCGGATCGGGTAAACTACCAATGGTGCCACCTTGACAGGGTTTTTTAGTTCCTGGTCAGAGTTTAGTACTTTTTTTTTAAACAAAATGTTTAATATGGAAACCCTGAATAACGGCAAAGAGAAAACTTATCCTACCGTGTCATGCCGGTCCTAAAGAATAGTACCACCCCAACTCCTCCCGTGGATGTCGTACGAGACCACCAAGGGTCTTAGTGGATACTATTCTCCAAATGAAAAAAAAAATGCAAAATGAAAATACGTTTATACGTTACGTTTACGTTACGTTTTAACGTTTAACGTTTCCACCTAGTAAACGGTGGTAGGCTCGCCACCTATCACGTTTGTCCACCAAATCTTACGGCGAAAAGTAGGAACTACCTATGATGGTGGTTTCTCTGTCTACCCCCTCGGGGATTATGGACGTGATAGTTATGTATGTAGGAAACTATTAGAACACAAAGGGGCTTCAGTTCACATTAGACTGCTGTGGAAATTATACAATCAGAAACTTGAACTTTGGTTACTAATGTACCATCATTGCAATCTACAAGATGAGCATTAAAGTCAATTCACTCTTTTCAAAAAGGGAGATTATTTAAATCAAATCAAATCAAATAGTATATTTGTTGAAAGTAGGTGCGTACGTACAGAGTTCTGAAATTACAATATAATATCACTACTTTCTACCACATGGTGTAGCATACAAATACTCGATAGAACCTTATAAATGGAAAAAAGAAGAGAGTTTAATAATTAATAAACACAATGGTACCTAATCAATTTAATATAATATTCAAACTCAATTTTATGTCAATTTCATATTTACCTTATTTACTACATTACATAAACGAAAGACAACGTTAATTATATTACGGATTTGTCTTCTACGTATTCTTTTATGTCGTAGTGGCATTTCTGTTTAAGAATATTTGTTACTTTTTGTCTAAATTCTCCATAAGTCAATTTTTTTAATGTTTCCGGTAGCTTATTAAATAACTTTATTCCCTTTTCTGGAGCAGGGCACGCTTTGGAGAGGGCAGTGCAAGTTCATTTTTATTGAGAAGATTTCTAGTGTGTGTTGATTTTTTGTATGGAAAGCGATCATAATGTTTTTTTATAAAACTTAAACATTCTAAAATATATATCGATTTAAGCGAATGTCCTTTAAACAAACCTATTGATTTATCAACATTAGACGAATCACCATAGTCATCGATCGCCTAACAAGGGCGCGAGCGCGTTCAGTATTTTCAAGGGCGATACGATTTGAACGAATTGACTTTATCCTATACTATAGATATAACTGTTTCGAAACTTGTTGAAATGACATTGTCATCTCAAAGAAGACTTCATTAGGGTATGACGGATGTGCCTTCATGATTCATCTGCATGATTGTCCACATGGCAGGCAAGTCTGAACGTGTTTCATTCAAGGTCATTACCATATTTTATTGTTGATTGATTAGAGTGTATTGTTCTCGGAAGTAGGAATGGAATGCTTTTTGTGTCGTCGGATGACGATCGTTGTGACGTCATTAATTCATTATCATTTATTTACCAAGTAAATATTCCTATCGTAGATTCTCAGTAGTAGTAATCTCTGGTAAATAATGAATGATTGATTGACCAAGGGAGGCTGCTGAAGCGCATCGCGTTCTGAGACGAAATATCATTTTTGTAACTACACGTTAAAATAAGTTCGGAAACAAATATGAGCAGCTCAAGATGGTTAATCTCACTCACGATCATTATATTTTATGCAATGTATATGCTTTTTACCCCGACGTGTAGTTAACACTGACGGATAATGAAGAGTACAAAAAATTCTGACTTGATTAAGACAGTCTGTCATACAAATATGTAGCTTTTGTACCATTTTCTCAATAGGACATAAAACGCAAAGCGTTGCGTAGATGGAGCCACTAGCACACTCCATAAACAGAAAAGCGAAACGAAACGTCATTTTTGATGATATCACAAATGTCTTGTTATTTTGATTAATTTAATTATTTCTCAAAGCTATAGTAAAATTGTGACGATATCATGACATCATATGGCCATTTCAACATAGCAGATCTCGAAAATCTGTTAAAACAGCGTGGCGCGAGTCGGAATTTGGTGGAAAAGTACGTATCTACATGTTGATATTTGGCTTTATGTGCTAATTTAAAGTTTATTAAACAAAAATCTTGTAAAATTATGCAATAAATTTAGGTTATGTTATGTTTAGAATAAATCATCTTTATATCGTACACTTACGTCGTATTTTTAATGGTATTTTTTAATTGTGCTAGTGGCGCCTCTAGTAGTAAAACATTGCAGGATTATCTACTATTGTGTGCTGGTTTGCCACGCATTATTTTACCCTAAAGTTAGTTGTGCTCCTGTAGGTAAATAAAGATTAAAGTTCAGATTACTCTTGTCCATTAAAACGCATATTGACAGGTCGGTGCTAACCCTAAAAAAATTACTACCTATCTGTTCCTGCGACTTAAGATTATTTTTATAATACAAATTGCACAAGTTATTTTGGTACATAACGTGTCTGAGCAAGTCAGCCCACCAGGTTCCATAAATAAAGATTGTATCTCCACAAAGCAACAAAAGCGTTGCAACCATCTGTGACGTGAATAGTTGAGGGTTTACAAGTCGCGACGTGCCTTCGCTGCGTTGGAGGATTTGTTCGGCATTTGTCAAGTCATGGGATGAATGTCATGAAAGAGCTGATTCATGGTTATATTTCTTTACCAGGAAAGATGCGCAACAGGAAAACTTCTATCGCAACTTTGATAGGTATCTCTGACTAACTTCCTTTTACGAAAAGTGAAAGGAAAAGGAACTTCAATCAATCTTTATTTAAGACAACAATGGACCACTTTGTTAGTAAAATGTGATTTATCATATACATATTCATTTATTTCAGTAATGATCATACATTGTCAAAATATAAGTAATAAAATGTTAGCATGTCATGATCAATAATAGTAAAATTTCTTACTTAAAGTAATGTCAAAAAGATTAAAACTAAAAAAAATAATTAAAAAAAGTTGCAGATAAGTTTTAAACATCATTCGTCAAGGAACTCGTTGACAGAGTAATAGGCCTTTTGGATCAACCATTTTTTAAATTCAATAACGAAACTAACGAACGTTTTAGTATCTCGGATTTTGTTGTAAATTAGCGGACCGACGTGCGTGGACAGCTGGCTCCTCTGTAGTCTACTATCAATCAATTCGAGGTCCTGCTGCCTCATTTTTGTCAGTCTCTTGCCAACCCATTTCTTAGTAGGATACTCTCTTAGATTTTTTCTGACATATTTATCCTATGATAAAATAAAAATAGCCTTTATTCACTACTAAATATAAATTAACTTATCAACTAGGTTTGACATCGGCAGGTTGTCCCTGGGCATAGACCCCCTCCAAGTTCTTCCACCTTTCTCTATCCCGGGCCACTCCTTTCCATCCCTTGGGCAGGTCGTCCTCCCAGCGTCTCGCCTCCCTGGTCGGCCTCTGTTACTTTTCCCGTCTCGCGGGTACCACTCTGTGATATTTCTCGCTATTTGTCCCTATTCAATGATAGTAATTAATTTAAAAAAACGTCCCAAGGCACACATCTAAGCTCGAAACTTTGCCTCAGGATCTAGTCGCTGCTAACCCACATCGAACGTCGCTCTATTACGGCATACGCACTATATTTTTGCTTCACAAGAATTCTAGACGAGTCGGTTAAACTCTGCGAGCTCTCAATTTATTTTAATCTTGAGGTTAAAAAAATTGGGAAGAATCACTGAAACATCTTTCTAGAGATAGGAGTGTCACGTATATAGGGAATACTTATAAATACTTTCCTTCTAAGCCGTGTTCCTCATTGCTGATGGTCGTGATCATTCTAAGGAATTAATCACATAGAACGACTCTCGGTGGCTTTATTTAATGGGGTGGTTTGCCATTGCCTTCCTCATTTCACACACTGGTTATCTCAGTGTGCAGGTTTCCTCGCGATGTTTTCCTTCACCGTCAGAGTAGTCGGTAAATGTACGTAAGTCTTTCGAAAAAATCGAAAAACTCATTGGTAAAGGGTGGACCAAAAGTCCGTTAACATTTAAAATGGTTATAAAAAATACAAATGCTACTTTAGTGAAAAACTGTTTATTTAATAATAAAGTAGACAAATTAGGATTTCACTTTTTAAAAATAACATCATTCAAATGTGACCCTTGTTCATCCTGGCACACCTGTAACCGGGAACGGAAATTTTGCATGACCGCCCGACAAGTGGTTGGTGAAATGTTCTGCATTTCCTCGCGTATATTTTCTTTTAATTCCTCAATAGACACTGGGTTGCTGATGTAAACTTTACTTTTGAGATATCCCCAAAGGTAAAAGTCCATTGGAGTTAAATCCGGGCTGCGGGGTGGCCAGTGAATGTCACCTCTTTTGGATATGACTTTTTGGCCAAAAATTTCACGAAGTGCTGCTATAGAGTCATTGGAGGTGTGACATGTTGCCCCATCTTGTTGGAACCAAGAGCTTCGATTAAAGCCTGAGAAGTCCTGTAATGCTGGAGCAAAAAAATTCTGTAGCATCACAATGTATCGCTCTGTATTAACGGTGACGGCGCGGTTTCTCTGATCTTCATAAAAATATGGACCAATGATTCCGCTGGCTGACAATGCGGCCCATACAGTAACCTTGGGCGAGTGTAAAGGTTTTTGGTGCTTCAAGTCCGGGTTAGTGTCACTCCAGTATCTGCAATTTTGTCGATTGACATGTCCATTTAGGTGGAAGTGTGCCTCGTCTGAGAAAAAGATGTTATTGAAGCTCGTAAACCTCTCAAGCACTTCGTTAGCAAACTGCAGTCTCTGAGCAGGGTCATTTGGCTTTAAAGCCTGTACAATTTGAATTTTGTAAGGATGTAAATGTAAATCTTTGTGTAGAATGCGATTTAGAGATGTTCTGGGCACATCTAAAGCACTAGACCGCTTTCGAGTAGAGAGACCAGGTTGTTCTCGAACAGACGCTCGTACACGCTCTATGTTTACTGGATCGCGCGATGTCCTAGGTCGGCCGGATCGTGGTTGACTTAAAGTTGAACCTGTTGTTTCGAACTTCTGTACCCATTTTTTAATCGTTTGAATTGTTGGTGCTTGATTTATGTTCCGTATATTGTAATGATTACAAAATTTCCGTTTAGCTTCGGTCGTAGAATCGTTGTTTCGATAGTACTCGCGTACGCAAAATGCGCGTTGCGTTCCGCTGAATGATGCCATGGTACTAAATCCCTATTAGTAGCTCTCGCTTGTAGTAACACCCCCCGCGCCAATACCCCGCCCGCGCCGACGCAGCGACCTATTCAAATGTTAACGGACTTTTGGTCCACCCTGTACATGACATTGCCTGGTTTCGAGCTCGGACCTCCCGCATGGGAGTCCGACGTCCTAGCCACGACGCCAACGACGCTCTTACTGTACTTATAAATACAAAGACATTTATTGCACACTGATACAAAGGGAATTATGACGAAGGAAGATATCATCCATATTTTTACCTGATGAATATATCCATATTAAATATTTTAAAAATAAATATTAAAATTGTTCCCAAAAATGTGGTTGTTTTATGCCCTATGCCTGTTAGTGTAGTTGTATAGCTGTATATATGTGTTTCCATTATTACCTATGTAAAGGAAACTGCATACTAGCAGTACTTTGAACTATCCCCCTCCTTAGAGATAAACTAGCGATGGCACATAAGATTATAAGTATATTCCGCCTTCGGACTACCAGGCGCGGGGAGGGGTTCCATCCTTATGTTGTTGATATCCCATCTGCTCGTACGAAGCGATTTGCTTCTTCGTTCATTATGCGAACGGCTAAGGAATGGAACAGCCTGCCGGCGTCTGTATTTCCCGAAACCTACAACCTTGGGATCTTCAAGGCCAGAGTGAATAGGCATTTACTGGACCCGCGTGCTCCATCGTCGACCTCATCGTCGCTTACCATCAGGCGAGATCGAGGTCAAATGCGGATTTAGTAGTAAATATAAAAAAAAACTTAATTATTTTTTGTAAGTAGTGCCAAAATAATGTTTTTTTTTCTATATTTTAGGAGATTATTTTAAATAAAAATTTAAGTTAACTTTTTATGGTACCTACTTTTATTTCATAAATGAATGCCAGTCATAAATAAAATTGTAGATGTAATGGAAACAGTGTCTATATCTAACAACCCCTAGTTGGCGTGGGGCATGAATTTGCCACATACTTTGAATAATGAGTTTTCACAAAGTGAAATGTTTAGTAAAAAAGTTAAAGCTTACAACGATTACTACACATATAAGTAATAAAAAAATGCTAAGGGTCTCTAACAAATTCCAATTATTAATGTGATCGATGAAACGTACTATGCCTGATAAAGTGTTAAAAGTCAACTCTTCTTTGTCTATAGGTCGACGAGAACGGCAAGATCCACCGACTGCGCCGCGAGTGCACGGGCGAGCAGTGCGGCGCCGGCGTGTTTATGGCGGTCATGGAGGACCGGCACTACTGCGGGAAGTGCCACAGCACCATGGTGTTCAAGGATGACGACAACAAATGAACACCCTGACTCTGACAGTTAGATGTAAGGCGCTCGGACCGCTGTGTATGATGGATTTTTAATAAATCTTGACACAGTGTCGGAGTATTCTGGTGGTTTTATTGATCCTATGGGGCGGGGGAAGGGGGATTCCTGGTAGTGGTAAGTATGGTTGATCTTGAGAGCTTCGGTGGCACAGTGGCTAAGACACCGGACTCCCATGTGGTAGGTCCGTGTTCGAAACCGTGCAGTGCCATGTACCAATGACTTTTTCGTATTTTTCGAAGACTTACGTACATTTACCGACTGCTCTAACGGTGAAGGAAAACATCGTGAGGAAACCTGCACACTGAGACCAGTGTGTAAATGTGATAGGCACAAAAGATCCTCAAGTGTCGAAGTGCCGCTGGGTTATTCCCGGCCCCCTATCATAAGATAAGATAAAGATAAGATGGTTGACCTTGGTAGGTTTTTTTCGCGTAACGAAGTATTACGTATAGTTTCGTTGCGACTCCGATGTTGATAAATGTTTAGGAAGTATCGGTACGTAACTTTGCGGGGGTAGGATTCCCTGCAGACCATTTTACATTTCTGCCGCAAAACAGCAATGCGTTGTGTTTTGTTTTGAAGGTAAGAGAGCCAGCGTTATTACCGGCACATGAGGCACTTCATCCAAGTCCTCGAGGTTAGCAGCGCATCGAAAACTAATTACATCACGCAGAGGTGGGATGTCTTTGGGCGACGGTGACCACTTACCATCACTCGTCTGATTTCCTAAAAAACAAATGCTGTGCATATATACGCCACTACCTGGCCTCTATAAAAGCGGGCGCCCGACCCGAGGTGGGATCATTCACTTGCGACTCGTGGACGAGGCAGTCGGACTTGATATTTTATTAGAGAATATTGCATTTCCGAATAATTAACCGTAACTGGTTGCTATCAGGGGTGCAGGTTAAGCGACATTGGCGCGGTCGGTACCAGGATGGACGGACCGCTAGTGGCATATTTCATCTGAGCTCCTCCGTGCCTCGGAAAGCACGTTAAGCAGTCGGTCCCGGTTGTTGTCGTTCGACAGCAGTCGTTAAGCCATGTCAGAGGCCTACGGGAGGCCTGAACAACTCTGACAAATAGGTTGGCCACTAACCATACGATAAGCAAGCATCAGGGGACTCTCGTATGGCCGGTTACTATTGAATGTCTAACCGGCGACTAGTGGTTGCTGTTGGGTGACTGGACTGCGACTAGTGGTTGCTGTCAGCTGGCTGAGCAGTAACTGGTTGAAGTTAAAGTTACTCTGGAAGCTATTGGTTACGGTTAAAATGACTAATCCGTGACCGGTTACTGTTGAGGGATCCTATCCCTACTGCTACTGTCCTAGTAACCTATTGCTTTAAGTAACTGCTGGGCACTAACTGTTCGCTGTTAGGTGTCTCCCGTAACTATCGGTTGCTGTTAGACGGCTGACCCGTGGCTTGTTAGTGTCGAGTAACCAGGCAGTAACTAATTAGCTGTTAAATAACTCTAAAATAAGTTAATTGAGTCAATATAGTTATTAAAAACGCAGAGAATGATAGCGGGCCATTTATGTCCTTACCCCAAGAACTGACATATACCATCTATCAAAAACCTTTGATTAATCCTCAACCTTATGCCTGTGCAATATGATACATATTCGATTCTCAAATTTTGACGTTTGGGGTAGGTTGCCCTGTGGGCGACTGTACCGATACTTGTAGGCGAGACCTCTTAAACTTCAATTAGAATAGAGCTGGACTACGATCTAAAAAAGTAAAAGTTCTGCGTCACTAAGACCGCGTGCTTCATCTTTGGCCTCAAATCATCAGGTGAATTTAAGACCTAATCGTGAAAAGGTGTTTTCTACAGAAATCGGATTAATTCAAAATATTTGGTGTTTATTCCATGGTTAGTTTTTAGTAAAATCTACTAGTTCCATCAAACGAAATAAACTCAGCTTCCGACTTCTGTTTGATGGAATAGGTAAGCAGTGGAACTACGAGAAATGTCTCTCGTGGTCCACCAGTGGGACTATTTAGTGGGTCCACGAGAAAACAGCCGTAATTAGTCTGGTAAGTATTGATTTTCTTTGTAATGAAACTCTAAAAATGATATCTGCTCCTAATTATATCTTTGGAAACGACTATTTGTAGTCATCACGGTGAGTTTATCAAATAAATCAGTTTCTAATATTACTTTGTTTTATTTACAAATCACGAAATAAAACCAGAGTTTTCTTCATTAAAATTCATATTCATTTATTCAATACTGAGAATAGAATTTGTCTACCTACCTTAACGTAACACACCGCTTATATTACGATAATAAATAATACGGAATTTGTGCATTTCTCGGCGAATTACTGCTATCCTTAGAGGATATTTGACACTATTTTTTGTTTGAAATGCACTTTCTATAAAACTAATAGGAATCTATTTTGTCCACTCCAGTCCGATACATTAAATTAAATTAAAAATACATAAGTTCAGATCATGTGGAATGAAACATAAATATATATTATAAATTTACAACTGCCTTAAAATTACTAGATATTGCTTTTTTTAAAAGTATATAAACAAATTTATTTTAAATCCACATAATTGACATATTCAGTACCTACATAAATACAACAAAATAATTTAAAATTTAAAACAAAATTGATTGTGAAATAACAATTCAAGAGCACCAAAAAATAAAACTAATAAAACAGAGATCGACACTACAACTGAATATTACAAACGCCATTAATTTTACTTCAGAAAAACTATGTATCAATTATAATTTATTTCATAATAACCATTTAAATATTCTTTCTAATTTCCTTATCAGTTTATATAATTTTAATTTTCTATGTACAATATGAATTTCATGATTAATTTTACATCTTGAGGAAATGTGCTTAGCGTAGGAATTTATCTAAAGGGGGAACCACAAGCCCACTATAAATACAATTAATTATCTATTACAACTAAACCCTTAAAAGCTTAAACTAACGACCAGTTGCACGAACTGTCTTTAAACTTTACTCTCCATTATCTCGTCACATCTCTTTCTAGAATAAAACTAGAATGAGTGTAAATTTTTATACAGATGTATCAAAATTCTTGTAGAATATTATATATTCTATGCTTGTAGGCTTGTAGTCACGATTTTGGAGTGTCATTCGCTAAATTAAAACATTATACGAAACGTCACCCTCACTCTTATACCGTGTAGTATATGAGTGAGAAAGACAGTTTCATTTTGATTCAGAACCCATGCTAAGAGTCTTATCAAGTCGATCTCGCCCTGTGTGTGGTTAATTTACTAACAAAAAAAAAAGAAATGTCTAGTAAAGAGTACTTTGTCTCTGTCGATTTTTATTTTCCTTTACAAAAATGGGATACCTATCATACATATAGTACAGTAACTCTTAGATGAATAATTGCTTCTACAGTGTTAAGGATTTTTTTGAACACAAAGTTAGTACATAATAATATTTGATATAAATAATTTGACATTTAAATTAAATTGACATGTAATCATTATATTAATATTATTATGAATTGGTAATTTGTGATCCTTGTAGGAGTTCTTGTAATCTAAAACGTATTAGCTTCGTATCAATTTTTTTTCTTCTAATTTTTGGTTATCTATTATATAAATTTGCACACCACAATGTGGTAGGATATGCTGGAACTACCTATGTAATTTTAAGATCCTTCATAACGTATATTCTTGCAAATAAACATTCATTTCATCTTTAAGGAACAGGAAGGAGACTAAGGTAAGGGGTGATCACAAAAGATCCCTGAGGGTCGAAGTGCCGCTGGGGTTATCCCTGGCCCCCTGTAACTCATTGGATAGACTCTTTATGTTCAATTACAGCCAGACGAGGAAACGTTTATTGTGCAAATTTCTAAAATACGTAGAACAGTTAGTGAGTCAGCCTGCAAGACATTTTGTTACATCTGTATAATTCAGAATATACGAGTAATTTAAAGACATTGCAACTGCCGGTAAGTCACACAATTAAATATATCTTTAACTTTATTACAACTTGGCGCATGTCAACTGCCACAAATGCATTATTGGAACCGTACATCTTATGATATTTAATTTGTATTTGTGATTACATAAATGCCTGTAATTTAATTCACAAATTGTTAAAACGCATCTGTGTTACGACGAATTCCTATTATTACAAACACGACCAGTTTCGACGATTACGCGCGAATAAACGGAAAAGATAAAGGGGCTTATTACACTTGACGAATGAATCAGTCGAGTGTAATAGGCTAAGGCTCAATTTACATTGCCGCGGAATGGAATGGAAGCGAATTTTCGCAACGTAATTGTACATAGCATAATGAACTTTATGTCAATTGTGTAACATACAAACTAAATACGAGCCAAAAAAGAGGTCGCGCGTCTTCAGGGAATTCTCGAGAATTCCCCTAGCGGTAAAGCGTATTTAGTTTGTATGTTACACAATTGACATAAAGTTTATTATGCTATGTACAATTACGTTGCGAAAATTCGCTTCCATTCCATTCCGAATTGAGCCTAATAATAGCATTCAGTGCGGTCAATCTGCGATTTACACCATATATTTTATAAGCCTGTGTAAATCGTCGACTAAATCTTATACTGAATTCAGTCAGATGTAATAAACCCATAATGATGATAGCTCACTATAACTCGTCGGAAATATCTGTGGACCTGGGGTAGCAATTATGGCACGTAACGACGTGCACAGATCGAAACGATATTTTAGTTCATCTCGTTCACTCACACAGACTTGGCCATATGTGTGAGCGTAATAACACAAGTAGTCGCTCGGCTTTGCATGTCGAACGTGCCAGAAAGCAGAATGTGCCGTTCAAGTCTAAAGGTTTTCCGACGGGTTATAGGTACCTATGGCAAAAATGCGTTAAATTAGTTTTCTAATGTTTCCAGAAATTTTCAAAGAAGAATTCCAGAAAACACTGAGAAACCAATATGGCACGTTTCTTTGCCATTTTCTTGAAAATCGCGCTTTGCACTTAACGATCTTTTCCGTATCAGGGCAGTGTCGGCCTTACATTCTGTATTACGTATACCTTATTTATGTTTCTAGTAGCTCGATGCAAATATAATCAGGATTCAGTGCGTTTTTCTATTACAACTTATTTGCCACTAAGAGCGTTTTCTGTTTCGCTCGGCTGCGGGCGCGTATGCGGAACCGACCGCACGCGTACGGTCCACAATACTCTTGTCTATAGTGCATTTTTATGTAAAGCGGGCGCCCGCATGCGGAGCTACGTACTATTGTTGAATTTGCTGTCAAGCGGGCCGTACGCGCGCGGCTATACCTTCAACTACTATACTACGAAACAGAAAAAAGCTCTTAAGGCGAGGCATTGCGCACACTAGCGCCACCAATCGGAAAAAAATCATATCATTTAAGGCAGCGTTTCTCAAAAGTGGAAAGTGAGAAGGAATTTTTGAAAATAGTTTTGTATTAAATTGAAACAATAAGAAACAAAAAGCAAAAGTGGAAAGTGTGAAGAAATTTTTAAAAATCTCTTCATTCGTGGAACCTTAATACCAGGCACTTTTTTTAAAATGTCTTCATTAATTGATATGTTCTATTTTCGATTGGCGGCGCTAGTGTGCGCAATGCCTCGTTTTAACCACAATAATTGCATATCTTACATAATTCAGGAAACTTATGCTTTCGTATGGCAGTACATTACAAGTTTACAGTAAATTTATAAAATACATACTGGGCGTGATTGATCACTCACAGAGGGGGTCAAGATCGAGAACTGAACAATTTATTCTGTCGTTTTAATTATATAATCGACGTGAAACTAGCGAGAATTCCCGAAAAAAGTGGATACGGATGTTCAATGGATGAAGAATTTTTTTTAATAATGTTTAAGTATCCTCATAGCGAAACATTTATTTATTTATTTTTGGCAATTTCTTACCTAATTTCTTCACATAAGTATTTAATCTTTTTGATGTTTAGTTTTTATTTTAATTTTTTTACCCACTATCACTATCGCTCCCACTAACATCTGTAATAAGGGGTGAAATGAAAAACAGCGCTGTATATTTGGTACCCGAGTAGTCAGCATTTGCTGACTTTCCCCCCTTTTGCCAAATATACATAGTGATCTGTTTGTTCTGTATTTGGGTATAAAGTGTTTTTTTTTAACTTTTTACAATATGAAGTAGAAAGTGTCCACTTTTGACAGACACATTCGCTTTATACTTCTTATTGTGTCCCTGAGGATACAATCACATTATTAAAAAATCTATTACGTTAGTGCTAGTCACTCTGTTTAATTCATTCATTCATTCATTCAAATTTTTTTTTTAATTTATCAATTTTTAACAGACTGTCAACTCTCAATTGCCACAAACAGTTCGGCAAAGCTAAACGTGCAGAACTCTTAGGGTGAAAAAATAAAAGTACTAATGCCAAGCATTTATACGTACTCAGGGGAAATATTAAAATTAACGAACCTACGTTTTTATCATATCACAGTGTTGCCGAGGTTTTCATATAATGGAGAAAAATACAACAATTTTAAATAGATAGCTTTCACTTTTAATTCATTGAAACATAATGTAAATAATCTTTGGTAAGTATATCGCTGTATACAATAATAAATATAAGACATTCAGGCTCAATTTACATTGGCGCGGAATGGAATGGAAGCGAATTTTCGGAACGTAATTGTACATAGCATAATGAACTTTATGTCAATTGCGTATGTTAAAAAGAGGTCGCGCGTCTTCCGGGGAATCCTCGCGAAATCTCGAGAATTCTCCTAGCTAGGTACTTTTCTTTTTTTGCTCGTATTTAGTTTGTATGTTACACAATTGACATAAAGTTCATTATGCTATGTACAATTACGTTACGAAAATTCGCTTCCATTACATTCCGCGGCAATGTAAATTGAGCCTTATGGATTTCATGGAATACTGTGATGCGTTTTCATATAATTTTATAGGTACCTTATGAATAAATACCTAATTTTATTATCTTAGTGGAAGTACAAAAAAATTCTCACATGAAAACCTCTAGCAGAAGTATTCTATCTAACGAAATATCTCTAAGTAGGTATGCGACACTTGATTATCTTTACTGTTATTGTTTTGTTTTACAATAGTCACCACTACAGGATTTCTCGTACAGGGCTTTAGTATAAACAGTACGTATACTCTAAAGGGGTGAAAGTACCCTTAACACAGAAAAGAACGAGTGAATGAAAAAATTGAAATTTTCAGATCGTCGGCCATTGCTTGAAAGTTTATGAAAGTTGATTTTTTTAATGAAGCATCCCTGAATTTCGCGTATTATGTTACAATACCCTATAAAAGTGTGCGCTCTGTTTACACTATAATATACCGAATATATAACCTGACCAGGAATATAAAAACCCCTCGCACACTGCGGAATTAAATGGTACTTTTTTTTCACAGCGAACTCCATAACACAATATAAAACTACCAATGGCACCCTCTTGACAGGGTTTTTGTAATCCTGGTCAGGTTATACTAGTAAATAGCTATTAACTTCTTTATTTAGCATTATTATAGTCAGCTTAGGTATTTTTAGCAAGCAGTAGTACCTAAGCTAGAAAAATATCATTTTTAAGAACTTCGCAATTTTCCTGTCAGCCTCCAATAAAGGTACTCAAGTAACTATCAGTGTGTTGCAGAAACCTGTTTTGGAACGCCTCCCTAGTTCTTTTCACATGGGAAGGCACATCGAACTTTTATTAAAAAACCTACGTATTCTCACTGATAAGAGTTGGAAATCTCCCGATTAGTATCTAAATAAAATAAATAAATTAAGAATAAAAATAAGTATATTAATTAATTCTTTCTTTCTTTCTATGGACTGAGTCAAGTGAGAATCTGTATTTTATTTAGGTTTATAAAAATTCGACGTGCGAAAGACAATATTAATGCGAAACACCTCTAGCCTCCGGGGCTGGAGAGATAACCAATACAATGAACCGTAATGTGACTAATTTTATCACTATTAACTCACGTCACTCGCTCAGAGTTCGATGCGCGCTCGCTGGTCACGCTGTGTTTCGTCACGCCACGTCTCGTCACGCCGCTTCTCGTCACGCCACGCCTCGTCACGCCGCGTCTCGTCACGCGGCGTGTCGTCGCTTTGGGTGTCTGCTTCCCGCTGCGCCTTCTCTAGTGAAGGCTTGATTGTTTCTAGAAGGTTCCTCAGGGCTTGCTCCGTCTGTATAGAAAGATAGACATTGACACCGATTCAGAGTGGCTGTACAGGGCTCGAATTGACAATTAAAGAGAGACAATATAAAGAAGCGAGAGGCGCTTACAACCTTCTCGCTTTTTTGTATTGCGCCATCCTCTCCAATTGTCAATCGCAAGCCTTTACCGTTCTTAAAACGATGAAATGATATCTCGGGATGGTCGATTAACGCGCGCATTGTCTAAGGTTTGGCACTTTTTGAGCAAGTTCTTTCCCTATGTTCACAAAGTAATTGTTAATGAAATTTGCCGATTCGATTGGGGTTGATTTAATATTAAGTAATTCTGTGTTTGTGGTTCGTGACGTTTCCGCGGCTGCAGTCGGCTGCAGCGAACCGAGCCAGCGCATGTAGTCCCTAGCACCAAGAGGCCCCTCACCTGCGCGAGGTGCACCACGGTCCGGTCGAGCGCGTCGCGCCACGCCACCAGCTCCCCTCTCTGCCTGTGCGTGTGTCTCTCCAACAGTTTGGACCACTCCGCCATCGCACTGCCGCTCACTGAGCTCATCCTGCGGTGGAAACAATGGAAATAACATAATGTACAGTAGAATATATCCATTTTAAAACGAGCAGAGCGAAGCTTAGTGTTCGCCCGCTGCTAAACAGAATAGGTCTGCCGTTTAGGTAAATGTAGTAACGGGCTGGTTTCCGCAACTGGATGCCTACAACTACAGCTTTTAATTTCCTCAGACATGCAGGTTTCCTCACGATGTTTTCTTTCACCGTTAGAGCAGCCGGTAAATGTACGTAAGTCTTCGAAAAAATCCGAAAAACTCATTGGTACATGGCATTGTATGGTCTCGAGTCCGGCGTCCTAGCCACTAGGCCGCCGACGCTCTTAGGTCTGGCGTGACAGGAGGCCGAAATATACCCAGCGAAGCCGAAGGCCGAGCTCTGCATAGGGCGACGTCCAAAGCATTACGGTACAGCGGTCACGACCATGTCTCCCTTGAGTAGTTCGAAATCATTTCCTCTGCCCGAAGGTTGCCTGGAGAGATCGCTCTTAGCGATAAGGCTGCCTAAATTGTACTTCATTATTTCCTTTTCTATCTTTTGTTTGTTGTTTTCTAATTGTGTAATAAAGTGTATTTTACTTTACTTTACTTAGTTTTTTGGTCAATCAGTCAAATCAACGTGACGTTTATCCGAACCGCAGTATGGAATTACAAAAACTAGAAATTGGTGATGAAAAAATCAGTAATCAGGGCTACTGTGATGTGATAGTATCTTAAAATACTATGTGACAAAGCTATACTGAAGAAAGGTCAGTTGCAGTCAAACACTAACTGAGAAGTGTATGAAGCGAATGATGAGTGTGGAAGAAGCGACAACGGTTTGTCAGGATCGTTGCAGGAGGAAATCTTTAGTCTCTGCCTACCCCTGCGGGAAACAAGCGTGAGTTTATGTATGTATATAAAGTCATACTGTTATTTCTCGAGCTCTATGAACCATTGTTGATTCAACACTATAGCTAGAACACACTCACTCGAAGTCATCTCACGTCCCTGAGGGGGCGTGGGGAAGCTGTTTCAGGGCTATGCCCTCTTACAGCGGTGTCTATCGTCACTCGTAACTACGGGTGGGTCAGTGGGCTGCCGTGGGCGTTATCTGGTCCGGTGGGGCCGCCAGTGCACTAGGCCTGGGCAGGGCTCTGCTCCAACGATCGGGCTGGCGGGCATGCAGACTATAGCTAGAGTCCTCACCTGTGCTGCAGGTCATCCATATCGAGCGTGTTACCGGCGTAGAGCCGCCAGTAGAGCAGACCGTTGATGGCCAGTAGCAGCACCAGCGTGCCGGCCAGCCAGGGGGTGCGGGCGGGGCGGGGCGGCGCGCGCGAGATGGAGGCGCGCGGGGGCAGCAGGGAGGGGGGCGGCCGCGACGACGGCGCGGTCGGTTCTTGGGACGACGCTGGGGGAGAAAGAGCGATATCTGAGATATACTGACTGACTCTCATGGCCATAATCCCCGAGGGACAAAAGCTTTTTGATCAGTCATTGCTAAAAATTATTACTCATTTTGTACTGACTAATGCTGGCTATGATCTGAGACTTATACTGTATTAATAACTGCAAATGTAACCTGAAATCTATACACAATAAAGATATTCTATTCTATTCTTTGTCAGTAATGTGCTTATTACACTATGATGCGTGCAGTATACGATTTAGACAGTTCCTTATTACACGGGACTGAATCAGTTGACTGACTGGATCAGCTGATGTAGTAAGCTGTCATCTCCGGCTTTACTTACTTACTATAATTAATTACTACTGTATAATTATTAAAATCTCAGATGTGACTTTCACTTGATTCAATGATCAACAATGATTGAATTTAAGATTTTGTCATAAGTTTGAGTGTCTGGAAATAATGAATTAGTGCATGAGATAGACAGGTGATGCCTGACAATCAGCGCCGCAGTGCTAAAAGCGCTCCGGCAACAGGCTGAGGCAGTCCCCTTTGTCCGGTGCTGCACACCACCTTCATTAAACTTAATTACTTCTGTTTATTTATTATTTTTATCTTATATTTGTTTAAAATTATGATCATTTTTATATTCTGTACGTAATTGTTTGTATGTGTCATGGACATAAATTCTTTCTTTCTTAGAGACTACAAAAAAATACAATTTTTTTAACGTATTTCTTTTTCTCATCCGCATCATTAAAACTAAACAAAAAGTTTATAAACTCTTTCGTGGTGGTAAGAACTTCTTCGTACGTGGGCCTGGGGGAGGCCTTCTTGAAGCCGGAGGCGGGAGTTAAAAAGAGGGGAATAAGCGCAGTTTGAATATGGTACTAACCGGCGAGCCGGCGGTGCCGGCGTCCTTTCCTGGTGGCGGGCGCGGCGCCCGCGGCCTCCGCCGCGAGCCGCAGGTCTAGCAGCCGTCCGAAGTCCTCCAGACCAGACATGGCGTTTTTTTCCAAGAACGCTGCAATTAAATCGCGAAATTGTCAGTATTCCAGCGTCAAATTGGACCTCATATCCAATACACACGCGAGTATTTTCTTGTTATAGGTCATGACATGGTAGTAAAGAAAAAATATAGTTTTGTCCTAAAATTCACCAGGTATTTGTACAGTCGCGAACAAAAGTTCATAGCATTTAGGGTTGTTTTTTTAAGAGCCCTGGATCGACGGGTCTCATCGGTTCCGACCAGTTCTCACCGGTTTAGAAGTTTCATAGCTAATGATTTAACATGGCGGATTGTTTTCATTGCCCACAAGTTATACTGAAACATACCATATATGATACCATGCTTACTGTTGAATCCTTGCAAATTGATTGATGAGTGAATGAAAAGGCACACCATTAATATTCTAAACGTGGTCATGTTCGGATGAATCGACGTGACGTGAGCTGTCACCGTGCTCGTCACTCACTCGCCCTGCGGCCGTGCCACAGGACGAACGTTTCGTCTAAAAGTCCCTTATGTGACCGTGTCACTTCATACGGAAAGCCGTGCTATCCAGTAACTGTGTGTCATATATCCTGCGAACTTTGCCCGAGTCGAAACCCAGAAGTGCAGTGCATTTGCTGTGTATCGCCGTGCCGGCAGTCGCCTTCACCACCGTAGCTCCAGACAATCCATCCGAGTTGAACGTGGGTCTCAAGGTTAGTGGTGTTCATTACTCGTCAGTTTGGGCAAGGGTTTGACATACATTATCGCACACCCGGGACAAAAACAAAACATACAACATAAAGAGAGGTACAACACAATGTGCAGAAGGCGCCTTTATCGCTTTAAGCGATATCTTCCAGGCAACCTTCAGGTGATGGAAAAATCATATGATACATAATATACGGGTGCAAAAGGCGTATGAAATAGATACTACCCTCAAATTAAAAAAAATTCAAACCCTTGCAAGCTGCAATGCAGTAGTAATAACATTACGTAAATACTATAATATATACAGAAATATAATACTTAAAATATAATCAAAAATATATAATAAACAAATTAATAACACATCATATGCTAAAATGAAACTGCATTGGAAAACAAATGGTTAGGCAGTGTATCCACACTGCAGTTCGTAATGTTGACGAAGAAGATTTTTAAATATTGGCAGTGATATGGCCTCCTGATAGATGACAGAAGGGGGGTCCACAGCCTAACTGTACATGACATACCTTATATCTAATCATCAATTCATCACAATACTATACAGTCCACTATATTTTGAAAACCAGCACTAAAGTTGCTCCGACGTTCGCACACTTACCTTTGACCATGGGCCACATGTTCTTCTTATACTTGACGTGTGCGTAGAAGGCCAGGTCCGTGAGATGTTCAGACACTCGCTGGAGACAGTAATGTGCCTCCACCGTGAAGTAGTCCGCGTAAGGAATGCCCGCGTTCTCGCTCGACGCGTCTATGGAGTACAGGTGGCCAGGTTTGGAGCATTTGTTCATCACCTGCGGGATTGTTTGTTTGTTAGAATATAGTATGATTGGGACCTTCAAATTCTGCTAGTCTATTTTTTTTATTAGATGCAGATAAAATAAATTCATAAAATAGCCTTTTATTTTCCAGTAAAATAATTTACAGACATGCACATGATATAATTCATTCTATTATTCCATTTATATGATATTAAATTACGTATTTATTGTATTAAATTATTTAGATTATTATTATTTGTCATTCATATCATATCTTAATATCTTATTTCATGTCATATTTATGTACTTTATTTACTTTCTGCAGATACCTGTCACAAATTAATTTAATTAATGAAAAATTTATCTAAGATTGTAGTTTTGGATTTTAATGCCGAAATTTGATCACTTTTGATGTACAAAAATATGTATTTCATATAAATTGATCACGAAATTGATCATTATGTTTCAAATGTTTGCGATTTTGTGAGAAGATGTATGAATGAGTTGTGAGTTGTTTTATCTTTGTAGAGATATGATTATTGTATTTAAAATACTGTTAAAACACTACACGATACTTTATGTACTGTATTGTGCCAAGCATATGAATTCACAGTGTCTTAGTTTTAACTGCACTGCTGTGCAATTTAAAAAAATTATAATAATAAATAAATAAATCACATTTTAGATGCTGTCAGTGTAACGGATATCTGCATCTACAGTCTTTTAAATATAGCTTGATTAGAATGACAGCTGTCAAACAAATGTGACTAGTGCTGGGAATATATTCGTAATAATGAAATCGATATATCGATACGTTATTCCTAAAAAATTTAAATATGCACCCAGTGTTTTAACTATTTAAATACTAATACTAATTTTGTGCTAGTAAAAATAAACAAAAAAAAATAACAATAATAAATTTATTGACACAAAGGTGTACATCCTAAGTCACAATCATCATCGTCAGAATCAGAGTCACTGGAACAATCTTCGAGATTAATTATTAATTCCTGGTCACACAAAGAATCAAAGCGGACATCACGTTGCCAATCTTCTGTGATAATTCTTCGCGTTTTATCGACCACCTTCTTCCAATCATTTGGTGTTACATGTTCACATGCATTGTTCAACAAATTCAACATTTTATTTGCCGTGAACGGTGGGGTGGTATTGTGTCTTGCTGCATGACCTATAACAAAAAAATAATATGAGATAAATTTAATTTTTTTTAATAATTAAATTCGACATCAACTTCATAAAAAATATTAAATACCTTTGACTTGCGCCCAAATCAATTCTATTGCATTATACTGGCAATGATATGGTGGCAAGCGGATGACAGTATGTCCCTGTTCTTTTGCCATCTCATCCAAAACATAAGTTGGAGTTCGGGGTTTGTGTATTCCCACTAAACGCAACAGTTCTTTTTTCAACATAGAGTCATCGGCTTGTACTCCATTGGTTTGCAACCATGAAATTATTTCGTTCTTTCGGTTACTTGTTGTCGGAGGTTTATTTTTTTTTACTGAGTGATAGGGTGCATTGTCCATTAGTATCACATGGGGTTCATCTAAATTATTTAAAAGGCTTATAAACCATTCTTTGAATTTTTCAAAATTCATTTCTTCATGGTATTCTGTCGTCTTGACAGACTTGAATGCCAGTAGACAATTTGGCACAAAGCCAGACGAGGTCCCTGCATGGCAAATTATTAATCTTTGACCTTTACCTTCGGGTACCTTGGTGGACGATTCGGGTTTATCATCCGTCCAAGTTTTAGAAACCGTGTGGTTCGCATTCAGCCATGTTTCATCCAGGAATACTACTTTATCCCAATTATCAATATCTTTCACTTTTCGTAAAAAATCAATGCGTGCGAGCGCAATGTCTGTACGTTCCATAACAATTTTTCTTTTATTACACTTTTTGTAACAGAACCCAATTTTTTTTAATATTGTTGACAAAGATGGTAGGCTCCCACTGAACAGGTTTGCATCTTTCAGAGAAACTGCTAATTTTGTCAAATTTGGCAGCTCGTTACGTGCGTAGTATGCATATATGTGATTACGGATTGCTGCGGCATCAAAATCGTCTATATCAGTCACAGGGCAACGTTTCTTCCTCTTTTTATTTGGAGTAGATAACTTTATCTCCTCCATCGATGTATCTCCAAATTTTTCTTTGCTGATTCTAGTCACAGTAGCTCTTCCAATACCTAGAGCGTCAGCAACTCTGTCACATACTTGTGACACTGGCAACAGCGGTCCACCATTTTGGTATTCGCGTTCAAAATAGTCACGCAAACGAACCACAAACTCACGAGATTCACTATTTAAAACAGTTTTTCTAGCCCTTTTTGACATCGTAATAACAAAAAGGCAATAACAAAACAATAAAAACAAATTACAAATACTAAAACAACAAAAGAAACGAAAACTGAGAAACACAAGTCGTATACAAGGCGTCGGCACTCGTACTGATACTCAGACAAACAAGATGTCGGCTCAATGTGCTCAGTATTGCCAATATTAAAAAAGACAAACGCGTGGTATTTTTTGGAAAGGAAATATTTTTTCTAAAACAATAATAATTTTTTTTTTAATTCCATTAATTTACATTTGTACAATACAATAACATATATAAAAAAGGCACTCAAACTATGTCGATTATTTTGTCGATTTGTCCCATCCCTAACATTTTTGCAAGTCGAGGTAACCTTGTAAGGGCGTAGTAAATAATTAGGCTTGATTTTTATAATTATGAATCTGTAGTCACTGGTAAAATTTTAAAGCTGAATTTATGTGTTATGCATTTATTATGTGAAGAACTGTCTTTAAAAATATTATTAATACGCGAGAAATGAATGATTTCCTGTTTGCCAATACTAATCATTAGTTAGACGCTATTACAAAGTTATGCCGTCTCTTTTGATGGCAGCTGTCATTCTAATCAAGCTATGTTTAAAGGACTGTAATGAAAAAATAGACTTAATACAGTTTTGTCTAATATTACTTTGTCTGTAATCATAAGTAATCATAACTCAACAACCAATGATCCGATTTAGACGCGGTTTTTTATATTAAATAGAAAATTTTGCTCTTAGCCATGTTTAAGACAGAGATTCGTGGCGCTCCGTTCTCTCTGCCCGCCCCGCTAGGGACATAGCAATGTTCTCTTAGTCATGTCTGATAAAAGATCACTGCAAGATCTTGAAGTTTGTTTAATGTCAAGTGGGACTCTGGAATGGTAAAAGTTAGGTGGTTCCAGTTTGAGCTCAAATGTTAAGAACCACGGTGCCCTTCTCACATCTGGAATCTTGAGGACCCGATAATGACCAGGAAAAGAGGAACTCCACAATGGTAAGTGGGGAAATCTTAAATTTTAATTTCTGTGGATCCGGTGAGTAACGGTTTAAGTGACTTATATCGAAAATTAGTTTCTTATTGATATTAATACATTTCTTTTTGCTCTATCGAATGGTGTAAGAGAATCTAACTTATGTTTGAAACAAATCAAAAACATATTTTTTTTTACTTTCTTCAGAAAAGTTCAACTTTTTGAGTTATATACACCGGACCCGTTTTCTTCAGTTTTCCACTGACCTGTGTCTCAGTAACGTGGACCTCTTTGGGTCCGATGGGACCCGACGTGAGTCCCAGCGTGTAGCTCACTTGTCGACACTTCAGCCCGCCCTGAGGCTGCCATGGCGCCTACAATCAAAATTTGTTTAATACATCAGCTAAATTTTTGTCTGAAAAAAATATGGCATAGCAGATAAGTTACCCATTTCTGCTGCGAAGCTGCAATAACAGTGTTTCAGTTTGAAGGGTAAGAGAGCCAGCGTAATTACCGGCACTGGGCACATGAGACACTACGCCGAAGTCAAGATTAGGTTAGCACTTTGAAAACCCTCTAGTGACATAGCGAGACGAGATGTTTATGGGCAAGGGTCACCACTTACCATCATGAGGTCAGTTTCATCGTCTGCTCTCCTTAAACAATTAAAAAGTGAAGATATTTTGTCCATTAACCCGCAGATAAAGTAGTGGTAGATCCTAATGTGAAGGATCGCCTGGGGTGGTACCACCCTCTTATCTATTTCTGCCGTGAAGCACACATCCTTGCGCTTCTGTGTTTCGGTTTGAAGGGTAAGAGAGCCAGCGTAATTTCCGACACATGAGGCAATCCATCTTAGTCCTCAAAGTTAGCAGCGCATCAAAAACCCTCTAATATTAATACAGTGAGGTGAGATGTCTATGGGCGACGGTGACCACTTACCATCAGGTGGCCCGTTTGTTCGTCCGCTCACCTTATTTAATAAAAATAAATAAAAAAAGATAGTTTATGGTCTCCCGGACCAATAGCAATTTCAGGATAAACTTGGAGTTGGTGAAGATTAGATGGATCTGTTTAGTTGCGAGCATGGTCAGGTCATGCATGTTAAGCTACTCAGAACCAATCAGGATCAGGATCGCTAGAGGCACATTTTCACCTGAGTCCCTTTCGTGTCTCGGGCAGCACGTTAAACTGTCGGTCCCGGCTGCGGTTGTTACTCGTAGGCTAAGTCAAAGGCCTACGAGGGGCCTGAACAACTCTGTCACTAGACTGGTTAATGACAAGATGCTGAACAGCTGTCATTGACTGACCTGAACATAGTCGGTGGTCCCCCTGGCCGCTAACAGCTCCAGGTTGAACTTCGAGTTGGTGAAGATCATAGTGAACAGCTGGTCGATGTTGAAGGGGAACTGTTGTCGCAGCATCAGCTTGCCGCCATGAGATGACGAGCATTTCTCTGAGTCGCTGCCACTGGAAACATCAGGACCGTTTAGAGCAGCCTTTCCCAAAGTGGGCGATAACGCCCCCTTGTGGGTGCTGCAGGCCTAAAGGGGGGCGGTAAAAGACCCAGAAAAAAAATGGGGGCGTTGTGTAGGGGCTTGGGGGGTGATTTGTAATTTCATTTAGCTAAGAGGCCTCTTAGACACCGACTGCATGAGCTCTCGACTCTCAACTACAACTTGTGAACATCAACTAATATTAGTTAAGAGATTGCTCAAACTCGGTTCGCTATTTCTCTCCGCGTAGTTCATATATCTGTCCTGTTTTATTGAATATATGAAATAAAAATCATGTCAATCGGTCGCTTCGTTTCGAAATGAAAGTAGACACAAACAAACAAATAAGAAGGTAACAGACATACTTTCGCATTTTAATAGTTATTAGTACTCCTAGATAGGTAATTTTCGTAGATAGTAGACCGCGGGCAATCATGTTTTAACAAGTTTTTGTTAAATAACCTGAATTGTGCATTCCTGTATCAATTGGCTGGTTCATATAATACTTGTTCTTACTTGTTGAGTACGATTGAGCGTCGAATGAGATAAACGAGTTTATATATATTAATTAATTTAATTTGAAGTTATAGTCGTTTTTAAGTAGGGGAAAAATGGGGGCGCTAAAAATAATTTATTCTCAAAGTGGGCGGTAGACAAAATAAGTTTGGGAACCCCTGGTTTAGAGTCTCCGCCGTGACACATCATTATATTATAGGCGTGGATCGCTAGAGAAGTTTTATATGGAAACCGCACCATGCACTGTTAGCATTTAAAAAATAACTCTAAATTAAAAATTTAACTAACCCCTGACGACGTACCATTGTGGAGATCCCCTTACTTTTTCCTGGTCATCATCAAGGTCTTTAAGGTTCCAGACGTGGGAAGGGCATCATGGTCGTAAACATTTGAGCTCAAACTCGAACCACCTAACTGTTACCCTTCCAAAGAACTCATCATGCTGCATTATCCCAAGATACTCCAAAATCTTAGAACTACTGATCCAGTTTTCATCTAGCATTGCTAAAAATACTGAAGGTGGGAGGGCGCTCCGGGCTTCGTCCTACGCGACTATTGACGGATTTGCTTCCTCGTATAGCTTTGATGGAACGGCAGCCCTAGGGGAGGCCTATGTCCGATACAAGAGGCAACAGAGCTGCCGGTGATGATGATGATGAAAAGGAATAATAAGGTATTTCACTTTTTTATTATTGCATCTATCAGCTTAGAAAGACATCCTGAAGATGGATCTGAATCTCAATTGATATCTCAACTAACATCAGCTTAATGGTTAAAGTTAGTAGTGGGGGTGCACTGTCCCTTTCTAGCAAAACATTCCTTATTATGTAGCCAAGGACCTGTTTGTATGACGCTACATGACAGTGACGTCACAATCAAATCAAACTTTATTATTGTAAGTTAGTACCTTAAAGTACATTTTTAATACGTCATGTTTTACTCTACCACCGCTTCGTAAGGTGCTGTAGCTGAAAGGAAAGAAGCGGCGCAAGAAACTTTCAGCAGCACATCTTTTGAAATAAATATATCTTACAATAATTATGAATACAATCATATATGTACACAATGTGCAGAGCTGGAGCTGAATTTAGGACCAAGCCTCTTCAACATTTAAGTAGTCATTTATTTTATAATAACCCTTTTACCGTCTTTCTATATTTTAGTCTTTTAATTATTATAGTCTTTAATTATCTATTGCCGTCTCTTTCTACCGTCTGATTTTTGATTGCCTGTAGCTATTTTATTTTTCCAACGGATTTTAATTCTGTGTTTACATTTGACCATCAATTTATGTCTATTCTTTATTTTTTTGTAATGTATTTAATATTTGATATTGTCAAATACCCTATTCTAGTGTCTTACTTGTGATGTTTCTCCGGCTCGCTGTCGCTTGTGTCAGACATGTCAGTGGGCAGCGCGTCGCCCGCCTCGTCCGCTCCCGCTCCCGCGTCCGCTTCCGCCCGGTACTCCGCCTCGCCGTTTGTCACTGTAGACAACATACTATTCATTTGAACCACAGGCATGCAATTCCATACATTTTTCATAAAAGATCAGCAAATATTAATAAAGGGTGAAAATTTAATTAGATTAGTCGTGTTGTGCCGGCCATAAAGAATAGCACCACCCCAACTATTCCCGTGGGTGTCGTACGAGGCGACTAAGGGTCTTAGTGGATACTCTTCTCCACCTAGTAGACGGCGATAGGCTCGCCACCTATCACATTTATCACACTACGCGAAGTCAGCGCCTTGTGAATGGCTGCAGCGAACCAAACCGGCGCTGGAACCAGCGCAAGTAGTCCCAGCGTAACTCTACTTCATTTTCGTTTGACGGCGTTAGTTTCGGCACACACTCACCGAGCGGGGGCGAAGAATCGCGCCCTCTTGAGGCGGAGCGCGGGGGTCGATTCTCGTCGCGGGATTCCGCGCCGCCGCTCGCCTCCATCGACGACGAGTCCACCAGGTCCTGGGACGAGATCACACGGCAATCAAAATCAACAATTTTTTTATAGAGGCAAACGGATCTCCTGATGGTAAGTGGTCACCATCGCCCATACACATATCACCTCGTTATAATGTTCGATGCGCTGTTAACCTTGATGAATTACATGGAGTGCCACGTATGCCGGTAATTACGCCGGCTCTCTTACCCTTCAAACCGAAACACAGCAATACAAGCAATGCTGCTTTGCGGCAGTTATAGGGAATAGAAATGATGTATGGGTTAAGTCCGGTCCGGTCGGACGTCCCAGATACCGCTGGCGCGATGAAGTGGAGAGGATCTGCGTGAGCTCCAGGCGCCTGACTGGCTCGAGACAGGAGAGAGAGCGATGGTGCTCTACTTCAGGTCGTTGCGCCAGCGGAGTAAGTAAGTAAGTATAGGTTAAGTATCTTAGAGTACATTTATACAACATCATTTTAAGGGTTCTATGGCCACCGGCCACAGTCCGGCGAATGTATTTGTAACACCTTGTATATACGAAATATAAAAATACAGAACGTCCGCATAATACAAATGCCCGATGCCCCACGAACACGCAAACACTGCGTAGAAACGATCTCCAATCGAATCAGACGAATACAGCGGTGAAAGCTTGGTATGTATTTAAAATATGTTGTAAGGAAATATTTTCCCCTCGTCTCATAAAATATCTATATGTACTCACTATACGTTTGGATTTCCGTTTTAACGAGACCATTTTGGAAACTGTCACTTGTTATTATTGAAATAAATTATTATTAAATTCACAGCCCGTCTAGTGTGGCTACATGGAAGATATATTAGTATCGCAATACCGGTATTCGTATTCGCGAGATATCGATAATGTTATCGATATATCGCTGATAGACACGCAGGTGATAGCCGGTCGCGGTAGTTTGTAAAACATTTATTTGCAAGAAAATGGTAAAAAGGCACAGATAACTCATAGATAATTTGAATATTTTTTTTATCAGCGCCGCAGTGCTAAAAGCGCTACGGCAGTCCCCTTTGTCCGGGGCTGCACGCCACCTTCATCAAACTTACTTTTGTTTATTTATTTATTTTTGTAATATATTTGTTTAATATTATTTTTGTCTTCTGTACCTAGTTGTTTGTATGTTTGTATCGGAATAAATAATCTTTCTTTCTTTCTAAATAATTCTAAATTAAAAGACCAATTTACTATTTAACATAACATAACTATCACGTCCATAATCCCCGAGGGGATAGGCAGAGGAACCACCTTCAAACCAAGGTAGTTCCCACTTTTCGCCTTAGGATTTGGTGGACAAACGTGATAGGTGGCGAGCCTACCGCCGCCGTTTAAAAAAACTCTAAATTAAACCCCCAAATTACTATTGTGGAGATCCTCTTACTTTTTACTGGTCATTATCATTGTCTTCAAGGTGAGAAGGGCACCATGGTCCTAAATATTGGCTCTAGCTATTACCATTCCAGAGATCCCATCCCACCAAAACACGATAAATTTTAATTCTAAATGTTTTAAAGATGAGATTGACACAGTTCTCTTAGATTTTAATAAATCCTACAAAAATACCCTACCAAAAGGTTGTCTGGAAGAGATCGCTCTTAGCGATAAGACCGCCTACATTGTATTAATAGCTCTGTACACATTGTTTTATACTAAGTTTTCGTGCCGTGCAGTAATGACCTACGGAGCCGAAACGTGGACACTGACGGTGCGACTGGTTCACGAATTGAAGGTCGCTCAGCGTGCTATGGGAAGAGCTATGCTCGGAGTATCTCTGCTGGATCGAATCAGAAATGAGGAGATCCGGCATAGAACAAAAGTCATCGACATAGCTCATAAGATTAGCAAGCTGAAGTGGCAGTGGGCCGGTCACATCTGACGCAGAACCGACAACCGCTGGGGTAGACGAGTTCTGAAGTAGAGACCGCGTTTGGGCTAACGTAGTGTGGGACGGGCGTCCCTGCTAGATGGAGCGACGATCTGCGCAAGGTGGCTGGCAGCGACTGAATGAGAAGAGCCGAAGATCGGGCTCAATGGCGCGCCCTAGGAGAGGCCTATGTCCAGCAGTGGACTAGAGTAGGCTGCTGATGATGATGAAGTTTTCGTGCAATAAAGAGTATTCATTCATTCATTCTTCTTCTTTCGTATTGATGATCCGAATTAAATTTTTCCCGACCAGAAGGCGGCCACATCGATAGCTCTCTGGTTGGCCTCGAAAAGGTCCTCCCGCGTGCAGGTGGTCGGACACGCTGGACAGCAGAGCAAGTGCTCCATGGTTTGAGGGGAGACACCTTTTTTATTGAGGGATTCATTCATTAATATTCAGATCAGAAACCCAACGGCGAGCACGCGTGAAACGACGAATGACTGTAGAAGAAGTAAGAGAGGCGTGCCAAGATCCCTGATCCCTGGCACTTAGAAGATGCCTGAAAATCAGCGCCGCAGTGCTAAAAGCGCTCCGGCAACAGGCTGAGGCAGTCCCCTTTGTCCTGTGCCGCACACCACCTTCATCAAACTTAATTACTCGCGATAATATTCGCGTGTCGCTCTGTTCTCTCTGTCTACCCCGCAAGGGACATAGCGTGAAGTTATGTATGTATGTATATTGTAAAAGGGATATAATTATCGTTGTTCCTTACACACGCCAGGGTGGGTGCCGATACGCCGCCGCCGGCCTTGGTGTTATCTTGTTTTGGTTTAGTTCGGCATTTCCTGTCGCCCGTAACGACCACTTATGTATTTAGTGCAAACGTATCGCAGATTATTGATAAAACAGCTGAGCGATGAGTGGTGACTAATTGTTTTGTAACGATAGCCATGGCACAAGAAGAAAGGTAAAACAACTACGGATTGTATGACGTTTCACGCACAAGGCTACGTCATCAACCAACTGAATGTTACCATTATTGGATACTAGACAATTGCACAAAGATTACCATAAAAATTTAATGATTAAATGATTAATATTTGTTTTATTAATTTAATGATTTATTTTAATTTTTAATTTCTTTTGTTTGTTGTTTTCCGTTTGTGTAATAAAGTGTATTTTACTTTTACTTTACTGTAATATATTCCATGAATTTAAATTACTAAATTAATTATGTTCACGTATTTGTATATCAAAATATTGTATTAAATTATTTTTTTATTGCGAGTTTAATAAAACATAATTAGTATCATGTGCAATTCGGTAGAAAATGGCAACCCAATCAATCAATCAAAATCAATCAATACCGAGTGACGTAACTTTGTGCGTGAAGCGTCATATTTACATCTAAACCCGCGATCTCAATCTCACCTGGTGGTAAGTGACGATGAGGCCGCAGATGGAGCACACGGGTTTAGTAACTACTGGCTCTTCTATAAACACTGTTGAAACACATCGACACCGAAGCGAAGATATTTGACGACAGACTTTACATAGGTCACAAGCCAGGCGGACCCTAAAGGGGTCCTTCCACCAGCAAGTTACTCGGGTCAGTCGCCTGGTACGATGCGCTTGCCCAGTAACGGTGGGGATATTCTAACTCTTCCCATACATGGAAGGCACCGGTTCAGTTATAAACCGCAGGATTTCGTCGGAAACAGATGCTTCGACCATAATAATGGCATGTAACATATGTTTGCCATTATTAGTTGTTAAGTTTTGTTATGGAATAAATAAACAAAGTAATTGCTTTAGCATACTGCAGCGATTTTACATCATGCCATCATCTGAATTAGAGGATATTTACCGCCAGTAGCTCAAAATGTGTGTCTTAAAATTTGATCCTCTATTATTATAATTTATCATCACCATCAGCCTATTAATGTCCCCACTGTTGGGGCACAGGCCTCCAACACAAGGGGGGTACGGGCCATGATCCACCGAGCGGGCCCAGTGCTGATTGGTGGAATTCACACGCCTTGGGAAACTTTTCATTTCCTCAGACATTCAGGTTTCCTCACGATGTTTTCCTTCACCGTTATAGCAGTCGGTACTCGGTCTGACGGTAGTCGGTCGGGCGCGTTTAGTCCAGCACTAATGGTGCCTAGTCAGAAATTTAAGAAAATTATTATTTGTTTTATGTTTGTCTTACCTCGGAGATGTCTGGCGGAACGACTGGAGCGTCTACTGGCAGCGCGAGCTCGCGGGAGTAGCCCTCGTCGTCGGAATTGAACCCCAGCTCCTCGCCGTAGCAGCTGTGTACCTGCAACCGCACAACTGCAGTTAGCGTTTAAACAGTAACGTTTGTCGCAGCGATATAAGAAAATTACGGTGATCGCGTCCATGTAACGCGATCGACATAGATCGGTGGTTTGATTATAGACCGTTCAACGTCGATTATTTTTTAATTCTTTGTCCGATCTGTTATCTATTGAAACTTGATCCGACGTCGATGCGACATCTATCTCATCCATGTAATAACACCCCAAGGTACTGTCGACCACAGGGCAATCTCTGAGTGAATCTGAAATAAACCTTATTATGCTGGACGACTTTACTTAGTCCAAACCAGAGTGCTATTTTTGTTATTCTATAAGGAAAGCAGATTAGCAAACGGGTTCCCTGATGGTAAGTCGCCCGCCCATAGACTCGTAGACATCTCACATAGAAAGTGGCCACTTTAAGCACGCTTCCTACTTATTGTTTCAGGATACTAAAACATTATACAAAAAAATTGATCTTCATCCGTGAAGCAATAATTTCAGTTTTTTATACTTAGGATCATACTCATACTCATTTATTAAAAACCATCGGGACACCAGGAACTCTTGGTTACGTCATGCTTTTACAATAACTTTAAAATACAAACATTTAAGGGGAGGGAACGAATGAAGAAGAAATTTTTAAAAATAGTTTTGTATTCTCATATCGAAACAATAAGAAACAAAAATCGAAACTGTTAAAAGTGGCTACTTTTAATGATCAGAAATGATAACGAAATTACTTGTGCTTTCAAGGTTTAAGCTGGAGGGATGGTTATCTTCAAGGTTTAAACTCGAGGGATGGTTATTTTCAAGGTTTAAACTCGAGGGATGGTTATTTTCAAGGTTTAAACTCGAGGGATGGTTATTTTCAAGGTTTAAACTCGAGGGACGGTTATTTTCAAGGTTTAAACTCGAGGGATATTTATTTTCAAGGTTTAAACTCGAGGGATGGTTATTTTCAAGGTTTAAACTCGAGGGATGGTTATTTTCAAGGTTTAAACTCGAGGGACGGTTATTTTCAAGGTTTAAACTCGAGGGATATTTATTTTTAAGGTTTAAACTCGAGGGATGGTTATTTTCAAGGTTTAAACTCGAGGGATGGTTATTTTCAAGGTTTAAACTCGAGGGATGGTTATTTTCAAGGTTTAAACTCGAGGGATATTTATTTTTAAGGTTTAAACTCGAGGGATGGTTATCTTCAAGGTTTAAACTCGAGGGATGGTTATTTTCAAGGTTTAAACTCGAGGGATGGTTATTTTTTGCGGAAGTTTTCGTTATCCTTTCAGATCTGACTACTCAAATCTCCTCAGGGTGGAAAATATGGTAATAAATTGTGAGAAATAAATAACAATCACTCTATACAATCGCTGACTAAATTATGTAGGAGCTAAACAAGCACTAAGAATCCGATTGTAAATAAACACGATACAAATGTTCTTCTTGCCGGCCTTCGAAGACACTGTTGCAAATGAACTTTTAAAAAAATATTTTGTTTTTAAATTCTATATGCGACAGAACAGAAGACGAATCCATACTCTTTCACTTCATATTATATATTAGGAAATGATCCAGAAAAATGATTTAGTGGGGGAAGGGGGAGGGGGGGAATACATAGGTTACTAAAAAAACGTATGTTTAATAAAAATATTTTTAAGTACATACTAAAAATATGGTCAAGGGCGAGTCGAATCTTGCGCCCTATATGGATCTTACATATTTTGGGTGGGAGGGTAGGGTGGGGATATGCCCCCGCTCTTGAATCCACATGCAAACAAAACACATACACCAAATAAAAAAACTATGTACAGAAACCCGCCGAAACGAACAACACCATAGCTGCCCCAACTCGGCATGGTGCCTCGCTCGGAAGCAGAACATGGATATCTTGGATATCTTGCTCAGGTTCACTTTCTTCAGCGATAACTTTTTCTTTTTCTGCGCCAACATTGTGGTGTGTTTATGCGCGGGAGTCGATATTCGAAACTACAAAACAACTGGCGGAATTCGAAATTGGTTACTAAAAAGGTGAATGAGTAAACACTGTTTTTTGTATAAGGATTTGTTCACGTGGACGTTTAGAAAAGCGATTTTATGGTATCGAAATATTTGGTTTAGGGGTGGTGGTGAAACACCTCGGTCCAACCATTGTTCGGACGTATAGTCGGCCACAGGTCAACCTACCCAGAACATCAAAATTTGAGAATCTTAAATAAATCATATAGCGCATATAAGGTTGAAATTTAGAAGGTTTTTCACAGATGGTATATTTTCTTATGATAGGGGGCCGGGAATAACCCAACGGCACTTCGACCCTTGAGGATCTTTTGTGCCTACCCCATTGTACACACTGGTCATCTCAGTGTGCAGGTTTAGTCACGATGTTTTCCTTCACCGTTAGAGCAGTCGGTAAATGTACGTAAGTCTTCGAAAAATACGTAAAACTCATTGGTACATGGCACTGTGACAGATGGTATACTATAGCTGGTCGGTACTATAGTGGTAGTCGACTGTACATGTAGTTGGACTGTCACCCCCATGCGAGCGCCATCGTCAACTCCTCAGTCCAACTAGTTGGTCCACCAGCCATTTTGAATGACAGAGCGGTGTGAGAAATTATAGTGCATGACTTTTCCAAGTTGATACGTGCCATTAACGCTATACCACAGATATTACCGACGGGTTATACATATTTAATTCCACAGAATGTTTATGCCTATAGACAAAGGGTCACATTGAAAGCGCTTCTTTTGGAAAGGAGTTTGTATTCTATAGAAGAATTTTTATGTAAGTACGAGTAGGTACCTGTGACGGAAATATGACTATTTATTGTATTGTATTTATTATTTTGACAATAACTCTTAGATACAGCTTTATTAATATTTTTTTATGACATGGATTTTAATTTAAAAAAAATGTAATTTAAATTTCTTTTTTATAACGTGCTTATAACTTAGCTAAGCTTGACACTGAAAGAGTTTAATTATAATTATTTACATGTAAATATTTGATTGTTTATGAATAAATGATACGATGAAAGAAACAGTTAATGTAAAGCGCACGATTATAACGAAATGAATTTGAGAAACACTCACAAACACTTCGAACCGTAGTTATCTATGAACATGACAGAGAAGACTGTCCCAAAACAAAAACATGGTCATTTCAAACATCGAAACTATGCACACAAAAAAACACTCTTATCGAAAAAACCGGACCGTGTACATCCTGTCAGGACCAGACTTTAATCCCTTATTACACTGGTGAATTGCGAGCGTATTTCTAGCGGAGCAATCTGTCAACGTACTCTCAATAAATTCGCCGCGTGTGCGCAGCGAATTCGCCGCAATGCGACGTGGGCGCAGCGTTTGTACAGTACAGTAAGCGATGAACTACAGCCCCGGATCGATTCGCTGCAACCAATCACATGCGTTCCGCCCTCGCCCCACTTGACATAAGCGCTTCGTGATTGGATGGAACCTAACCGTCGCTGAACCGGACCTTGTAGTCCTAACAGGACCAGGACGTTGTCTGGAAGAGACCGCTTAGAGCGATAAGGCCGCCTTTCTATCGTGCTATTATTCCTGTAGTTTTTACTTTTCCTGATTTTGTGTACAATAAAGCGTTTCTATGTATCTATCTATCTATTCTAACCAATAATTCAAAAACGCGGATCACACGCGGCGATGTCGTCGCGTCCACGCTGTAAATACGCTCGTAATTCGCCAGTGTAATAAGGCCCTTACGAGAATATTTTTAAGAGTGCAAATAGCAGCAGCTAATGAGTTCAGATTATTACTAACTGCTTGCAAGGTGGGTTTAATTATGTATTGAATTTTCGCACTTTCCTACGTCACGTTACCTACGTCCGCCTCTAGCTAAAGTATACCATTTGTCAAAATTCTACAATTCAAATGTGAAGCCATAGAGAATGCATTAAGGTTCATTTCAGATTGCAGAAATTTGGCAAGATGGTTTACATTAGCTAGAAGTCGACTCGACTGTACAGTGGGCAAAATTAGGGTTTTTTTATTGTATAAGGAGTGAAATGAATTTTATTTGCAAGAATATACGTCATGTATGAAGTATCTTAAAATTACATAGGTAGTTCCAGCATATCCTACCACATTGTGGTGTGCAAATTTAAATAATGATACATATAAAGAGCAAATAAAGAGTATTCATTCATTCATTCATATATTTTACAAGAAATTAGAATCGATCGATCGAATCGAATCGAAATAGAACAAACGGGCCTACTAGTGTAAAAGTTTACCATCGCCTATATACATCTCACCCCACTATATTTTCCTTAGAGGGTTCTCTATGCGCTGTAAACCTTAAGAACTTAGATGGAGTGCCTCGTGTGCCGGTAATTACGCTGGCTGCTTTGCGGCAGAAATAGGTGAAAGGACGTACCACCACTGACTCTAGTCATACCGCCTTCAGATACGTATGTGTTATTGCCATTTGAAATAGATCAAATCAATCTCCGCTGTGCGAAGCGTACGCAAAGGCTGGTGAATATCCATTGTTATGAAGTTAAAAAGTCGGCGAAAGAACACGATAACCAGCAATGTACGTCGATCGACTCACCCGCACCGCTCTTTTGGTGTTGTCGTCGCGTTATAAATAATAACACCAAATTAAAAACAACACTTAAATAATAATAATGTTACCAGAGATAAGAAACTTTTTGAAATAATCAGTCTTGATTCACAAATCAATGATAACTTTAATTGTCTTTCACGAAATGGTAATCGCCAGAGGATTTACTTAATTAGATTGATATCGGTAAAAACAATACGATGTTGTGTTGATCTTTACTTTTAAATATTTTTTTTTGTCGTACTAAATGTACCAATTTGTTTTTTTTTCTAAACTTAACATAATAAATTTATTGCTTTCAATGACAATTATTTGATATATAATTAATGATGGAATATGAAAATCGAAGTTAATACATTTCGTAACGGAATTAAAAGTAATTCTAAAGTACATAATTAGTTAATCATTTAATATCAATCGTCACAAAATATAATTATATTATTAATATAAGATAAGATTACTGGCGGTATGACTAGAGTCAGGAGTGGTACCTCCCATTCACCTACTTTGCTCTGCGTATAAGCCTCGCTATACAGCGGGGCAACGCCGCCAGCCTCCTCGGGACACGCTCTGCAGGGAGCGACCTGGGCCAGGTCTTTTACTTATAACCACTGATCGGAGTAGGTAGGGCTCTTTCGGGTCAATGTCCTCAAAGGTTATATTAATATGGATATCATTTCGGGATCCCGTTTTAAGTTATCGAGCAAATGTTGTAAATTACTTTTATAAACCTCGCCCTTACTCGGCGGATTACGATTTTTTAAAAATTGTGAACTTACGAAGAAGTTAAAACACTACTATAGGTACACTAGCGCCATGAATCTTAAAAAAATATATTTCGCCACCAATCTTAAATGTGTATCAAAACAAATATAACGTTAAAAATCTAAATAATATATTTATTCAATCCCGGAAATCCCGGGATTATTGGGCATACTTATCCATATTATGACCGTATGTGGCAAGTACCAAAAACAGCCCTACCTACTCCGATCATAGGTCATAACATAGTTAGGTATTTTGTAACTTTAGCTTAAGCACTTAATTTAGTGTTATTTTTGTATTATTTTATTTTGAATAAACACGTTTAATAATTATATTATAACATACAATGTCAAATCAAATATAAACCTCCCCCCTTGCCGGTCCCGATGCAAAGGTGCCCATAACGGTTGCGGCGTTACCGCGCTGGATCGCTATGGCACACCAATTAGTTAAATAAACGATTTTATTTCATTTTACCTAATTCTGCCGCAAAGCAGCGCGCTTGCATTGCTGTGTTCCGGTTTGAAGGGTAAGGGAACCAGCGTAATTACCGGCACACGAAGCACTTTATCTAAATCCTCAAGGTTGGCAGCGCAGAAACACATACGGAATAAAATGGGTATGGGACTATCCCGTAGGAAGGAAAATCTCAAACTGTCCCGGAGGCCTTGATCAGTCTAACGCTGGCGATTTGTGGATGCAAAAACATTCATCCAAGAGCCACGAACGAATAGATCATGACGAAATAAATTCACATTTTACTAGAACCCAGTCGATCTCGCCCGCCTGTGTGGTAAAATATACATATGGCAACAAAACATAGGAAAAAAGAAATGTCATCTATCAATGTCTAGTAAAGAGTTGGTACTTTTACTTCAGTGTTGCTTATCTTATGATAGGGGGCCGGGAATAATCCAGCGGCACTTCGACCCTTGACGATCTTTTGTGCCTACCCCATTTTACACACTGGTCATCTCAGTGTGCAGGTTTCCTCACGCTGTTTTCCTTCACCGTTGGAACAGTCGGTAAAAGTACGTAAGTCTTCGAAAAATACGAAAAACTCATTAGTACATGGCACTGCACAGTGTCGAACCCGGATCTCCCGCATGGGAGACCGGTGTCCAAGCCACTGTGCCACCGACGCTCTTTAGTGTTGCTTACTGTCAATTTATATTTTCTTTTACAAAAATGGGGTTAACTCATTTAATAGACTAGTTTTCAAAAGATGAAAGAGGGCTTATAAAGTCGACCTTCCACTACAGAATAGGGATGTTCAGCACTCAGTACCTCACATACACACTAATATCCTCATTCATACAAACAAACACATTCATACAACACAACACGCACACACTGTTGCTTTCTTCGTCCGTGCAGTCACTGAGGGGCCAGCTGAAAATCAGCGCTGTGGCTTGCCTCAGCATTATGCTGAGCTGGTGTACCCTTTTTAGCACTGTACCCCACCAGATGTTCTGTGCTGCATGTATACTTTGTATACTTCTGTATTCTGTATTCTGGTGTTTACAGCGCTAAATAAACGATTTCAATTTCAGCATTTTTTTTTAATTTATTTAATATACAATTCCATATTAGTCGCAAAACAAAAAAAATATTCAAGGTTTCAAATTGCCGATAGGACAAAGAAGCGCTAGCAACAAGTGACGACATTTACTCTCCATAGAAAATACCGAAAATAGGTCGAAACTTCCGATTTTCATCAATCAGTGAATAATCCGTGATTTTTAAACCTAAACGTTTGACCTCAATCTCACCTGGTGGTAAGTGACGATGAGGCCGCAGATGGAACATACGGGCTTAATAAGTACTGACCTCTTCTATAAACACTGCCGGAACACATCGACGACGAAGCGAAGATATATAACGACAGACTTTACATAGAATGGTGGTCGCTAGCAGGCGGACCCTGAAGGGGTCCTACCACCAGCAAGTTACTCGGGTTAATCGCCTAGTACGACACGCTTATCCAGTGGCGTTAGGGATATTATAGATCTGTCCATACACGGAAATTAAATCACATATTAAAAATGTTTCACTATAGTTTCGACAATTAGTTAAGAGCGTCGGTGGCGCCGTGGCTAGGACATGGGATTCCCATGTGGGAGGTCCGACTTCGAAACCAGGCAATGCCATGTACCAATGAGATTTTCGGTTTTTTCGAAAGACTTACGTACATTTACCGACTGCTCTGACGGTGAAGGAAAACATCGTGAGGAAATCTGCACACTGAGATAACCAGTGTGTGAAATGGGGAAGGCAATGGCAAACCACCCCATTAAATCTACCACGAGAGTCGTTCTATGTTATTAATTCCTTAGAATGATCACGACCCTCAGATATGAGGAAAACGACGAAAGGATAGTTTCAACAAAAAAATGAGTGGAAGGAAAAGCCAGGGTCGTCCTAGACTGACCTTAAAAGATCAGATTGACAGAGTGCTCTTAGATTTTAATATATAGAGCAGATAACCCCAACGGCGGTGCTTGCGTGAAACTGAAATGACTGTAGAGGAAGCAAGAGAGGCGAGAGATATTACCCCGCAAGGGATATAGCGTGAAGTTATGTATGTATAGTTTCGACTTACGGCTTACTGCTTCTTTGAGGAACATTCCTCTCTCCGTTACAGAGTGCGCTGACAGAAAGTCATTGTCTTACACTGAATGTTTATTCTACGCTCATTTTCATTTACAGAACACTGAAACAAGCAACAAAGGCTGCAAACGATTTATGTGCTGATTAATTGTTTCGGAACTAGAATTCAGTTCATTTTGTAATATTAACTTAGGTATTTTAGTATATCTTCTTAGTATTTTAGTGTTATTTTAGTAACAGACGAAATAGATCCTACTTCTTAACAGTGACCCAAAGAACGCGTTTTTGGAGCTCTCACGTGCGCGGAGACGTGGGGAGGTGTGATCCCAGACTGCGTTTAAAATTTCTAGGAGCGAATGTCGAATGTCGTTTTGTCATCGTCACGTTCCAATGTTCGTAACTCTCTATAAAATCAGTTATAAGGCCTATCATATTTGTAGAAACAAAGGCATACTGGCAATATTTTTTAAAATTTCTATTAGATTTTTTCTTGCCACTTAGTATCGGCATGTTTCGAATGCCTTGATCATGTACGGAGAGTGCGAAGCAAATTTACAAAATAATACAAAATTTTATGTATTAATATCCCTTTTATAAAATTATATTAAATATTTAATCCCTTCATACAAAAATATTTTATTTATTTAAAGATGAAATAATAGCGGAACTAGGATCAATTGATGATCCATTAATAATTTTTAAAATTGGGTGTATTTTTCGAATTGGTTTAAAGTTTTTTTTTATCATTAGTATAGAAAATTAGAATTATAGGTTCAAGGATTTCTGACTTCCATCAATGAGTACATACATACATAACTTCATGCTATGGCCCTGGGGAGAATGGAGCGCCACGAATCTCTCGTCTTGGCACGCTTCTCTTGCTTCCTCTAGTCATTCGTCATTTCACGCGTGCTCGCCGTTGGGGTCGTCTGCGCTGAATATTAACAAGCAAATAATAATATTTCACTCAAGCATTAGCTGAGCCAGGTGCCTATTGCCAATAGTATTATCGAGTTAACTAAATATGTATTATTTAGTGGCAATAGCTCTTTTCTTTTTTTCTGTAAAATCTATGAGCACTCAATCTGACCTTTAAAGGTCAGTCTAGACCGACCCCGGCTTTTCCTTCCACTCACTTTCTCTTCATGTACCTGTTTCGTCATTCGTTCATCACTCATTCTTTCCACATGCCCGAACCAACGGAACATGCCCTTTTTCATCTTATTGATGACACAGTGAATAATAAATAAATAATGTTTGTTGAAAACATCACAACGCTTGTAAGTCAAACAATACCCTGACTCCCGAACTAGGCGTACCTGTATCTTGGGAGACAGTGCTTTCACAAAAAGAAGGTATTCAATAAAGGGTAGCATCTTTTGGTAGTGGTAGATACTAAAGTGAAGGATCGCCTGGGGTGGTACCACCCTCTTATCTATTTCTGCCGTGAAGCAGAAATGCTTGCATTGCTGTGTTTCGGCTTGAAGGGTAAAAGAGCCAGCGTAATTTCCGGCACATGAGGCTATCCATCTTAGTCCTCAAGGTTAGCGGCGCATCAAAAACCCTCTAATAATAATACAGCGAGGTGAGATGTCTATGGGCGACGGTGACCACTTACCATCAGGTGGCCCGTTTACTCGTCTGCTCTCCTTATTTAATAATAATAATAAAATCTATCTTATAAATAACTACCCACTAAGCACTAATAGTTACAAATTACAAAATATTATTGTTAATTCCAAATATATTGTAAATTATAAAAAAAATTAAATAATGTATTAATTTGACGAAAGATTTTTGTGATATTTTACATATATATGATAAATAAATAATTATTAAATAGTCCCGTATGTACATAAAAAAAAATATTATTACGAAAATTATAATTATTAATCCGTATTTAATCAAATATCAAACCCAATAAGTTATGAAATAACTTAAATAAGCCTCTACATTGTGCCCAAAGTGTGCCCACTTAAATCGTAGCTCCGCGACGAAGTATTTGAATGATTTAGAAATTCTAATGCCTCAGGCACTTGTAAACAGCGCGGCTGTCAGATACCAACCGTCAATTGCACGGAACATCCTTAAAGTCTGCATTAAAATACATGCTATCCCTTTCTACGACATAGCTCTAGATAGAGATGACATGAGACTTGAGGAAGCCTTAATGTTAAATACGTTTCTTGCAACACACGGTGACTCTTGTCACATTTGTCGTGTTGTTTTTCACGATAAATCATTATAATTCATGGTCCTCTGATGTCATTTAACACACGCGTAGTTTTAAAACTGTAATGTGAAACAGGCAAAATATTGTTTTGTTAGATGAGACAATATTTTAATTTCTTTATTTCTTTATTTCTTTATAATATTAATGATGTCTGGTTTACAGAATGATCCAAAGCACCAGACATTCAGTAACTATACATAACAGTTTACAATCACCTACCGATACTTTACAAACTTTAAAAACAAAAAACAAAACTTACTTATCTTAAAGGTTAACACCCGAATTTACAAACAATACAATTGCTTTGCAAATACTGCTCCAGGGGTCTGAAAATACGTCGGCATTCTGGACCGTGGTTAGAAACTTATTAAGTAGCAGGACAGCTCGGGCCGTCGGTGCGGCACGCGCTTGACGCGTGCGCGCGCCGGCGGGCAGCGCGAACAGGCCGCGGCGTCGACGCCCGCACGCGCGCACGTACTGCTGGGGCACGTACAGCGGGAGGCGCGCCAGTGCAGACGGGTTGTCCACCCTGTTTCGCAATAGCAGGCAGTAGTGGAACATCAGGAGCATCTTTCGTCTCAGTTCTAAAGTCTCTAGTCCGACCATGCCCGAAACGAACAACGATGGGTAGAGGAAGGGATAGTAACCGTACAGTCTTTTGTACAGATACCTAGCGAATTTACGTTGGATTCTTTCGAGCATTAAAATATATTTATTTTCATATGGATCCCACATAATACAGTTGTACTCCAGTTTACTCCGAACGAAAGCGTTATACAATAGAAGTGCGATTTTAACATTGCGGAATTGTGCAGCTGTGCGCATTATGAATCCAAGATTCTTGCTAGCACTTTTGCAGATCTGTACAATGTGGTCACGAAAGACCAGACTGTTGTCCACATTTACTCCCAAATCGCGGATACAATCAACGCGCTCGAGCACGGCACCATCCAACGAATATATAGCCTTTACAGGTACTCTGGATCGCGTAAGGGTAACAATCTTACATTTTTCGGCATTTAATTGAAGACGATTAACATAACTCCACTCCGCCACCGCATCGATTGCTCGTTGGAGCTTGTCACAGTCGGAAGAGCTCGACACAGGTTGCAATAACTTTACATCGTCTGCAAACATTAGGCACCTAGTTTCGCCTGTAAATGCAGGAAGGTCATTGATCATAATTAAAAATAGAGTTGGTCCAAGGGTGCTACCCTGACTAACACCCGAGCGGGTAAAGTATTCACAGGATTTAAAGCCGGCCATCTGCACATACTGCCTTCGATCCTTGAGGTAATCGGAGAAGAATTTCAAAAATTTAGGTGTGAAACCTAGTGACGAAAGCTTAATCAACAGAATGTCATTATCGACCAGATCAAATGCCTTTCTAAAGTCGAAGTAGGCAGCGTCTACCTGCCTGCCCAAATCCATTTGAGAGGTAACAAAGTCCACCAGGGATATATGACATGTCGTGGTGGATCTAGATCTCCGAAATCCATGCTGTGCGTCATCCAGTCGATGGTCGATTTGATCAAGGAGGCATCGATTTATTATACTCTCAAAAATCTTCCCGAAAACGGATAGAACAGCTATTGGCCTAAAATTTTCAACACTAGATGAGGCGGAAGATTTGGGAATCGGAGTAACTCTAGATATTTTCCATTGAGTAGGATAGACGCATTGTTGGAGTGAAAGATTGAATATATATAATAAAGGATGTTCCATAACAGATAAACAGTCCTTTATAAGGAACGAAGGTATTCCGTCGGGACCGGAAGAAGCATGTAACTTAAGTTTACGAACTGCTTTGCGCACCTCGGCGCCAGTGACGCGATCTACACACACCCTGAGAGAATCCCAGGCTGCGGCCGCACTCCTCTCAGCAGCCTCAGAACTCAGTCGCGGCACGTTATGCAGAAAAACAGACCCGAAGTATTTTGCAAACGCGTCAACAGCCTCCTGTCCTATCACCGATCTATCCATGTACGTGTATTCCTTTCGTTGACCCCTATCTTTACGTTTATCTCTAATATAGTTCCAGAAATGGCGCGGTTCCTTACAGATGTCGTTTGCAACTGAAGACATATAGCGCTTGTACGCGGCATCAATCAAATCTTTGACAAGTTCCCTGTAGTACTTAAAAAGCTCTCGGTTGAATTCCAGACCCCTGCTCTTAAATTTCTTAAGGTGGAAATATTTTAATTTAATATAGTGAATTATTTCAGCAGTGTACCACTTTGGATATACATAGCGTCGAGGTCCTGTTGCAGGACGGGTATATTTTTGGGGAACGGTGGCCTCGAAAACGCTATCAAGAAGCTGATAAAAGGTAACCACGGCCGAATTCACGTCAGTTTCTTGGAAGACGGCAGTCCAATCTAAGTCGGCCATAGCAGCATATAACGCTGGAAAATCAGCTTTACTGAAGTTCCATACAGGAATTAGCTGCTCAGTAGGCATCGACGAAGGCGGCCTCCAACAATCAGTCACACCTCGGAGCAAAGAAACCGTTACTTCCAGAGGTGGATGGTAAGCGTCCAGCGGCACCAGGGCCTCGACGTCATCGGTTATCTGAATTCTATCAGAGTCAATGCCAGTCAATACAAGGTCCAAAATGCCTCCGTATAAATTCGGAATGTGATTTAGTTGGCGCAACTTGCAAAATTCAGCAAAACAATTGAACTGATCTACAACATTTGAATTACAGGAATTTAAATTAAAATCACCTATTACAACCACATCAAGTATGGAGTATTTGCAAATCGCATTTTCAATACACAGCAGGACCTCTGTATATTGATTATCCTTATAGTTAGGTGGGAGATATACAACACAAATAAGTAGTTTAATATTTTTCCAGGTTAAAATTGCAAATATTACTTCCTTATCGTCAGTTAAGCCATCAATATCGGTATCCATGCGAATCGAATACTGGTCCTTAACAGCTAAAAGGACACCGCCCCACCCGACGTCGCCCGCGCGATCCTTGCGCAACACCACGTACCCGGGCGGAAACAGTTCCGCATCGGCCACTGAACTAGTAAGGAACGTCTCAGTCAGAGCTATGACATCACACGGACAGTCACTGATATTTTTACCGAAAACTGCAGTCTTACTCCGCAAGCCCCTGACGTTCTGGTAGTATATGTGCATTTTCTTGAAACGTTTACGATGATGTTTGCTCATTCTTGCTTCTCCGACGAAAATTCTGTCGCCAGTTCTTTATACAAACATCTTCAGGCCAGTTCCCAGGTGCCATAATAACGTCAGTTTGTTTGGATGGCACACGCAGTTTAAAGGAAGCATATGGACCGCGTGACTTAAGAACTTCAACACCGCATGCATCACATCCACTAATCGAGTTCAAGTGAGAACTTACCTGTTCCTCAGTGGTGCCAATTTTGACGTAGTATAGGTGCAGGTAATGCCAGCGTTCCGATGCTTCCAGCTGTGTGGCACCACTAGCCGCGCTGCCGCGCACCACTCCATGCAATGAGCCTCGGGAACGCTTTTTAACAACCTGAACGAACTCCCCAGTCTCAATGTTGTCGTCTACGTTGTCACCTTGACTCGCAACAACAGGAACCTGGGGGGCAGGCGCTATCGATGCTAATGCTCCAGCTACAGTAGGTCCAGTATTTTGAAATTGATCCGGAAGTTGCTGAGTTGCTGGCTTGGACCTACGCCTGCGTCGCGTACTTTTGGCAGGAGGCTGCGACTCCGAAGCAACACTCACATCAGTTTGGGCAGGGTGCACTTGCTCCAGTATTTTTACCTGCTTTTCCAGCATGGTGACTTGGGCGCTCAGCCGCGAGACCGTGTCACTGATTGTGGCCACAACCTGGTCCGCCACAGCCTTGGTAATTACAGGAATGTGATCATTAAGAATCCTTTGCATTTCTTCCCTGATGATGACACGCATATTATCAAGGTACATAGTGTCCTCCAAGCACGACACGTTAGAATGCACGAGGATAGTGTTATTTAAATCAGGTCGCGCACGCCGCAGAGTTACATGCTCAGAGTCTCTAAGCTCAGCATCGTCATAAGGAGGACTGGCGTCTTTGGAGGGATTTTGCTCCCGATTATAGCAATCTGTGCACTTCCACCTTGTCCTACGCTCAGGATCCATAAGGTAGTACCGCTCCTCGGAGAGATTTCCGCAGTGCAAATGGTAACTCGATACACAAGACTCACAAGTTATGAATCGCCTCTCTGGAAGAGCATTCCCACATCGCGCGCAGCAGGCTGGCGTCGTGGTTGAAGGAGGGGCGGCCTTTTTCTTGTAAGTGGTCTTATTTACTGGAGTGCCAACTGGAACATCGCAGTTTCGTCCCAATCTCTCACCTCTACTACGACACTCCGGGCACACCCACACTGTTCGCTCCTCGACAGTTAGTGGCTTGTTGATACACTGTGGGTGGTAGACTTTGCCGCACGCCTCCACAGTGCACTGAATGTATTCCTCCCCAGTCGCCAACTCCTGTAGGCAGCCGGCGCAATTCATGTTGCCGCTCTAAGTACGCACAGGTGCAGCAGAGAACGCGTAGAAACTCGATGCGCGGGAGGTGCAGCCGGCGCGTAGCACACAATTGTTGTCGTAGCAGCGCCGTAGCCTCGTAGAGATCGGCGTAGGCGTTCTGGCTCGATGACGTCACTCGCCGCAAGTATGTGTAATTTTCGATCGCTCGGAACAGGTAGCAACAGCGTTGCGGAAACACCGCCGCCTCCCGCTCCAACAGAAACAGGTTCGAACCTCGGCAACCGCTCGGTGATGGTGCAGCGCAAATATGTTTGTCTTTTTCTAGATCCGCCCAGTGGGACGAACCGTTCCATACAAATGCACTTAGAGGAACAAGGAATCGAATTATTCACTAATCCACCAATCACAATTTTTCGCAGCCGAATTTATTTGTCGAGAGAATTATGTGATGAACACGTCCGTGCGCGACGACTGATGAACTTTGTGTTCATAATTTTTTTAGAACAGAAATGATAAGTAATAATAATATACGCTGATGGATGACTGAAAAGAACACGCTTTCAGCATAGGCTAGGGACTTCACATGTCCGGTTCCAGTCACGGTTCGGTCCGTTGCAACGAATCACATAGCGCTGATTTCTTGTGGGGGGAGGGATTATCGCGAGTGATTGGTTGCAATGCAACTAACCGAACCGTGGTTAGAACTGGACCCGTGAAGTCCTGGCGTTCCACCGCGACGTTATACGAGATGACTAAAAGGAGTTATCGTCTCATCGTAGGCGATCGACCTTGGGGAGGTGAAATATACAGGCCCGTAGGCAGGCAGGGGGCGGGTTGAAACCCCCCCCCCCCTGAAATTACTTAAACAGGATCCAGCGTAGCGACTTTCCACTAACCTTCCACAGCCATTTAGGCATTTTTGGGAAGCAGTGACAAAGCGCAAATAGGCAAATTTTTGAGCAGGAGTAACAAAAATACAGATTTTTTTACAGTTGTAGCCATAGTGAGTCATATTTAAAATGTGACTATTTAGGGAGTACTTACTGATGAAAGTCGGAACCTTTTTTTAATTTTTTATTGACTACTAAACCCGCATTTGACCTCGATCTCGCCTGATGGTAAGCGACGATGAGGTCGACGATGGAGCATGCGGGTCCAGTAAATGCGTATGCACTCTGGCCTTGAAGATCCCAAGGTTGTAGGTTTCGGGAAACAGACGCCGGCAGGCTGTTCCATTCCTTAGCCGTTCGCATAGTGAACGAAGAAGCAAATCGCTTCGTACGAGCAGATGGGATATCAACAACATAAGGATGGAACCCCTCCCCGCGCCTGGTAGTCCGAAGGCGGAATGGAGATGCTGGAATTAGGTCGTGCAATTCCCATGCGCACTCTCCGAAATGTATCCTATAAAATACCGATAGACAGGCAACCTTGCGCCGATGTTCCAGACTTTGACTTTCCTCCGACTAGGGCATCGACAGCTGCTGACCGCAATGCGAGACGAAACCCTGTTGCATCGACATCGGGCGTTTCGCACTCTGTATGATCAAGACCTTCGAAACAGGCCCAACTTTCAGCAATACATATGGTTGATCAGACCTTACCCACTGCCATATCTCGTGGCTGGTGATGGGCTGGTTCACGAGTTCTGTCACACGAACATCATCAGGTAGAGAACGATGTGAGGAAGTGAGGGACTCTATGAGCCGCCCTTACCCACTGCCATATCTCGTGGCTGGTCATGGGCTGGTCCATGAGTGCGTTCTGCCATACTCGGAACAGCATCAGGTACGCCTTGTCCCGTCCCGAGAACGACGTCAGGAAGTGCTTCTCGCCTTCGGAGCACACCAGGATCGCGTTCGGGATCACCTGAGGGAGTTAAGGCTGTGTTAATAAAGTTCAAATAGAAGATAGCACTGTTAAGGAGATAGCGTTCTTGCATTTCTGTGTTGAGGTGATGATCCTGATGTGTAGGATTGCCTGGGGAGGTACCATCCTTTTAAATATTTCAGCCGCAAAGCAGAAATGCTTGCATTTCTGTGTTTTGGTCAGAGCCAGCGTAATTACCAGCACATTAGGCGCTCTATCTATATCCTCAAGGTTACTAGCGCATCTAAAACCTCATAATAATAACACAGTGAGGTGAGATATCTATTTAGTGATAAGCTGTGACATCATCAAAATTTAATTAATATTGTTATTTATATTATAATTAATTAAAAACCTATGTTAATTGTTAGTTATTATGTAATTTATTAAATTGAGACATTAAAGTAAAAATTTTGATGTTTTTGTTTTGTTACCTTTATGATTATTTTACTAATTTATTATGATGATTTATTATGACAATTCGTGGCAGAGATTGTCCGTCGCCTCAGGGAGAGGGGCTGTGACTCTCGCTCCGGGTCGTACCTGGTGCAAAGGTTGGCCGTAGCGATCCAGCGCGGTAACGCCGCGAGCGTTATGGACACCTTTGCACCAGGGACGACAAGGGGCGGGCTATTTGATTGACGATTATTATTTCATTATTAGAAAATTATTATTATTATGTTAAGTTGACATTATTTGTAATTTTATTTTAATAGAAGTTTCGTTTATTGACAAGAGATATCCCGTCAAAGAATATATTAATCAAAAAATGAGTTTTTATGTTTATTTATTATGATTGATTATTTTATTGATGATAATTAATGATTGATTTATTGATTGAACAAAAATGTGTACGCTTCCAGAATATGGTGATACTGAAACACAATGTAACATCTGCATTACCCATGTTTACAAATAAATACATAAACAAAACAAAATAATTACTTTACAACAAAAACTTTACAATTGTTTTTAAATTTACTGTTGGACCCCGCACTAGGGCGACCCCGTGTCGCGGTGATCCTTACATACATTATCGATATGTATTAATTAACTAATTAGGACTCAGTTGTAGTTTACAGTTTACTATATACCTACTTCAGACAACAATTAGAAGAATCGGTATAGTTGAGATTGAGTGTGTAAGCATGTGTATAGTATATGTGTTTGTGAGGTGTGTTAAGGTGGAAAAGGGTGTGTGGGGTGAATGTGTTGAGTGTGTGTGTGTGTGTGTGTGTGAGCTTATAAGCGATAAATAAATGATTTGCCTTTTTATGTAAGTAAAGTAAGTAAGTAAAATATACTTGTAAAGGATATTTTTGGCGTAGATTCAAAAGCAACAGGACAGCCACCTATACCAGCCTTTTGTGTGTATTCTGTGCTATTATGGAATGCACAAAGTTGCCTCCGTAGCATTGTAATCCAGTGTTAATATAAAATGATATTTGTATTTCTATGTTCTGTCCATGTACAGTAACATATAATATTTCGTTTTCCCCTTCGTGGTACAGATCGAGGCAATTATATACTCGTAAAATAAGAGTTTTTTTACTGTTTCGCGGCCGTTACCTCGGCTCCGCGGGTCTACCGGGGGCAGCCTCACACCATCCTGCCTCAGCACGAAACTGCCTCAAATAAGTACAAAGCCAGCTTCAGGAATTTAGCTCACCAATGCCGTTTTCTCCTTAGTGATGGCAGTGACATCCTTCCACCGCAGAGACATGGTGGTCTCCCAGCCGAAGATGCTGGCGTAGAAACACAGGTAGTTCTGCGACGCATACAGCCGCCCGTGTGCTAGGATGTCTTTCTGTAGTGCGCATGAGTAATCTGCAAACAAAAGATACATATATAACTTCACGATATGTCCCTGGCAGAGAGAACGGAGCGCCACGAATCTCTGTCTTGGCATGCCTCTCTTGCTTCCTCTACAGTCATTCGTCGTTTCACGCATGCTCGCCGTTGGGGTCGTCTGCACTGTATATTAAAATGTAAGAGCACTCTGTCAGTCTATGGCGACCCCGGATTTTTAATCCACTCACATTCGCTTCGTATACAAAAATACAGGCCGTTCTTTTTAGTTCGATTGATCTAACAATGTGGGGAAAAAACAATTCTGCTAGACGCTTAACCTAATCTGACAAAATGGAATCTCATCAACCTATTAGTGCCCAGTGCTTTTTGGTGGATTTTATACGCCTTCGGGAACTTTTTTCCTTAGACATGCTGGTTTCCTCACAATGTTTTCCTTCACCATTAGAACACTCGGTAAATGTAAGTAAGTCTTCTAAAAATCCGAAAAACTCATTGCATGGTTTCGAATCCGGACCTCCCGCATGGAAGTCGGGCGTCCTAGCCACTACACGCTCTCACGTAAGTGCAATAGTAAGTAATGTACTTTACCCTTTAGGGCGTTTTCAGAGTCGTACGGATTTTGTCACGCGCAAATTTTCACGTCAGCATGCGTGACGTGAAAATCACAATATCAATTTGCAAGGTTTCCACGCACCCCGCATGCATCACGCATAATATTGAATGAAACAATGCGATATTATCTTATGACTGGGGCCAGGAATAACCCCAGCGGCACTTCAACCCTTGTGGATCTTTTGTGCTTACCCCATTTTACACACTGGTCATCTCAGTGTGCAGGTTTCCTCACGATGTTTTCCTTCACCGTTAGAGCAGTCGGTAAACATACGTAAATCTTCGAAAAATACGAAAAACTCATTGGTACATGGCACTGCCTGGTGTCGAACTCGGACCTCCCGCATGGGAGTCCGACGTCCTGGCCACGACGCCACCGACGCTCTCAACTAATTGTCGAAACTATAGTGAGCCATTTTTAATATGTGATTTAATTTCCGTGTGTGGTCGTATTTATAATATCCCTACCGCCCGGACTCTCTGACCTCCCGCATGGGAAAACAATGCGATGCGTAGAGCACGAAATTCGCACGACGTTGAAAACGTCCTAATTGGATACTTCACCATTACTGACCTTCAGTGACTGACTCGAACAAACAGGCTAACTAAGAAAGGACGAAAGTTCGACAGAAGTAGAAAGATACTAACCGACAATGAGCCGCTCGTCGTCTGGTAAATCCTTGAAGAGTCGTTTGAAGTCATCGCTCTTGCTCTTATATGTCGGGTAGAGCGAGTTGTACCAGCTCTTCTTTTTGGTGCGGGTGGCTTCTGCGCCGCGCGCGCCCGCGTTTGTGGATGTCACCTGGGGAACGGACGCTGTTATTTCTCAGAATGATCGGATTAGGTAGTGCAATTTAGGGTTAACGACCTCAAACGTTGTAGTAGTATGGATACACCCGCGGGATTGCGGGATTTCGGAAATGTTCTGTATATATAAAATACTTTTTCTCCTAATGGGAACTGAGGAGTGAGAGAGACAAAGAGATACCAGTATTAGGACCATATTCGGGATGTATTGTCTCTTCCTCACATTCACACTTTTTCAGAACGCTCTTATCAGTCGTCGCCTTTGTTATGCCGAAACAATACATTTTAATAATGTTTGTCAAGTGTAAAGTAAACAACAATATAGTGGCAAATCAAGCCTCGTTAAAATCTCATAAGATTGTTTAATAATATTTTTGAACGATATTACTGTCCAATGTAACCAGCTCTTAGCAAATTTGTAATCCTGGGATATCGTTACTTGTTGGGCATATCCATGTTATTATTTCATCATGAAATCCCGCAAAATTGCACTACCTAATCACTGATCACTGATACCTAAGGAGAGTAGAACAGCAAACAGGCCACCTGAAGGTAAGTGGTCACCACTAGAGATGGTCCGCGAGTAAAAACCCGGCGGGTATTTACCGGGTATTATCCGTTATCGGTATTTATCTATCGGGTATACCCATTTCTATCCATTTCGACGGGTAGAAACTCTTGGCTCTCCAAAATGACGTCTGGATATCCGATCTGAGGAAAACAGTTTCCTGAAGGCAAGTGAAATACACCAATCCTGAACATGGCCTGATCGGTGGATCATGGCGCGTATTCCCCTTGTTCCTGTGCCCTAAAGTGGGAACCTTAATAGATAGATGATGAATGAGATGGACTGAGGGTCATTTTTACATTATTGTTCCTTGACCTTCTCTCCAACACTAATCTAATACCAGAATTAAGACATAAAGTTAAAAAAAATATTAGACGGACTAAACGGAGAGGTGCTAATGTCACTTTGTAAACTAATGTTGCCATGTTTAATGTAATAGTGATACGTTCAGTTCACTTGTGAATCAGTTCCCTTAGTTCACACAAACAGCGAGCCAAAAAGATAACGTTAAATTATATATTTAAAGAAGATGGATTTCGCTCCCATACAAAGTGAGCTCAGCGATTTAACTTATTAATTTACAAAAAAATCACGACATTACAGAAGAAATTAAAATATACTTTGATAACTATTGGTCAGTGATTGAACTCGTATTTTGGTCACAACAATATTTTTATTTCATCTAAAACTGGCAACACAGGAAACGTCAGTTTAGTCCGTCTAATAAAAAATACTACTTTAGTAAGAAGATAAATTAGAACAAGTGGTCGAACAATTTCTCCGTGAGCAGGATTCTTTCACTTTTTCTAATTTTCCAACCACTTTTTCTTATTTATTTATGTACGCCTACCATGGCTAAATACATAATAAATAAATTTAGTAAGAAGATAATTATATTGTTAATGATTTCGATTAGATAGATAATTGAAGAGAAATACAAAATGCCGTCGTCAAGATTAAATCATCAGATCACACTTCTAAGGATCACACTATTAATTTTTTCGGATAAGTAAACAGGATGTGGACTCAAAAAACATTATCTCTTTTTCTCTTACCTTAGGATTGTCTGATCTGAGAGAGACAGCCGTCGCAACAGTGATGTCGCTAGAGCTGGACACTGAGATGGAGTCTCCAGCTGGGTGAGACGGCACGTGTATTGTCATCTCGCTCCCCTGCAACAACGACTCTTCTATAAGATTTCCAGGGCAGAAATCCTATAGAATGGTATTATGTAGTGACAGCTTTAAAAACAAAATTACCTATAAGAGAGAAAAAAGTATTAAGACAATCCACAACATAAGGTAGTGTTGTAAAACATTGGAGTCCGGTGGCACCTAACTTAAAAACCAGCTTCGACTCAATTAGCAAAACTAAAGTTAAAAATGTTAATAAGATGATTCGAATCTTTTACAACACTACTCTATGTCCCATACCAGAATTCTTAGGCCCGCTTGTGCGAACATTTAACCCTGGGTTAACTCGCGAATTGTTCATGGTTTTTATATAAAATTGACCTTCGTGCAAGACGGCCTTAGAGGTTGTTGGTAAAATGCTAAAAGGATATTATTACCCGGAGCCTGCAGAAATGTATTATATATTTAAACTAATGTCAAACGTCTCTCTTATAATCTATGGCTTTTCTGATTCATGTCCATCCATTGCTCTACACTACAATAAATTCATTTTCAAAAGGATTTTGTACAGCGTTTTAATTATCGACACATACAGAGATACAAATGTTTAGACCGGTTCATTATTACTACTTTCCCAATAGTATCAAGGGTCTGGAGTGGAGACCACGGCAAAACACGCGGGGACAAGGTCGCCCACCTATGAGATGGGTGGACGACATTCGGGGAATAGCGGGCCACAACTGGATGGCACCGCCTGCGACCGTCGGAAGTGGAAGAAGTTGGAGGAGGCCTACGTCCGAAGGCGGACCACACGTGGCTGAGATAGAGATCAAGGGTCTACGGATTTCAAACAATAAATAATACTCATATTCTGAAATAGAATATTCACTTTGAGTACAAGTATCAAACCAAAAAAAAAACGACCAGAAATCTTTTGGTTGGATACCAACCTCGTACCAACTACACTGGCTGAAAGATCATTTATAACAAAAGGAGGTCATTTAATTTCGAATCTATTGTAGCGTTCGCTTTAAACTTAAACTTGCATTCCTTTTTTTTTCTTTTTATTTGCTACGCCACAAACGTTAGTTAACTCGATCGTTGCTAAAATGATTTATATAGATGATATGCGAATGTTTAAAGATTTTAATATGTAGAACGGTCCCAAACGCCGAGCATGCATGAAATATAAGATAAAGCGAAAGAATTGCGTGAGGACTGAGCGTCGTGGCGATGTATTCTCTGCTACATTGTGATAGCTTAGATGATAATAAATGGAAGGATGTCATTTTAGTAGTAGGATGAAATAATCTAACTTAAGTATTTTTCTGCATAACATAGCATAAGGAGACAGAGGAACAACCTTCATCATAGGTAGTTCCCACTTTTCGCCGTAAGATTTGGTGGACAAACGTGATAGGTAGCGAGCCTACCGCCGTCTACTAGGTGTAGAATAGTATCCTCAAAGATCTTTAGTCGCCGCGTACGATACCCAGGGGACTTTTTCTGCGTAGACGGTTTCGAATTCAATTCTCTCGTATCGGGGAAATATATTAAAGGGTCGTAAACCAAAGAAAATAAATAATTGTAGAGCTATTTGTCTATTCAACGTCCACAATATCATTTTGTTTACTGTTTTAGCTTAGTTTTTTTAATTAGTTATACCATTATTCGTATTAACTTTTAATTCGTACAGTCGAACTCATTTAGACCAACATTAATGCCACTCTTACAGCACTACATATACAGGCTTTAATCGAATAGTTAGACCTATTAACTCCATAACATCCGTTGTTTTAAACACGCGTACATTACGTCTGACGGCCATTCCGTGTAATTTGTTTATTAATATGAGCATTAATATAGTTAATTATAGTGCATTTTACACTTCCTAGTTTTTTTAATAAATAAGTCTTTTCACAAAAATAATAGAATTATACTAGACATGACATGACATGACATGTGATGATAGATTGTTTGTTTGTTCTTATACAAGGAAAACATCGTGAGGAAACCTGCAAGGCAATGGCAAATCATTAAATCTGCTAAGAGAGTCGTTTCATATAGTTACTTCAATAGAATGATCACGACACTCATCAATGAGGAGTTACGACTAAGAGATACCTGGGAAACCTGAGAATAATAATACATTAACATGTAATAAAATGTTATAATGTTGTTTGTAATATTAACTGGTATGATCCGCTCAGTGTTCGTCGAGATAACCACTACCCTTCAATTGCCTTTTCTGACGTTAACTGTGCTTTGCTTTTCTATCTAACCTGTCTATAAAAAGCTATTAATACAGTGAGTGAGTGTCTACGAGCGACGGTGACCACTCACCATCAGACTGCTTGTTTCCTCGTCTGCTCTCTAATTTAATAAAAAAAAGCTCTTTACCTTGTCATTGTCTAGCAGGTCCCCGAGGTCACTGCGTAATGATGGCGACGGCGATCTGGATGCGCTCCTGGAACGTAAACATACTTCATCAGCAGTGATCGGATTAGGTAGTGCAATTTAGGGTTAACGACCTCAAACGTTGTAGTAGTATGGATACACCCGCGGGATTGCGGGATTTCAGAAATGTTCTGTATGTTTAAAATACTTTTTCTCCTAATAGGAACTCCAAAAGGAAATCATCCCTTTTGCGAGATAGAGTAAGAGAGAGAGAGACAAAGAGATACCACTAGCTACTTTATACTATATTCGGGAATAATTGTCTCTTTCTCACATTCACACTTTCTCAGAACGCTCTTATCAGTCGTCGCCTTTGTTATGCCAAAACAATACATTTTCAAAGAATGTTTGTCAAGAGTAAAGTAAACAACAATATGGCGCCAAATTTAGCCTCGTAAATGTTTATTAATATTTTTGAACGATATTACTGTCCAATGTAACCAGCTCTTAGCGAATTTGTAATCCCGGAATATCGTTATTTGTTGGGCATGTCCATGTTCATATTTCGTCATGGAATCCCGCAAAATTACACTACCTAATCCGATCACTGGTCATCACTATCAAATTATCAGCCTTATACTTGTCTCTTAACATTCCATTATAGAGCCATTAGATAGAAAGGGATAGCAGGTTCTTTGGTGAGGATTAATTTAAAGATTTAGCGTTAATGGCACAGTTATGCTTTTCAAATTCAATTCATATTTTGCCTTGTTAGGCACTACTTCGATAAACACACCCTACGTATACGATAGTCTTAGATAAATCTCCGCTGGCTTGGGCACGTGCATAGAACGTGAGAGGATCGGACTGCGTGGAGAGCTCATGGGGCTGCCGAGCGGATGTTCGCCCGGTCGGCCGCCCCCGATACCGCTGGAAAGACGCGGTGGAGAAGGACCTACGCGAACTACAAGTCAGCTACTGGTAGGGGATTGTTCAGGACAGGGAGAAATGGCATCTCTTGGTTGCGGAAGCAATATCCACTTTGGGTCGCTGAGCCAGCGGAGTAAGATGCTACAACCTGCCCTCTAGGTGCCGGCTAGCAGGGTTCTAGGACAGTGTGCAGATGAAGTAATAGAAGAAAATTGGTAATAGTAGATATTACATTTATCAGGAACAGAACAACACAATAGTAGAAAATAGGTAGTAGTAGGAGACAATTTTATAAAACGGACATACGTCCGTTCAGGACTAAAATACAGAGAGAGTAAGTAAAAACAATGAAATTAATGGTATAATGGAATTTAGAAATGGAATAATACGAATATATAACACGAAATGAGGTGAGATAAACGCTAACAATGAGGTTGAAATTGATGGCAAGGAGGTTGATATGGACGATGAAGTCGACATCGTTACAAAGTAAAGTCTTAGATGGCTGTTAGATCCAAAACAGAAATTCGATTGAATACGCATTTAAATGCACCTATTACTGAGCACGAGTAAAACGCAGTAAGGTACGTCAACGGGGAATATTTCCTTGTTATCGGCCGTGCACCCATTTCGTGTACAAGTAAGCGATAGGAGTAATTAGAATGAATAACCCTCTTATCGACTTCGTTTAGGATATAAGAGGAGTGATACGATGATACGGTAGAGGTGTACGGTGAGGACATGACCCGGAAAAACAAGGAATATTATATTCTGTCCGGATATTATTTTTAAAAAGGATATCCGATATAATGATTTGACGATGATAACATGCTGGGTGTAATAGAAAACTCCTATAGAGCCGAAAGGGAAGTGTTTAATAACCATAACTGAAGAACTTTCACTATGGGACCAACTCTGAAATCACGAAAAAAATCAAAATCATTTCACTCGTGTAAAAAAATATATGAAAAAAATTAAAATGAAAAGTTTACTTATTACAAAGCACAATAATAGGACCTCCGACTTATAAACTAGGTCGAAACCTGTACCTATCTTGGAAGTCGGGACTCCGTCGTACTTAAGTATTAAGTTTTTGTGTGGAACAGCTGATTTTTATTTCGCGATTACAGAATTGACCCCATAGTGAAAATTGTTCAGTTATGGATACTGAACACCCCTCTTTCTGCTCTATAGGGGATTTTAGTTACACCCAGCATATGTCACAGTGTAGATATGTAATTTCGCAAAAAATTTCGGGATTTCGCGTCTCTATACTCTATCTAGGCCAGCGACCACCCGTCTATGTAAAATCTATCATTCGCTTAGGCTTTGACGAGTTTCGGCAGTGTTTATAGAAGAACCGGTACTTACTAAGCCCGTGTGCTTCATCTTCGACCTTATTGCCACTTAACACCAACTGAGATTAAGAAATTTAAAAAAAACACAACGTCAGCGTTGGCCCTGACATCCAATTTAGGTCTTTGACTGGATCGAACGGACTGAATCGAGTTAAAATTAGAGAAAATAAGTACCTATATTTATAACTTTTGTATATGGACATGTAGGAACACAGTGTATGGACACAATGCACACTGTGTTCTACAGTGTGTCTTCCGATGTCAGCAGTTTTAGTTAAGGCACACGGATGCGCCCGCGATCGTCACTCGTTCCTAGGCCGTCACTATGTAAACTTGATTTTAAATATATATTCCCGATTAACCTAATTTGTGAGTATCATTGAAGACCCTGCAGAAGAGTACCTTGAACCATCATACCTCTAAAGACATCTTTTGACAAAGCCTTCGTGAAAAATACACAAAGCAAAAAGTAAACACCAATAAATGTTTATCTATCTTATAAGCACTTAAAATTGGCGCGAATTACTGACAATCCTTTATCGTACAAACTTCCGAAACTGATAACTTTTGCCAACTACAAGTACGAGTAATAAAACAAAAAAAAACTGATGATAGTATAGTCTCATTATAAAGAGTAGGACCCCGGTTCCTCGAAACCCAGCTTAGGAAAGGCTTTGCGAAAACTTACTATATTTTTATACATAACTCTCACGTCCATAATCCCAGACGGCATAGACAGAGGAAGCACCTTCATCATGGGAAGTTCCCACTTTTCGCCGTAATATTTGGTGGTTATATCACGATAGGTGGCGAGCCTACCGCCGTCTACTAGGTGTAGAATAGTATCCACAAATACCTTTAGTCGTCTCGTACGACATCCACGGGAAGAGTTGGGGTGGTGCTAGTAGTATTTTTACGTAAGAGTTTTATACACAACACGCACACACTGTTGCTTTCTTCGTCCGTGCAGTCACTGAGGGGCCAGCTGAAAATCAGCGCTGTGGCTTGCCTCAGCATTATGCTGAGCTGGTGTACCCTTTTTGGCACTGTACCACACCAGATGTTCTGTGCTGCATGTATTAAACTTTGTATACTTCTGTATTCTGTATTCTGGTGTTTCCAGCGCTAAATAAACGATTCCAATATAAAGTTTTTATGAAATATGAGGGGCTCGTAGCTTAGTTGCAGCCTAGAGCACGGTCATGGTCAGAACCAGAATAAGTGTCCACTAGTGGCACATTTTAGGTTAGGCCATGTTAAACGCCTACGGGAGGCCTAAACAACTCTGATAATTGAAAACAAGATAGAATTTTAAACTTACGTTTTTTTAATCTCAATCTGAACCATTGTAGCACAAAAATTTCAAAAAAACACAAACCATCGCACAACCAATTGGAGTAACGAAGGAAGTTCACGAGATCGAACAAAACTAAATTCACGGTTGGTTGCGAAACGGTTAAAATGGGCGTTACGACACTTTGGCAGTGGCATTCACCGACTGCGGGCGATCAGCACACTGCCATAGTTGCACTTGCGTAACGCTGGCAAAAAACCTAAAAAAACGTGGTTCACTGCTATCGATGAATCATAAAAAAAACTGTTTTGGTGAAACTGAACTTGGTGTAATTGGCCCCCTTTTTAATTTGGAGCACTGAAGACGAAAAGCGGATCTTTAGTTTTGTTGGTGATATGACTCTGTGCGGACTTCCCTTTTACCTATTTCTGCCACAAAGCAGCAATGTTGCTTTGGTTTGAAGGGTAAGAAAGACAGCGTAATTACCGGCATGAGGTGCTCTGGTACTCCATCTAAGTCCTCGAGGTCAGCAGCGCATAGAAAACCCTCTACTAACATTATAGTGAGGTGAGATTTCTATTGGCGATGGTGACCACTTACAGTCAGGTAGCCCGTTTGCTCGTCTGCTGTCCTATTGCCTTAAACAATAAAAAAACATCCCTCCTACCTACCTACCCAGGCTAATCCTATAGAGGTACCACCTTCTTGTACATAGAAATGCCAAGAAACAACGTAGAGAGACTACAGGCCTAGAGACCTAGATTTGCGTTTCACGACACGAAATAGGTTTTGCGACATACACGTAGAACAAAGAAAAACATGCGAGGGAAACTATGATAGATAACTGACACCGTAATGAGGACAACGGCAAAAGAACACCTTGAATTATGACAAGAAAATAATTATCATTACTTAGTTTTTTCTGTATAGGTAATGACCAAAGATTTTGAAATTCACCCCTATGTGGATTGCTCGCTAGGAGTGGACGTTAGTAGTCGGATTTCTGTGGTAATGACAGTGGCTTCGATTCCAGGGTGGCCAGGGTTCAGCAGGCCCACAGACCAAAGCAGGCCTGATCACATTTTGTTTTGAGTGAGCGGGACGTTTCGTTCAGCGGTCACCGCTACATTGGGCGGCCATGACAGAATTGATATCCGTTACTTATTATTGCGAGAGGGCGCTGTCTCCTCTGGGACGCGACGTGCGTTAGCACTTTCGCGCCCTGCCATCTCGCCAGCACTCGGCAAACTGCAGGTGCAGCTGCCGAGGCGGCGGCCCAGAGGAAACACCTAAAGTACTCCAACCTGGAATCGATGTACGACTTCGTGCCTTTGGCAGTTGAAACCGCGGGACCATGGGGCTCCGAAGCCAAGGATCTGATTCGCGCTGTGGGGAGACGAATTAAGGAGAGAGGAGGTGATCCGCGAGCCGGCCACTTTTTAGTACAGCGCATTTCCCTCGCCATTCAGCGAGGGAACGCCGCGAGTATCCTGGGTACTTTCGGCCAGGGGGCACTTCGCGGGGGGCTGTTTGACTGAAATTATATTATATGACTTTTACCTAGTTATAGTATGACATTGATTTTATGATTTTATTTTATATTTTTGACATCAAATTCTTGACATTATAAACTGATTATTTGGTTTTATTAATCTCCACGTACGACATGCTTTACCGGTAATACTTAGCAGAAATTATATCCTGATCTGATTCTACATCACTATTTACGAACGCCATATTTCAGAATTTACATAAACTAATATTTTTAATCTCTACAACACTTGATAGGTCTTAAAAATGTTTCGTTCAGGCCTTATCTTTTACATGTGCATTATTATTAGATAGTCTAAAACTAAAATAAAGAAATATTGTAAAAATGTTATGTAATATTTACCAATACTTTTTGAGTCAATACGGTGGACATTACACAATGAGAGAAGTTATTAAAATAAAGGTCTACTGTCTTTCTAGTAGTTCAGGATCAAGTCAAATCAAACTTTTTTATTGTAAGTACCTGAAAGTACATTTTTATAGCGTCTCGTTTTACTCTACCACCGCTTCGTGAGGTGCAGTAGCTGAAAGGAAAGAAGCGGCGTAAGTAACTTTCAGCAAATCATATCTCTTCTCCAAAATGAACAATACTGCTTCTTTTTTAGCAGATTTACTAGTTTCGCAATTAGTTAGGTAGATTCTCCACGAGATACAGATTTCATTCATGACTTAGTGCACTTTTCAGCGCGTAACTATTTTCTATAATTAAACTTAATATCTCGTATATCTATTATGTTTTCAGACAGGTTTATCAACAATTAAGGCTTGGTTTTACTACGCAGGATTACTTACTTCAAAATAGACACGCTCCACAGAGAACCCAGCTGGGTGAAATGCACTTGATACCCATGTGTATCATCCATTGTCACTTCTTGTCTCTTTTCACTAATAACAACACAAAATCCATGCACCTTAATACCGCTGATTCTACGGATACTGAATGATACTAATTACGTGTGATTCTGATAAGGGATTTTGATAAAGCTAAGCGGCGGGAAAATCAATTTTATCAACGATTGGTGGATTTTTTTCGTGTAAAAATACACAATGCGCAATGGGCCATATTAGAATTCCTTGTATGGTACAGATAATACACAAAACACCAAGAATTGTGTAAGGAGAGCAGACGAGCAACCGGGTCAACTGATGCGGTCTCCATTTCTCCATACATATCTCACCTAACTTGTTATTAAAGAGTTTTCAATGCGCTGCTAACCTTGAGTACTTCATGTGACCTCATGTGCCGGTAATTACGGCTTTCTTACCCTTCAAACCGAAACAGCAATGTGCTGCTTTGCGGTAGAAATAGGTAAAAGGGCGGTACCACCCCAGGCTGACTCTGCAGTTATACCACCAACAAGATAGGTGTTATTTGTATACACAAAGATCACCAGTCATTAAGCAAAGAATAAGAGCGTCGGTGGCACAGTGGCTAGGACGCCGGACTCTCGTGCGGGAGGTCCGGGTACGAAACCATGTAGTGCCATGTACCAATGAGTTTTTCGTATTTACCGACTGCTCTCACGGTGAAGGAAAACATCGTGAGGAAACCTACACACTGAGATAACCAGTGTGTAGAATGGGATAGACAAAAGATCCTCAAGGGTCGAAGTGCCGCTGAGTTATTTCCGGCCCCCTATCATAAGATAAGATAAGATAAGCATACGTAGAATATGATTAGTCAAATTACAACAATGAAATGAGTAGTTAAATCGGATAGCATGGTTTGTAACCGTGATAGTGGAAGACAACTAGGTCACTATTTACGGGAACTACGCTTATACGCGTCAACAAATCAAGCGGTCGTTCACTTTATCGTCCACAACTAACGCATAATCAAGAACAATATAATATTTAAAATTCACTAGATTTCACGAAAAAAACCGCATTTTAGCCACTTTTTATAAAACGAATTAATGTTCTGAATTCACGAATCGAACAGATCGAGGGAAGGTCAGCATTGCACTTATAATTAGATAATTACGTGGAGAACAAAGTCATATTTCTTTGTTGTAAACACTGAGGTATTACAAGGCATATGCTTTGTTTATTTACCGGTTGCCTATCGCGGTGGCGCAAACATGGCGTCGACTATCATTATGATTTATGTTAATTAAATGGTGGTAGAAAATAGGTTACCTGAGATTACGATGGCCTGAATCATAATCAGTCTTTCTTCTTCCAAGTCGTATTCCTCATTGCTGAGGGTCGACATAGTACGACTCTCTTGGCAGGCCTATTGGAGTGGTTTGCCATTGCCTTCCCCATTTCCTTTCCCCGTTTCCTCACGATGTTTTCCTTCACCGTCAGAGCAGTCGGTAAATGTATGTAAATCTTTCGAAATATCCGAAAAACTCATTGGTACATGGCATTGCCTGGTTTCGAACCCGGACATCCCACATGGGAGTCCCGACGTCCTAGCCACGGCGCCACCGAGGCTCTATCTATATACAGGGTGAAAACGTCAAGAAAAAAGATCCCTGAGGGTCGAAGTGCCGCTGGTTTATCCCTGGCCCCCGTCATAAGGCAAGATAAGATAAACACACACACAGAAGGTGTGTACCTTCACAAACAAAAATTTATAAAATAAAGGAATAAAATTATAATTATTATAAAAATAAAGCAACAATGTTTATCTTGAAGTGCGTTAATACGTGCATAAATCTCTAATGCGTTTGAAACACATACTCGTACATACATACCTACCTACTAATGTAATGTTATACATTGTCATATGCTTGCACGGAAAGTGCGACGGACTCCCGACTTACAAGACGCAGGTTTCGACCTGGTTTGTAAGTCGGAGGTGTTATATTATTGTGCCTTGTATTAAGTGAATAAACTTTACATTTCATTATCATTTTCAAACTTTCATTTCATTTCAATGAGTGCTATAATAGTAAATGTATGAGAGCCGCAAAATTTCAAATACTGATCACAAGGCGGTAATTTTTTTAATGTTTTATCATTATCAACATTAAACGACGCAGATTCTATATCAGTATAAAGTTTTGCAATATCTTTTAAATCAACGAAATAATGGGCTGGACACACTCAACGTTTCCATCTTGTATACATCAGTCTTTACCATCTTATCTTATCTTATGACAGGGAACCGGGAATAACCCCACCGGCACTTCGACCCTTGAGGATCTTTTGTGCCTACCCCATTTTACACACTGGTCATCTCAGTCTCGTGAGGAAACCCTCACGATGTTTTCCTTCACCCTTAGAGCAGTCGGTAAATGTACGTAAGTCTTCGAAAAATACGAAAAACACATTGGTACATGGCACTGCACGGTTACCAGGCACACCTACTGGTTACCAGGCACACCACATCTTTTTTCCCCTTCACTTCATACTATGATAGATAGATAGAGATATGACAACATAGATTGACAATAATGTCATTCCATCTCTCTCGTTAGTGTATCTTGTATAACTACAACATTTCGCCATTTCAAACGGAGAAATCGCGCGATTTCATTGGACGTCTCTCACGGCGCAGACGTCATCGATAATTCTCATTGGTTCCTCACGCATGGGAGTCCGGTGTCCTAGCCACAAGGCCACCGACGCTCTTAGTCTTTACCATAGATTTAAACAATAGAATATAACAGTGCATACATTTTTACAAAAAAATTCGTGTGAAACGAATCGAATCGAAAAATTGAATAGCGACTGAAATTCAATGCTAGATTTTTACAGTTGTGTAGACTTAAAAGTGTAACAAATCTGATGTACTATTGTCATGTCCGTACGCTAGTAATATAAAAAGTATTTGGCCTATACACAAACCTACATAATACTTATCGAGTTTCTCAACTGTAACAACCCCAAAGACACGAGAGTCCCAATAAACTTTTCCTGTAATTTGTACTTTACCTGTAATTGTGTACAATAAAGTTTCTCTGTTAAACACATGCCTTAAACATTTTTTTCAATAAAGCAGGTTTCCTTGCTATATTTCTATGTAACAAAATTAATTGACAAGTTTGTCTAGATCACAATGTCATTAGAGATGTGAACACTTTGCATACTAACCTACTAGTTAACAGTAAGTGTCCATGTTTGACTCTTAACGGCATACAAAATAATACTTACAAGTTTCCTGCCATCAATTCCACCATTAAAATACTCTACAGACATTGAATGTGGCTTATAAGTGGCACTAAGAAGAAACTACTCAATTTTGCAAAAACTACTCAAATTTACAACCTAGTGGCGATGATAGACCACTTTATTTGGTGACTATACTCAAACTAACATGATTTACGAGCACCCGAATACATTACTTCTAAACTAATAAGGTACTAGTGGCGTGTGAAAGATAAATTTAAAACAAATAATTTTTATTTGCTGCACAAGTCTGTTTTATGACATGTTGTAGGTTTAAAACAATATTTACATTTAAATTAATATTTGGCGATGCGTGTATTTTAGAAACGATAACAAGAATTGTTATACAAAGTTTGTAAATAAATCAGATAAAGGTTAATCATTTTTCTGCAATCAGGTTTGAAAAATTGTCAACCTTTTCCTTAAGATTGCAAAAAAATACTGTGTGTATTGCATTAACAAACTGATTTCTGTTGCACTTTAAAATAAAGATACTGGAAAGTAATAAGTTTATATAACTAGGAGCAAAACTTCCCATGCACCGTGAATTAGTGACATTTCGTAAATAGTAAGAGATCTCACTTGTTTTCCTGTATGATCTGGTTGGTGTGCTGAGTGATGACCCCAGAGAACGTAAGGGCCTGGCTGATGCTCTGACCGATGGCATCTTGGGACGATATCACTAGATTTTCCACTGATTTTCTCCTGTAAACACTTTATTTTGTTAGTAGATATTCCTTTTTAATTATAAATGAGAAATATGAACCAAGGCTGGCTTTGGAATACTGTGGCGATTTCTTATTTCAATAGGTATAATTACCGTAGTTTTTCAAGATACTGTTGATATTTTCATTAGAAACCTTTTTTTATTTTCTACAATACTCCAGTATTTATATAGGATAAAAGGTAACCATGTTTTACATGTTATAAAGGTGTTCTAACACACAATATCTAACTGAAATATATTTAGCCTTTTTAAAGTCTTCTCTATGGATCAAGAAGTCTAACTTTGGGGCCTGCTAATACTGAAATATCTAATTTATTTTATTCCTCAATATTTGTGAAAACTTATAACATGGAGGAAAGGGAAGTTATACCCCCTCCGCGTCGTACCACAAACGCAACCACATGTTTGCTTACAAATAAATAAACAAACTTATCTTTCTCTGAGATAAGCCTGAACTAGATTTGACGCACATACACTAACAGGCTCTTCAGCTCACTAATTTCATGAGATAGGATAATGAAACTAATTACACAGTTCTACTGCTATCTAAAGTGCCAGATGAAGGCTGCAGGCCACCGATCTTAGGATCAATGACCGCTCGATAATACAGATCGATCATAAGCATGTATGGGTAATGAGATGAATGGTGGCAACTCCACTTGAGAAGCAATGAAAATACATAAAACGTTATGTACGCAAGTGAATACAGCGACGTGATCTCTCTATAATTAGTAATTATGCACAATAATGTTTGTACTAACATGGAAATCGCAATGTTTCGGCTATCCAATTCCGAAGTACTCATATTAGCAGCGACGTTATCTAATTTATAGTAGAGTCAGCAACTTGCGAGCTATCATTAGAAGTCCCACTTTTTCCTATCATCATCCAAATAAAGGATTTTTTGCAGAAAAATACAAGAAACGAAAATTGATTTGTGTGAACTCGGAATGACAGCTGGTGGTGACATCAAACAAAATTGCCAGCTTCAAAAAACTTTTCTACTATTTTATTGACAACAATTCGGGTCGATTGCGGCCTCTAAACTGTCACTCTCACTCATGCACTACAGTCTGTACGAGTGAGCGCGACGTTTCGTATAGTAAATAATAGCGATCATTTTTAAATTCGCTATTATTTATTATGACGGTTTTCTGTGCCATTGTCTATGGATTCCCAAATGCAAATTGATAGTTTAAAAAACGCTCAGATATAAGCCAGTGATTTGTTCAATGGCTTCGATTTCGCTGGCTGCCAAATCCTCTCCTACCTTTATGGCCAAATTTAAATGAAACTTCACGCTTAGATTGTGGGACGTTTCGTTTAGCGATCATCGCTAAGGGCTGGTTTACATTTGGTCGAGTCGAGCGGCAGGTGCAAGTAAAATGGCGAGTGGTAAGGAAGGGGTATCAGCGTAGTCGCCTCCCAGTGTATGTGGTGATGGTGAGTATGTGGTTCTCGCGGATGTAACAAACAAAACCCACTGCACCGGCATACCCGATACCCGGTAACTCGATTAGTAACTGTACATGGGCTACATTGCCTCATCTGTGGATCTCTTGCTAATCGTGGAGGAACTTATGTTCGATCGTTATATTTGACAGTTGAAGCGTTTTGTTACCGTTCAACTGCGATTCATTATAAACTAAACGTTTAAGTAGAATGCACAAATACGTTACTGTTTGATCGATCGTTGACTCGATCGGAAATTAACTGAAATTAGATCGTTAGTGGATAGTAGCATACGAAACACGTCATAACGATGCAGTTTAGATTCTATTTAGTTACGTTGTATTTAGTGGAATCGATCTTGTGTAGACTTCTCGACTTGTCAATCGATTCTATCGATTAAGCTTCATTCATTCGTTCAATAACAATAATTCATTCATTCACCAGCTGTCAAAAAGACGGGACACGTGAAATTATTTTGGTTTGCGTAGTGCTTGATTTTTCTGTTATTCTGAATAAAGTAAGCTATAATAATGGGGGACGATAGCATCTTTGATAAGAAGAAGGCGCACCGCGCGAAGCACGCGGGGCGGAAAGCTGAGAAGAAAAAAAAGAAGCAACAGCTCGATCAGTCTAACCTAAGTGCTCGGCAGAGGAATCCTAAGGCTTTCGCTATCCAATCCGCTGTGAGGGCCGAGCGACAGTTTCGGCGGAAAGAAGACGTCATAGCCAAGAAGCAGCACATTCCACAGGTAGATAAAACTCCGTTACAACCACCTCCTATCGTAGTAGCAATTGTCGGCCCCCCGCGGGTCGGCAAGACGACTCTCATCAACAATTTAATCAAGTCCTTCATAAAAACAAACGTAACCAGCACAAATGGCCCCATTACCATCGTCACATCGAAAAAACGACGCCTCACTTTGATAGAATGCAACAACGATATAAACTCCATGATCGACATAGCAAAATGCGCTGATTTGGTTCTGCTACTGTGTGACGCCAGCTTCGGCTTTGAAATGGAGATATTCGAGTTCCTCAACATCTGCCAGGTGCACGGAATGCCAAAGGTGATGGGTGTTCTTACCCACCTTGACATGATAAAGAATGCTAAAACTTTAAAAACAACCAAGAAAACTTTGAAGCATCGGTTCTGGACCGAAGTATATTCTGGGGCCAAGCTGTTTTATCTCTCAGGTATAATACATGGGGAGTATTTGAGGAACGAAATAAAGAATTTAGCCAGGTTTATCTCAGTGATGAAGTTCCGGCCCCTCAGTTGGCGGTCGACGCATGCGTACGTGCTCGCAGACAGGTTGGAAGACATCACGAGTCAGGAAGTGATAAGGAAGGACCCAAAGGTCAACAGAGATGTAGTGCTGTATGGATATGTCCGAGGAGTGCCTCTCCTGAAGGATTCTATGGTGCACATTGCAGGTAACATTACTTATAATTAATACTTGCAATTACTTATAATTTAATTAATTTAAAGAAGACTTAAGCCTAATTCAAGGAATCACATTATAACAAACTAACCTGATAAAACTGCCAAAGCCATTTTTATGGCATACATACTTGAATTGTGAAATGGTGGCCACTGTTTAAACCTTGGTAAATTGATAGAGGAATAATTATAAACAAAAAATGAAATGGTCAGGTATCCTAATGTATGATATCTAAATGATATTGTTTGATTTGCATTAGTCTTTCTAAATGGTGGACCAGAAATCTCAGGCTCCATATAGTCCAGCGGTTAGCGGTGTTGACCTTGTACTTCCACATACTGGGTTGCAATTTGGTACACACACCCATAGCTTACTTTTAAGAAGTGTTGCCACGATGTTACCACTTACACTCGGACGCCATTTTGAAAAAGTCTTTTTTTAGTTTTTTTCGAAATTGTACGAAAATGTTTATAGATACAATACAAGAGTATAGCAAATATGATCCTTAATAAATTCTCTACAAAATGGTCGTACATTGTATTTTGATGTTATGAGTAGTCTAAAAGTTACAGCTTGTTAATTGATTTTCCAATTTGGTAACAAGCAGAATTTTGCCTTTTAATCCTAAATTGTGTAACTATCGTACCAAATTGCAATCCAGTACGCCAATCTGCAAGGTCGGGCTGAAATAAGGCCACTAACCGCTGGACTAGTAGTAAAATGATACATCACCTTTCTAATCTGTGTATTCTAACATTATTAGGTACCTACCTAAAATAGTTAGGAACTCTTGCTTAAAATTTACCTATTTATTTATATCATAGAAATTCTAATTTCCTTAACATTCCTATATTTATTTGCAGGTGTTGGAGATATGAAAATCAATGAACTATCCTACTTACCCGACCCGTGTCCACTACCAAGCAGTGAAAAGAAACGCCACCTGATGGAGAGAGAAAGACAGATATATGCCCCATTCTCTGGTGTTGGAGGCATTGTTTACGATAAAGATGCTGTCTACATTGAACTGAAGGGCTCACATTCACACAAACATGAGGACGAAGAAACAAATGAGAAGAAAGCTTTGCTTAAAAATGTAGTGGAGACTACAGAAACTGTAGATGAGCAAATGCAAGAGTCAGGATTCAAACTCTTTAGTGGAGGAGCTGTAATTTACCCAGATATGATCAAAGATGATGAGTATTTACAACAGAGCAAGAGTAGAGGTGACAGTTCCGATGAGTCGGAATCTGATGACAATGAATCTGACAATGACAGTGGTATTGACCAGAGCGAGAAAGATACAAATGGGAAAGGAGTTAAATTACCTTGGGATAATAAGTCTGGTTCTGAGAATGATGAAGATGAAAGTGAAACTGACAAGGAAAGTGATTCAGATAATGAAGATCAAGAATCAGAAGATTTTGGCACAAAATGGAAAGAAAAAATGACTGAGAAAGCAACTGAAGCTTATTTCGAAAGGCAGAAAACATCAAAGAACATAATGAAACTTGTTTATGGAGAATTTGAGATTGGAAACAAAACCAAGGAACAGAAACAAGAATCGGAAGATGATATTGACGAAGAGGAAATAGGTGGTCTCTTCAAAAAAGTTACAGACACACAGAAGAAAAAGCATAAAGAAAAAGAAAAGCAAGATCTTGATGAATGTTCATTCTTCTACTCTCTGGATAAACCAAACATAAGAGACTGGACCACTGACACCAATAAGCAGTACTTGATAAACAGTTTCGTCACTGGAAAGAGATCTGCAGATGAAGATGCATCTGAACTTCTAAAACTAGATGATGCCAGTGATGGAGATGATGAAGAAATGTATGGAGACTTTGAAGACCTGGAAACTGGTCAGAAACACACTGCTGAAGAAAAGACTGAAGAATCTAAAGAAACTGGAACAAAACGTAAAATAGAGCCCACTAAAGCTGAAATTCTGGATAAGAAGATGAAATTAAAAGCCAAGTTTGATTCAGAATACGACAATCCAGATGACCATAGGATCAAAGGCGACCATTCCTATTACGAAAATTTGAAAGCTGAAGCTTTGAAACAATCAGAGCTCAATAAGTCTGTGTTTGAAAATTTAGACAATGGTTTAAGAATTGAGGTTGAAGGGTTTAGGCCTGGACTCTATGTAAGAATGCAGTTCAAAAACATGCCATCAGAATTTGTTAACAACTTCGATTCAACTTACCCAATACTTATTGGAGGACTCAATATGGCTGAACAAAATATAGGATTTGTTTCTTGCAAGGTCAAAAAGCATAGATGGTACAAAAAGATTTTGAAAACCAATGATCCTCTGATAATTTCGCTAGGTTGGCGTCGGTTCCAAACCTTACCTATCTACTCAAAGATAGAGGATGATTTGAAGTGTAGATATTTGAAATATACTCCTGAACATGTTACTTGTAACATGCATTTCTATGGACCAATAACACCGCAAAACACTGGGTTTTTAGCTTTACAGACCGTGAATAACAATTCAAATGATATAAAACAATTAGGATTCAGAATAGCGGCGACAGGCAGCGTAAATGAGATCAACAAATCAACACAAATCGTCAAGAAACTCAAACTAGTAGGGACTCCTCTGAAAATTTACAAGAAGACAGCATTCATCAAAGACATGTTTACGAGCACTCTGGAAGTGGCGAAATTTGAGGGAGCCAAAGTGAAAACAGTGTCAGGAATCAGAGGTCAAATTAAAAAAGCTCTGAATAAACCGGAAGGTGCTTTCCGAGCCACTTTTGAAGATAAAATTCTTATGAGCGACATTATTTTCTGTCGAACGTGGTTCAAGGTTGATGTGACGAAATTCTATGCTCCCGTCGTCAACCTATTGCTGTCTGTGGGCGTCAAAAACGCATGGCAAGGCATGAAGACTAAAGGGCAACTGAAGAGGGAACGACACATTCAAAGCGAAGCAAACACTGATTCTATGTACACAGAAATAACCAGACAACCTAAAGTGTTCAAGCCTTTAGTTATTCCCAAAACCTTACAGAAAGGATTGCCTTACAGATTTAAGCCTAAAGAAAAGACCACAACACTGACAGGAAAGAATAAGAAAGATCTATTCAAGAATAGAATTGCTGTGGTGAAGAGTCCACACGAGCAAAAGGTGACAAGTGTAATGAAGATGCTAAAGACCAACTTTGACAAGAAGAAAGAAGTACAGAAGGAAGCGACTGCAGAACGATTGAAAGTTCATAAGAAACAGCAAGATGAATTGGAATGGAAGCGGATAAAGAGACAGAAGGAACTGAAAAAGAAGATTTGTCGGCATTTGAGTAAAATGGGTAATAAGAAGCCCCAATTGTGATGCTGATAGTTGCGTATCTACAGTACGCGACAGCCCGGGAGTCTAGCCAGATGGACCTGATGGGGTCCTCTCAATGGCCGTCTTCTTATGTCAGGAGACGTAGTGCGGGTCTGAATATAGGCACGAGTCGCGATTCAGTACATGTTTTTAGGTGTCAGCGGGGTGTAGAAGAGCGTGAGAGCGGTGTAGAGGGGGACATGCCACGCTCCCTATCTCTAGGGAGTGCGGGTCTGAATATAGACTCGTGTCTATATTCAGCCCCGCACTCCCGGGCTGTCGCGTACTGCCGCTAGAAGCTTTACTCATTGTAAATATGTAAGGATCTTGTTAAAATAAAACCAGAAGTTATATCGTGTAAATTGTATTTACTTCTTATCATTATGCATAACGTATGTCGTTCGCACATTTTGATAAATATTTTTACAAAGGTTACACAGTAGTTCAGATTACATTGGTCAAAATAATCACTGTCTAGGTTTAATAATTTTGACTTCAGACATTACAAAAATGCCCCTGTAAAAAGGCTCTCGTAACATTGTCGATAATATACGGTTAGTTGGGAAGCGATAACTTACATTGAAAGCTTGGAATGTTGACGCCTCAAGTTGCAGGCCAACAATCTGACTCTGGGGCACTAGCAGTACAAATCTTTTAAATACTCCCCTATACGAAGCTATGCAACACATATGCGAAATTATATACATTCGAATTTTTACTAACGATCTATTTTTACATTAATTTCCTTAACGTGAAGGTAACTTATTCTTTGGTAGCGCGAGCCACTGGACTGTCGTGGAAAAATAATGTTTTGTACGACGCAAATATGGACAACTTTCAAAGAACTACAAGTTTGAAGAACAAGTGTAAGTACACTTGTATTTGATATTAGTTGTCCATTATTATGAGTATGGTGCTGTGCGCTGGAATGTTACGGAGATACAAGTTATTCTAGTTATTGTTAGTCCGCCGAGTCTGTTCCAGATAAAACGTCGATATACATTGGCACTTACGGAGGTTTACGGAAATTAGAAGTGAGATATCATTTCGTAAAGTGTCTGGCGACTATTCGAATCAGCTTCACATTTTTTAATTTAAGCATCCATTTTAACAAGTTTCCGGCAAACTTAAAGTGGTCGATTTTTTCGTCTTTCCAAAACTACGAAACGATACCTCAACATACCAAAAAGGACTTAGATCGTTAGCCGGGGATTTCTTGCCTTTAAGAGAGCGTTCCATAACCAGTTGAAATAATTCACGTTGACATCTGTACACGTTCCATTGCTCGTTTTGAATAAAAATTTGATAAATTTTCAGCTGTTAACGCGGTAATGGAACATGCACAGTTGTCAACGTGAATAATTTTGACTGGTTTTGGAACGCAATCTAATTAAAATAAAAAAGATCGGTGCGTAATGTCCTAGGTACTACAAAAAAACCATTACTTGCAGCATAGGAAGCATTCCAAAGACAGACAGCAAAAAAAATTTAATTGTAATGTATTATAGTAAAATCTTGATGTGTGGGGCCAATCGGTTACACTGGTTTCCAAAAGTTTAGTTTGTAATCAAAATCTTGGCTGACCATATCTTAGGAACGCATCCTAACTAGCAAGAAACAAATTTTTTGGGTCCTAAGAGATTCAGAATCGAATTTCACCAAGACTTGTAAGATAAGAATTCCCCAACTCCCGGTCTAACATTGAAACAAGTGTGAACGTTACATTAATAAACAGTTTATTTGGAACAGCTTCCAGCAGACCAGAGTAAGCTAACTAGTAACTATAACGGACGATTAGCGCTTCTATACTATAGGATGACCGAATGCATTTACACAGAGGTCTCAGTGAACTTTACGACCGATCGTCGAACCAATTTTGGTTTACATTGCCTGCTGAAGTAGTCTTTTATTAATAGGACTCGATAGTCAAACGGCGATGAAAGTTGATTCGACGATGTATCGTATAAAATTCATTATGCCAAAGCCGCACGGCGGCAACTCTGATGCTACTCTACTGCCATACTACTTTATACAAACCCATAGCTACATCAAAAAGCTATACACTAACAAATAACTAAATAATTTCTCGAATTTTATCATACTTGCATTTATAAAACTTCATGTTCGCTATACATAATACAATATTTTATGAAACAATTTGATGTGTATGAAATGATATTGATAGCTTATCTATCGAAAGGCCAATCCGACACGGTAAGAATATGTTTAACATACATTGACTAGCCAGCGTCATAAAATCTATATAGCACTGGGAATTTGTGGCCACGGCTATAAGTTCATACAATATTTGCATAAATTTTATACATTACAAACTTGCACGAATGAAAAACATGAGATGCAATTTGTGGATTATTTTTGAATTTTTATAACGTTTGGGATTAATTTCAAACGATGTGGCGTTATTTTAAGGTTAGTTATACGAAATAACGGTGGCCACACGTTTCGTTTGTCCTAAACTTTATTAATACTGTTATGCAAATACACTATACACCATTAGGTAATTATAGAAAATCCTATTCAAAGTACATTAGCAGCCCATTTTCACCTTCACGCTTATTTAAAACTCTAAAAACATAATTGTGATTCAAAAACAACCGCAATTAGTATAGGTACATTTAATTTTCCCGCTGTATGAGTGTTTCTCAAAAAGATGTCCAGTCAAAATAGTCATGTCAGGAAATAACTTGGTGTATAAGATTATGTCTAATCGGAGGCTTTTAATTTTTTTAAATCTTGAAATTCAAACAAAATCTATAAAAAATATTCGATTATTGAAAATATTTTTTTTGTAATTTATTATCAAAACACATTTTTGTTAAAAAATAAGCATAATCCATAATAACATTCTGTGGGTCGTATGAGGTTTATGGTCGTGTCATATCATAAGTTGAACCGCGTGTAATAATAAACTTGAACCTACTGTAAGAACACATCCAAAGTAGCCAAAAATTTCCTAACGTCAAGAAATAGCGTAAGGAAATTTTGTAACGCAGGTCTTCATTTCAACGCTGCATCAAAACGTCAATTAGATTCAGTATTACAAGTCTTTATCGCGATTAAGACACGTATAACAAGTTTTTCTATATATTAAATCAAGATATTACTTACTTCTTGTTCTCAAATCACGCCAGGAAATATTTTTTGTGCTTCAAACGCGGACACGCTCAAACAAAATGGTTGCGATATTTTTGCGTTGTCTATTGAACGCTATACTGCGTTTTCAGTACAAATAGCTAAATATACTCAAGAAAAACAACTCCTGATGTCATAAATAACGTTAGGAAATGGTGTCTAGAAATTATGCGAAAATCTGGGGACACCAATTTTCATTTTAAACTATAAATTAACCAGAAATAGTTAGGCGTTTAGTTAGTTACTTCAAGCGTCAATATGTATATGCATTCTAGTTACAACATAAAAGCTTCATCAGTAAAATTGAAAGTATGAATTTTACGGGGAGTTGAAGTCGCTTAGGTAAGAGAATTTACAGTGGAATTTGTATGGACAACATTATTAGTACTCATAACAAAATCGATTTTCTAGGACCATTGTACAACTACAGATTCTATTGTATTTCTAAATTGAATACTAAATATTCAGTTAGCCCCTGAATGCGGACAATTTGTAATAAATACCATATTTTTTAATAATTTATATTTTCCCTTTTTTTACGAAAGTGGACAACTTTTTGAGAAACAGTCGTATATAAAAATTATTCGCGGATAATTTGTCATAACCACAAACTGATTTAGAGGTAGCTAATAATATAATTCAATATATAAAATTATATATCAATCAGCTTCGTTAAGTGTCACCTAAGTAATAACTTAATAAATAATAAGTCCTAATTAATAAATTAAGCCTTAAAATAATAATAAAAATAAACTTGTAATAGTTTGAACACATCCTAGCTAAATATTGCTACTTTGTATGTAACTAACCTGATAGAAACGCTATGATATAGAAAACATATGTACATTATATTCGCTACTGATAGCGAACACTCCACCAAATTATAATCAGATAGCTATACATTTTTATTTTATTTATAATCTGTATTATTTCATATTACCTATGTATGTAGTAAACCGGATGATATATTATTGGACGGCGCCTGGTTTCACTAAATTAAAAGTATTGTAATTATAAGCCCAAAATAGCAACAATGTGTGGAATTTTTGACGAGTGTTGATACTTTAGGCTTGCACAAGGATTGTATTTTTGTAAAACAGGGTCATGATTGTTGGTTATAGTAATAATTACGAAAATTAAGGCTTTTACATGTTATCGCTTTTTTAACACGTCAATACTTTTAGGTAAGAAACAGTGAGCAAGAGCAAATAGTTCGTCGAATAATACATCATCCGATAAGAAAATCATTCTACGCACACGTTAAATTTGTAAACGCATAACAAAATATACCTAGCTACGTCTCGGTTGCTGAACCTACTAGTGTAGTTAATAAAATAGAAGATTACAAAACGATGTCGTCATCAACACTGTACATAAGACTAGTTTTGTGTGCTCCCGTCAACAAACAAATGATACATATAGTAGTAGCTTTCTTAAAAGCGTCCGAGCCCAGTTCATCCGTATCACGAAACTGGCAATCTTATAAGTCTTAAGGGATTTGTCACACCGAGAACTGGTTGCGTTCTGTGGGGCGGACAAAATCATTATCTCTCATACAAAGTCAATATAAATTAATTCAATTTAATATAATAATGCGTTTTGCCCGGCCCGCGGCCTGTAGGCCCCGTGTGACAAATCATTAAATGACAACCAATCTTCATAACAGCCTAGAGTTAATAAGGTGAAGCCTAAAATAATTACAAGAATTGTAGTTTAGCGAAACGGGGGTCGACGCTTTTAAAATTAGCTTTTAAAGAGCAGCGATTTGGCTATAATTTATTCGCAACTAAATTATATAAAGTTATTAAGAAAGTTAAAATACGGTTCTCAAAACGATAACATGGGATGGTGTGTTAAACAGAGACAGCGCTACACCAACGATATAGCATTGTCCCTGTTCATCGTTTTGAAAACGGTTATATGCTACTCTGAATAAAATTGCTGCGCAAATAAAAAGATTGTAACATTCGTCGGTGGATTACACACTTAATTCTTGATTACACTTCCAATAACTTCTGAACATTATTAGCTAGAACCAACTGACATACAGAGGCACACATTCACCTACATAAAGCTATATTTACAGACCTCAACGAGGCACTTGGTAGACAGGTATCTAGAATTTGTATTAACTACCCACACTCGTAAAAAAATTGTCCAGGTTAAGACAGCCGTATTGTTCATGTCAGGCGAATCTCGTGATAATGGAATATTCTTCAGTTAAATCATTAGGATGAAACGTTTTCTCACAACACCGTAACCTAACCGCCATTTTCACAGTTAACAAGTGTGTTCTAACTAGCGTTTAATGATCGATAATGGAACACAATATGGAAGTCATTCCTTTTTTTTTTCATGGTAATTTACATGATGGTAAGATGGTGACTAACGGCTAATCGATACTTAGAAACGGTGAAATTGGCCCTATATAATATATTAGTTAAGATGTAACTAATATTTGGCATCAGAGTGTGACAATGACGCACGTGGTGCTATGTTTAACAAAGTCATTAATTAATAAAGTCACTAATTATTAAAGTCATTAATTAATAGTTTAATTAATAAAGACGGTATTGATTAACAAAGTTGTCACCTAATTCACTGATTAATTAACGAAATCACTAAATAATTATCAAAGACTTTAATAAGAGTGCGTTCCAAAACCAGTTAAAATTATTCACGTTGACAGATGTACACGTTCCATTGCTTGTTTTGAATACAATTACAAGTCTGATACATTTTCAGTTGTTAACGTGGTAATGGAACAAGGACAGTTGTCAACGTGAATTATTACAACTGGTTATGGAACACTGTCTTAGTTCAAAAAGTCAATAATTATTCACTTTGTGGTTAATTTTTCAACAAAGTCATTAATTAATAAACAAAATACTATTTTTAACGACTTGATTATATTTTTGTCTTGAATAATGCCACTTAAGTTTCAAAACTGTATGTGTAATTTCATTAATAGTTTTAAATTAATTTGGATTTCAAAACCACCACACCACATCGATATTAATACTTATGTATGTAAAAGAAGTAGTAAATATATGATTATACGTTAAGTACACAGTAGGTCTACTATGGAGAGCACTTCAGTAGTTTATATCATTAGTTATATCAAGCATAATGTCGCTAGTGATTTAATTTATTGTATTAACGTTTTTTAATAATTATTATGAATATTATAATTATGAATATTCCAATAGTCTGCTATGAATTTTTTTTATATAAAAGTTTAATGCATTACAGTTTAATAAAAAGAAATATAGATAGAAATAGAAAGAAATGATGAAAGTGCCTACGTTATGTAGATGTTATTATTATCATTATCACAAATTGAATAAGCAGAATATTAATATATCCATAATTTTGTTATATCGAGGATCTTTTGAACTAAACCCGTACTCTTCTCTTTGAATCATGCCGTATCGAAATATCAACAACGTATTTCCTTTTAGTTAGAAATTCCATCTTCCATTACCTATGGACAATTTTGTACTAAAAAATAAAAAATAAAGTGAAAGAATCAAGTTAGTAAATGGCTGCAACTTCAATGGCTCATATGAATGCATTTTATATTGAGTCAAATCTTTTGCACTGGTTCAAATTAGTTCCCGAAAGTTTCAACTGCTCTCAACCTAGATATCTAGCAGTTTGAAGCATAACTTTACTAAAAATAAACAACATTTACCATGAAACATCTGCTTTTAGTTAACCAGTGTAACTTTGAGCTTTCGTGCCGAATCATAAATTTGAACATCACGGTCAAGTTATGTTCGTTGTGCATCTTTGGAACGCTTCCTATGCGCTAATTAGAATTTTTTTTTGGGGTCCTTAGGAATAACGTTATCGACCTTTCACCGATTTATTCTATTATTCCATGTCACGCCGATGGTATCGTTGTGGCTAGTGGTAGGTATAGGTGGCGAGTTAGAAGGTCGCAGGTGTTATGCGACCGCAGGAAAGTGGGAAGGTCTTTCAGAGACTTTTTATTCTAATCTTTTCCTATTAAACACATTTTTTATTTAGTTTATCGACACTGACACCGATTCAGGTGCAGCGACGCGGCCGGAAGACGTTCTCACCGACTAAAAAATCTTCCAGTACAGTCCCTCAACTCACCCCAGTCTATAAAACTCATGGCAGAGTGGTCACTATTAATTCCATAACTGTTTTTTCTATGATAACTCGACCTCTATAGCCCCGAACTTTATTCCACAATAGTCACTGTAGCCTAGAAGTCTCGCGGCAGAGTGGTGGCCGGATGGACGGTTGAGGCGAGCTACTGGTGGTGGGCGTGGTGTCAGATTAGATAATATATATCCACCATACATATTCATCAGAGATATACAATAGACCCCAACTTACTGCGGCAGCGGTCACTAATAATTCCAAAACTGTTTTGTCTACGATAACTTGAGCTCTACAGTCCACGAGCTTTGTTCCACAACGGTCACTGTAGCCTACAACTCGTACAAGTCCCGCGGCAGGGTGGTGGCCGTATGGGCGGTGGCAGGCTAGTTGATGGCGTGGTGTCAGGAGGCGGGGGCGTGCTCGTGGTGGTGGCGCGCGGCCCGCTCCGTGCCCGCCGCCAGAAGGCTGCTGAACTCCATCTCCAGGATCTGGCGCGCCTGGGGACCACGGAATAAAACAATTAGTGTTTTTGTGGAAAATGAAGTTAAAAATGAATGAGAGTAGGCAGATCCGGATCTCGTCAGAGTCCCCACGAATGCTAGTATCCCGAAAAAATGACTAGAGATATCTAAAAGATGTTCTTTGAGATAACAACTAGACATTTATTAGACATATCTAGACAATTTGTGCTATAGGGTACATTTATTATATTAAAATAGATGACGTCATTAATGGTAAATGACCATAAATGACAGTCATTTCTGATAAAATTTTAATTTAACGTGGTAATTCACGACATTTCAAGTGTTAGCTTTTACCAATAGCTTTACCTAATAACTAGTTATCATTAAGTAAAGTTGTGTTAAGATCCACTTGATCCACACACTGGTTTCTAAAATTTGTTGGTACAAAATATGTTAAGATAGATATTTATAAAAAACAAACTGTCATCGGATAGCATAAATTATTTGCTACAAATATTGTTTTTACAAGTTTTCGGCAAAGATGTACAAGAAATGAGATATACTCAATTATTGACAAAAGTTTTTGGGTATAAATGGCGTCTTTTTATCGTGCATTCACCGACCACATGTATAAAAATGTCCAAGGTCGTGTGTCTTTAAATTACGGTCATTTAAATAATATACCGTAATTTAACCAAAAATGACCGGTAATTTGGGTAATTCTACGTCATTTTGCAACTATAATATTAATGCTAGTACACGGACCTGCGTGTTCTGCGTGGGTATCTGCAGCGCGAGCGCCATGCTGTTGGCGTCGAAGCTGTCGTCCAGTGCGATCAAGGCGCCGTGCACGCCGCTCTCCACCAGGTTGTTCGCGTACTCCTGCGGGATAGGAGATAATCCTTCAATGTTTACCACTAAAGGCGCCACTAGCACAATGGTACGTAGCCAATGAACATGTAGATACGTTCCTTTTCACCAAATCTTTTTTTTACCCTTCAGACTCGTGCCACACTGTCTTAACAGATTTTTTAGGTCTGCTATTTTGAAATGGCCATATGATGCCATGACATCATCATAATTTTACTAATAGCTTTGAAAAATTAAATTAACCCAAATAACGAGAAATTTGTGATATTTTCAAGAATGACATTTCGTTTTGCTTTTCTGTTTACGGAGTGTGCTAGTGGCTCCATCTACGCTACGCTTTGCGTTTTATGTCCTATTGACGACACATTATTCAACATCATCATCATCAACCCATGTCGTTCCACTGTAGGATATAAGCCTCCTCTCTTTTGTGCCACCCTGTACGATCCTGTGGTAGTCGCATCCAGGTCTTCGATGCGACTTTAGTGATGTTATCCGCCCATCTAGCTGCTAGATGACACACTCCTCTTTTCCTCGACCTTGGCCACCACTCAGTGAGGGCTCTGGTCCACCGGCCATCACCACATCCAACCAAGTGTCTTGACGTTTTTCGTATGGCCTCTTCTCTACCAACTCCATGACGGCAAGGGACTTACTTGGGTCAAGTTTCGGCAAGAGATAAATAATGCTCTTTTTCTTCCCTTCGGGGTGGAAAACAGGTCAATGCGTTCGTTTGACCTTTCGGAGACATGTTTATATGCAACTCTGTCGAAAGGTCGAACAAAGGTAACTGCAGTCTAGTTTAGAAAAATAACAACCGTCGAGATATAAATAATGTAAATATTTTTAAGCGGAAACTAAGGGCTCTACTTGTTGGAAAGTGTTGCTACTCGATAGAGGACTTGTAAATTATTGTTTGCATAGTATGTGACATTTCTAAAATGGACTTAAATTTTAACTTTAACATAATTTATTGTAGATACATTAGTTAAACATTTGTAATTTATTAAATTTTTTAATTAATCTTAAGTTTTAATTAGCACACAATGTATATTGTTTTTCGATTAAATTAATTGGATTGAATTGATTAAAGGGTCCGCGACACGATCAATTGCAATTTACAATTAAAGAGAGACGGCGCAATATGAAGAAGCGAGAGGCGCTTACAACCTTCTCGCTTTTATTGGATTGCGCCATCCTCTCCAATTGTCAATCGCATTTGATCGTCTCCTGTGGCGTTTAGCCGTGTTCTCGTACCTTGAGGTTGATGGACACGAGCCAGCGCTGCAGCCGCTCGTTGGTCCAGACGAGCACGTCTCGCACGATGTGCTCGGTCGCTCGCCGCCGCTCCTCCAACGCGCGTACAGAGTAGCCCACACGCTTCAGACACGCCACGCCGAAGTGCAGCGACGTTCTGGGGATGGTACGGTAATATACGGTTAGCTTAGCGCCCGAACTTTAAAAGTTACGTTACGGTTGGCAGCCAAACTATCAAAGTTACGTTACTGTTGGCACCCAAACTATCAAGGTTACGTTACAGTTGGTGCACGAACTCCACCAACCCCTGGTCCTACCTACCTTGCGGTATACGGACCGAATCACGGGAGATGCGCGCGGTACTTGCGTAGGCTCTTTCCCGCGTGCACTTTTCTAAGCTCCCCTGCAAATTTTCAATTGTCCCAGAGATATCCCCATACATACATGTGAACGACACAAAACAAATTCGGTGTCGGTCTACTTAATGTTGGGGAAAGAGAAAGAAAGAGAACGACTTAGAAAGAGCTAATAGGAGACCGACACCGAAGCTGTTTTGTGTCGTTGGCGCACGAACTGTCAAAGTTACGTTACGGTTGGCGCCCGCCTTTCAACGTTACGTTATTGTTGGCGCACAAACTTTCAATAGTTGCGTTACGGTTGACGCCCCAAGTTTTAATAGGGTATTCGACAAGTATCGGAAATTAAACGCGTTACATAAGCAAATTGATGGTCAAATGTAAAAATATTAAAATCTAGATTATACCTGTGAAAACTATCGACCATTTTGAGCTGTGTCCGCAGATCTCTTTTCGTGAGATGCTCCAACATTCTCGCGTCCACTAAACACTCCATGAAAGTTGTCCTATACTGCGGTAAACCTGCACAGACAAACAATAACGAATTATTATAGATTAAGATAAACCCGAAGTACAGAGTTTCCTCTTTTATTACCGCAAAGTTAAATACAATGAGTAAATTGATTACTACCATAGATGTACAATGAGATCACGAGTAAATAGGGGGAATATTTAAGGGGTCACTTTCCTACATAGGAAACTTTGAGGATACCGATCCTCAAAATTTCCTATGTGAGTATCTTATGTTATGATAGGAGGCCGGGAAAAACCCTAGCGGCACTTCGACCCTTGAGGATCTTTTGTTCCTACCCCATTTTACACACTGGTCATCACAGTGTGCTAGTTTCCTCACGATGTTTTCTTTCACCGTTAGAGCAGTCGGTAAATGTACGTAAGTCTTCGAAAAATACGAAAAAGTCATTGGTACATGGCGCTGCACGGTTCGAACCCGGACCTCCCCGTACGGGAGTCCGGTGTCCTAGCCACTGTGCCACCGAAGCTCTTTCCTATGTGAGTAAGTTTGGTCATTCATGCGGTCGCATAGAATATAAGGTTCTTTTCTGTAGGAATCGAAGATTTTAGGGGAGACCATGGCCACTTCACCCGCGATCGCGCCTGCTTGATCACTACCTAGGTAACTCACCTAGCGAGGGTAGCCACACGTTCCCGATCCACTCGTGGTTCATGTCCCCGAAGGCGAGGGCGGCGCAGGCCGTCCCGCGCGGGGCCGACGGGGACGTCAGGGAGACCATCTCCTGGATCGCCAGCCGCAGCTTCAGCCGGTGTAGCGGGTTGCTGATGCCTGCGGGGAAGACAAGCTGTTAATTTATTTTTAAACAAAAGACCTCGGGGACGTCCACCTAGACGTTAGGTCGACGATGTCGTCACACACGGTGGTGGGAGTTGGATGCAGAAGCCTCAGGACTGGAGTGAATTACTCTAAATTAAAAATTTAAGAAATCCCCGACGTACCATTGTGAAGATCCCCTTACTTTTTCCTGGTCTTCATCAGATCCTCAAGGTTTTAGATGTGGGAAGGTCGCATAGTTATAAACATTTGAGCTTAAACTCGAACCACCTAACTGTTACCGTTCCAGAGATCCCATCATACTCCAACATCCCAAGATAAAGATCTTAGAACCACTGATCCATTTTTCATCTGACATGGCTAAGAACATTCAGCAGGTTACATCTGCGGCGCCTGAAGGCGGCGGGACGCTCCAGGCTTCGCCCTACGCGGAGCTCGGCCTTCGGCCTCGTTATGGCTATCTTAAAATTCTTAGCCCCACATCATTTTCTTTTTTTTTCCGCCATCTTTAATTTTTTTTTCTTATAATGTCTCAGGGCTTTAGTTCGAGAAGAACCCATCTAATTATTATAGTAGGCGGTTTGATGATATTACAATTCTTTCAGTTTCATATTGTGAAATTGAAGTCCACTTTTGTTTTCCTGGTCATCATCAGATCCTCAAGGTTTCAGATGTCGTAAACGCACCACGAACCTGAATATTTGAGCTCAATTTCGAATCATCTAGCTATTACCGTTCCAGAGATCCCATCTGACATCAAAGATACTCCAAGATCTTGGAAACCACTGGTCCAATTTTTATCAGATCTAGCTAAGAACACTCTCGACAAAATTGATTGAATGAATGAATACTCTTTATTGCACAAAGTTAGTGTGATACAGTGCGTACAAAACGATTAATACAATCTGGGCGGTCTTATAGCTAAAAGCGATCTCTTCCAGACAACCGAACATTATCTATTAAATTAAAAAAACCGGGTCTAAATCGTATCATCCGTTGTCAAGTTATAATGCCACAGACAAACACACAAACGTGTCAAACTTATAACACGCCCTCCCTCGATCGGTCGGGGGTAAAAAAACATAGACAAGATACTAATGCAAAAATTCTTAAATATTAAAAAGTTGTGAAGGGGGCCGACTGGTACTACACGGCCTAGGGAGATCAAGACTGCTAGTCAGCTCTGTACCCATCCATAACTCCAACGATTCCTGGACCCAAGGTCTACTTCACGTGACCCAATAATGTCACTAACCGATCTCTCGCTGTATCTCCTGGTCGGACAGCGCAGACATGATGGCGCCCGACTTGACGTTGGCCCGACACGCGGCCACGTACCACGCCGGCATGCCCACCCAGAGCTCCAGCCACGCCACCACCGTCGGCCCGTTCCATAGAGCGAACGGTGTGCCCGCGCGCATCGCCTCGCCCAGCAGCTCGTGGCGGTAGTCCCGGTCTCTGTAAAGGAGACAGACAAGGAAATGAAATATTATATTTCCAGAAGCATTATAGGTACAATAAATGAGATATTACAATACAATGTATAGAGTTTGTGCTGGACCACACTTGTCCGGTTTCAGCTCCTGTTCTTCGCTGCAACCAATCACGTGCGTTCCGCCCTCCCACCACTTGAAATCATCGCTTCGTTATTGGATGGAGCGAACCGAACTGTCGCTGGAACCGAACCATGTGGACCTAGCCTTTGGGGTCGGTGCGAATTTTAAAAGGAATCCAGGAAACAACTAGCGCCACTTTAATAAAACATCTATTTCTTCCAAATGCAAGGAAATTCTGAAAAAAACAGGAATTTATGTTGTTCTTCTGATGAGAAAGTGATGTATTAGATATATTTTGGTGTAGCTTTATTGCAACTCGTTTTCGTAAATTATCTAGACTAGACGGAATAGAGCGGCCACTTTTTTCTGCCTAGACGGAAAACGACTTACAATAAAGCTACTACTTATCTTATCTTATGACAGGGGCCCAGGGATAACTCCAGCGGCACTTCGACCCTCAAGGATCTTTTGTGCTCACCCCTTACTGTTCTCCTTCCTGTTCCTTAAAGATGCTTTGCATCAAGGACGCTGTACAACTTACAGGAAGGACCTCATGGCCAATTATCTTTGGATGGGGGCTGGGAATCCCGGCGCCACTTCAACCCATTGGGATCTGTTGTGCTCAACCCCTTGTGTCATCGCCACTTACCACCAGGTGAGATTGAGGTCAAACGCGAGTTTAGTTTAGTCATAAAAATTATGGTACTGACTTGCTCTTGCCGCGCGCGTACTCCTGGTGCTGCAGCGGGCCGTGCGCCAGGCTGTCGTGTGTGGGCGTGCCGTCGTCCGTCAGCGACGACAGCCCCAGCGAGGACGCCGACGACAGCGACCGCCCGCCCTGCCCCTGTTGCATCTGCCGACAACCAAACACAATAACACTCTCGTACTTCCATGATATGTTTGAATAGGTGTACGGTTTTGTACATCAGAACAGATGTTGTAGTTATAGTTGAGTTGCTGCTGCAGGTGATGTTGTTAGAGTTGGAAGTCGCTCCGCAGATTGTTATGGTGAATTGAGTAATAAGTTCAGTTGCAAAGAGTTGTGGATAGTTCAAGTTAGTTGTTGAGAGCGCAGCGGGGAGAGATCACTTTAAAGTAATGTAGAACGTATAATTAAATAATAATTATAACAATTACTGTCGGTGGCGACTTCTCTCTGTCAGTTCTTACTGCACTCTAAGTAAAAATGGTTAAAATTAGTTACTCGAGTCGCCGCTAAAGTAGGTTGTTGACTAAGCAATATAAAAATGTACGTGTGTGAACCGTACAATAGGGTATTTGACAAGTATCAAATATTAAATAAATTTCATTAAAAAAAATAGACTTGGTCAAATGTGAAAACAGAATTAAAATCCGTTGAAAAATAAAATAGCTACAGGCAATCAAAAATTAGACAGTAGAAAGAGACGGCAATAGATAATTGTGACGTCACTGATATGTAGCGCCATACAAGCAGGTCCTTGGCTACATAATAAGGACTGTTTTGCTAGAAACGGACGGAGCATCCCCCACTACTAACTTTAACCATTAATATAGCTGATGTTAGTTGAGACATCGATAAACGGATTTCAGTATTATATTTTCCATCTTCAGGGTGTCCATGTAAGTTGAATGATGCAATAAAAAAAATTAGTCAAATACCCTATTGTCCGCTATTACGCTTACTAAGCCCGCGTCTCCATGAATGAGGATTAAAGTCCACAATGTCCTTATGTTTCTGTGAAGACTCACCGGCATGCCCGCCTTCTCCTTCTTGCTAAAGAACCGTCCCAGCGAGCTCTTGATGCCCCGTTTCTTCTGCTGGTGCATGGAGGCTATAGACACGGCGCTCGCGGCGGCCGCCACACCGCGCGGTAGGCCGGGCGACGCGCCGCCGCCGCTCCACCCGCCCGTCGCCAGACCGCCGAGGGATTCTTGACTCGAGCTGGACACAGATTGGGGTGGTCAGACTGATGTGTATGGTAAGGCAGTAGGATGCAAGTAAATAACTTTAGGAAGCTGCAATAGCCTAATAACTAAACTGAGTAAAGACTAAATCCATGGATGAAAGGAAAATTAAGACTCTTTCACCTCCTTTCTAGACGGACGTTCGTTCCTTCATGACTAATTAGCCAAATAGCTACTTATTGACTACATATTTTAGCTAAAATCGACTATGTATACGACATCGCAAACAACAAGTGACGTCATAGTGCACGTGCAATGCCCACCTGCGCTTGCGACGAAGCAAACACGTAGCAATAGCAGATACCACGTCATACCGCCCCCCACTACCTGGCCTCTATAAAAGCGGGCGCCCGACCCGAGGTGGGATCATTCACTCGCGACTCGTCGACGAGACAGTCGGATATTTTATTAGAGAATATTGCATTTCCGAATAATTAACCGTAACTGGTTACTGTTGAATGTCTAACCGGTGACTAGTGGTTGCTGTTGGGTGACTGGACTGCGACTAGTTGTAGTCAGCTGGCTGAGCAGTAACTAATTTGTTATTAAATAACTCTAAAATAAGTTGATTGAGTCAATATAGTTATTAAATTATAATTCTCTGGTTTTTTAAAAGCAAAAATAGAACCACAGAGTGAGGACAACCCGGAGAATGATAGCGGGCCATTTGTTTACCCTCTGATCTGACATATAATATTAATTTTCTGTATTGTTGTGTTGCTACTGCATACTAATAGCGAAGATTTTAGATATTTATAGCCATGTGTTGAGTTTAGCGAAAATGGAATTACTAAAGATTGGAATATAGCGTGAATTCAAAAGAATTATAAAACTACCATGGAAGGGGACACACCAAATAAGAATTATAACAAACGTACCATTATTTTTGTTGCAGTGATTGTTAAATATTGAAAAGAAACTGAAATTTCTTAGTAATTCCATTTTATTTACTAGAAATAATGAAATGCAACATTTGTGTCAAGAGATACCAAACTTTATATACTAATTTCCGACTGTGCTTTTAAAATTGTAACATTGAGCTAAAAAATAACCTTATCTTATGATAGGGGGGCGGGAATAACCCAGCGGCACTTCGACCCTTGAGGATCTTTTGTGCCTATCCCATTCTACACACTGGTCATCTCAGTGTGCAGGTTTCCTCACGAAAAAACTTGTATATAAAAATATACTAATATCTCATTGATACATGGCACTGCACGGTTTCGAACCCGGACCTCCCGCATGGGAGCTGGTGTCCTAACCACTGTGTCACCGACGTTCTCTTGTGAAAAGTTACTTAATATTTATAAAGTTTGGGTTTTTGTTAACTGTTTATTTAAAAAATCAAATATAACTCGCAGATTTAACTAAACAAGGGTGATGAAACAAATAACTATCCAAAATTCTATACAAATTGGACTTCAAACACAGTTTATGAGGCGCGTAGTTAAACAAAGTGTCGGGACAGTCGCACCAGGCATCGGCTAGGTTGTCGGCTAGACACATCCGAGTAGGCTCGGCAGATCTAGGTCTATGTTTTAGGCTAGGTATAGATGGACACCTGTGTATTGGGATCCTGGCGAGGCTTCCAGACATTACTGAACTCCTGGGCAGCGTGAAAGGAAGGAAATTTATTATATTATTGACTAAAAAGATATTTATGTTATCGTATAAGGAAAGCAGACGAGGAAACGGGTAAGACATTTCACCTCACTATAATGTTATTAGAGGGTCTCGATGCGCCGCTGACCTTGAGGACTTAGATGGAGTGCCTCATGTGTAATTGTGTTCTGTTACCATTTAAATTGAAACACAGTAAACCTGCAAACATTGTTAAGCAGTAATAGGTAAAAGGTTTCCTGCGTAATATTGTTACCTTACCTTACATTAATAATCTATGATACCTGGGAAAAATATCCTTTTAAAACACACTGATCTTTCTCAAAACAGTGATCGAAATAAATTTAACTGATATTTTACAATTTCATAGAACATATGGGTTCAAATCAAATTATTGCTCAGTAACTGTCTGAAAGAGATGGCTCTCTGCGAAAAAAATACGCCCAAATTATAGGGGAATGAAATGAAAGGGGACTCTCCCCCTCACTATTACAGGAGGCGACCCCCCCATCGCTCTGGAGCGAACGATACACGGCTTATCACTACGGCTGGCCGCAGCGAGCGCTAAGGGGGCTGGTCCGCTCACTATTACAGGGGGTGACGCCCCCCTCCCACTAAGGTACTCACGAGTGGTAAGGTAGTGGGTCCGCAGTGTCTCTCTACGTGAATCGCTCTCTCCAGCCGCAGCGAGCGCTGAGGGGGCTCGCCCCTAGCTACCACAGGCGCCCCTAGACACCCCCTGTCACTAAGGTACTCACGAGTCGTAAGGCGCAGGGTAGTGCGTCCGAAGTCTGTCTCTCTCCGCGTGTATCGCGCGCGCTGCTCTCTCCAGCCGCAGCGAGCGCGCCGTGAGGGGGGATTCCGCCCCCTCGCCCCCGCTGGGGGGACCTGACGCCCCCGGCGCGCCCTCGTCGCACAACTGTAACTGTTTGTTGTTGATTATTTAGGACACTGTTACGTAGGTTTTAATGGAAGTCTACTAAAATAACGTTCTCAACGTTTAAAAGCTACATTCTGTTTTAAATAATAATTCTTTATTATTAAATATTCTGTTGCTTAAAGAATAAAATCTAATTAAAAAATAAATGTTATCCGGTACGAAAAAATATGCTAATACAGGTACGTATGAAATTAGTAGTACGAGTACATATCTGTAAGAAATATCTAGGCACAAAATTCTAGGAACTAAATGTAAACTTTCTAATTGCTAAATTATTATAGCTTAGGGGCGTGACTATCTAATCTAGACTATTAGTTTTGTTTTTACAAATTACAGGTTAATGTTGACAATATTTCATTTTATTCTAATCAGATAGTATTCATCTAGTCTATAGTATCGACAATAATTACATACAAAAGCTTCGCCTAGTGTCTACTTATGCAATAAAGCTTTATGCAGTGTATTAATATAATAATAACATAATAATTAGTGTAAGTTATATAAAATACATAAGTTATATTCCAGTAGGTATTTATTACACAGAGTATTATTCAGATAATTTTAATAAATATTGTATTAAAGTATATAAAGCTATGATTTGGCGAAGTATGGCGAAGTATGGCTATGAAAAATATACATACAGAATGTACCATTGAACTGGGTCAGTATGGGGAACTCTGGACTGTAAGTGATAGAGAAATATGTTCTAAGGATTGTTGTAATCTGGTGTCGTCGGTTTTAGAGTTAAGAAGAACTGCATTCATAGATTTATAAAAAAATCATACACAAATCGGAAACCGAACCCGGTCATTTTCAGAAAAAAACGTGTTATTTTATTATGAAAATTGATAGCAAGGAATAAGGATTAAGATGAGTAGATTGTAAGGAATACATGTTGCTATGGAACCAATATAATCAATATATTTTTGTTTGCTACACCCATTGGGTAAAATTGTGTTGAAACCTATGTATATATTTATAACACCTACAATGTACCTACACGCAATTTATGGCAAAACCAATGAAATGAACCTCGTGTGTAAAACTTAAAAAATATGCTTATTTTATGCTATTCCGGATGTTTTGTTATCTATCATATCACTTCATATTATTATCATTGGCTGTTGCGGAGATAATCTTCACAATTGGGGGTTTTCCAGCGATCAAGTAAAGTGTGAGTGTGGTGTCTCCCCTCAAACCATGGAGCACTTGCTCTGCTGTCCCGCGTGTCCGACCACCTGCACGCGGGAGGACCTTTTCGAGGCCAACCAGAGGGCTATCGATGTGGCTGCCTTCTGGTCGGGAAAAATTTAGTTCGGATCATCAACACGAAAGAAGAAGAAGAACTTCATATTATTAATCATACCAACGTAAACAATTGATTGAAGAGTCCACTTAAACCTAACGCTTACCTACTCATTTACATAATTTGAAAAAGTTATACCGATTCTCGTGACTGCGCGTACCCGCAAAAATTTAAAGATTTTAAAATGGAGTGTTAACTTAACACGGAACATTTACTTAAATAAATAAAATAATTAAATACAGGTTTTTTTTTAATTGTAGACACAGGTTTTCATAGCAACAATTATTTCTTACAACCTACACTATCAATTTTTGTAATAAAATAACATGTTTTTTTCTTCTGAAAATGACCGGGTTCAATTCTCGAGTCGTGTACGAGTTTTCTGTAAACCTATGAATGCAGTTTTTCTTAACTCAAAAATTAACGACATGGTTCCTTAGAACATGTTTCTTTATCTCTTATAGTTTCAGAGTTCCCCATACTGACCCATCTCAATGGTACACCTGTATATTATGCAGGGGTTTAAAACCAGTGACTCATGCTATTTTTTATTAAATATTATAACCCCTTATTTAATTTTAATAAATATTTAATTACTTTACAATTTGGCGACAAGCAGCTAAATTAATACACGATGTTATTTACTTCCTAAATATATTTATTTATAATATATTACCTATACACATTTATTTAGGTACACGAGTGTTAAAGCCTTGAAGGCAGCGCACACAGAATATGCCGGGGATAGAATGCACGACCAAACTGTATCTTTCCTTCTATAGAAATACTTGCTTCCTTCCTTCCTTACTTCCGCCTTCGGACTACCAGGGGTTCCATCCTTATGTTGTTGATATCCCATCTGCTCGTACGAAGCGATTTGCTTCTTCGTTCATTATGCGAACGGCTAAGGAATGGAACTGCCGGCGTCTGTATTTCCCGAAACCTACAACCTTGGGATCTTCAAGGCCAGAGTGAATAGGCATTTACTAGACCCGCATGCTCCATCGTCGACCTCATCGTCGCTTACCATCAGGCGAGAACGAGGTCAAATGCGGGTTTAGTAGTACATAAAAAACTTGCATAAATAAACCCCAGACTTTTTCCTGATCATCAGATTTTTAAAATTTATTTTTTATTAAATAAGGTGAGCAGACAATCAAACGGACCACCTGATGGTAAGTGGTCACCGTCGCCCATAGACATCTCGCCTCACTGTATTAATATTAGAGGGTGTTTGATGGGCTGCTAACCTTGATGACTATGATGGATTGCCTCATGTGCCGGAAATTACGCTGGCTCTCTCACCCTTCAAACCGAAACACAGAAATGCAAGCATCTCTGCTTCATAGCAGAAATAGATAATAGGATGGTACCACCCCAGGCGATCCTTCACATTAGGATCTACCACTACGAATGTAAGAATACAGAGGTGTTACGGGAAATAATCCGTGTTGATTGGCGGATTTCACATGATTTCAGCAAACCTTGTCCTCGTGATGTTTTCATTCCAACTTAGAGCAATCGGTAAATGGATGTAAGTTTTCGAAAAAAAAACTAATAACTCATTGATACATGACACTGCATGGTTTCGAACCTGGAACTCCCGCATGTGAATCCGGGGTCCTAGTCTCTACGCCACCGACGCTCTTAGGGCTGTTTTATATTTGGTCCAGTACAGTGGCGAGTGGCGATTGCACTCGCCACTCTACTCGACCAAGAGTAAATCGGCTTTTAAAATAAGTTCACATAAAATATTGCACACTCTATACGGTCTTTAGTGAGAATCTGAATGAAAAGATGCAGTTGAGCCGTGCAGTATCCAAGCCACGTATGCTCATATGTTGCGCGTGCACATTGCGCGTGTCAGGTGCGCGTGCGACCGACCTGGCTGGAGGGCAGGCTCTCGGAGGCGGGCGGCGCGCGGTAGTGGTGCGCCGGGGACATCGACGCAGGCGCCTGCCGCCGCGTTACATACACACGGCTGAGTTAGTGTGGTTTACAGTGCTTCACCAATGGGAGGTATGTCGGCCAAAGTTCATCGGCATCAACATTTGTATGCTATTTATGCTTTTAAGCAATGAAATGTAATGATCGTGTTATGGATATGTGTGCAAAAAAAATTAATTAATTCATTCACTTCTAATTATCGATTTATATCACAGGTACATCATATATAAGGTGTTCGTTTCGTTATGCATTAACTTCGACACTGTACTCAGAGTATCGAAGTAGGCATTTTCCTTAATATCACATTTTTTTAATGTTACTAAAACATATAATAATTGTGTTATAATTATATAATTGTGTTGATTAGTGCTATGGAGAATATTTATTAGTTATTCGTTTTCTAAATATCTTTTATTTATTTAAACTAGGCAATATTTATTTATTTCGCTTTAAACTTAGTATCTGTTTATAAAATAATAACATAATTATTATATATATAAAGAGTGAATATTACTACATTATACCTACATTCTAATTATCTTTTTCCGGTGGCGGTGCAACTTACAAGTAATTTTAAAATAAAAAATAAATAATAGTGCAGTGTTTGAGTGTAAATTAAAATGTATCATTGAAAAGACAAAAAATCCATTGAAAAGATTAAAGCCGGGACTTCACGAGTCCGGTTGCCTTCCCAGCTAGTGTCGTAGATACTGACCGTGTGATACTTGTGGTGGGGCGCGAGGTGCGGGCGGGAGGGGGACGCGGCGAGCGGGGGGGAGTCCCCGCGGCGCGACAGCAGGTTCATATGCTCGTAGCTGCCCACCTGGTGGACCAATACGGTATTAACCTAATATTTTTTATTGCAACAATCAACTTACATGGACATACTAAAGAAGGATCTAAAATTAGTTTTTCGATATCTCAAATAACATCAGAGATATTAATGGTTAAAGTATTGGACCCCTTTCAAGCATTATATGCCGCCAGGACCTGCTTGTATGGCGCTAGAGAACAGTTACGTCATAAAACTTATTGCCGTTTCTTTTTAACGTTCTGATTTTTGATTGCCTGTAGCTATTTTATTTTTCAGCGAATTTTAATTCTGTTTTCACATTTGACCATCAATTTATGACTATTTCTTAATTTTTAAGATATGCATTTAATATTTGATACTTGGGTAACTACCCTATTTAAATTCGCCCTATGTATTATGTAGCTTGCTCGATATATGGCTTCTATATGGATTTTATGGCTCGTCTACACGCTCGGCCATGATGGGCGATTACAGGCCACGATCGTGTGTAATCGACTATGATGGCCAAAAAAATAAAGATGAGGAAAATATCATTTGTTGTTACTGTTCCATAGAGATCACTGTGACAATTTTTTTTTAAATTATAAATCAAGAGCAGACGAGCAAACACGGGCCACCTGACTGTAAGTGGTTATTGTCACTACCACCACCAAACGCTGCTAACCTTGAGGACTCAGATAGAGTGCCTCATGTGCCGGTAATTACGCTGTCTCTATTACCCTTCAAACAGAAACAAGCATTGCTGCTTTGCGGCAGAAATAGGTACCTAAAAAGGTGGTACCGACCACTGGATAAGCGTGTCGTACGAGGCGCTATTCCGAGTAACTTGCTGGTGGTCCTTCTGACTAGCAATCACCCTTCTATGTAAACTTACCACCAGGTGAGATTGAGGTCAAAGGCAGGTTCAGGTGTAAATGAAAAAAAAACGGCCATCATACCCTGGACTCTAGCTCCTCGGCTCTGGCTTCAGTGCTCTGCTTCTCCTCCTGTATGAGGCGGATCTCAGTGTTGATGGCGTCCAGCTGTTCTTGCAGCATCAGCGCCAGTGCTGCCGCGTCCGTGTGGCCTTCGACTCCACCATCTGATTCGTCGTTCTGTATACAAAAGGTTACTTGAATACTATGCAAAGTCGTCTCAGAAGCTGGATTACAATATTAGAAGTGTAATACAATATCAGAGGTAGGATTATGGTATCAGAAGTGGGATCTTGAAATCAGAAGCAGGATTATAGCATCAGAAGTGAGATTAAAATCTCAGAGGTCGGATCACGATATCGGAGGAGGGATCTTGAAATTAGAAGTAGAATCACGGTGTCAGAAATGGGCTAACAATCTCAGTGTTGAAATCACAGTATCAGAAGTAGGATCACGTTATCAGAAGTAAAACAACAGTATCAGAAGTGGGATAACAATCTCCGAGTTAGGATCACGGTATAAGAAGTGTGATTATGATTTCAGAAATAGGATCACTTTATTAGAAGTGATATTACAATCTCAGAGATGGGATCACGGTATTGGAAGTGGGATCACAATATCCGAAAAAAACCACCAGTGGGATCACGATATAACAAGTGGGAATCAGAAGTGTGATCAAATCAAAGATTACGATATCAGAAGCGGGATGGCGGTATTAGATGATGTGTGATCACGATTACATAAGTGAGATTATGATATCTGAAGTGAAATCACAGTATCAAAAGTAGGATCACGATATCAGAACATCAGAAGTGGGACCATACCTCCGCGTCGCTGGACACGTCGAAGGCTTGCTGCACGTTCGCGAGCACGTGCGCTTGCTGCAGCTTCTCCCACGAGCCGTCCAGCTGCAACCATATAGCTTTACTACTTCTAGCATTACTAGCATACATCCTATTGCTTTCGTAGCTAATTTTTTTCAACATTTACTTAATAAATACGATTAATGTGATGTAATGTGATGTGATGTAATGTGAACACGTGTTGTGCAAATGTTACTCGCTGGCTAGAAAAAAACCTGCCAGGCGGAAGGGATCTGCCAAAACATGGAATCTATTCTGCAACTCTAATACTTTTGGCTCAACACGCGAAGAGCCGCCAGTTTGCTCGTAGTTGGCCGATTGTTAATTTTTTTATCATAAATGATAGATGCACTGTCGCTCTGCGTTGGACATGGGTATTTGTCGAATTCGGCTGCGCTTCCTCTTTATATCACAGCATGTTATGCGAGGCATGCGGTCACAACTGGTGAAACTTGTCAATTATTTTCAACTGTTGAAACTTGATGCGAAGTGAGACCTGGTTTTAAATAGCGTAATTCAAGCATTCGTAATACAATGCAGTTTCAAGTGTTTCGATATCTATAGTTAAAGAGATTAAGAGTTACAGAGAATTTAATATGAGTCAGTAAATTATTTTGGCCAAAATAGTGACCCACTTCGGCAAGCTGTAGCGAAGCGGGGAAACAATGTCTCAGTTATTGTTAGGTATCGTTAGAACGGCGCCGAATGACTCTATCCAATGGTACAACTTCTATTTTGATAGGTTAAATAGTTCAAGAGCTAGTGGTATGCTGAAAGTACACATTTTCATGACATCGACGTGAGACATGAATTATATTCCACATCAAAAACAAGGCACCTCCTGTAAGCTGTAGAGCATCCTTGATGCAAATCGTCTTTAAGGGACGAGACAAAGGCACAAAAGATCGCAGAGGATCGAAGTGCCGCTGGAGTAATCCCCGCCCCCCTCATAAGAAGATTCTAGAAGTTTGATGCGATACGTTACGTACGACCAAGCGTAACCAGGTAAGTAACGGACGCAGCTACCTTTGTCTGGAAGAGCCCTACTGAGGGCGGCTGCGGCGGCGCACCGGGCGACAGCGAGCGAGTTAGTGCGTCTGTCTGCTGGATGTTGAAAGCGATCTCCTGCTGCAGCATCTGCCGTTTTAACTGTGAAATTATCATAATTATCAGAATGGTAAAGAGCCATGAACATAGTAACATCTTACGTGATTTCTGTGGCACAAAAAGCTCGCATGCGTATAACTCGTCGGAAAAATTTGTGGACCTGGCTATAACCCCGATTATCTAAGAGGATTTTATTTTCTTCATAGGTAAGAAGGGTTATCTACAAGGAACTGATTACTGGTTGTAAAATGTAGCCAGTATATGGCGACGCACGAGGCGCCATTACGATTAGTTCACTGAAATTTTCAATGTGACTTCGCTTATATACTAGTTCCAAACAACTATTAGTGAACCGGCACTAGGTACTGGCCCAAGGCACAACACTTTCCTGCTTCCTTTTTTCTACTGCACCTAACGACTTTCTATCATTTCTATGCCTTTCAATAACTTCTTACAAATCTGTCGTCTTCAGGCACTCTTGGCTCACTGGCTCATCATTCCACTCGTCATCCAACACTATAAGTATTTCAGAAGTTTGAATCCTGTTTTTTATAAAAAAAAATATTAAATAAGGAGAGCAGACGAGCAAACGTGCCACCTGATGGTAAGTGGTCACCGTCGCCCAAAGACATCTCACCTCACTGTATTAATATTAGAGGGTTTTTGATGCGCTGCTAACCTTGAGGACTAAGATGGATTGCCTCATGTGCCGGAAATTACGCTGGCTCTTTTACCATTCAAACCGAAACATAAAAATGCAACCATTTCTGCTTCACGGCAGAGGTAAGAGGGTGGTACCACCCTAGGCGATCCTTCACATTAGGATCTACATTACATTTGTAACGTTTTACGTTTGTAACTTTATACAGCTCTGCCTAGCTACCTGCTCGGTCTCCATGCGCCACTTGGCCAGCTCCTTGAGGATGTCCTGCTTCTCGGCCAGCAGCTCCTCGGCGTACTTGCGCGTCTTCTCCAGCTCTTGCGTCAGCGCGTTCTTTTCGTCCAGCGCGTGCATGCGTTCTTTCAGGTGCACTTGCAATCTGGAAGATATAGGCATTTTGTTAGTAAATTAATTGATGGAATCAGGTATTACTTTTTAGAAAACCTTTATCAACTATAAAAAATATTGGTTAAAGAGTCACCCTCGGATTCACCCTCCTTAACGATAACCAAATGCTGATGACAAACCAGACCTCCTAAGAATGTGACAAGGATTGAGGGAATGTGAACTGTATGGGACCTAAATGAATAGCAGTATTCCGCTAGAAAACGCGAACTTTAATTGTCAAAGTCGCCACCTGTTTCGCCTCTAAACAAGGCATCATCAGGACAAGTGGACAGCTCTGATGTCAAGAGCAATTGGCGAATACGGCAGTGAGAGAGTGGTTACCAGGCACATCACCCGCCGCCTAGTGGAAGATCTTCCCTTTACCCTCTTCATCACATCTGACGTCTCTCATAGCGGATTCTATAATCGCTTCGCAGGTGATACTAAGTACGAGACCAACCCTCAAACCCACCTGTCATTGGACTCTGAAAGCAGCTTGTCCACGGTGGCCGACAGCCTGGTGTTGTGCTCCTCGTTCATCCTGAGCCGCTGGTTGAGCCTCATCAGTTCGGCATTCTTCTCCTCCACGCTGGCTTCCAGCCGCTGTATGCGGTCCTCGGCGGACCCGTGCCTCTCCTGGGCCTGTAACGACGGCTGCTAAAGTCTATTTTCTAACCCCGACCAAAAGGAATGGGTGTTATAAGTTTGATGCTTATGTCTGTTTGACTGTGGCATCATAACATAACGACCGATCTTCCTGTTTGGACGTGGAGTTTTAATTTAACAGATGTTAGTGTTCTTAGCCATGTCTGATGAAAATGGAATTAGGGGTTTCCAAGATCTCGGAGTATCTTTGATGTCTCTGGAACTGTAACAGGTTCAAGTATGAGCTCAATTGTTAAGGACCATGGTGCCCTTCCAACATTTGGATTCATGAGGATCTGATGATGACCAGGAAAATGTAAGGGGATTTCCACAATGGTAAGACAACGGGTTTATTGAATTTTTAATTTAGACTACTACTTCAGGGACAGCACCATAATTGGGTCAATACGAAACAGCGATCATGGAAAATGGTGAAATACATGGTGTATTTTTATTATTAAAATGTGTTTTTCCACGAAATTGGACACAATTTTGATGCTGTTAATAATACAGCTGATATTTTTTTTAGATAATTATTAATGAGAGAAACACAACGCACTTGGGTCCAGTCTACGAGGAATCAAACCCGGATAGATTTTTATCAAAGAAAGGGTACTGATCTAACTCATAACCAACTTCCAGTAGTCTTGAAAACCGCGAAGTTAGAATCATAAGAACACTAACATCATTATACCCATATACATATTCATTTATTTCAGTAATGATCATACATTGTCAAAAAATAAATAACCGAACACTTGATGTATGGATGCGAGATTTGGACACTAACCTTAAAGGAAGAAAACAGACTCTTGGTGACCGAGAGGAGGATTCTTGGACCAGCCAAGAAGGAAGATGGAGGGTGGAGGATGAGAAAGAATAGGGAGATAGAAGAGATGGTGAACGAGCCGAACATTATAGGAGAGACGAAAGCGGCTCGACTCCGATGGCTCGGACACATCACTAGGATGGGGGAGGATCGGTCAGTTAAACGAGCGTATGTGGGATGCCCTAACGGACGACGTCCGGTCGGACGTCCCAGATACCGCTGGCGCGATGGATTGGAGAAGGATCTGCGTGAGCTCTAAGCGCCTGACTGGCTCGAGACTCCGCAGGAGAGAGAGCGATGGCGCTCTTTGGTATCGGAGGCCAAGATCCACTTCGGGTCGCTGCGCCAGCGGAGTAAGTAAGTATTATCTGTAGAGATATAAATACTGTAGATTTATATTCTGCAATACTTTTTTTATTTTATTTTTTAAACTTTTTGACATTATACTTACTTTAAGTAAGAAATTTTATTAAGATTAATGTATAATGTGATCATGTCATGCTAACATTTTTTTTTTGACAAGGTATGATCATTACTGAAATAAATGAATATGAATATGGATAAGTGCTGTTGGTTTTCAAAAAAAAAAATAGGTTTTCATTTTGCATCAATATTGCGATCACCGTCCCCACACCTGAACCAATTGGTTATTTGTAGGAAATTTCTAATACTTCACATAACTAAAAAAAAACAGATCCTGAACAGACCTAAAGAAAAAAACCTTACACAGTACGTTAGTTAATCATGTCACCAGGAAACAAATATCTTCAGTTTCACAGCTCTAATATTAGATACATGGAAAGATCCGCCCAACGCCCAAGATCCGTCTAGGAAGCTACAGATTTCTAGATAGGGAGAAAATAAGTAATGACGGGCCCTACTGAAATGACAAGTGAAAACACGTAAAAGCAGAAGCGTGATCTGTGATTTCTACTAAATAAACCTTATTTAAAAACATTCATTAAAATTCCTGACACCAATATTTCACGAAAATATTTATTGTAGAATCCACTTTAACAACATGCTTTGTTATTTTTGCGTGGGTTGGGAAAATAAATTCCGGTAATAGCTTTCCAGTTTGTCACCCCAATTAAAATGTCTTGTCGCGACCATCTTTCAATATTTTCTCTACTGTTTATGGAGAGCAGATGGTGAGTAGTCACCATTGCCTATAGACAATCACCTCACTAATGTTATTAACCTTGAGGACTTGGGATGGAGTGTCTCATGTGTAATTATGCTGGCTCTGTTACTCTTCAAACCGAAACACAGCATTGCCGCTTTGCGACAGACATGGGTAAAATTAGATAAATTCCTAACAACAGCCATATTATTCCAATTAAGATTTGATAATCTCAGCCTTATACTAAATAGAAAAAACCTTACACAAATCTATCTAAAAAAATCTAATCAAACCTTGAAGGAAAACATCGTGAGGAAACCCTGCACACTGATAACAACGGTGTGAAATGGGGAAGCCAATTGCAAATCACCCCATTAAATCTGCCACGAGTGTCGTTCTAGTCTTTTCCCCACTACTTGCTCAGCAAAAATAGACCAACCTGATTAAGAGCCTCCATCCTGGCCTTGAGCTGCTCCTCCATCTCGGGCAGCGAGGACATCTGCGCCAGTTTCTGTGTGGACAGCTCCAGTTTCTCCTCGATGGCCGCGATCTTCTCCTCTTGCAGCTATAATGCATATTTACATGTGATGGCCATGTGTGATGTGATAGGCGATGGTATGGGTACGCCGTTGTTGAAGAATGCGAGGGGGGGGCATTGTTGGAGTAAGATTTATTTGTTTTGTTTTGTTCTGTAAGTTCTCCCGGGAGGTCAAGCTAGCGTTGTTTAGGGCCTATTGCCAACCGCTAAATACGCCGCAACTGTGGACTAAATATATTCAGGAGGACTACAGAAGGCTGAAAGTGCAATATAATGATGCTTTTAGAATTTTATTCAGGCCGCCTAAGGTCTGTAGTGCTTCTGAAATGTTCGTGGAGGAGTTCGTGTGGCGGGGCTTGACGCGCTGATCAGACACCGTGCAGCTAGGGTTAGGGATAGGGTCTTCAGAAGTAAAAATATCCTGATTGCTGCTATATCAACACACTGTTTGGATATATTTAAATTTTGGAATAAATTGCTAATGTAGTTAAATTTATTTTAGTTTAGTCAACATTCAAAATTTACTTATTCATTGTACTCTACCTTTTTTTTTGCTGTGTATGTCATGCGACATTTTTGACATCTTATTTTACGAGTATTTGATGTAATTATTAAGATGTAAATAATTATGGACTCTTTTGTCTGATTTAATAAATAATTTATTTTTATTTTTAATTGGAGATCTCTGTCTTGTCAAAGTCACTAAAATGCTAAAATATGCCTTGCGACCTTGGAGACTTTTGCACCAGGGTCGGACACGGGGCGGAATTTTCGCTTTTCACAAGCCTTTTTTTTTATTGACGAAATTTAGCATATCATTAAATAATTATTAAAAAAAAAAATATGCCCGTTCCATTTTAATTTGTTTAATAGTAAAATATGACGTTACTCGTATATTCCATTTGTGTTTTAGTCAATTACGCGAATAATCGAACACGTCACTAATTTAATTTTACTTTTTTATTTCGTGAATTAAATAAAATGACCACTGCTTAATGGTTTTTTTTTCATATAATATAAGCCAAGACAAACGGGCAAACAGGTCATCTGATGGTAAGTGGTCACCGTCGCCTAGAGACATGAGCAACACCAGGGGCATTGCTTGAGCGTAAATACAACCCACTGGCTGGATGACTCGGAAGAATAGGGTTCTCTTTACGTTCTCTTTGAAGCACCCTAAGTCGTAGGGCAGCGAAAATACGTTTTTTTTGCATGTTGGTAACATAACAATATCATGGCGTACCCATAGAGCATCGATGGTGAAAGGTTCCATGCTGGGTTATTCGCATGTTATGAGTAACTAGATGCGTTAGATACCTGATAACTATGTACTATCTGGAAAGGTTACACTACGTTAGTAAAGAAGCAGGACAAAGATCTGTTATCCATAGTTTTTCCTAGAAGTGGATTTTTGTCTAGGAACTAAGCTATAATGAATAATTTAGGAAAAGGTTATTTCTTTCTTCAAAGCTTGGTCTGTACCTACCTTGAATTTCGGATAGCTTAAACTCGAAAAGACTGAGATTCGAACAATGTTCAGGTGTTCAGGCCACCCGTAGGCCTCTGACGTGGCCTAACGACTAACGTCACGGAGGAGCTCTTAGCGGTCACCTATCCTGATACATGCCGTATTAACGACCGTCGAAGCACGGAGGGGCTCAGTTCAGTTATGTGTCACTAGCGGTCAGAATCAGGACCTGACCTCGCCCAACTTAGCACTTCATAAGGGGCGTTTATCTCGGGCCGTACCTTAAGCTGCGCCTGCTTGTGCTGCAGCTCCTGCTCCAGTTTCTCGTTGAGGTCGTGCAGTGACGTGGACTCGCGCTGCGCGTTCAGGTACCGCTTCTCGAGAGTCGCTATCCGCTCCTCCTGTCAACGTAACCGCTGTTTGTTAATACTGTTGAATGTCGCAATTCGAAGGGAACTTTTTTTTCTTCTTAAAATTCTTGATTAAGCAAACTTTTAAACAAATGCATAACTAACTTAAAGTTATACAATACACATGATTTTGTTGTAGACACCTTCTAAAGTTATTTATATAATTAATAAATGCTCCTTACAACATGAAATGTGTCAAAGTTAAGTAATAGTTTTACATTATCCTATATTTATGTAAGCTATTGTATAAACTTTACTTTTTTCATGTCATGTTGCGTCTTGGACCTCGTCTCTACACGACCACTTATAATTGGTCTTAGGTTATAACGAGTTTCCTCCTATTTTCACCAACCATTCTTCTCATCCTACCCGTTCCTAGCAGCCTCACCTGGTCCTCCTTCTGCGCGACGTTCTCCCTCAAATCCCGCTGTAACTTGGCGCACTCGTCCTGCTTCTTCACGAGTTCCTTCTCTCCCTTGGTCAGCCGCTCCTCCAGCTCCGAGACCTTGTTGTTGAGCTCCGCTACGCGCCGCTGCCACGAGCTCAGCTCTGCTGACTGGAATACCAAGGTGATGGATTCGTTAACGCATCAGTAGTGAGTATTGGTAGGTTAAAATTTTAAATTGATTTTGTTTTTCACACTACCAATATTCTTCATTAACCATTCCAACTCTAACTAAAGTCCTTTCAATATTAATAGGCATAGCTCGACAAAGAAAAAGTGTGAAAACGTTTACGATACATGGTCAATGCTGAACAAAGGTCGCCCGGTACTGCGATACTCTAGTGATACTCGATTATCGAACTTATTGATACATTAATATGTATCGTTTATCGATCTATCAAAGATGCAGTAGTGGGGGACAATGTCCTATCGTGTCAAATAATATCGAAAGGATTATAGATGAAAATGTCTGTCCTAGGAGTGGTCTAAAACTGGATCCGATCCAGCGACGCTTGCGCAACAGTCTCGTTCTCTACTAGCCTTTGAGCCATTGTCGCATAATTTGTATCAACAGTGAACATTCATGATTAATAAAGTGAAATATGTTTGGATTTAAAACGGGAAACCAGTTTCAAAAATCGGATAAAGTATCCTAAAACCCCTTGAGCTCGACTTCTGGACTTGATAGCGAGCCATCCTTCGACTTAGCGCTTCTTCAACTATTACTTTACTAAAGTAAACACATCATTTATGGGTCACTGTGTACGATTTTATAATAAGATACCTGATACTATAATAGATATGACAGAGAAAAAATGTCAGACGGACCTTATGTAAAAAGGGTTATTATAATATAAATGTCTACTTAAATGATAAAGAGGCTTGGTCCTAAATTCAGCTCCAGCTCTGCACATTGTGTATATGATTGTAATAATAATTATTGTAAGATATATATTTGTTTCTGAAAGTTCCTTGCGCCGCTTCTTTCCTTTCAGCTACAGCACCTTACGAAGCGGTGGTAGAGTTAAAACATGACGTTGTAAAAATGTACTTTAAGGTACTTACTTACAATAAAAAAGTCTGATTGATTTGATTTGATCCTAAATTCATTACTTACTTTACATAGACTTCTCCTAAGATGGATTAAACTATTCATTCATTACACCTTCAGTTGATTTTATGAGATAAAGCAAGTGCCTAGGAAGAAACTCCTTATTTCCAACTTACCTCCAGCTAAATGGGATTTTTTTTAGTGAGAACCCAACTACAGTGATGTTAGTGAAGTGATGATCCCTCATGGAGTGTCAGTGTTAGACTACCCGGTGATATGTTAAAATGGCTATGGTTAGTGTGCCAAATGTTATGTAGATTCGGTTATGTTATTATGATTAGGTCTATGGCATGCTTAGTAATACATTTCAGATAAAGAATAAATGTTTTAGATCAGGTATTGGGTTAGCTTTCAAAACGCTTATACTTCTTTAATTCAAGGCGATACTCTGATTTGAGTGAAAAATCTAGATAATAGCGATAATCCCATCTCTAGTTCTAGTATCAAAGGGTTAAAACTAGTATTTATTCTGTCTCTGAAATGAAATCACAATTTTCAATGCTATCTATCTAATATCTCTAGTAATATCTCTAAATGTATATCTAATAATAGCTTAGGATGTAAGTAGAAATGGACAAGTCCTCAATTTTTCTATAACTTTACATAAAATTATGATCTTATAAATCTTATAATGTTTAAAAGAAATCATAAATAAGTTCATTTCAAATTACACCCTTTTTTATGAAGCTTTTTATTATAATGCGTAAAATATACAAAAAAAACATACCCATAACATGATCTGATTAGTCTAACTGGAAGCTATAGAAGCTAATAAATACATGTATCTTCATGTTAATACTATCTATCGATGGTGACACGATCGTGCAATGCTTTATGACATCCAGACCTCTGTTAATAAGGGCCCGTTTATAAGCGAAATGCTTAAATTCTTCGCTAACCTGCTTGGCGATAGTATTTTGGAGCTCAGTGACTTTCTGGCTGGACTCCGAGTCACCGTTTACACTATTCGAATCCTGTGCCGACCATCAAACAAAACAAAATTATAACTAACACAGTCATGCTAACGCTATTAGAGTTTTGTTAAGCAAAACTTGTTTGTATGTGTTGGTTTTGCGTTAATTTCGAGTTATTAAGGCCACGTTCTTCCAAGGCTTGTATCAAAATTCAGCTCCACTGCCCTTCCTCACCCCCTCTACCTCTAGATGTGTACGTAACAGTTTCCCAGTTGTCAAATAAAGTTTTACCAGAAAAGATATTGCAATATAGGAAGATATTATTTTCAATGAAATCTTTGGTGAATTTTCATAAACAGTATTAAAAAATAGGTTTTTTTTTTCAATAGTAACAGCACAATTTACGCAACCTCATTATGCCATTTTCAGGGTTGCAAACTTCAAATAAATCAGACAATGATCTGACAAAACCATATAATAATTATGGCATGGCTTTAGAAGACTAGCATTTTCTGGGGCCATGATCCATTTATGGCATGAAGATTAAGTATTGGAAGTCAGTAGATTTTTTTAAATTACAAGATATTGCGGTAATGAACTCGAAATATTCAAAAATTAATACTTCAAACCCAACACATACAATTCTATTCGGTAAAGACACTGAAATTACACAAAAATTCGCACAATCACCATTCACAAAGCATCTAAGATATAGTAAAACACCAAGAAAACTTTTGTAATAATAAAATTTTGTGTGTAATTCCTTAGTCCAAAAAATCTTTTAGTTTTAGTTAGTGTAAATTTTCTGTTACATTTGTGTAAATAACAGCGAATGACTGTAAATGTTTTGTGTAACCGATGAAATATAGAAAAGATTCAGAATTTTGATAGGAAAAATCCAATTTGTCCCAAAAATGTGATCACCTTTCATTAATGCTACAGTGCTCACCATGATGTACCATAGAAGTAAAATAACAATATCTTACAGTTTTTTGGAATCAATAGGAAATACCACACTATAACGTATGCTTTTATTTAAATTATCAAACAAATAAACAGTGGCATTGAACTCCCCGTAAGCAGAAAGTCGTCAATGAACACAAACACTTTTCTTTAGCGTTAAGTTTTAGGGTGGTACTTACTGGTCTTTTATAAGCTCGAAACAACATAATGCTAATAATCAACGATGACGTCAATCATCAAATCATCGTCAGACGATAAGGTAAGGCAAGGCAAGGTAGGTACCAAAGACTTTGAAATTCACCCCTATGTAGATTACTCGTTAAAAAAGTTTTATAAGGAAACCGTGTCTGCCAGTTAAAATGTATGAAAGTAAGTGACCTATGGGTCAACTCCGTGGCTCGCTGTCATTGTTCACGTCATCATTCTAGAGGAGAGCCACTAGTCCGATTTCTGTGCGTCAATAACACCCCTCCTCGACAAATATCTGACAATGTGATGGATAATTTTGATGACAGACATCAACAAGTGCCTTCAGAGTAGGTAAAAAATATTCTATAATAGAAACTTTATCTCCGATTTAATGGGACTTCGACATCTTTCAAACAAAACTGAGCCTCCCTTGGGCTATGCTCATAATAACTCAAGTGAAAGTGGAAGTAAAGACATTTTTAAGCTACCACCTTAGAGACTTTTCAATTGCAATCGATAACGATGACGTCAGCTTTGACTAAGCGTGATGCTGTAGAGTCCATTAAGTCAGTTACGCCGACAGTAGAACACCTACATATGGCAACAAAAAACATAGAAAAGAAATGTCATCTCTCAATGTCTAGCAAAGAGAATACATTTAGTTTTACGGCTCTGGGTTTCAGCCCTAAGAGAACTACTGTAGTGTTGCTTACTGTAATGTTTTAATTCCAACAAAAAAAATTGGGGTGCCATAACTGATTTGATAGACTCTAATATGGTTTCCAAACAAGTTGTCCCTATAAATACTGTGATAATAAAGTACCTTAGGCTGCTGTGGCTCGCCGTTTTGCTCGGGCGAGCCGCTCGGCACTGTCCCGTTCTCCTTCGGCTTGTCTCCGTCTTGCCCGCCCGATGATTTGTATTGTAATAACTAGAACATTGAAGTTGTTGTAATTAGAACATTATAGTTTTGTCACTAAAATGTCTCTGTTGTAACAAGTACATACGAATGTTCTAGTACAGTTCTAGTAACAACAACACGAGTTGTTGTAACTAGAATGCTTATGTTAATGTTTATGTTAATGTAACCAGAACATTATTGTTGTTGTAGTAACCAATAAAAATAATATTGTTGTTGTTAAACTGTGTTGTTTGTTGAACCTAAAACATGATTGTTGTAACTTAAATATTATTATTGTGCATTTGTGTTGTCAACTACAACACTTAACAATACAAATGTATGGTAATCAAATTAGTAAATAATGTACTTACTTCTTCTTTGGTTAACGCTAATTCTTCTTCTAACGCTGTGTTCCTTTCTAACGCAACTCGTAACCTTTCCCGGACCTGGAATTAAAAAAAAAGGATTTACAATAATTTGAATAACACACGTTTGTATATTTCGGAGAGAAATTACTTCGCCATTAAACACTACTACTGAACCTAGGATAAAAATCCTAGGTTCAAAATAGTGGTTAATTCTGAAGCCCTTTTATCAAAGCTTCAGTGGCATACTGTTCTATCGATTTAACCAGTATGATTAGTTGGTTTCCCCATTCTCTCGATTTTCTTCCATTTTCCCGGTTCCATTCTCACGGCTCTTATCTATCTTTTTTCCACTTCCGTCACTTCTACGTCCCTCACAATATCCGGCTTCAATCACCCGATTTCCTCAAATAGTCACATTCCCGTGATAATCTCACATTAATCTTGTTCCCCCATTTATCCAAAGTCCCTCACCTTCTCGTCCAAAGCCTTGTGGTGCTCGAAGAGGCTCTTCAACGCCTTGAGAACCTCGACCTCCGAAGAGACTCCTGACTGCGCAGCCGCCTGCCGCTTCACCACAGTCATGCGCAGGGAACGCTCGTGCCTCGACACCAGGCATTCTAGGTGCTCTAGCAATAGCTGAAAAAACATAGTAGATCTAGTTTTTCTAATTTCTCTAGTCGAATTAGTTTACTCTATAATGGTGCTCGGTGAAAGAAAACATCGTGAGAAACCTGAACACTGAGAATACCACCCACTGTGTAAAATGGGGAAGGCAATGGCAAACCATTCTATTAAAAAAGCCAAGAGAGTCGTTCTATGTGGTTTGTTCTTTATTTTGTTGAGCTTAGTCGCCTGTGCGACTATGTCGCTCGGTACAATTTATATACATTTTATATTTACCTTACCTACCTTCTCGTTACTTTAACTAATTTGTACAGTGCCTTGGCCGAATCCGATAAGGGAAAGGTCAAGGCGCTGTTACAGCCCCCCATACCCCATAAATAAAAATAATCTTTTTTTTAAATGTATCTCGCCTGAGAGACTCGCTCCGGACACATTCCATCAGTATATGGTATACGTCTTCGACCGTTATATGTGGTTATTTACATAAAATGATCATGAGGCTCATTAATGAGGAAAATACGATTAAATTCGAATTGAGAATGTACTCCTTTTTTGAAGTCAATTAAAAACACAACTTTTACAACCATAACCAGGTAACGATGGTTGCCCCAAGGCCCAAAGTGAGGAATGTGTCAAGTCCGGCCTGAGGAATACAGTGAAGAACATTGTGGCTGTACCGAAAAAAAAAACATGGACGCATGTGACTGCCTATCTTTATCATTCATTAACAATAATTATTGACATTTTTTTACATTATGGGTTGTTACGTAGTTACCTACGAATTTATTTTCAATGTTTATTACATTATTTTATATTATTTTAAATTAATGTATCTGACGATCATTCTACAAATAAGAATTATATTTTTGACATGTATATTTCAAATTGTGTAGCATGAAATAAAATTATTCTAATTCTATCTGTAACTTAGCTTTATAGCTCATTAACTAACAAATGGATATTTAGTTACGATTTTATTATTTGAAAGATTATTTTCTCACGAAAGATCTTAGCCGTGTCTGATCAAGATTGATTGGTGTTTATATTTGAACACCTAAAACTTATATCTTCGACGTGATTGATTGGGATCTGAGCTCAAATGTTTAGTAACATAGTGCCATTCCGACATATTATGGAACCTTGATACACAATGAATTATTTTATTCAGCACTCATTATTTTTTACACAAAACATTTCTGCGTCCGTTTCAGCGTGAATTTTTTATCAAACGAACTTTACCTCTTTACATAAATGTAAATAAAAGCAGACCCGGTGCTTAAGGCCTTGTTCACGGAGACGCGGAGCTTAGAGCGGCGCGTGATGCAGGGCGGAAAGCGGACAATTCAAACGTATGACGATGTATGAGAGCGTTCATGAAGACGCATATTGTTTGAGTTCTGGAGTGCACCGCGCAACCCGCCACGTTCATATACGCGTAAGAATCCGCTTAACGTCGTGCGTACAGGCACGCGGGTTAACTCCGCCTGCGTGTTCCACGCATAACATTGTTCCATACAACATTTCAATATCATGCGTGATCCTACCCGCATGCGGGCTGCGTGGAGACCTTGCGAATTGATTGTGAATTTTCACGCATGCGGGGCAAACCCGCGTGCGTGATTTAATTAGCACGACTCTGAAAACGCCCTGCGCGCGGAAAAACGCGTCTACATGAAGGCAATCATACATTGTCCTATGTTTGAATTTTCCGCTTTACGCCCCGCATCACGCATCGCTCTAAGCTCCGCGTCTTTTTTTTTATGTATAACTAAACCCGCATTTGACCTCGATCTCGCCTGATGGTAAGCGTCGATTAGGTCGACGATGGAGCACGCGGGTCCAGTAAATGCCTATTCACTCTGCCCTTGAAGATCCCAAGGTCGTCTCTATGAACGAGGCCTTATACTAAATGTTCCCTAAACTTCGTTAGCCATATAAAGTGAATATCACATAACTTATGAACATTGTGTGTTTGTACTCATCCCGTATGCATGACATTAGTTAACACAACGCCTCCAGAACGAAGGTCCCGAGTTTAGACCCGGCTCTGAATTATTCAAGACCGTATCTCAGTAAATATACCGAAATGGTGTGTTGTAACACTAACTAAAACGTGTCCCCATCAATGAATCTATGGAATAAAATATGGTGACCTTTACAAAAGCGTGGATTCGTTGACATTTATAGAACGGCTCATGGAGCTTTAATGTCGTGTCGTCAAGAAACTTTCAACACCGATGAAAACTACAATTTTCCCAGCCAGATACAGTTCAGTGCAGATAATTTTCTCACTATATTTTTTTAATTTTATTACTATTTTTATTTATAAGAGAAATCTACAGCATTAACAATTATAAAATTACATATGTATTAAAATTAAATAAGGCCAATTACAGATTTCCTCGTTTATATATGACTTGTATACCTACAGAACGTAGTTAACTTTAAGACTTTAAGACAAAAGTTTATACAAAAAAAAAGACAAAAACTATACATATAAATTAAACAAACGACACAACACCTGACACCATGTAGTATGCTGATGTAGGGGTCTAAATGATACCACGATGACGTGTTAACTAAGACTGACTTTATTGGGCATCCGAACTACCTACATGTTATTATAATCTAGATACCCACATATAACAGAGATCATACTGGAAATAAATATTTTTATAATGGATTTATCTGGCGCATTAAAAAATTACAATATTTTCCCGAAATCTTGCTTGAATAGGCTAACGTTGGCTTATGTCAAAAAAACAATGCAGGCTAGATTTTCCGTTAACACAAGTTCCATTTCTAAGACTTTACATAATTCGTCAAGGTCGCTACTTTAATACCATAATACATAGAAAGGAACGTAAAAAAGGCGAAGTGGCAGGCTCACAATGATATAGAGCCTCTGCATAAGTAACGAAATGTAAATGAGCAGACCGGAACGGTGAAACCTACCCTTGAATTTTTTTTAATAGACTTGGTAAGTGGCCGCCGTACCAGCGTAGGTTTCCCAATGTTTTTAGAGGGAACTTTTAGTTTTTTTTTCTTCAAAATTATTAAAATTACAATCTAATGGCAAAAATCTAAATGCAGGTTGACTGAAAGAGATTGCTGTTAACGATAATGCTGCTTGAATTGTACTTCGCTGTTACAATATTATTACAATAAAGTGTACTCATTTTACTTATACAGGGTGGAAACGTTAAGAAGTGTGTCCGGCCCATTATTTCGTTAATTTAAAAGATATTGCAATAATTTAAACTGATATCGAATATGCGTTGTTTAACGCAGAAAATGACATTAAAAATAATTAACGCTATGTGTTCAGAACTTGTACTTTTGGGACTCCCACACATTTACTATAGCGTACGAGTATGATTATCTAACGTATTAGTGTTTAATGCAAGTATTAACGCACTTTAATATAACTAGACAATTTACCTTTTTTTTCAAATATTTTTTTCGTTTTATTAGTGTGTGTTTGTGTGTGTGTTTTTTTTTTAAAGCATTCACTTCTTTACATCTAAGAGTGACGCGTGGGAAATCCACCAATCAGCACCGGGCCCGCTCGGTGGATCATGGCCCGTACCCCCTTGTGCAGGGGAGGCCTGTGCCCCAACAGTGGGGACATTAATAGGATGATGACGATGATGATGATAGTAAATATATGGGAGCCGCAAAAGTACAAATTCTGTACACATGGCGTTAATTTTTTGTAATGTTTTCAATGTCAACGACGCAGATTCTATATTAGTATACAGTTTTGCAATATCTATTAAATTAACGGAATAATGGGCCGGACACACTTATCGTTTCCATCCTGTATAAAATATTTTATATTCGAGACCAAACCCCGCGTTTCACCTGAATCTTATCTGATGGTAAGTGACAATGAGGCTGATGATGGAGCACATGGGTTTAAAAGTATTGGCTCTTTTACAGACATTGCCGGAATACATCAATGTCGAGGAGCGCGGATTGGCGAACGGATGTGCAAACGGGCCACCTGATGGTAAATGGTCACCGTCGCCAGACATCTATCCTCACTTTGAAGTTATTAGAGGGTTTTCGATGCGCTGCTAACCTTGAGGACTAAGATGGAGTGCCTCATGTGCTGGTAATTATGCTGACTCTCTTATCCTTCAAACCGAAACACAGGAATGCAACCAGACTGACTCAGCACAGAATCATACCATCTTCATTATTTAATAATTTCAGACTTACCCTGGTGTTGTTTCTTTCTGCCTTGAGCTCTGAGATCTCCTCCTCTCGTTCTAACAGCTGTTCCCGCGCCTGATTGAGCTCCTTTGTGAGGGTCGCGAACTCCTGCAGACAATACAAAGCCAAGTTAGGTATTGTGCTATTCAGACAGGCTTTTAAAACTTTAGAACTTATGCGGTATCAACAAAGAGTGAACCAATTTGACTGAGCCAGAAACACCCTTGCTCATCGAACAGAAGCGAACCTGTTCCATCGACTCGCCTTATTGGTTGTAGCGAGAAATAAGTTGAATTTGAACCAATGAGAATCGTCGATGACGTCTGCGCCGTGAGAGACGTCCAATGAAATCGCGCGATTTCTCCGCTTGAAATGGCGAAATGTTGTAGTTATACAAGATACACTAACGAGAGAGATGGAATTACATTATTGTCAATCTGTGTTGTCATACACGTATAGTATGAAGTGAAGGGGGGGAAAGGATGTGGTGTGCCTGGTAACCGTGCAGTGCCATGTATCAATGAGTTTTTCGTATTTTCTGAAGACTTACGTATATTTACCGACTGCTCTAACGGTGAAAGAAAACATCGTGAGGAAGCCTGCACACTAACATGTAAAATAGAGGATCTTTGTTACCACAAAATATCCTCTATAGAAATTAAATAAAATACTTTTGCAATGAAAATAGTCAAGGTGTTGCCAGGCTTTAATGGATAATATTAATCTATAGATTAAAAATTTAATTTTAAATAGTTATAATATTTATGGTTTCTAATGTCTACGGAAAATAAGAACCTTCAATCCCTGGGGAGTGCTGGTGTCTATATTACAGAATCTTCGGATTTTAGTTTAGACAAGTGGAACTAATAGCCTTAAGACCCTAAATTAAGCTATCCCTGTAATATGCATAGATTAGATATACTTGTTTTTGGCAATTTCATAAATATATATTTTACTGATAAATTTAGGTATATTATACATGTCAATTATTATTATTTTAAATCTTAAATTTGTCACTACGTGAGAAGCTTAGTCAAAAAGGCCGCCTTTTAGCGCACCCCGCCCAAATGTTCCCATTATGCATGCTGCATTTCCTCGCTGAACAGCGAGAGAAAGGTGCTGGGCCAGGGAGTATCCAGATCGGGAGTCACACCCCCTCTCCCTCAACCACCTCCCCAGCTCCCGAATGAATTCGAATTTTGGCAATTAAATTATTTCTTATTATTCAGAATTAGGACAGCCCTCTCCTCAAAATATTTCATATTCGTACTGGGGTCGATCCTCTGTCAATACTAAACAGTGTATAGTAAACATGCATAACCTGTCTAGACTGCACAGGTGTCCCTAAACTTGCGTCCAACCGCCTTCCAAGATTCTCTAGGGAAATCCCAAAGCAGGTCGCCTGACGACTTATGACTACTTGCATCGCTGCACCTGCACTCCACTTTGTGGATTCACTCAGGCTTTGTTTGGCCATGCATGTGAAATATTTGGCCCTTGGCTTTTGGAGCTGAGGTTGAATAATTTGGTTGAGATGTCCTTTCAGTCAACTGGATTTGAACTTCTAAATCTAGAAATTTTTATGCTAAATAGTTGCAGAAATGTAAGGAATTTTGGTACAAAGAATATTGTACTTATTTTTTCTTCTAAATCGGTAATTTTAGTAAAATAACTTCCTAAACTGGGAATTTGACCTCATGCCGTTAATGTTAAGTCTGCAAAATGTTTAGCTACTTTTTATAGTAGTATGCTTTGTTATATTTAGTTATTAATTATTACATTATTAACTTCTAAGCATTATTTAAAAGCGTCGGTGACGTAATGGTTAGGACGCTGGATTCCCATGGAGATCTGATTCGAAATTATAGTATGTAGTTCTTTTTTTAAAAAATTTTACCTGCACACTGAGATAACAAGTGTGTGAAATGAGGAAGGCAATGGAAAACCACCCCAATAAATCTGCCAAGAAAGTCGCTCTATGTGGTTATTTCCATAGAATGATCACGACCCTCATTAATTAAGAATACGACAGAGAAGAAAAAGAATCATTATTTAACACAGTAAAAGCCAAACCTACCCTAATCTATATGAATATTATGCATGAAAAAGTATCACAAAATAGAAAAAAACCTCACTCTTTACCTCCATCAAGCTTTGAGAAGGAACTATCTTTGGAGGGACCAATTTGAGTGAAGTTTTACTTTACCGTGGCATTGTATGTATGCCACTGTGGATGCTTACTTATAAACGTCGGACACGGGTTGATTTATCGGTCGACATCTCGCCACTTAAGTTTATTGCGTACTGGGTATCGGCAAATTCCGAAATCAATATTATTTCTCTTTGATATTTATAAGACCTTTATATAGAACTAATCTGTGTTCAAAAATTCGCGCTCCTTCCTTCAAACAAAAAGCTCTCACGTCGACATACTAAATTGAGATCAACTTATATTTTTACACAAAATCACCATTAATTAACACATTAAGGCCGTCTTGCGCTAACCGTTCTCTAACACTAACCCGAGCTCAATTTTGTAAAGCATAGAGAGTTCGCGTGCTGATCCAGGAGCAAGTAAAGACTCCGACCGAGTTCCTACGAACTCGTAGCACGTAGAAGCCAATTCTACGTGCTACGAGTTGTAACCTGCAGCGGAAAAATTTGCTACGCGAGTCAAGCTACGGCGTAGCTGACGTCTACCTAGATCCAGAATGGCCGCTTTTACCGCTGTCCATTCACAAAATCTGGGTGTACAGTACCATACCCGAACATCTGCAACTATTTTACTGTAAAATTTTACTTCTGCAATAAATTTTAGAAAATAAAATTACACAACTTTGTCATCACGGTTTTACATGGTTCTAGGTTCGATTTGGTGTCAGTTTAAATGCCATTTGTATGAGTTGTCATACAAATGGCATTTAAACTGACACCAAATCGAACCTAGAACCATGTAAAACCGTGATGATTACGCAAGAGGTAGCCAAAACTATAGTGCCTTAGTTTTTACTCCTCCTCCTTGCGTCGTAATCCTCAATGCTGAGGGTCGTGACCACCTTTAGGTATCACCTTCTGGCGGATGATCTTCCTCCATTTATGTCTGTCCCCGGCGGTGTGGATGACATCGTGAACTGTAGAGTCAGGGGTGGTGCGGATTTGATCGGACCAGCGCATCGGACTACGTCCTCGAGGCCTCTTCCCTTCCATTTTTCCGGTCACAATAAGTTTTTCGAGGTTGTCTCTGTCTTTCCTGGCAATGTGACCGAAATATTAGAAAATTCTACGAAGGCACTCGGAGGACAGTCGTGAGGTGACTTTGAGTTCACGTAGAATGGATACGTTGGTACGATATGCTGTCCTCGGAATTCGGAGCATTTTTCTCCAGCACCACATCTCGAAGGCATCAATTATTTTGCGGTCTGCTGTTCTTAGTGTCCAAGTCTCAGCGCCATAAGAGAAAATGGAGAACACCAGTTTACACAAGAAGAACAGTAGTTTTTACTACCTCTTGCGTAATCATCACACTTTGGTGAAAGAAACACGTCATTGACGTAAATTACTCGTAATTTTATCTCATCGTATTGGTATTTGGGGCAATTGAATACCCCAGGAGGCGCACGGGCAGGCTCCATAAAATATATAGATACAGAAGGCCTGCTCCGGGCGCCCGCGATTATAATCACCTATAACTACAATCGACCGTAGCGCTAGCTTTTCCAGATTAAAAGAACGAGCCTCCGATTTTTTTGGGCAATTTATTCCGTTTAAGTACATAAGTGTTAGCAGGTGCCTCGACACGATAAGAAGAATTCAAGTGCCTACAAAAAATAATACCTAGCAATCGATCGCGCCACGGCGCGTGCATTTCGCGACTGAATTCGTCTGATTCGATTTGAGTTCGCTTGTGCGTGGGCCAATATCGCGCGTTATTGAGCGGAGCGGACTTACTGTATTTAAATTATATATTGTGTGCAGGCTCTCAGAAACGAGGTTAGGGGTGTCACCGGCCGGCGAGCGCCCCGCGGCGAGGCAGCGGCGTGTCGCCCTTATTGACAACCTTGTTTTATTGCTAGTGCCACACTGCTGTTTATTATAGTGGAGGTTTTATAACGGTTGAATTACATGCAGGAATATTTGTGTCAGGTTATATTTATCTCTAACTCGACACACGGGAGTGTGTCCAACAAATTCGGAACGAAATTGGAATTACTTCCATTAGTTATTTCCATCTTAATTAGTTCAATTGAATAAAAACATACATAAAATTGTAATAACTTGGTATCTTTGGAAAGCACTGTAGTATGATAAGTGGAACACCCGGATAAATATACCAATTTGCTAGGTATAGTAAGTTTATATAGGAGTGCTTTAATTAACCAACACGTTCGAGTAAAATGGTAATTGAATGGTACATCTTCTATATCAAGAACCACACCACATGGTACTTATAATAACAGTCTTTCTTTAATTACACTTCATGTTGTGTGTGAAATAAATTAAAATTGATAAACGTTTATTAAGCACTGTAAACACCAGAATGCAGCAAGTACACAATACAAAAGTATACAAGGATATAATACATTCAGCACAAAAGATCCAGTGCAGTACATGGCCAAAAAGGGTACACCAGCTCAGCATAATGCTGAGGCAAGCCACAGAGCTGATTTTCAGCTGGCCCCTCAGTGAATGTTTTGTTTGTTAATTGTTTGTTTGTATGAATGAAGGTATTAGCTTGTATGTGAGGTACTGAGTGTGTGGGAGGGTGATGACATGGGGCGTGTGTATTTACATGGTATTATGTGTGTGGATGGTATTAATAATTTACTTACTTATATACAAATTCAACAACACAATACAAATTGAAACAAAAACCTCTATGTCCAAATAAATAGTTGGAACTTGGAACATCTTAGACGAAAAGAAGAAATCTAAGAGAATTATTTGAACAGGACAGCACAAGTAACAATATATCCTGTATCAGTTGTTTCCAATACTTTCCCACTATGGACATTGTTCAAACGACCACCGAACCCTCGGGGAGAACTCTTTGCAGTTCCAATTAGCTGACGGCAGCCAGCAGGCGGCCAAACACGGCCGTCGGTGACGCCGGATCAATTTACGCGGTAAACCACAAAAAAAAAAACTGCTACGTGACATTTCGTGTGACAATGCTAGAGTGAAAAGCTTTTTTTTTCAAATACTTCCAAACTCACTCTATGTAGCGCCCGTTGGAGAAGTTTTATTTTTTGTTGAAATCGTGCCTGACAGTAGGCGCATGCACATCCATTCAGTTGGCAATTGAAATGTCAAATGCATGAAACTTGTCGAAATTATATTGTTAAATATATGATATCAAAATTATATGCGCATTTGCCCAAACGCATGGCGTGCTGTTGTGTTCACATAATATTATCGTTAAAATTCTGTGCCTTTCTTCAACTAATAAAATGTGGGTTTTCTTTTTCAGAATTTAGTTTATTTTAAGGGCAAAATAAGTAGTATCATATATATGCAAAAGATAGGCAGCCAACGAAACGTTTTGGGGCCTTCAGAGACTCGCTCAGAGCCGTCCTTGCCGCAGTCACTCGTGAAGTGGGTACAATGAATTTTAATAGTGCACAAACTATGATATAGAGTCTGTCTAAAAGTCAGTTGATTTGGGAATTTTAGTAGAATTCAAGAAACGTATAATTGGCAACACCGAATTTAGCGGTCAAATAGGTCTAGAAGTAGAAAAGCAGTGACATATTTGACAGCTAAATGTAATGTTTTTGAATTCTACTAAAATTTTCAAATCAACTGACTTTTTAGACAGACTCCACCAGTGATTTATCTATTAATTTTACACTTAAATTCGTAATCAAAACTATTCAAAACACAGACAATTATAATATCGAAAACCATAAGTAACGGGATTGTTCTGTTCTGTCTATCACAAGCTAAAACCTTTGACTGAGGGAAATGACACAAAGAGTAAAGAGATAAGTTGTTGTAAGTGCTTTTCGCTTTTCTCTTATGCTTCATCTCTGTCTTATGGTCTAAAATAACTCTTCTTCCAGAAAGTACTTACTTCAACGACCATGACTTATGGACCAATTGTAAAACCCTGAAAGACCGCTACTTCCAAGCTGTAAGGATGTACCTGCAGCAGCGCGGTATGCAAGCGGCACGTGCAGACGGCGCCGTTTTTGCGCGCGCACGGCGTGCCCAGCCACGCGCACGCGCCGCCCGCCAGCATCGCGCGCGACCATGCCTCCCCGCTGCAAGTGCAACGCGCAATGACTTCACTCCGCTCCCTCCATTGGTCACCAAACGTCTCTCACTTCACTATTGTTTATGTCAGTTGTTCGCATTTTAAATGATACGGGCAACTTCACTTCGCTTCTTCCATTGGTCACTCACCGTAATAAGTATTTCACTTCACTATTGTTTATGTTTGAGTATTTAAGTCTGTTCTAATTTTTAAATTGCAAGCATATAAAACGAGGCAACTTCACTTTCCTGCCAATGCTAAACCATATTAGAGCTCACTTCAAGCTTGTCTCGTTCATTATTCGATATTTAAACCATGATTATTTACTTATTTGTATTGGACTGTTATCTCATAATTTGCTAAAATTCCGCAATATGACGAATATATTTCTGGTCAAGTTATCACTACAGGTAATCCTTGTTTTGACAAGTTCAGCCCTAAAGTTTTCCGTTCTGCTCGTTGCCACTCGACCCTAGTCTTAAAGACGTAGGCGCTAGAGTGGGTCGTAAACCACGCCAATTACTATAGCGACCTCCTTTGGGACCGCGGGGGTAGGAAACTCGCGTCGTCTTGACAACCGACGAAAAATGGAAAACACTGCCAGGAACAAGTTACATGATTCATGTCACATGACACGGGAATAAAAGGTGCATCTCTGGAGACAGTAATGGAAATCTAACTTCTATTTTAAGCGTTGGCGAAGGTGTAGGAAAATAGGTCACAATTGAATCATAAATGAGGCGATAAAATGATAGGTTTTGAATCGGATATTTCTATACGTAGCAGATGAAAACGCGCGAGTCGTATACGGGTATGAAAGTGTCTCTAAATAAACTATCCGAGTTTAGAGGTGTACGAGTTGTTCCTCTTCACTGGTCTAGGAGTTCGGTACGTGTCTATACCTACGTCCAAGCCAGGATATGTCTTCGAGGAGTCATCTTCAATGAGACACTGGACTTGTTAACCGATACTTATATTTCCAAACAGTATACCATACATGACGGTGGTAGGGAAACGACTAGCATGACGCGGGCGCAGCCGCGTGACATTTAAAACTGCTGACATAATAATTCACAATGTAGAACACAGTGTCCCTACCACACCACGCTAACTGTCACGAGAGTCGTTCTATGTGATTAATTCCTTAGAATGATCACGACCCTCAGCAATGAGGAATACGACTTAGAAGAAGAACACATATGAGCGGACCGGTCGATCGTTGGCTTGACCGAAACGTAACGTTAATCGAATGGTTCGTGACTACTGGCATACGAAAAATGCTAAGTCGCAGCAACTTAGTTTCTATTTTACGTTGTATCAGTAGAATCGGACCCAGAAATACGGACGGAGTACGGAGACACGAAACTTAAGAACAAACTTGAAGAACCAAGTCTAAAGGAGTTAATTAATTTCCACGTTACACTACATTGAACAAGGAAAAGAGACCATTCCGTGAAAATAGACTACCTAAAACTAGCTGTGCAATTAATTTGAACTTTGATGCGGTTAGCAGCTAGATATGCGAGGAAACCAGACAGGTTTGGAAATATATTGCCGTTTAAAGCATTGGATTACAACAATATATTAAAATTTTGGGTTCAATAAATTGGATTTTACGGTACTATTCTTTTGCAGTGTCAATAAAACTAAAACTATCGTATAACTTGTTTTAGTTATGTAGATGACATACTGATAATTGGAAAATATCTGTGGTTGTATCAGTTCTTTCTGAATTTACTTTTATAAATGTTAGCGACTAAACGTTAGTGAAAAATAAGAGAAATTCAGTTTAAAAGGATTTATCTCTCTTTGTAAGGAACGTCTTTGGATCTTTGGCGTGAAAACTTAGGGGAGTTTAACCCTCATCAATTTTATCCGTTTCAATAGATTCGCATTCTCGATTTGTTCTCTAGGTAACAGAAGCTACCTTCCTGTATATTTTAGGATAGTTAAATAGAAAGAAAGAATTTTTTTTTCCAATAGCGCACGCATACAAACAATTAGGTACAGAAGATAAAAATAGTATTAAACAAATATAAGATGAAAATAAATAAACAAAAGTAATTAAGTTTGATGAAGGTGGAATGAATGAACGAATGAATGAATGTGGTGAATGAATTTGTTTAAAGGTAGGCAGAATTGATGTAATTGAATTTTTCTAAGACTTACGTACTCGTAAGTATCTACATTTACCGATGGCTTTAACGGTGAAGGAAAGCATCGCGAGGAAACCTAAATGTCTGAGGAAAAAAGTTTCCAAAGGCGTGTGAAATCCACCAATTAGAACTGGACCCGCTCATTAGATCATGGCCCGCACCCTCCTTGTGCAAAAGGAGGCCTGTTCCCGTATTTGGGAACAGGTCTCACTATTGTGAGGACGGTCTATTCCTGATTGCCACCACCTCTACCGCCACCACTGGTGGCAATTAGGAAAAATATTCCTCATTACCCCCAGTGGTGGCGGACGGTAAAAATATTCCTCATTGCCACCAGTGGTGACGGTAGAGGTGGTGCCAATCAGGAATAGACCGTGAGGGGTATATTCCTATATACGTAAAGTAAAGCAAAAGCAAAAAAAAACATAACTCAAAACAAAATTAAGAACTTTCTCTCAAACTTTATCAGTCCAGTCAACTCCAGTCTAGATGTCTATCAGTCTACCAAAGAATAATAATAAGAACAGTTTGTTTATCAAAGCGCACTGTTAGTTCTATATCGCGATCAATCTAACCACACCATGACTTAGTAGACACAAAACAAGGAGTTCACCCTGCGATGCCAGCTTCATTATTCAGCGTCAGTCTATCCGCAGCGACGTCAGTCTAGTCTATCTGTACTGTACCGACGTCAGTTTATCTGAACTAACGTCAGTCAGAAAGCCGCGGGCTAGACTGGCATTACATTACCATTACATTTGTGAAGTGTATGCTGAAAATGGCTTGGACGATTTGTCCGAATTTCTGAGAGGTTTGTTTAGTTTATATGTTAGACTTCCATGTTGCTAGTTTCAATGGAAAACGTTCGTGTAAATTAGGTGTTATTTATTATTTTATTTACCATTAAATCTACATTTGGCCTCAATTTCGCCTGATGGTAAGCGGCGATGAGGTCGACGATGGAGCATGCGTGTTTTGTAAATTTTCACTCTGGCCTTGAAGATCCCAAGGTTTGTGTTGGTGCAAGACGTTTTAGTGATTTAAACCGGGGTTACGCACCAAACCTTGGGTTATTTCTTTTCACGCTGGCCTTGAAGGTCCCAAGGTTTTGGGAAACACAGACCTGGGCAGGCTGTCCATACGTTAGATGGCATAATGAACGAGGAAGCGGAACGCTTCGTACGAATAGATAGATAAACGACATTGGGATAGACCCCCCTCTTCTCCCGGCCTTCTTCCGTTCAGGTATTGAAGAACTTTACCCAAAAAAAAGAACATTATTTGGACATTAAAGGAGAAATGAAAGTTTGGATTGGGTAAAGTTGATTTATTATAATTTGCAAAAAATAGATAGAATACGTCTTTATACCCTGACCAGGAAAATAAACACCGTCTCAAGTCTCTTTTACAGAATGTATTATGGAATTACCTCCCTATGAAAAAAAATTGTTCAGTTAAATTCCGCAATATGGCAAATGTTTTTAGTATTCTACATACATACATAACTTCACGCTTTCATTCATCTTGCGGGATAGATAGAGAGAATAGAGCGCCACGAATCTCTGTCTTGGCACGCCTCTCTTGCTGCTTCCTCTACTGTCATTCGTCGTTTCACGCATGCTTTTTATTTTTCTGGTCATGAATAAATACAATTCCTATTCCTAGCGCCGTTTGCATTTAAAAGGTGCGGGTACACATACATTTTGTTCAAAGTAGGGGCGGCGCAGTGCAATATTTTATGGAGGGCTCCTCGGGCGGATGCTTTTAAAGAAACCTGAGACTTCAATTTGAGATCGCGTTAAAAGGTGCAACTCTTCTTGTGGGGTCTGTCTTTGTTTATAAAATAACTCAACTCTTTATTTTATTGTTCCACGTATTATAATTGGGTTTGTTATGTTGGTAAGGTCATTTTGGGATTTGAACATACTGGGATTTGGATATTTTCGGAATTGGACATTCTGGAAATTATTCTTTACGCCAATGTTGTTTTCATAAGTGTTAAGTTGCATGAGTGACATTGTTCAAAAAACCTTATTGTATTTTTCCCATTTTATAGCAGGAGGGTGTTGTGCAGTGTTTTAATTACTTTCATTATTTTTTTAAATAAACATTTATTACTTCTATATATTTACAACTTAAAATTATTTATATTATAATTACAGAAGGAAACTGTCTCCCAAGATACAGGTTCGCCTAGTTTGGGAGTCAGGGTATTGTTCGATTTACTAAGTTTATTTACTTATTACAGGGCACACAGGGAACAAAAAGGACCTCCGACTTACAAACTAGGTCGAAAACCTGTATCTTGTAAGTCGGGATTCCGTCGCACTTTCTGTGCAAGCAAATTACAAATTATATTCTTAACCTAAAAGGAATTTGGAAAATTTAATCATAAAGGAATTTAGTAAAGATAATGGTAAGAGTGAGTATGGGTGGGGGTGTGTTAGGATGTGTGGGAGTGTGTAATGATGTAAGTGTGCATCTGTAGTGTAGGGTGAGTGGGTGTGTGAGTGTGGGAAGTTAAGTGTTAATAATCTGAAGAACGTAATGAGTTTAGTGTGTAAAATTTTATGTTATATGATTAGAGCCTCAGTTTTGTCGTAATCTAAAGAGAGTAGATTAGATAGTAGATTATTTTATTATTATTATTATTTATAAAGAAAATGTACACAAATAATAATTAAATGTTACTTATAAAATGTCTTAGGTAGGGTACCGAGGATGCTGGCGGCGTTGCCCCGCTGGAGCGCTACGCTGATCCTTTGGGCGAGAAATCCGCCAGCCCTTGGGTCCCTCGTCGCATCAAATTTTCATTATTAAAAACCATAAGTCTCGCTGCGGGTGAGGAGTTTATTAAATACATTATTCATTACAAAGTAGTTTAGCAATAAAATATAATTGATATTATGAATTGAAAGCATTCATTTTCAGGGAGATAAAGTGTAATTAGATTGCTCTTTTTAACGTTATTAGGTGGAAACTTAGTGTTGGTTGGTCCCCCTACTGGATGAAGTGATGATCTGCGCTTGTTAATAATGGACGAGTGAGTAGTACATTTCAAAAAAAATTGCAAAGTGGCTAACAGGATGGGAAGCTAAAGATTTATCATCATCATCAGCCTATTAATGTCCTCACTGTTGGGGCACATGCCTCCCCTTGCACAAGGAGGTTATGGGCCATGATCCACCGAGCGGGCCCAATGCTGATTGGTGGATTTCACACGCCTTTGGGATTTTTTTTTATTTAGTTTCCTCACGATGTTTTCCTTCACCGTTAGAGCAGTCGGTAAATGTACACAAGTCTTTGAAAAAATCCGAAAACTCATTGGTACATGGCATGGTTTCGAACCTGGAGTCCCGCACGGGAGTCCGGCGTCCTAGCCACTAGGACACCGACGCTCATAAAGATTTATGCCCATGTTAAACTATCTTGTTTCGGTATGTTTAACATAAAAATTCAACTGTTATTTTAAAACAACAAAAATTATAACAAACTGGCTGTAATCACGGCCCGGCGCACGCAATCGCGGCCGACGATAAAGAAATAAACGCAGGCTGCATTTCCTTCTATTTTCAAAAAATAACGCGACAAAATAAAAATGCATTCGTCCGCAATGCGACTGTAAGTTGCAGCAGGCGTTCGCAATTGGCTGGGTAAAGTAAACGGTAACTTTGTGAGGATGGAACCGCGGGACGGCTAAGTTTTCCTGTACTTTTTACTGTGTTCCTAATAATGTAACCAAACTGTAACGTACTTATTCGATAAGCTGATATTTCATATAATCCTCACTTAATAACAGCAGGCCATCAGACATGATTTCAATATGTTTACCTTTGACTACATAATTATTTTATCATAATTATAACTGTTTCGGCCATTGCTGTGTGTGAAGTAAACATATTACTTACTTATTTGCAAAAAAAAGATCTCTTCAGAAAAATTGCCGCACGCGATCAGCTGATTGATGTGAAAGGGACAGATAAATCTTTACATATAATTTCAAAAAGTAGCTTGGAAATGATGAAGTTTCGTGGGAGAATTTAAATGTCACCGAACGTCCTGTCAACAAATTAAAATCCAAGACCCACTTGCGTGAAGCTCGAGTTACGAAATAACCACCAAACCACCAAGGTTTAGTGCGTAACTCCGGTTTAAATCACAAAAACGTCTTGCACCAACACAAACCTTGGGATCTTCAAGGCCAGAGTGAATAGGCATTTACTGGACCCGCATGCTCCATCGTCGACCTCATCATCGCTTACCATTAGGCGAGATCGAGGTCAAATAGTCAATAAAAAAAATTAAAAAAAACCCTGGGTTGAACGAGGGTTAACTTTTCCCTAAGTTATCTTGATTGTAATTGGCCTTTTATTGTGAGTTTGGGTTATATTTTACTATAAAGTGCTGTTGGTTTTCCAATAAAATTAAAATAAATAAATACATTTAACCCGTACTTTGGTACAAATGCCCTAAATCCTAGACCACCAAAAAGAACGACCTCGGGCGCTTAGCACAAATTTTTCCATGTAATTACCCCCGCCCTATCGGCTCATTAGTTGCCGGTTGCACCTACGAGAGCTGTGGCCGACTTCTATACGAGTATGTACAGCAGCAGTATACTTTGTACATAGGTGTTCAACATACACGGTCTAAAGTTAGACATACGTTGATCGCGGCCGATGCGTCTGACGCGCGCGGCCGCCGGCTGACAGCTGACGCGACAATACTAAACAAACACTATGAAAATGTATGGCGCCGCTTCCGATCATCGCGGCCGAAGCGTCGCGGGCGGCTGACGTCTGTCGTAGTCGCGCGCGATCGTGTCGAGACCTATCGCGCGCGTGAGTATATTCCTCTCGCTTCCTCATGTCCGTCTCGCTCATTCGTGAACTGTCATGTACTGCAGTGACAGGGCCAGACTGACAGCCGCGCGCGGCTAGCCGCTGACATCGGAAGCAAGGTGTGTCGTAGGCCGCATTAGGCGCGATCAACGGAAGCCAACCTTAAGTGAGAAATAGGCCAATCCTTTGACTTGTGTAGCAATAGCGTCACAGCTACGCTACACAAACCAAATAAGAAGTCATCTCAATGAAGCGACACACGACTATTTCTCTCTACTCGCCGACAGATGGCGCTGATCGGCCTCTGTATATAAATTCGATATCGCTATACAAAGCTACAACACGCTGACGATATTTTCTCCGGACTTCGCATTTCGACATGTTCCGACCACACACTGCAGATGTGTGTGTGAAAAGTTTATGTCAAGCGGAACGAAAGCGCTATAAGTATCATCCAAGCTATGAAACTAATTATTAAAAGCACCAAAACATTTCTAATAACCCCAATCTCTATTGACAATGAGACCTTCTTATAAGCTGAAGATTTCATGGAAAACAGACACCATAATAAATAACTTCCTAGATTTTCCCTCCATCTACTGACCAACGAAATGGTTTACAGAAATACCTACATGATAAGAAGATAAAACTGCCCTCATAAAAGTTTGCAATACCGACAAGGTTTAGTAATGTAAGAATTTAAATAACATCTAATGCAACTCTTATGATATGATGAAGATTTAAAACAAAATTTTGATCTCTACTATGACTTATTCATTCATTCATTCCCTTTACATGGACCCTTGTGTACTTACATCATAACATTCTCATATCGTATAACACACGTATATCTTACGTTAATCCAGATTAAAAGGCGGATAAGGTCGGTAAAGTAATTTGCAGACCTCTGTAACTTTGTTATAAGCCCATACGAGCAAGTTCCGGAGATTAATATCAGAGAGGCATCTCTTTGAGGCACCTCGTCTACCTGGAAGCAGCGGCTTTGATGAATTTCATGAGGCTAGGGTGCGGTTATCGGATTCTTCGCACTCTCAGGTGAGGTTAAGTTTGATATTAATTTAGTGTAGGTAGATCTAGGTGTAAGCAATCGGAATCATGGTACCTACAAGTGTTATATTATATATGGAGAATCCATCCATTGCATTGAGAGCATCTTTAGGAGGTCGGATTTGTCATCCTTCGCGATTGTAAATCCTTCTGGTTATAGTTGAGGAAGGCGAACCGAAATCCGACGCCAAAAGTATTTTTTTTACTGCAAATACCTTAAAGTACATTCTTACAAAGTAGGACTAAGGTACAGGACGTCGGGAATCGTGTAGTAAGATTGAAGTGGCAGCGGGCAGGAAACGTGGCCAGATGTGGTAACGGCAGGTGGAGCAAAACACTGACCGAATGGCGTCCGAGATTGGGGAGAAGTGTCGACGGTATAGCTGAGGTTGCAGGGAAGATGTGGTTGAGGCTAGCACAGGGTCGAGACGAATGAACGAAAAGGAGGCTTAGCGGGTACAGTACGTGAGCTATTTAGAAAAGGATTGGGGTCTTAGAGGAGACCTCGGTTATTGATGGCGATACGCGAATGTAAGACAAAGGCAGCAATCAATTTTACCCCATACCTAATCACAGACTATACAAGTGTAAATGATGATGATAAAGCTTGTCGCTCAAATGCCATGCACGCCTTGACAGACGTACTCCATCAAAACACCGACGCTTACTCAAGATGGAATGATCACAATACGGCTGATATCTACGTGACGAGTTCATAAGCATCTCGTCCCGCATGTGACCAGATCCACGAGACCAGTTGGTGAACAACCCATAAAGCCGGCACTTGAGCTTACATTGTACATTGCAAGCGACTGGAGCTGGAGCGCCCTCGAACATGTCCTACATCTCCCAAGCATCATGTTACAAACATGTTAGCATAATACACCGGGAGCTCAACCTTAATTTTATGTTCAAAGAAGGTAAATCAGCAAACGAAGAACCAGATGATGAGTGGATCGAATCACCTCACGTATCACTAGAGATTTTCTAAACGGTCCTAACGTTAAGGACTTAGATACAGTGCCTCATGTGCCGATATTTAAGCTGGCTCTCTTATTATTATTTTATTTGGCACATCTACAGATTATACATTAAGGATTATTCGAGCTTATTTATATGGTAACGTTCTAATATACAATCTAATTACAGACGTGCACAGCACACACATATAAATACTGTCTCTTAGGAGCAAAACAGATATAAAAGTCATGTGGCGCTGTCGTTTTGCCACTTTATTCTCATTTCATAGAAAAAATGTGGAAGTTACGCGGTTTAAAGGTGTGACTCGTGGTCCCACCTACATTGTCCCACCACTACGGCTGACTGATGATCCCACCAGACAGTGGAACCACGAGACCATTATATCGAGATACTGTACCACTAGTGGGTCAAATTAGTGCGGTCACGAGTCGTACACTGATTTAAAACACATTGTGACGTGGCGTCCGCAGTTGCACGTAACAATCTGTATACATTGCAGCGTTTCCATCAGAAATGGTTTCGACCTGTCACAATCCGCCCGAATTCTGTCGAAAGTTAAAAATCATATTTCAGCTCCCGTACTGTTATATGCTCGAACACTCCAGTGATCAAGCCATCTGTAGACTGGTCTATCTACGTGATGTAGATACCTGATCTAGATATAGATTCGATCCCGGACACGTAAAACACGGTAAATATTCAGGATTATAAAGTGGAAGCCGAATCGAAAGAAAATGTATTGGATAAATTAACACCGGAAAATGAAGCTGCGAGTTCCAGTTATTTTAACGTGGAACGTTTCAAAGACTGTAGAGTCGAGATTTAATTAAAGATTTTAATCGATTGATGATCGACTGTTTTGACACAGACCCGGTATTTTTTTTTAACTTTCCACAAGTTATAATGGCAGTGCTCGCGTTATTTTTTTCTGGTAGCGTCTAATTCATGGGTAAATTCACCCTATAAATAATGGTAGGATTTCCTGACAAAGAATCTACTGAATCGGTCAGCTACGATTCGAAAAATGTCTATGGTGAAAAATGTTTTTTATTGGAATTTTTCAAGTCCTCCTGTTCAGTTATCGATCCTGATCACCCCTTTGAGATCTGACACCTCTTTCGCAACATCTATATCTTACTATTGAATAGAATTGCACTGGTATCGAAGCCATACATCACAGGGATCGCGTGATCCAGTCTAGTTTTATTTACCTACCCGACGTTCCGAGGGTTTTTGAAAAACATTTTACATGTTTGAAATCAAGTTCAAAGTAAGTGACTTCTGTAAATATGAAAATTAGTATAAATGCCTACTAATTGTAAAACAGAAATAACGGAAACACAAAAGCTGCAGAGGATAGTTGAAATTATAACTAATAATGATAACTATACTCGTAAATGGGTTGTTTATGTTCTTTAATTATAACTAATAATGATAACTATACTCGTAAATGGGTTGTTTAAGTTCTTTAATTATAACTAATAATGATAACTATACTCGTAAATGGGTTGTTTAAGTTCTTTAATTATAACTAATAATGATAACTATACTCGTAAATGGGTTGTTTAAGTTCTTTAATTATAACTAATAATGATAACTATACTCGTAAATGGGTTGTTTAAGTTCTTAATTATAACTAATAATGATAACTATACTCGTAAATAGGTTGTTTAAGTTCTTTGATCCTTCTTTGCTTAGTTTTAATGTTGTAGTAATTAAAACTTAGCAAAGAACTATAAAACTAAGAAAGAAGAGCGATAAAATAACTAAAACGTAATTAAACTTAAAAAATCTGGAGAAGAAATATTTTAGACGAGAGTAAAAACTAAAGTGGAATTACTAAAAATTACTTATAGTAAATCATTCAACAAAATCATGGGTAAGTTAATGCTGAAGGTATATATATGACCCACCACTCATACCCGGACTCGCCCTCCCCAACCAGAAGGATTTACAATCGCAAAGGATGAGAAATAAGGAGTGTGAAATGAAAGTGACCTAGCGCCTTTACCACTGCAGCGATTTTGAAACAGAATCTAGAAAACATATATAATTTTTAGGTTTTTCTTGATTTCGATCCGATTCCGTTTTAAAATCGTGCAGTGTGCTAATGTATAGGAATATTCTGCTAGAAATCGCGAATTTGAATTCAAATTCGATCTTCGACATTTCAAATGTCTAAAGCCCGGTTTACACTTGGTCAAGTGTTTCGTCAAGTGGGTAAGTTACAGTGAGTAAGGACAGTGGTGAGTCAACTAGGGTTTCAAGCTTCCTTGCCAGTGGATACAAATATTGTTTGACGACTGTAGTGTAAACAGTCACTAGCCAGGCATACGCCACTGTCTTTGCAAGTTGCACTCGCCACTGTACTTGACCAAATGTAAAGCGGTCAATAATGTCTAAATATCTTTCCAAAAATCACACACAGTTGCCGTAACACATAATGTCGCCCATAAACTTGGAAGCGCCTTAGTTTAAGGAAATTCCAAGTGCATGCCACTGGTAATTACTTAATTAGGCATGAAACATGGCAGGTTCAATGACCGGTAAGCTGCTTACTTTCTAGGAATACCAACTGAAACGATACTGAAAATAATGACCACTGAAATAAATATTCAGTTTCGAGAACATGCAACATTCAGTTTTGAATAATTCGGGAGCAACGGAAGTGGGATTGGCTTATACAGAATGTATAAAACAGCTGTATCACAAATGTTGGTGTGTTTAACCTTGCCCCCGTAGGCCTCTGATATGGCTTAAAGACTACTGTCCCCTTCGGCCAACAACAACCGGGACCAACTGTTAAACATGCTCTCCGAGGCACGGAGCGGTTTAGATGAAATGTGCTATTAGCCGTCACCCATCCTGGTTCTGACCTCAGATATTTTTTCCGAAGGCGTGTGAAATCCACAAATCAGCACTGCTTGGTGGATCATGGCCCGTATTCCCCTAGTGCAAGGGGAGGCCTGTGGTCCCAACGGTGGTGAGGTTAATAGGCTAACAAGAGATTAGATATTATTTATTTATTTTTCACTTGCATCAGGCAAACCTGACGTGACGAAAATGGAATCATTTTCTGCTTCTCTGAAACTTATTTATATTTTCATACTTTTTTGTTGTAAAATCTTAAAAGAAGTCGCCAAATAGTTTCCAGTATTTTCACCCTCTATACAGGGTGTAATAGAAACCCCCTATAGAGCCCAAGGTTTATTTTTCGCTATTTCAGAGTTGGCCCCAAAGTGAAAGTTGTTCGGTTATGGATACTGAACACCCCTTTTTCGGCTATATAGGATTCTGTTTTATTAGCGGCAAATATTTATAGGGTGTCATCTATAGGTTATAACAATAACAATAGAGCAAAAAATATCAAATTTTCGAGAAAAACAAATTATTTGTTGGAAAATTCTACAAATGACTGCATTATTGCTATTCTAATACTGAAATAAGAAGTATGAATGAAACTCGTTTCATTCATAACGACATGGATGAGTTTATGCCACCAACGCGCAAAATAATGGAGTATATTTTTCTTTAGAATGAAAAAATGTCATACAAGTAACGGTTTTTCGTGTAAAGTGGTACAATTGACCACCACATACCCCCTCCAAATATTTGCTACTAATAAAAAAGTACCTTATATAACCATTTATACCGGACATAAGTATAGTAGGCGACAACCTCGGAATGCCGTTGCTAAGGACGTATTTGTCCCATCACTATAAACCGACATTCCGGGGACGTCCCGTACTATACCTATGTCAAGAGTAATACACTCTTTTTGTGTAAACAGTATCTTTATTGCACAATAAAGCTTTTTAAGGCACAGTAGAAGATTTGGTGGAGAAACGTAACAAGTACTTTATATAGGTTTTTTTTTTGTTACGTCCTGTATAGGTAGATTCGAACACGTTACCCTGCCGACACCGCCAACTCAATCGACCATGTTCACACAATCCCTACTCAGAACCAAATCGGCTTTACATGTTTCAGCTCTTTATTAAGTCGGTTGTTTCTCCTTGACGGCGCCTTACATTGATTATGCAGAGGATGGGGGTTTTACCCCATTTGTTGGGGGCTTGGGACTTGGGAAAGATTAAGGGGAGAGGTAAACATACCCTTAGAATGACAGGGCTCTTTTAAAATTAAATAATTTAAATTAAAAAAACCCGGATTCGTTTGTGGAGATCCCTTTGCTTTTTTCTGGTAAACATTAGGTCCTCGAGGCTCTAGATGTGGGAGTGGCAACATGGCCCTGAATATCTGAGCTTAAACTCAAACCACCTAAGTGTTACCGTCCCAGTGAAACCATCAGACATGAAAGATTGTAACGATGTCGACTTCATCGTCCATATCAACCTCCTTGCTATCAAATTCAACCTCATCGTTAGCGTTTATCTCATCTCATTTTGTGTTGGCATCTTCATTTCTTCATTTAAATTCAAAATCATGTTCCCATTCCATTTCTAAATTTCATTATTCCATTAATTTCATTGTTTTATTTGTATTTTCACTTTTTCTTTGTATTTTGTCTCGAACGGACGTCTCCCCGTTCATTTTTATTTCCTACTACTACCTACCTATTTTCTGTATTACTGTTTCTGTGTTCTTTTCCTTAAAATATATTATTTATCACCAAATTCTTCTATTACTTCATTTGCGCACTGTCCTAGAACCCTGCTAGCCGGCATAAAGAGGACAGACTGTAGCAAGATATGGTCATGGTCCAACAGAATACCAGCGCTGTAGGCATTCTTGTCTGCAGCAATAAGCTGAGTTGAGGCCCTTTTCACAACAACAGCAGACCATCAGACATGATTTCAATATGTTTATCTTTGACTGCATAATTATAACTGTTTCGGTCATTGCTGTGTGTGAAATAAACATATTACTTACTCACTCCAAGATCTTGGAAACCCCTGATCCAATTTTTATCAAACGTGGTTACACTCTCGACAAAAAAACCTGGTAAAAAGAAAAATCCGCGATCATCGGTCGTTATGATGCCACAGACAAACGTGTTAAAATTAACTCACCTTTCCTTGGTCTGTCGGGGGTTTATGAATGTTATTTATTGGTGCTATTGTGTGGTTTTAAGCTAAAAGTATCTCGAACCTCGAAGTGATCACATCAACAATTCACTCTGCAACTTGTAACTTGCAGAAACATGCAAAGTCAATTTTCAAGTTACAGAGCGCATCTGCGACTAAACTACTACAACTAAGCAGTTACTAAGTTCAGCTTAGTTTGTCTAAGTCGGCTCAGTTCTAAATATGTTCCCGTGACGTCCGACCACATCGGAATCAAAATCAATACGCTCAATTTACCCCCGGTGGCTCAGTGATTAATTCGGATCACGCGTCCAGCGTTGGGTCCTGAAAGGTCCTTTCATATTTTAATGAGGATGGAGCCAAATTAAGTCGTATTTTTAGATAAGAAAAGAATTATTAATAGACTATGCCTTCGTAAATTATAGGGTATTTCAATTCATACTGTGTCTGGAATCTTGTGCTTAAAATAGATAAGAATAAATTTATTTGTGCGGTAAGATGACAAAATCCATAGTCCATACACAAGTAGGAACTTAAGCATAGGTTATATAATACTAAATAAAATTAATGAGCAAAAGGTAACAATAAACGCTGAACTCCGAACTAGGAAGTTCCTGTATCTCGGAGGACAGATCTCTTCTGTGACCAGTGGAAATGAATATGTAACAGACGTTGGCCAAGCCAAGAAAATATAAAACTGACAAAGTTAATACAAAAAACAAAATAAAACAAGATAAAAGCAACAGTCTTTTGAAAGAAAAAAAAATCGCATTAAGCCTCGGACTTCACGGGTCCGGTTCCAACCACGGTTCAGTTTGCTGCAACCAATCACATGCGCCATCACCTCCCCCCACCTGGAATCAGCTATTTGTGATTGGTTGTAACGAACCGAACCGTGCCTGGACCTGTGAAGTCCGGGTCTAAATGATAAGTCTACCTTTTCACATATCCTTTAAGCGCTAAAGTCAACTAAACGATACAAAGCTAAACAAGCAATGTCTAAACATCGTCAAACATCATACTGAAATGCAACAGTGAAGCCAAAAGCTCTATTTCTAAGCTCATGCATAATCTCGCTGCATGTAACTTTGAACCTAACTGGTTGACGAATGCACTGCAAAAGCTCGGGTTAATTTGACATGGGTATAAGTTGGAAATATGCAACTCTAAAAGAATGCAATTTATACCTAGAAAATAGAACTTCTTTGGGAGTTGTCATTTTGGGAAAGCGAACATTCTGCATCTAAAGGCTTTCCATCAGGTTCATAATGTCCGCTTCTCATAATGTCTGCTTCCCATAATGTACGCTTCTCATATTGTTTAAATAAAAGTTCAGGTTTATCGAAGTTTATACCTACTGTTGTCTTTCGTTAGGTGGTATATATAATTATAGATATTTTGTGGAGACACAAAAAGGAAAATACGTTAGAACTTGAGATGTACAAAGGCGCCCTTATCGAAGCGATCTCGTTCAGTCAACATTGGGTGAAAGTAGGGAATAGGTTAAATTAGATTATTAATTAGTTTCTGGCTGAAAACTAGAGATATTTGGCGTGGGCGGCGATATTTTCCGACACGGTTTACCAGAGTCAATCCCTCTAAAAGTCGGTAGACAATCAGAGGAGATATCTATTGTCATTGGTGTTTATTTTCATTGGTAGTCACATTACCATCAGGTGAATCGGTGCACCGTCCTTAGTTTCTTCCTTAAATATAATAAAATCTTGAAGCTGTGTCAACGCGCCTTGTTCCTAATAGTTCTGTTGAAAGAGTTCTACTAACAGAACAATAGAGATTTTTGTTCCGCCAGTTCTGTGAATAATTAAAGATCAAAGACGGAAAGCTGAAATTCTAATTTTAGAATATACTTCAGAAACGTTTTGCCTACTATTTAAACATTTATTTATGTATTTATGTAAATTATTCACGAGATTTATGAAGATTGATGGGTTATTTTACTTAGCTTTAAAAGCATTTAGACTAGAGTAGTATATTTAAATATTTATCGTACTTAAAAGAAAATAGTTAGGTACCCTACACAACGATTTTTACACCGAATAAGGATTCATTTCGAAATTTTTCACATCGCCCGTATTTTTTAAATTTCAGTTTATGATTATCAGCCTCGCAGATACAACATATAAACGCTGGCATGTAAAAATTCAAAATGGCGACTTATTTTCCATATACCCTTTTTAATTTCTTTAAAGTAGTTATTTTCCCCGGCAAAGTTTTTTAATCTGTGCTCTAAAGAAAGATTGCTTCGTCGGCATCCTTCCTATTAATTTATTTTTTCTAACTACCTCGCATTTGTCAATTTGTCCACACTTTCTCTTTAATTTAGAACTAAACCCGCGTTTGATCTCAATCTCATCTATACAGTAAGAGATCGATCTCATTACATACTTGATGATGACGTATAGTTGCTATAGTTTCATCTTATTGGCCCAAGTTTAATAGATTATCTTATCTTATGATAGGAGGCCGGGAATAACCCAGTAGCACTTCCGACCCTTGAGGATCTTTTGTGCCTACCCCATTTTACACACTGGTCATCTCAGTGTGCAGGTTTCCCACGATGTTTACCTTCAACGTCAGAGCAGTCGGTAAATGTACGTAAGTCTTCGAAAAATACATCGCACTGCACGGTTTCGAACCCGGACCTCCGTTACAACGTACACCGGGCCCGTGTACAAAGTGTCAGCCATTGCAGGCACGTGTTACGAAATTACGTATAAGTTTAATAGATTACTAGATTATCTAAAGTTTACCTATTATTAATATTTTCCACCCGTTCAATCTACGCGGCTGAAGCCCGATTATCAGACGATTCGTTTCGCCTCAAAATTCCATTATCTATTTTCTGCTTTAGCTTACTTCCCACTTACCCACACTTACAAATATTGCCTTTGCCTCGGCAAACACTCAAAGTTACATCTAATAACACAGGGTAAGCACCTTCCCATAATATTTCCTTTTCGTATCAATAAGCCGTTCATATTTCTTCGCAAGTTCTCCATAAACACATTTTGTTTGTATTCCGTCTAAGAATAGCAAATATGGAGTAGGTAATCTGATTTGATCCCTCATTACGTTACGTCGTGCGTGGTGAATAAAGAATAAATTCGTAGAAGTTTCAACTGAATTTATCATGGTTTAATCTCGAATTCCCTTTACAGTGAAATCGTAGCACAGAATCGTAGCACAGAAGCCCAACTGAATAATTTCGGCTTTATGCAAAGCGTGAACAACACAACAACAACAAAATTAACTTCTATTTTAATTAAAAATAATAAGTAAGTATAACAATAAATTTGAAATTCTATCATTGATACTGACGATCCCCTGGCATATTCAATAATCTACTTTGTATATGGTTGGTAGGCTAGGTAGTAAAAAAAAGTGCAGGTAATTTTCCGAGTGTGAGTGTGTTACGTGTTTATTTGTTGAACCTGGACCCATGGGTGCAGATTCCAGACTAATAGGACTTTTTTTATTGTTCAATATAGTTACAAAATACATAGAACACACCAAAAAAATCCTTTTCGGATTTAACTGTGACGAGAGTTCGGGCTACAGTAAGATAGATGACTTATATGGGCTATTAGAGAAAAAGCAAATAGAGGAAGATTAAAGCTGCATAGAAATTTATTATATATACTATATACATAGATATAGATCATAATATGTGCAAGGTGAAATTGGATAACGCGCCGGCTACGGTTATGGAGATGGGGTTCAAGTCCCACCGGTTAACATTTATATTTCATTTATTTACCTACTTTCTTGAATCGCACCACTCGTCGGCGGCTCAATTTTCACCCGCACTTTCAAAGCCTTGGGTGTCTACCACGACCCGTTTTACACGAACGTTTCTACCACGCACCTGTAAAATGTGGAACTCTCTTCCACCCGACGTTTTCCCGCAGCGCTATGACATGGGATGCTTCAAAAAGAACGTTAAAAAAGTCCTCTCCCTCCACGGCCGGCAACACACAAGCAATACCCCTGGTATTGCACGTGTCTCTAGGCGACGGTGACTACTTACCATCAGGTGGCCCGTCTGCCTGTTTGTCGTAGCTAATTTATATTAAAAAAAAATTTAAAATACATTTCAATTACATACAGCAGTGAGCCAATTCGTAATTTCTATGTATCGCTACTTTCTGATATTTGTAAGAGAGAAAGAGCAAAGTGCAAATAATGCATTTTCAAATACTTATGTACCTTTTTTTTCAAACATCATTAACCTTTAAATTTAACACTTTAATATTGAACTAGAGAAAAAAAAGTTTCTTCACAACCTACATATTTGCTATATCAACGTTGTAAAGAATGTTCAGTTGTATAATGGTTGTATAGTATCCACCCCTTGAAGCGACAAAATCCCTCATGCGTCAAAATGTCATTATCGTTTGTTACACCCCCTCTATCTACATCCTATCCATATTTGTTTATTCCAGAATAATTTACAATACTTTATGTTGATAATAAATGGACAGTGTTTAAATAAACTTAACATTAACATGAATAAAAATAAATTTATAATAATAGAACTAAGAAAATTTATAAAAATAAATATTCCAATAAAAATAAATTATCTAATAATTAACTTGGAGCGTCGGTGGCGCCGTGGCTAGGACGTCGGACTCCCGTGCGGGAGGTCCGGGTTCGAAACCGTGCAGTGCCATGTACCAATGAGTTTTACGGTTTTCTCGAAAGACTTACGTACGTTTACCGACTGCTCTGACGGTGAAGGAAAACATCGTGAGGAAACCTGTACACTGAGATGACCAGTGTGTAAAATGGGGAAGGTAATGGCAAACCACCCCCATTAAATCTGCCAAGACAGTCGTTCTATGTGAGTAATCCTTAGAATGATCACGACCCTCGGCAATGAGGAACACGACTTAGAAGAGAAATAACTGGAGTTTGGAGTAAAATGACCATTAAAGTTGCACGCCTTGTGTTAACACGGGTGTACGTTACGCGTTCAACAGGGAACCAATAAAATCCATTACGAGCAACACCATGATAACACGTCATATCCTTGTTTCTATGGTGTTTTGTAATATTCTGTTGTACCGATAACGTACAACATCCCCTAACCACAAAATAGATAAGAAACAGTAATGACCCTGTAACGCGCTAGGTTAATTAACTTTATTATCGGTTTAAAGAATTTTATTTCTCTTAAGAACATAGTTCACTTACAGAGAAAATATAAACAAATATAAACAATTTGAAAAAAAAAATTTCAAGCAAGTCGAAAACTAAAAACAGTTCTCAAAAATTGCATGACTTGACGAAGTTTCGTCATGTATGTAACTATACATGACGTTATACATTATTATATAGTTATACATTATTATAAATATATTTGAAGTTTGTTTTTAAAACTATTTAAAGATTCACATTCCTTGATTTCATTAGGCAGAGTATTATATAGCTAGGGAGCACAGCTATTAATTTTTTAAATTATTATTTTTTGAGATATAAAAAAAGTTATGAATTAAATTATTATGATTGATTTTCCGCGAAATGTAAACGCGACGCGCGTATGATTGTGTAAACTAGTGTAAAGGCTCCTCTTCACGATCGATCATGATGGGGGATCTTGTGGACGCGCATGATCAACCGTACGCATTCTTTTGGTGGGCTATCCGATTGTTGCCGATTAAAGACCATCATGGCCGATTACACACGATCGTCGATCATGCTCGTATGTCGCATGCTATATACTCAAGTTTTATTACGATAATATTTTACAAATTTATTGTTACTAATAAACAAAAGAATAACTATTTTTTCTATCCACACTGTCACTGTCTTCTTTTTAATATTGTCTTTGTGCTGGACCTCTAAGGAGGCCTGCTATACCCTCTACACGATCGTGCTTGTAATCGGCCATCACGAGGAGGAGCTCACGCCAGAACGCTAGCAAAGAATAGAATAGAATGGAAAAATAACATTAAAATTTAATGTAGATGCAGATACTTATCTACTACGTAAGTATCTATGCATAGAAAAAAAGAAAAAAAAAGAACTTTTCTGTTACTTTTCAACTTTGTGCCCTAGCCGCGGGGCACAGCTGGTCGCCTGTTGCTAATCTCTTCTTTAGGGATGTTAGGGGCGAGCCGGGGGAGGGCAGATAACCGCCTTTTGTCAGCCGGCCGGCCTTGGCGTGGGTAGTTCCCCAAATAAAATGGCAACACTGACGGATTTATCGCGCTAATACCCCTGACCAGGATAAAATTCCCGTCAAGAGGGCGCCATTGGTATTTTATAATCTGTGTTTCTATCTATCTGTGTATGGAGTGGAGCTATTAAAAAAGAGTACCATTTAATTCCGCAATCTTGCGAGGGTTTTCACATACCTTCCATTTCATTATGTTAATGTTATGTTACGAATCTGTAATTGGCAGTATGTTTTTTTAATGGACTTTTATGTTTTTAAATTTAAGGGCTGTGGATTTTGTAATAAATATATAAAAAAATAAAAAAGTTTCAAGAAATCCACTAACTACATTCAATGATTCCTGTGACCCATAATGTTGTGAATTCTGAAAAAGTTTTTTTTTCAGGAGTCGCCCATGGTAATTTATTAACTAAGTTCTTGTGTAACAAAAGTGTTCAAAGAAACCACGGGATGTATATTGAAAAAAAATTATTGTAGAGGTTTGTAGGTTTGGAGATATATATGTAGATCTAGTTATGAAAGTTTGTAGAATTTCCAACAAGAATTATATCAATCAAATTATAAGAGAGATGACTTTTATTACCGCGATCCCGGATCGTTCAAAATTAATATTCAAAACCGTCACCACAAATTGCAATTTCACTCAGAAGCTTTTTCAAAACTTTTCATTCCATTTCCATTTCAATTCACTGCACAGGATCACTTAAGCCACACTGCAAAAAAAATTAAAAAACAATCCGCGTAATTTATTCCATTTTCGAATTGAATTGAATTCGGAATCATATTCGCGCGCGTTCGGACCAGTGTGACCAGATCTATTTTTAAAACACCAGAATGTTTAGGTTAAGAAATATAAAACATGTTTCTATTTACGCGGCATATTTCGTATTTTTTTACAGATTAAAGAAAAAAAGCTAAAAATATCTGATCACACCGTATCATACTTCGGAATTTCTGGGAATAATTCCGATATGACCGCGACGACGCGGGCTTTTGCCGCGCTGTTCCCGCCCGTCTGCCGCGCCGCCCTACGACAGGGGACATAAAATGCCGCCTTTCGGCAACGGATTATTCCGCACGATTGGGAATACTCGAAACGAGAACGCTATAATTAAAAGTTAAATTGGTATTGTGCCTTAATTGTTTGTGGGCTGTGGTCATGTGGTATTACCAATTTAACAGTTATGAATTTGAAAAATAATAATTTACGTGTTCTTTCTAATACAAGCGGCGTACGAGTATTGCTGATATACACAACACAGGTATACGTACAATCGGGTTGGCAGTTCGGCGCGTTCGGGCTGTCATTATCTGTCCAATAATAATGTCGAAGGCTGGCCATTAACCACAAGAAAAGTATGTCGATTATCACAGCCAAATGCCGAATGCGATTTGATCCGAAGAAGAAACGGAAACATTCGTTCTAACAAATGATATTTATTTTATTTTTTATTCATCTTTTAAACAGTAGCTTTGTAGCTGGATACATGTAGTGAAGACAAGAACAAACACATACAAATGTACACACCCCTTTCACCCTTTCACACTCTTCTACACAAACACGCTCACACACATTTCCAATAAAGCATTATTTTAAAATAGGAATTCTTTAATAGGCAGTATGTTTTTTTTAATGGACTATTTGTTTTTAAATTTAAATGATGTGGATTTTGTAATAAATAAATTTTAAAAATAAATTATTATATCATAAGTGTATACCGCCAAACTGCTTAGCAGTTTATCGGCGGACTTATTGCTCCCTTATTATAAATAATAATAACATTTTTATACTTAGATAGTATAATTACACATCGCAGAAATAAAGATTCACGTGCATGGGTAATTTCGTGATTCTGAGTACGCGTCAGTGTCACACACACACATCACACCAGGTCACATTACCTATATCTCATCATTTGTCTTGTGGTTAGTGACCAGTCTGACCAGCCTTCCACATAATTATTTAATTGCCATTTAAGTGTTATTTTGTGTATATTTTTAGGCACAAATCCTGCATACTATTTCGGACGAATCAGAATTTTTCAATCAGGGCGCATTTTTAGGTGCCAATTCGGAATAAATCGTATTCATTTCTTTTATAGAGGGCCAAGGAATCACTGATTTACCCCAATAGGCACGCCAGTCCAAAGCTCTTTTCCAGAGTAGGGTAAAAGTATCCGAAATATGAGTGCTATTTGTTCCCAATAATGACCGGATCCATACCGCAGGGAACTCACTACCTTACATCGTAGATTGCATTGTAATAATATATCATCATCAGGGTAGCACGCAATATTGCGGAAGTGACAAGCTCGCCCCGAATAGAGTAAGGTTGTAACGATGTCGACTTCATCGTCCATATCAACCTCTTTGCCATCAATTTCAACCTCATTGTTAGCGTTTATCTCACCTCATTTCATGTTGGCATTTTCATTTCTTTATCTATATTTTCAAAATTCAAATCATATTCCCATTCCATTTCTAAATTCCATTATTCCATTAATTTCATTGTTTTTATTTATTCTCCGTTTGTCCGTTTTATAAAATTGTCTCCTACTACTACCTATTTTTTACTATTGTGTTGTTCTGTTCCTGATAAATATAATATCTACTATTACCAAGTTCTTCTATTACTTCATCTGCACACTGTCCTAGAACCCTGCTAGCCGGCACCTAGAGGGCAGATTGTGGCAAGGTAAGCATCTTACGTTTTACAAGCATCTTACTTTATTCTACTAATACAACATAATCTCAATATGAACTAAATTGCAGCGACTTGACGTTTTTCGTATGACGCTAGTCACGAACCGCTCGATACGTTGCGATCCAGATTTGTATTTGATTTTTAAAATTTGATCATTGTAATCGCTACATAATCGGTAAATATTGACAAAGGTCGACCAGCAGATCGGGAGACACGTACTCTACATATCAAAGTTATACAAAGTAATGCCACTAGGCAGGTAGTCGTAATTTTAAGGGAGCTACAACATCTCTTTTAACAAATGTCTAACAAATTGGTTATGGCACTCCATTTATGTAAATGAAAATAAAAATACACAGTAAGCAACACTAAAGTAATACTTACATATGTCCCTGTTTAGATTCATCGTACACACGATAAACAAAATATAAAAAAATGAAGAATCACGAACACAGATTAGAGTATATGTCCAACCAAATGAAGAATACAAGAATGAAAGAAAAGCTGGAGTTTTTTTAATACCGAATGAATCAAAAGGGCTGGAACCCTGAGCCGGAAAACTAAATATTAAAAAACTTACTCTTTACTAGACACAGACAAATGATATTTCTTTTTTCTATGCTTTTTGTTATGCCATACGTAATCTATACAGGCGGCGAGATCGACTTGATAAACTACTACTTTCGTTAATACCTGCGGTTGTTGGTACTTGGTGAAACTTGTAGTACATGATTAGACTCAAATAATATACTGTTTCACGGGTTTTTACTGTATTTTATTAATTACGACCGGTTTCGTTTACACATCTTCAGGATAAACAAATACCTGAAGATGTGAAAACGAAACCGGTCGTAATTAATAAAATACAGTAAAAACCTGTGAAACAGTATATTATTCGAATCTAATCATGTACTATTTTCGTGTAAAAAATATTTGTGATTTTCTACCCAACCTTATTAGGCGGCTAGTTTGTTACCTTCACGGGGTATCCCACATATTAAGTTACGTCGCCCCAAAATTGAGCAGAGCTTGTCACCCGGACACTAATCGGACACGCGATCGGCGCGGCGGCCGCGGGACCGCGTCGCAATAAGTTTATGTTATGATTCCTTGTGTGTGACGTGTGGGACGCCCCCCTGCTAGATGGAGCTACGATCTGCGCAAGGTGGCTGGCAGCGACTGGATGAGAAGAGCCGAAGATCGGGCTCAATGGCGCGCCCTGGGAGAGGCCTATGTCCAGCAGTGAACTAGAATAGGCTGCTGATGATGATGATGATGATTCCTTGACATTCGTATGAATGTTTCAAATATGTTAAAACGACAAAGTACAAATACAAATACAAATACAAATATACTTACTTACTTAGTACCCTGATGCGATCTGATCACTGCTGCCGTATGTAGTTTTGCAAGCTGTATGTCTGCTTTGATAGTTCCGACCACAGAAATCGGACTACTAGCGCCTTACTAGCGCCCTGAGGAGCTCGTAGCCTAGTTGCGGGCACGGCCTGAAAGTGATCGTGCAGGTTAAGCGTCGTTGGCGCGATCGGTACCTGGATGGGTGACCGCTAGTGGCATATTTCATCTGAGCTCCTCCGTGCCTCGGAGAGCACGTTAAGCAGTCGGTCCCGGTTGTTATCGTTCGACATCAGTCGTTAAGCCATGTCAGATGCCTACGGGCCTGAACAACTCTGACAAATAGGTTGGCCACTAACCATACGAAAAGCAAGCAACTAGGCGCCCTCCGACATATTTAAATGACGTAGTCGACAGTTCCATGGTGTTTTGTAAAAAAACATATGTATACTATTCCCATAACTCCCAAATCAAATTCACCTAATAATAGCTTGCTACAGCTCGTTTAGAATAGTGACCGTAGCTGTGACTCGAACCACCTCGAACACAGACCCTAAAGACCCCCACGGGCTACCAGATCATTAGAGCATTCACATAGCGAGTATTTGTGAATTGGAACACGTTCCGGCCGGAGCATTCCGGGCACTCGGTCAGTTCTACCCATAGAAAAAATCAAGATAGAACGGTGAAGTGGGCGGGGCGGGGCACCCGTGTCCTCAATCTTGCAATATACTTATAATTTTATTCATTCAGCGCCTAGTTTTCAACGCGGACCGATCGAGCGGCTGTGCCAAAATGCCTTATTGAGCTATTTGTAACTGTAACAACAACAGGTACGACAGTGAGACGATCAAAATGATGTATTGCGTTCGTAATTAGGTAACTTTGGGGGCGAGGCTTATGAAAATGTTGACACGCACGATTCCTATAGCAGCTTGCCCGCGTCACCGTTCTATCTTAATTTATGTCTGTGGTTCTACCCTGTCCGCATTCCTGTGTACACATATTCTATACCAATGGTAGATAGTTTGGGATATGAGGGAGGATGATACAAACCGAAGCGTCTGCCGAAATCCTCGTTATTAAAAAATTGTCTCTTTTTCAATAGAATATTAATTTATGAGCACAAAATAGTAGATTGTGTAACTAGAGTGGGAAGGACCAAATTGTCGCTACGAGTGTTATTAGGCGACTGTTGTAGGTACACGAGGGCGACACGTGGTCTTCCCGTACGTGATAGACACGTTATTTTCGCGAGAAAAAATAAAATAAAAAATAAACAACTATTATAAGTTAGCAGTCAATTTCGTTATAATGTACATGAAGAGGAGCTTTCCATATTATTCATACGTCTATGGTTTATGGGGGAACTTCCCACACAGTTAATTCTCAGACGATCCAGTCAGGCCCATTTTTAAAAAAAAGTGTATCTAATAATTATTTATGCCGGATTTATCCGGAAAATTTGTGTCTAAAGTGATAAAAAAATTAATTCGTCCCACTTTTAAGTTTATGAATTTTATGAATCACCAGCTCTCCTTTCCTTTAAACACCGCCCAAAATAAACTGACTACAGATTCCTGTCATTAGAGTCAATTTCTCGCTCTACCTATGCCATTTTTTGACTAAAGCACCTTTTCTTTAATTAGGAAGTAATATACCTATGACGTTACACGCCTAATTCCCGCTTCAGTAGTATTGTAGTACCTAGTTATTTTTTATAAAACAAAGAGAGCAGGTGAGCATACGGGCCACCTGATGGTAAGCAGTCTCCGTCGCCCAAATGGGGGCTGATCGATGGTTGGCTTGACCAAAACGTGACGTTAATCGCACAGGTTATTACTAATGGCATATGAAAAACGCCAAGTCGCTGTAATTTAGTTTCTATTGAGATTCTTATCTTATGATAGGGGGCCGGGAATAACCCAGCGGCACTTCGACCCTTGAGGATCTTTTGTGTCTACTACATTTTACAAACTGGTCATCTCAGTGTGCAGGTTTCCTCACGACGTTTTCCTTCACCGTCAGAGCAGTCGGTAAATGTAGGTAAGTCTTCGAAAAATACGAAAAACTCATTGTTATAAGGCCAGTGCCTTATACTTGTGACTGTGCAGTCACAGTTTCGAAACCGGACCTCCCGCACGGGAGTCCGGGGTTCTAGCCGCTGTACCACCGATGCTCTTTTCTATCGAGATTACATTACAACGTACACCGGGACCGTGTAGAAAGTATCAGCCATTGCAGGCACGTGTTACGAAATTACAGACATAAATAAAGGTACGCCACTTGCACTTACGTAACTTGCTCAATTTGATGTACTTCAGGCTTCAGCCATACGAGTGTTATTATGTGTAGGTATACTCAGCTGTAGTTTCAAGATTTAAGGGTTATTATAAAATAAATGACTACTTAAATGATAAAGAGGCTTGGTCCTAAATTCAGCTCTAGCTCTGCACATTGTATATGATTGTATTGATAATTATTGTAAGATATTTTTATTTCAAAAGATGTGCTGCTGAAAGATTCTTGCGCCGCTTCTTGCCTTTCAGCTACAGCACCTTACAAAGCGGTCGTAGAGTTAAAAAAATGACGTTCTAAAAATGTACTATAAGGTACTTACTTACAATAAAAGCATTTTTATTTGATTTGATTTATCCGTTGTAGAGTGTCGTATTTAGCGGCAGATAAATTCGAATTGTATTTTTAATCTGAGGTGCCATTAAAGGATTAGTATTCTAATTGCATAATAGAATTCTGGGATCTCTGTATTATTATTATTTTATATAAGGAGCAGAAGAGAAAAGGGCCTTCTGATGGGAAGTGGTTGAAGTCACCCATAAATATCTCACTCTGAAGTTACTTGTCACTTTGAAGTTTTTAGAGGTTTTCGATGCGCTGTCCGCCTGATGGAGGGTTTCGGGTCAAAGAGGTCAACGTGTATTAAAATGATGAAAGAAAATATTATGAAAGAAAGAAAGAATTTATTTGCAAGAGCGCACACTTACAAACAATTAGGTACAGAAGATAAAGATGATCATAATTTCAAATAAATATAAGATAAAAATAAATAAACAAAAGTAATTAAGTTTGATGAAGGTGGTGTGCAGCACCGGAAAAAGGCGACTGCCTCAGCCTGTTGCAGTAGCGCTTTTAGCACTGCGGCGCTGATTTTCAAGCCATCACCTGTGTGCCAGGGATCACTCTAAAAGACAACTAAAAGCTGAATGTAGCACCACCGGATATAACTAGACAGATAGTGATAAATTCAATATGTCGCAGTGAGATCAAACAACTAATTCCAATCTTCCTGAAAGTGCTAGATGCTTCGCGAAAACTTATGTAATAAGTTCGTGAAAACTCGGAAACGTTAGACCCTTTGAAGTTCTCGATGTTGATAACGGAGAAACTAGGAATTAAACGGAAATAATGAACGTGACAGCTTTCGTTGAAACACAAAATAGCACTTCAGATGACGTCATTGTCCACAGACAATAGCTGACGCTGATTGATGCGCACCGAAGTGCGAGTGGATCGATGAATAAATAATTAGTCTTAATACATACATACACATATGGATAATATATAATATATAACGCTAGGAGATATAAATGAAAAGTAAACTCTAACCATATAATCAAACACCATTACTGACAGATAAAAAGCTTTCAGAGCTACGATATCGGATCGAGAGAAGCGTAGAGTGGAGAGTCATTCAACATTAAAATCGAGCAACCCATTAGAAATCCTTCTAGTGTTGTCTTTTTAGGCAAAAGAGACTGCTTACCATCAGGTAGTCTGCTTAATTAACTTAATTTGAAACCTTACTATTTAAAATGGAGTATGCCCTATTTATATAGTCTTTTAGAATACTGTTTAAGAATCCAAAATGGAGAAATAGATCTTTTTACCATGTAGCAAATGGTAACACAAAAGTTCACTCCTTCCTTCTAAGTCGTATTCCTCATTGCTGAGGGTCGTGATCATTCTAAGGAATTAATCACATAGAACGACTCTCGTGGCAGATTTAATGGGGTGGTTTGCCATTGCCTTCCCTATTTCACACACTGATTATCTCAGTGTACAGGTTTCCTCACGATGTTTTCCTTCTCCGTCAGAGCAGTCGGTAAATGTACGTAAGGCTTTCGAAGAAACCGAAAAACTCATTGGTACATGGCATTGACTGGTTTCGAACACGGACCTCGCGCATGGGAGTCCGACGTCCTAGCCACGATGCCACCGACGCTCTAAAAGCTCAAAAGTTCACATACATATAAATAACAACCTCTAAACCCACCTAACATATCTCCATTCCGCCATCGGCATCGTGCAGAAAAATAGGTCTTAGAATTAGAACGTCCTTTCCCAGTGAAAGGCCATGACTTGCATTAGTCATGTTTATTTACAGGCGTGCCCACTAATTGCTGAAATACCATACGACACACATATCACATTAACAGCTACCATTGCATGCATCAATCCGTCCGTCTGTCACGGCATAGCGACGTTTGATGCGCTAATTGAACTTTTTGCGTGATCACGGCACATAAACCTATTTTCAAACTCAAATCTGTGTCAATATACATAGTTGTACTGTCCTACGATTTTAATCTAACTATACACTTTTTAATGGATAGGTTGAACAGATAAGTAGAATCCAACATAGAAGGAAAGGAACCTGGTAGGGGTAGGTGATACCTCCAACGCGGTAAATATTCTTAAGGCAGAAATAAACACTATCCCGCCAAAAAGAAAATCGACAATATTTTTGGATACTATCTGTTTCACCAGAAATAATTATGTCATCTATATAATCAAAGTTGATGAAACGAAAAGTTTCAGAGTTCAATCAAGAATATCAGAATCTCATAATTACAACTTCAAAACCCATTTGACATCAGTTCTTCTAAGTCGTATTCCTCATTGCTGAGGGTCGTGATCATTCTAAGGAACGACTCACGTGGCAGATTTAATTAGAAAAACTCATTGGTACATGACATTGCATGGTTTGGAACTCGGATCTCCCGCATGGGAGTCCGACGTCCTAGCCACGACGCCACCGACGTACTTATCATCCCTCTTACCGACGCTCTTGACATCTGTTACCAAGAGAATATTACGTAACGGCGAGTTTACGAACGAAAAATAACACAATTCTAATCAATGATTACTTGATTGAAAACATGTAGGGATTCCAGCCAATAAGGACGGTTTAGTTGTTTGAATAGGTCCCAGTTCCACTCTCGAAGTAGTTCTAAGTAGGGTAGATAGCAAAAAAGGCTTGTACAAATTAGGGATGGATTGTTTATGGATTGCACTCCTGGAAATCTAAAATAAATAGACGAACTTTTCTACGATAGTATTATAGATACGGAATTATTCGGAGAGATTATTTTTTGACAAAATTATTATACGTCAAAACACAATTCGTTTCCGAAAAACTAATACAACATGTTTCTCATCATAACTGTTGGAAATTGCATCCTCAAGATTAAACTATGTTCTATCGGTTCATATAATATTTATTGACAAAGCAAAAAAGCTACACCATCAATGTAAAACACCTAATAACCACTTTATTAGGTTTAAACGGCCAAAGAGTCTGTGACAATAACATTCCATGCACATCTATCTAATTTTTCCGATACGACGGGAAATGTCAAAATAATGTCAATGTCAGGTGGTAGATCCTGATGTGAAGGATCGCCTGGGTTGGTACCACACTCCTTATCTATATATTTCTGTGTTTCGGTTTGAAGCGTAATTTCCGGCACAAAAAGGCAAACCATCTCAGTCCTCAAGGTTAGCAGCGCATCAAAAACCCTCTAATAATAATACAGTGAGGAGAGATTTTGCTCGACACGGTCGACCCCAAGTAGCATAACTTGTCGAGTACTTACAGTGGTGTTCCATCTTCCAGAAATATTGGTTTAGTTGCACATCCCTGCGCTAATACCTCCTCTTTTTGGAGTTTATGGACATGGAGAACAGAGCACGCGCGTTGCCATCAGACCTCGTGTGAAAATGGATACCCTGCTGGTCGTCGCCGAAGGGTACTTTTAAGAGCAGCGAGAAGAAAACACCAAACAGGTCAGGGTACAAATTACACAGAACCTGATATTACAAGTCATATGGGAATTGATATTACAATACAAATTATGTAGCAATTGGGATTACAGATCAAGTGAGCTGTAAAGTGACATGGGTCGGGTAACTTTATGATTAATTACAGTAGACTCGGAGTCAACAGAATATAGCAAGCAAGACAGAAAGATACAGACTAATCCAGAGTAACCGTGACCTAAACCAACTAAAGCTTACTATGAAAATTAAATGGTTTGGTCTTAGATTATAATCTATCTAAGGGTTTTGGTATAACTTTAGAATGCTTTTATTCCATGAACATGTTACTCCTACAATAGTGTTGACCTTTTCAGTTGTTCTTTGGGACAGATAAAAAAGAATACTATAATAATTAGCAGTAACCTATCTCCAATGTTTTCTTTGCTTTGTTTTATATCCCCCTATATTTTTCTTTGGTTACCTTTACATTCCTTTGCACATTTAATTTTCTATGTTTATATATAACTAGTGTGTACTTGTTTTGTTTAGACAAAAGTGAAATATGTATATTTAAGTTTATAATACCTATGAACACTTTTTGCTGCCTTGTTAAAAAATTTGCTTATGTTTTTATCTATTTGTAAACTATTTGTGTTCTTTAATAAATAAAATAAACTTTAGAATTGTAATATTGGTACCACTGACTCACCTAATTTGTTACAAAGCATCTATGCTTGCATTTCTGTGTTTCGGTCGTTAGGGTAGGAGTGTCAGGATAATTACCGGCACATGAGGTGCTCCACCTAATTCCTCAAGGATAGCAGCACATATAGTCCTCCTCGTCGAAACCGACGACGGCGACCCCCTTCAGTTCCTGGCATGCGCTCGAATGTGGCTGGCGAATCAGAACTTGCTCTTGAAGACCCGGTCACAGCGATCGTAGTAGAGTTGTTCGGCACTGTTGTATGTGTAGTGGTAGAAAGGCTTTGGGCGGGTTTTCCTTACATGGCGTTTGGTATCAAGATTAGCTAGACGTGCCTCTTCAAACTGGGCTACACTTTTCCTGACACGCGTACGCCACTCCGGCCTCCGTGACGCGAGCTCTTCCCACCGCTCAGTTGGTATGTCGCAGGCATTCAGGTGTCGCAGGAACTGTCCACCAGATTTTCGCTTCCCACTGGAGAGCTCCGAGTAGAATACGGCTTTCGGTAGTCTGCAGTCATCCATGCGCTGAACGTGGCCACACCATCTTAATTGGTTTTTCATGATATCAGCACATAACTTGATAATGAAGTGAAATGTCAATGGCGACGGTGACAACTTACCGTCAGGTGGTCCGTTTGTTCGTCTGCCCTCCTTATACAATAAAAACCACAGGTCTAACTCCCGTACCTTTACTTACAATACAAGTCATACTGAGTTTGAGATTTCTGTTTAAGTGAGCAATAAGTAGCTACTACGGGTCGGTTCTATCACGAGGAATTAAGTTAAGCCCGACTTGATTGGGCAAGTGGTAGTTAAGTTGAGGTCGATTGCCGACCTTGGCGAGGGCAATTTTCATACAAATGGTTATATTAGCCGGAGTTAAGGCTGACCGAAATATAAGGTATGTAGAGAATGAGTTCCATTTACTATTTATAGGTGTTTTCAAGGCTAAAGGTAGCGAACAACGCGATTCTGTAATTTCAATTAATTTATTCGAGAAACAATATACATTGTGTGCGAATTAAAACTTAAGACTAATTACAAATTTAATAATTATAAATGTCAAACTAAGATTCTAATGATGTTAAATAATAAATTATGTTAAAGTAAAAATTGTAACATCTTTATAAATAAATAACTTGATTGATTTGATATTTCTGTTTGTGTTTGGCGACGTTTTTCACATTTTCTTTGTTAATTTTAGATTTTCTTTCGACGGCCTTCTTAAGTTCCTAATCTAAAGGTGGTCTATCTATGCAGAGTCACCTGGTGGTGCCACCCTTTCACCTATTTCTGCCGCAAAGCAGCAGTGCTTGTTTTGTGTTCCAGTTTAAAGGGAGATTCAGAATAACCACAGACTCATAAAGCACTTCATCTAAGGCCTCAAGGTTAGTAACACATAGAAAACCCTCAAATAACATTACAATGAGGTGAGATATCCGCTTATATCCATATCCGCACAATGTACAGACACTCACTATGTATTTCTATCCCTTTTCTTTCCAGTTTTAATTGTTATCTATTTCATCTATAGGTATTTATTTATTTGTAGTTTTATTATTTATACTTTTAATATATTTTTGTTTTAGTCCCTGACAGCCGTTTCGGCCGCGATGCCTTCGCCCTGGCACAGCTGAAAACCAGCGCTGCGGTTCTGCCGTACCGGTCGGACCGCAACACATGCTGAGCATGTGCCCTTTTAATGTTGCATTGTTTTTATTTTATTTTTTCCAATATTGTTTTAAGTTTAATAATGTGTGCTATGTTAAATAAATGTGTTTTCTTCTTCTTTCAGATATCTATGGGCGACGGTCACCACTTACCATCAGGTGGCCCGTTTGCTCGTCTGCTCTCCTTATACAATAAAAAACACATAACTCAAAAAAACTCGAAAAAAATACCTAACTGGCACACGCAAAACATTCTGCGTGTTAGAAATTTTGCGTGTAATTCCTTTGGCATATTCACGATAGGTACCTACTTATGTAGTTCTTTTCAAACTAAAAGGCATATCAAGCACCACTTTGCACGTAACTATGACTTAGTTATAATTACCGCGCGACACAATGAAATATGATGTGGTAGTACGCGCCGTAACTTTTGAACAACGCTAAAACAACACACATTAATCTAGTTTAGCGCACACACTACATCGTCAAGGACACAAAATAGAATATAAGTATTAAAAAAAAAAAAAACTTCCAACTATCTTTTTTCACTTCACTGTGATCGCTCGAGCTGGAGGTTCCGGGACGTATAAGAGACTTGTATAGTAAGTGCCTTGAGGAGTTTGACCAACAGACAAAAAATTAAATCTTCATCATCAGCCTATTAATGTCCCCCACGGTTGGGGGCACAGGCCTCCCCTTGCACAAGGGGGTACGGGCCATGATCCACCGAGCGGGCCCAGTGCTGATTGGTGGATTTCACCGTTAGAGCAGTCGGTAATCAATGTAAGTCTTCGAAAAAATCGAAAAAACTCATTGGTACATGACATTAGACCGACGCTCCAAATTAAACTCTATTAGAGTCTAACTAAACCTTTCTCCAATAATATTTTACATGCTAAGTTAGATTCTTGGTCTAAAACTGCCAATTTACAACCAAAAATATTTCCAAGGTCCGCCAGAAACAAGTATTAGACCGGAGTTACAACCTCCGCCGAAAGCACCTAAAAAGACGCGATCATGGAGTGAAAAAGCATCCGCCACAACAAGTCCGCCGCAAATGAAGCAAGCATCATACGTTTTTAACAGGAGAACCAGTGTCAGGAATTTTTGGAGGGGCAAAGAGGGAGGTAAGCTGTCTATGTTCCAACTGAGCGGTGGGAAGAGCTCGCGTCACGGAGGTCGGAGTGGCGTACGCGTGTCAGGAAAAGTGTAGCCCAGTTTGAAGAGGCACGTCTAGCTAATCTTGATACCAAACGCCATGTAAGGAAAACACGCCCAAAGCCTTCCTACCACTACACATATAGGGTCTTTCAACAAGGACGGGTCGATGTTAAAATTGAATAAAACAAGATGTGTGTGAGATATTAACGAAATATTTTTTTTATTTGAAAGGCCCTTTTATGCCATTATGAATGGAATATAACATCGTTCAAATATCCGCCGCGGCTTCGAATGGTGGCACGAATCCGAGAGGTCCAATTTTCAATGACTCTCCTGCATAGATCCGGCTGAATCTGAGCGATGGCCTGTGTTATGTTGGCTTTCAGGACAACGGTCGATTGTGGCTTATTGGCATAGACCTGCGACTTCAGAAAACCCTACAAGAAAAAGTCTAGCGGAGTCAAATCACACGATCTTGGTGGCCAATTCACGTCACCTCTGCGAGAGATAACCCTACCCTCAAACCGTTCATGCAGAATGTCCATTGTGTCGTGCGCTGTGTGGCACGTAGCGCCGTCTTGCTAGAACCACATGTCGTCCACGTTCATATTGTTCAATTCAAGCCAAAAGAAATTGTTAATCATTGATCTGTAGCGCTCGCCGTTAACGGTGATGGCCTCGCCAACGTCGTTTTCGAAGAAGTACGGACCAATGACGCCGCCAGACCAAAATCCGCACCAAACAGTAACTTTTTGTGGATGCATTGCCACCTGGTGAACCTCATGTGGGTTGTGGTCATCCCATATACGGCAATTTTGCTTATTAACAAAACCATTCATCCAAAAATGTGCCTCGTCGCTAAAGATTATTTTTCGGCCAAAATCGGAGTCCTCTTCCAAGCGTTCCGAAGCCCATTCAGCGAACATACGGCGTTGTCTATGGTCATTAACTTTGAGCTCTTGGGTCAGTTGGATCTTGTACGGATGCAGGCCCAAGTCCCGACGCAAAATTCTCCAAGTTGAAGTCTGCGAAAGGCCGAGTTCTTGTGTACGGCGAGAAATCGACTGCCTCGGAGTCTCCTGAACACTCTCACGTACAGCGGCGATGTTCTCGGCCGATCTGGCGTTCCTTTGACGGAAAGGTGTTGGTTGGTTGTTTACCGAACCGGTCGTCTCAAATTTGGTCACCAATCGTTGGAGAGTAGACTTTGAAGGGCCACCGCGTCTGCCGTAAAATGGGCGCAATGCGCGCAACGTTTGCACTAACGAACACTCATTTTGATAATAAAGTTTTATCATTTGCACATGCTGCTGAACCGTGTAACTTGCCATGGTGATTTGGAATCAGTGACTGAATAAGAAACAACAGATTTGACAGATGTCGCCAAAACAAAATGGCCATCACAAATTATTAACATCGACCCGCTCTATTTGAAAGACCCTTTACAACAGTGCCGGACAACTCTACTGCGATCGCTGTGACCGGGTCTTCAAGAGCAAGTTCGGATTCGCCAGCCACATCCGAGCGCATCCTAGGAACTGAATGGGGTCGCCGTCGTCGGTTTCGACGAGGAGGACTATATATATGTTCCACCACTTTCATGCTGTTCATAACTTACATGAAAAACAGACATAACTATTTCTTTATCAATCATGATTTACTCAACTCAATGATTGACGTTGACTCTACTTATGCCAATTAAAGGAAAAAAAAGAGAGTGGGTGCTTATGACCACACGATAGAAGTGAAAACATACAAAGAAACACGCGTCACCGACCCGACCGCGCTTGATGTCGAATGCAGCCGAGTAACCCGATTCAGCGTCACCGACCCAAGCGTGACGGTTCAGTTTGGTTCACTTCAGAAAGAGCGCAAGGTGCGCCTAAAGAAGTTTTCATTTCAAAAAGTTGAAAATTATACCACTGATAAACTTGTTATTCCGATTATGATGTTTATTAACAACGATAATTTTAGTTTCTTAACAACCCCAAACCCAAAAAATCCAGTATCTAACTATAGGTAGGTTATTCCCGTGTCAAGAAAAAATAATGTGCGTGAGTCAGAAATTTCAATCTCTAATTCTGTTCCCTATTAACTTGATACTGGCTCCATCCCAGCGACAGGGGCTTGTTTCCTCCATGGACACGATAATAATCCACAACAGGGAGGGCTACAATTTTCCACAGGAGTGTAATTAAATGTAAAACACGCAAAGTGGATGAAAATAGTGAACAGCTTTAATGTCCTGAAGATTTATAGTGAGGGTTTGATGGAAACTAACGCACTTTATTATGTAAGTGGAGGAATATAAGCGGGTATGACACGTTTATACCAAAAAAAATAGCATGTGAAGAGTACATTGGATAGGAAAGGAAATAATAAATGTATAAATAAATGAATGCACGAAAACTTCGTGTGTAACAATGCGAATAAAGCTATTAATTAATACATTCTAGACGGTCTTATCGCTAAGAGTGATCTTTCCATACAGCCTAAAGTTTAACCAACAGAAACCAAAGAGTCGTACAATGTTAGTGTTACAACACATACCATAACCGCTTCCCATCGGATTGACGAACCGCATAATGTACAGACACTCACTCTGTATTCCTATCCCTTTTCTCTCCAGTTTTAATTGCTATTTCATCTTTAAGTATGTATTTATTTATTTGTACTTTTAATATATTTTTGGTTTGGTCCCTGACCTGCCGTTTCGCCCGCGATGCCTTCGCCCTGGCACAGCTGAAAACCAGCGCTGTGGTTCTGCCGTACCGGTCGGACCGCAGCACATGCTGAGCATTGTGTCTTTTTGACATTGTGTTGTTTTTTAATGTTGTCTTTTTTAAGTCTAATCATGTATAATGCAACGCTCCGTCCACTTGCATCCACAGCTCGGATCCACATGTGGATCCACGGACACCTTTTTTTCCTCTTCGATCCACACGTGGATCTATGGATACTTCTTATTCCTCTTCGATTCACACGTGGATCTATGGATACTTCTTATTCCTCTACATGTGGATCCGAGCTGTGGATCCAAGTGGACGGAGCGTAATGCAATGTTGAATAATTGTGTTTTCTTTCTTTCTTGTTAATGCACTGATTAATACGTGATCGTATATTCATACTCATCTTCTCAAATACAATTCAGTATACATAGCAATGCAAAATACACACTTCTCTATTCTTACTTAACGGCTGGTTTTGACATACGCAAGGAAGGTATAGGCCCTAAAACTTCTGATCGGATCAAATAGATAAAGGATCTTTTGAAATTAGGATGGTCATTTTATCTAATGAAAACCAACCAGCATCATAAATGACTGCACTTGATTTAAGCACTTTTATGCTAGGGATCGTTTACGGAACTCCTAGGAAGCTTCCCCAAAAGAATGCTTGCTTGCTTATCGTATAGTTAGTGGCCAACCTATTTGTCAGAGTTGTTTAGGCCGCCTGTAGGCATCTGACATGGCTTAACGACTGCTGCCGAACTACAACAACCGGGACCGACTGCTAAACGTGCTCTCCGAGGCATGGAGAAGCTCAAATGAAATGTGCCACTAGCGGTCGCCCATCCAGGTACCGACCGCGCCAACGTCGCTTAACCTGCACGATCACTATCCGACCGTGCTCGCAACTAGGCTACGAGCTCCTACAAAAGAATGAAAACCTAAGAAAGAAATTCAGCATTTGAAATTCAGGTAGACAACATCGAAATGCGGCAGAAACAAATAACAGTTAGAGTTTCCAAACCTAGTCAGACAATACGAACTTCTGCGAACATTTGGTCGCATACGAACTTGGAATTCAAAGTAAAACGAAATCAGTGAATCAGTGAACTCCACAATTCGGTACAAACTGGAAAAATTAGGTCAGAACCGCATTGAGCCGGTTAGAGGTAGATTCGCGGCAAACATCACAAAACTATGAAGTAAACATGCCCGTCCGCCCCGTAAGGGGAAAGAGAAACCACAACCACGTTTTTACGGTGTAAAAACAACCGGATAACAGGAGCCTAATTCCACTGTTTTACAACGTTTGTCATCAGTACCAAATCCAAAATTCTGTAGAAAAATTGTGGTATATGTGGGTAAGTTGATTATTCTAAATGTGGGTAATTAAATGTTATTTTCCCAAATGGCAGTCTGTGGCCGAACAATAAACTATAAGCAATGTAACACCTTGTTTTAATGTGCTAATTAGCCTTTTCTGATGTCAAATTGTCACCTGTATGTACAATAAACCAGATCAGGGATGTTACGGAGGTGGTTTTACCGGAACCGGAGTCGGAACCGAAGGTTTTAAATTTGATTTATCGGAGTCGGAACCGGAGTCGGAGGCGGAGGACATGTTCAGAAGAAGTTCAAATTTTAAACCGTTTTTTATTTTTTATAGCTGAACTAATATTGGCCAATATTTTTATGATGACTTTTGCGGCAATAAAACATATTCCTTTATTAATAAAATATTGATATTTGAATATATTTGCTCACAAATCTCTTCCGTATAACCTCCAATTCGAAATTATCGGAGCCTAAGTCGGAGTCGGTATTGTTGATTTTACACCTCCGACTCCGACTTCGGCTCGGAAGTCCGGGATCGGAAGTTCCGACTTTTCGGAGTCGGAGTCGAAGCCAGAGCATGATTTAGTCACAAAAAATTCTTAATCAGTTCCGTACAAAACTTCATACTGTCTCCCTCCCATCGCTACGCAGGAGCTTGTTACCTTCAGCACAAAACCTAGCATTTCAATAGACATGGCCTGAAAGGAGGATCTCTGTTGCTAACGATGTCGACGCGACTTTCAGGATGTTCAGGACCGCGTTCGGAGAAATAATTAAGGATCGAGCAGTGGTCGGTTTAAAAATTAAATGAAGTAAATAACCACCATGTAAGTATTATATAGAACTGACTGAAACCTTCTCTAAAAATTTTACAGTAAAAGAGTGTATATTAATATCGACGACTGTTAAACACAATACCATTCAATACTATACTAGGAACAAAAACCAACTTGCAGTCCCACGCTTCAGACGTAGTAAAGTAAACACATCATTTATGGGTCACTGTGTACGATTTTATAATAAGATACCTAAAAGATAAATAGGCTAAAAAAATAGGCTTGGCCTCACCTGCTTAGTAAGTACTGGCTCGCTATAAACACGCGTCCCACGCTTTAGACTTAGTAAAGTAAACTCTTCATTTATGGGTCACTGTGTACGATTTTATAATAAGATACCTGATACTGTAATAAATATGACAGAGAAAAAAATTAAATACATATAAGACAGACCTTATGTAAAAAGGGTTATTATAAAATAAATGACTACTTAAATGCTGAAGAGGCTTGATCCTAAATTCAACTCCAGCTCTGCACATTGTGTATATGATTGTAATAATAATTATTGTAAAACATATTTATTTCAAACTAGCGGCCCGTGCCGGCTTCGCACGGGCATTAAACATTACATTTAGATTTGTTAATTGTAACACATTCATAATAATAATAATAATATAAGTTTATTTAGTGATCTTAACTCCCCTCCCGTACCCCTGCCCGAGTGACGCCCTACAACGCATAAGTAGCCGAATGGAGTTTATTTTTTCAAAGTTTTAAACTCGTGATATCTTTTGAATGGAATGTCAGAATCGAATAATTCAAAAAGTAATATAAAGGTATTGAAGCAGTCTTAAATAATAAATCATTTATTTTGATAAGGTACAAATAAAGAGCTTTTTGTGGCGGTGGTATTTTAATTTCTTTTTTTTTTATAAAAAAACGCTTATTGTGACATGACTATAATAGTTAGAGACACGCTGCCGCTGATTTTTTTGTTGATAATGGTGTGTTCTAAAAAAATGTTATATATCATTTTGTTCTATCATCAATAGTTTTCGCAGCGTACGCGATGTAAGGAAGTTTTTTGATATTTTTTTACACTTTATCGTAATTTAAGTAAGGATCCCCATTTTTTTTGAAAATGAAATATAGCCTATGTCACTCAGGAAAAATGTAGCTTTCCAACAGTGAAAGAATTATTCAAATCTGTTCAGTAGTTTCGGAGCCTATTCAATTCAAACAAACAAACAAAAAATCAAACCTTTCCTCTTTATAATATTGGTATAGAAGATGTGCTGCTGAAAGTTTCTTGCGTCGCTCCTTTCCTTTCAGCTATAGCACCTTACAAAGCGGTGGTAGACTAAAAAAATGACGCTGTAAAAATGTACTAAAAGGTACTTTTAAAACATTTTGATTTTGAATAAAGGTTATGAGAAATTAATAAAGATAAAGTCCATACAGTCAAATATCGAACACATTTGTTGTGTGAATGATTTCTGCGATAGTAAACCAACACTCAGGGAAAACAGAATGCTCCTTTTTAGTGAAATACGAGTAAACCAACATGTGTAAGTAAAACCCGACACAGAAAGTTTTCCAAACGAACATAACTGCAACTTCGTGCACATTGCAATAAAACACAGAGGCTCGATCACGTGATCCATTCACTCTTCCCCGAGGGTTGTACGAGGGGAAGCGGAGCGACGAGCGGGGCGACAGGCAGTGCGGTTTATGTGAGACGGAGTAGTGACTTCTGAGACATCGTTAAAACTTCGAAATTGAACAGCGGGGCTATTTGCAAACGGTCGTGCTTGTGACTAACTTATTTCGATGACTATATCTAAAAAATAAAATCCCTCACCATATTGGGAATTAAATGAAACTATTTTTTACTCACGACGGAACGGAGAAGGTATATGCGTTTGACCTAAGAGGATCTAGGTCCGAAATGGCTGAACAAATTTCAATGCGGTTTTTTGCTATAGTTTTAGAATTTAACAGAGCCGGTTCTTAGCTGGATTTTATTGTGCTAATCCACGAGGGGGCGCCGCTGTAGATATGGCAATGCTTAATATTTATTCCTATCGGACTGAAAATTGGCATTCGGGGGTTTTCTAGCTTCTGATTTTGAATTTGGAAATAATTATTAAAATGAACAATTTTTATGATAGGGAACTCCATTACACATACTATAAAATAACCAAAAGCGTTTCTTAATAGGGTTTTTATTTTCCTGGTCAGGGTGTACCTATACTATAACTATATCATTTTTTAAGCACAAGGTTTTTTTTTTCAAAAGATCAGCAAACGTATCATCGAATAGTATATGGTTCATACTGCTTATAACACCCGCAATGACAGAGAGATGGTGATGTCGACGACCATGAGAAGAACTGGGACGTCTGGTTTCTCTGAATTTTGAGGTGTATCTGAATGAATGAATACTCTTTATTGCACAAAATTATCGCTTAAAGCGATCTCTTCCAGACAACCTTCTGGTGGAGTAATTTGAGGCTTGATTTGATTTTATCTGAGGCTTAGATTTCATTCAAGTCCCGTTCCAGCCAGCGTCCCAGCGTTCGGCCAGCCAACCATATGCACTCATGCACTCGCCCAACTTGAAATCAGCGCTCGTTGATTAGATTCAGCGAACCGAACCGGAAGAGATCAGGCCTCGTGTAACTTAACCTGAAGCTATATCCTAACAGGGCTCATGATTGGTGCTGTAATTAGTTTTAAGACCTAGTAATATCCATGACAGCAATAAATGAAATGAAAATCGCCCCTCTTATCACAGATCGCTCCGCTCACCGCCCCGCTGCAACTCTGGCGAGCCCAAAGGGTCCCCGCGGCACCTATCAGCCGACTACTCTCGGTTCAGTGCGGAGGTACTAGCAGGTCACTGAACCTTGACAATGCGAACTACTCCGAGGCCCGTTGCTCGGAAACTGCCTTCGGGAAAAAAGGGCTCGAAATGGCCTCTGAGACTGATTGTGAGCGCCTTGGCGCTCAGGGTAGCATGTTACCTACCCACCACCGACGAAAAGGAAGAGGTGTTATAATATTGACGCGTTTGTCTGTGGCATCACATCTAAACAACTAATGGTCCGATTTGGATGTTTCATTTGAAAGAGTATTCCGGCGAGATCGTTCTTAGCTTGGATGAAAGAACAATAGTCTATCTACTAATGGATAGCATTAATGTAATGAAAAGGGACGGGCGTTCGTTCCTTCATGATTCTTAGCCTTGCCGTGGCCATGTTTGATAAAATTGGTTCCACGTAGTTTCCAATATCCGAACCATTTTCGAAGTCACTTGTAAGCCCAGACCAAATAAAAAAGTCTTATTTGGTCTGAACTTGTAAGGGGATCTCTTAGAATGATTTACAGCAACGGCTTTCCTTATCATACAAAATTTTAATTCAGTCAACGATTTAGTCGACTAATTCTTTTAGACAGGCTTCTGTACATCACAGACTAGCCATACAGTCAGACTGTATTCAGTCAAGTGTAATATGCCCTTATAAATGACGCCTGTTATTCGGTTACTGCTTGGTCGTGAAGTCCTTGCCAGCCAGTCATACTTACGTTAAAGTTCTGCAAAATAGATTCAGAATAACTCTTATATTATGATAGGGGACCGGGAATAATAATCTTAGGGATCTTTTGTGTCAACCCAATTTTACACACTGGTCATCTCAGTGTGCAGGTTTCCTCACGATGTTTTCCTTCACCGTTAGAGCAGTCGGTAAATGTACGTAAGTCTTCGAAAAATACGAAAAACTCATTGGTACTTGGACTGCACGGTTTCGAACACGGACCTCCTGCATGGGAGTCCGGTGTCTTAGCCACTGTGCCACCGACGCTCTCTTCAGAGGAGATAGATAAGAAGCGAAGATATTATGGCAAATGAATGTCTAAAAAACCGAGTCATCAATGCGGATATCTGCAAAGGTTCTACCATTTTCACCACTAGGATGGTAAGTTAAAGAGCTGGATGAACTACGCGGGTGGACCACGGGCAACAAACCAAATAAAGGACAAAGAAAAGCCAAAACTCAGCCAATCATTTCCTATTGTACACTAAACATTATCTTGCAGAATTGTGGGGAACAGTCGCGGCGGACAATGAGTCGATTTAAATGCGCGGCGCGGGAACCAAACCGCGATGTCACTGCCACCTGCCGGGATCAGACACAGTCTACTGAACGGACAGTGTGCCAACATCGGTGGTGATTGATCACACATATTAGATCACCAAATAGTAAAGAAGGAAATAAAAGAAGGTAGAAGGTATCAGAAGGAAATCAGTACTAAAGGCACTCGCATGCCACGCACCGTACGTCGTTAAACTTCTTAGTCGGTCCAGTGTAAAGGGAGGGCGGCTTGTGATGCTGTGAGTGCCGCGGTAGACTATTTGTCTTTTTCTCTTCTTCTTTTTCTTTGTCTGTTCCCAGTTCATTTGGGGTTAGCTCTCTTTATTTTCTTGCGGGGTAGAATATTAGTAATGAGTTCTATTTTGTCCTAGTACACAATTTAGGAGAGAATCAGAATTTAATTTAGGAGCACTTCGCACATTGAAACTAGTGCACTCTCCAAAATTCTCTAATTAGATTCAGGTAAATGTATCTATAAAAGAAACTCTTCGCACAGAAAACATCTATAGGACTTATCAGAATCTCTCAACTGCCACTAGGTAGAAAAATCTAGCTTGATCTAGTGTATTTTACTTTACTTTACTTTGACCGATCTAGGACCGATTTGATAGCGACCCACCCTTCTTCAGTCCATCCTACAGTATCTTCTCTTCAGCTTTAATATGTTCCGAGAGGGTCAAAATAAGCAGACCTTTCTAAACTCATTTGCACTATCTTTGGTCTCATCGTCACTTACCATGGAGTGAGATGAAGTCAAAATCGAGCCCTGAATAAAAAGCGTTTGATACAAAACTGAAGTACTGTTGGATCGTAAGATACTGTGGAAGGAAGTATAGGAGTCAATTGAAACCCCATTGTATTGCCCGGCGCGGTATGGAAAGTTACCGGCGCTCGGGAACGAATTTGTGCTAGTTCCCTGAAATTGTGGGAATTTTCGTAAAAGTTTTGCTTCGGGGGAGCGGGGAATCAATCTCATTTGGATACGAAATTATGAGCTTCAGCTCGCTTTTTTGTTGTGAATTCAAAAGTTTCATACATCATATTACGGATTGGTTGCGATCGGGTGCGTACGACATTATAATTTCCAGTTGTTTTCATGTTGCCTTTGCTGTGTTGCTAACATCTGATTCTCAGTACCATCAAAATACCCGGGTAAATTGACTTTTTACTGATGAATCCAATAATTATATCGAGATAATTACGAATTTATCCCCAAAAAAAAACAATTTTAAACCAACTGCGATTTATTAAATCCGAAAACTGAAAAGGCAAACCATAAAACGTCTAATATGGTCCTCTTTAAGTCCACCAATTTTTATCTTCGACTAACAAGTAAAAGTAAGAGAACTCTGACCACTCTCTGTGATTAAAATCCACACATTACAGACCTGTGAGGTGTGAGACACAAGATTACCCGTCCTACTTCAAAGGAAAAACTTCGTGATTAATTCGCAAGATAAGCTGTAATGCCACACCGTCTTAGAAAACGACAGCTAGTAGGGATGGTATTATAACTAGATAGGTTTTACCCGGATATACGAGTACAAACCACTCTTAGAACCCCGAAATGGCGAGCGATTGTGGAAGGTGTGTTATAAGTTATAGCTTTATATATAATATAAAAACAACTGGTTAGCTGGTAGAAAATGCCGCAAGGCTAAGCCATTAAGCTCGCCTCATGTACACCTTTTTATTTTGTGCATTAAATTGTAAATAAACAATAAATAAATAAGTTTGACGCGTTTGTCTGTGGTATCATAACAAATAAAATTGAAAAATTGAAAATTGAAATTGAAATCGTTTATTTAGCGCTGTAAACACCAGAATACAGATTACAGAAGTATACAAAGTTTAATTACATGCAGCACAGAACATCTGGTGCGGTGCAGTGCCAAAAAGGGTACACCAGCTCAGCATAATGCTGAGGCAAGCCACAGCGCTGATTTTCAGCTGGCCCCTCAGTTACTGCACGGACGAAGAAAGCAACAGTGTGTGCGTGTTGTGATGTATGAATGTGTTAACAACCGACGGTGATCCGATTTGGACGCGGATTTTTAAAAAATTAACAGTCAATTTTGCCGAGGGTGTTCTTATAGCTGTCTGATTAAAAATGGGCTCAGGGGTTTCCAAGATCTGGGAAGTAACTTTGATGTCAGATTTTCTCTGAAACGGCAACAGTTTGAGTACAAATTGTTTAGGACCTTGGTGTTCTTCCCACACCTGGAACCTAGAGGACTTGATGATGAAAAAGTAAGGAGATCTCCAGAATAGTTAGAATAGTTAGTTAGATCTCCAGTCGGAAGTTACTTAATTTTTTTAATTTAGAGTTATTTTCTACGACTAACACGTAAAAAGTAAGAGAAGTCTGAACATTATCTGTGATTAAAATCCTCACAACTCAGACCTGAGAAGTGTGAGATACAAGATTACCCGTCGTTCTCAAAGGAAAAACTTCGTGATTAATTCGCAAGATAAGCTGTAATGCCACACTGCCTTAGAAAATGATAAGCTGTACTGCCAGACTGCCTCAGAAAATGGTAGGGATGGGATTATAACCGGATATGTTTACAGGATACCGGATATTATAACCGTCATGGGTATATCTTCTAGTCGTCTGATCTCTGCCCGGGTATAGACCCATCCCTAGTAACAGCCGCCTGGACATTTTTCATGTCCTATTATTCCTCGAAAGCTTGTCAGTTTCTTGTCCTTTTTACTCTTTATGTCGTTTTTAATCCCTTGCAGGTTCCATGAAATAATTCTGCAAAGGCTAAGTGCTTTCCTTAGTAATAAGACGTAATTTCCTAAGAGGAAAATATATTTCTGTTTTCTCGTCTTACACGTTTCACTTTTGGCGTAACTAAAAGAACGTTGGGAAGGTTTTGACTATAGACACTAAACCTTTTTCTAAAGTGAACGTTTTGTCCCCCCGAGCCGATCCTAGCCTTCAATCCTATCGAACGATCTTAATTTAAATCTGAGAGGGTCGGTATCAACGGTTCGACGTGCTTTCCGAGACACGAAGGGGCTCAGATGAAAATGTGTTACTAGCGATCACATATCCTGGCTCTGACCGCGTCCAACGTTCCTTAACTTGCACGATCACTTTCGGAGCATGCGCGCATCTAGGCTACGAGCCCCTCATATTTGCTGGACTATCTATTCCTTTGTTACCCGCGTTTCAGCGGAAATCATAAGACTATTAGATTGCTACTGTCTATCGATTTTCTAAAATGACTTGTCTGTAAATATTTACTGGAAAATTACTCCACGATCGAAGAGCAAGTATGAAAACAAGCTAAGCGAGACCACAGCTCATCATTTCGCCCAATGGAGCGGGAACAGACTCGGGGCCTATCCTATCGCCATCGCGCCGCCAATCTGCGGGCTTAAGTGCTCGTTAACTTAAGCCCAGGCTGATTCCATCCCATCTACGTGGGGTGTGAACAAATCTCCCAGAAGAAAATCATCGATTTCGTTTCATTCATTGAACCTTTCATGAACATTTAATTTTGTTCTGACAAACATGTAGCTGGCATAACTCACGTCTTCGTCTCGGGACGGGCTCCTACTGCGAGCATGTTCAGAAAGTAATCGTGCAAGTTAAGCAACGTTGGGCGTGGTCAAAACCAGGATGGGGGACCGCTAGTGACGCATTTTCATTTAAGGCGGAGGTCTGTGCCTCGGATAGGATACGTCCTATCAGGATACGTCCGTCCTAGTCGCGAGATTATGGCATTTTCTATTTCTAGTCAACCTATTTTCAGAGTTGTTCAGGCCGCCCGTCTGGCATGGGCTAACAACTGGACCATTTGAGCTCAAACTCGAACCACCTAGCTATTACCGTTCCAATGATCCCATCGGACATCAAAGATAATTCAAGATCTTGGAAACCACTGGTCCAATTTTTATCAGACCTAGCTAAGAACACTCTCGAAAAAATTCTCTATTAAATAAAAAAAACTAGGTCCAAATCGGATCATCCGTTGTCAAGTTATGATGCCACAGACAAACACACAAACAGACCAACAGACAAACGTGTCCAACTTATAACACAATCCCTCGATGGTCGGGGGTTAAAAAAGGAGATAATCAGGGATTACAGCAGTTAAAAATTTTTTGTTCTACGACGTTGAAATGAAATTTATTTTACTCGCAACCTTGGGATCTTCAAGGCCAGAGTGAATAGGCATTTACTGGACCCGCATGCTCCATCGTCGACCTCATCGTCGCTTGCCATCAGGCGAGATCGAGGTCAAATGCGGGTTTAGAAGTAAATAAAAAAAAATTAAAAAAAAAACACGGTACATATAACATAGTAGTATTGTTGGAATAGATCATACTACATGTACGTACGTACATGTTTCGCCATTATTTTGGCATGCAATTTTTTTTAAATTGGGTTGGTTGGGTTTTACTTTGCGATCGTAAAACGCCCTGTCTTTCTAACGTATCCATTACCTTGGCTTATTTCATCTTTTATATTTACAATTCCAACTGATCTCGTAAAACATGTGCAAACAAGGGCCAAGTTGTATAACTAACTATAAAGCTAATGCTTTCACAAAAATGCGGAGCAATTTGTTTGCCAAGAAGGACATCACAATCTGCCAAGATGTTGACATATTGTACCAAGCAGACGCCAAGTAGGTTACTAAGTGCGTCAACTATAAAATTGACGATGGTTTTGTCTAGAAACCAAACCTTTTCTTTGTAACCTCTATATAGCGTAACGTCTGTCGTCAACCATCTTCGCTTCGGCGTTGATGTATTTCGGCAGAGTTTATAGAAGAGCCTGTGTGCTCCATCTTCGACCTACGGTTTTAGACATTTATTTCACAAAAAAAAAGGATATAATCCACTTTGCTTAGGGAAATACAGGATAAACTTATTGTAATTAACAGTGTACGGTAGACATAAGACTTATAAATTAAATTACTAATGTTCCTCGTCGAACGACCTCGAAACGACCTCGTCGTCAGTTCCACCAGATGGGTGAGATTGAGGAAAAATGCTGTTAGTCGTAAATAAAAAAAAAATATTGCAGATTGTGATGAAGTATACTTATTGAAAATTTGAAATTCTAAGCCAAAAGCTAAAATTTATATGCGTTCTTTTTTATGCCTACGTCCTAATATTTGCTAGTTTTGTCCATCTGCTGGCTATTGTAGAAGTTGGATAAACCCCTACTAATTATTATATTATCTACTGAAACACTAGAATTTTTGTATCTCAAAGTATTATTTACCCGAATAAATAAACCATGTCCGATTTGAGCACACGAGTATCAAAGCAAAAATCCAGTCGGCCGAGAAACTTCTGCGGAGGCTTCTGTAATATGTTTATAGCTTTCTTTCCCCTCAGGTTTACGATTGTTCTCAGAGGGATTACATTTTTCCAAGAAAACTGAATACCTATCTCTCTGACGGCTTATATAATACATACAGGTACAGACGGCGGGGTTGAACTCAGTAACAATATACATACGCTGTCATTCTGTATTACATAAACGCACACAACATTTACCTTTGTCACCTGAAAGTAAAATTAAGGCTTATACTGTCGCCAATGACCTTGAGGTTTAGGACGACAATGAAACACGACAAGAACAAGAATTGACAGATTTCCATAAACCTGCTCCGGCCTTCTCTGCTTTGACTAGCCTAAAGTCTCGAAATTTTTCTGCGTCCTAATAAGTATTTTAATACAAACATAATGAGAAATAACATTGTACTATAACCTAGAGGGAATCGGTAGCATAGTGGCCTTATCTTATCTTATGATAGGGGGCCGGGAATAACCCCAGCGGCACTTCGACCCCTGAGGATCTTTTGTGCCTATCCCATTTTACACACTGGTCATCTCAGAGTGCAGGTTTCCTCACGATGTTTATCTTTCACTGTTAGCTCACTCGGTAAATGTACGTAAGTCTTTCGAAAAAACCGAAAAACTCATTGTTACATGGTATTGCTCAGTTTTGAACCCGGGGCCTACCCGCAACTAGACCGCGAGTCCGACGTTCTAGCCACTGTGCCACCGACGCTCAAACTAGCATAGTGGCTAGAACGTCGGACTCCCTTGCGGGTAGGCCCGGGTTGTTGGGAGCTAACGGTGAAAGAAAACATCGCGAGGAAACCTGTACACTGAGATAACCAGTGTGTGAAATAGGGAAGGCAATGGCAAATTTCGCAAAATCCTGCAGATATAATCCTCATACATACTCGTACAAGCTTCTTTTTCATCTTGTTCGATTTGTTTGTCATAAATGACAAAATCAAAATACGATGGAACCTTGTCACATCAACAGTGTTTAGTATCGTATGGCACCGTCGTGGGGTGTGACAAGGTAATATCGTATATTGTAGTTGGATTTTGCGATCTGAAACTATTCTGTTCATAACTGAATATGCAAGGGTCGAACCTAGAATCGCATTTGACCGCATCGAGAGGTATTTGTCAAGTCGTTGATGTTGTAAAATATCATATTGTACAGTGGGACAAAACATCAGGCTATATCCTTCCTCCTCCGAGTTCCAATCTTAGCTTGATGCGTCTTCCACTGTAGCAACAAAGTTTCGGATTTAAATTAAACGATAGTATTTTTGCCACACTTTGTAAGCCCGAAATCCAGCAGTCGCATAATATTAACGATTTATAACTGCCCACATTTTCCTGAAAATTAATCTGAGTAACGAACACATCTGAGACACTTGTGTTTGAAACAGCATGCAAATGTTTTGCCTGGTGAAGTATGAGCCGCCTACTTGTGCCATGGATGCGCCTACAAATTTGTTTAATGGTAAAACCGTCATTATATGCCTTCGTCCTGGTACAGCTGAAAACCAGCGCTGAGGTTCTGCCGTACCGGTCTTTTTGACACTGAGTTGTTTTTTTAAAATTTCAAGTCTTTTTAAGTTTAATCATGTATACATAATGTAATGTTGAATAAATATGTTTTTATAAATATAACAAATTATATGTAACAAATTTTCACACTTACTTCTTTTCAGAGAAGATAACACTTACCCCGAAAAATCTCGTCCAGAAAACCAATTAGTAGTTGACAGTAAGTACCTGCAACAAAATGAAGGAAGTATGTTAAACTTTGTGCTGTAAAACGTGAATAAAAACTTTATATGATAAAGCCGTGGTTAACTTGCAAAGAGGCAAATCCCTCGGCTATAACCTATCTTTCAGTACGATACGATACAGTATAATATTCGTATTATATAAAGACTGATGTGTAGAGAAAGTGGGATAGGTTTTCGGTATTCAACATAGAGATGTGCGCATGCTCTGTGTAGAATGGCGTGGTACGGTTGCATTCCTTATTTTTGTTGTTTATTTATTTGAGGGTAGTATCTATTTCATACGCCTATTGCACCCGTATATTATGTATCATATGATTTTTCCATCACCTGAAGGTTGCCTGGAAGATAAGGCCGCCTTCTGCACATTGTATTGTACGTCTCTTTATGTTGTATGTTTTGTTTTTGTCCCGGGTGTGCAATAAAGTATATTTGTATTTGTTCCAACTTCTGCCGCAAAGCAGCAATACTTGCATTGCTGTTTCGATAATAAGAGGGCCAGCGTAATTACCGGCACATGAAAAAGGAGAAGAAATAAATGGAAATATTCATTAATTATTCACGGAAAACATTCCATCTCCGTATGTTCCATTTTTATCCACGACGGAACGGACATACCTTCTCCGTTATGCGTATGACCTAAGAGGATGTTTGGTTGTTTGTTGTAACGGCTGAAACAATTTAGATGCGGTTTTTTGCTATAGCTTTGGAATTAATCAGAGCAGGTTCTTAGCTGGATCTTATTGTGCTAATCCACCAGGGGGCGGTGCTGTAGATATGGCAATGCTTAATGTTTCTTCCTATCGGGCTGAAAATTGGCATTCGGGGGTTTTCAAAGCTTCTGATTTCGAATTTGGCAATAATTTTTGTGCCAATCCACTAGTCAAGACTACATTAACCAATACACGAGACGTACTTTTAAAACATAATATCATAAATTTCTTCGTAAACTCGAACCACGAAAGTGCAATACATCAAAGTCGAGTTCGTAAAGAGGAGAAAATTGCACTCGTCATGTTACAGTGATGCATCTTCGTTGCAGAAAACGGTGATATCGAGATCACATACACACAGTAGGTATAAAACTAAGTCGTCTGGCGCGTCCGTCTGTCAGTATGTGAGGCTAATCTCGGAAACGACTGTACCGTTTTGTTCCAGTATTTACCAATATATTTGTAGGTAATTTTCGGGTTTTCGCAAAAACTTAGAATATTTCAGAGATTGTCTCTCTGTAGACAGGGGTGCCTATAGACAGGCTGGAACCGGGGCGATGTTAGTGCTCCTACAGTCGACTACTGGTCTACCTACCCAAAACGTCAAAATTTGAGAATCTGAAATGTATCATATTGCGCAGGCATAAGGTTGAGATTTAATAGAAGGTTTTTAACAGATGGTATACTATAGCTTGTGGTCGACTGTACGAGTAACTATATGAATTGTCAGATCGTATAAAAAATGTGTCAAAATCTCTTAAAATTACATTAGCCTTCAATGCTATGTTGCGATACTCAAGATTTTACACGTCTTCAATAAGACGTCTATTGGACACCCTGTATTTATTTCATTTATTTATTAGCCATAAATTACATGTTATTATAGGTCTTATTATAATACAATTTGTGTTACAATGTAATTTTACCCATTAGGGTGTAGCTACACGAAATAAAAATATAAACAATCATCACTTCGTATATCGATACTTCAGGGCGTAAAGGACAAAACACAAGACTTTTCAGGAGAAACACAAAACGACAAAAATGGCTGCAATTGTTTTTTTTTTGTTTTTAACAATACTTAAATGTAATTTCGGAACAAAGTGCCGTACATTTTTATTTAATATTAATTTATTTATTGAAAATCTATTACAATTTTATAACAGGATTTTATCCCAAATCAAAATTGTGGTCAATATTCATAATACAATACGTCAAACAGTTAATAAATTAGCTAACTAAAAATATAAAAACTACTACAATTAATCACTGTCATAAATATTTTACAGGGACACCACAAAACCAATTTAATACATGCTTGACAAATGTCAGATTGCTGCTTCTGTCAATTTGGTCAGTGTGCAGGTGAACAAATCCATTTTTAGTATTTTCACGTATGGGAAATACGTTAAGTATACAGAAAGATAAAGAATTAAATACTTACGCCCTATAAGTCCCGAGGTATCGATAGCTCCCACTAGAGATGGAACCTCTTCAATCAAGTTAACTCATTCGAAGACACACAAATCAGCCGCGTCGCCGCCGTCACGTCGTCGCCGCGTCGTATTCGGATCTTTAGAAACCGGATACTCGCATTTGAGCTTTGATGAAGTCGATTTATAGTGCTGCGATGGTATGACGTTTCGGGTAAGAATATAGTTTCTGAAGTAAAAATAGCTTTTTGTTAACCAGAATCAGTTTCACGACTAAACTTGGTTAGTAAAAGATACAGACGTAATAAAAATAATTTTGTCGTGAATACGTCTAGACAAGACGTTCTCACTACAGGACTTTTTATAAGGACACTTAATACCTGCACATAAAGGTTGATACAATGAATACAAAAAAAAAAGGATGTAACGCTTGCATGACCATACGAATCGTTGAATAACTCGGAAAACTCATTCAAGTAAAAGTAGTTTTAAACGTATTAATTAACTAAGTTAATGATCTTTTCGTTTAAGAAACAGTAGTTACTAAGCCCGTGTGATCCATCTTCGGCCTCATTGTCACTTACCACCAAATGGTCGAGGTTTTTAAAGCCCATTTCGTTGTATTACGCGACAAAAATAAGAATAGGATGGAATCTTGTCGTAGACTTTTTAGCGTCATCTTGGGTACGACAAGGTTCTATCAGATTTTTATTTGTTTCTAAAAATAATTATAATTATTTGGATAGTGTCTGTTCATCATCAGCAGCCTACTCTAGTCTAGTCGCTACCAGCCACCTTGCACAGATCGTCGCTCCATCTAGCAGGGACGCCCGCCCCACACTACGTTTGCCCAAACGCGGTCTCCACTCCAGAACTCGTCTACCCCAGCGGTTGACGGTTCTGCGACAGATGTGACCGGCCCACTGCCACTTCAGCTTGCTAATCTTATGAGCTATGTCGATAACTTTTGTTCTATGCCGGATCTCCTCATTTCGGATTCGATCCAGCAGAGATACTCCGAGCACAGCTCTTTCCATAGCACGCTGAGCGACTTTCAATTTGTGAACCAGTCGCACCGTCAGTGTCCACGTTTCGGCTCCGTAGGTCATTACAGGTAGGACGCACTGTGTCTGTTCATTATTACTAAAATAAAATAAGCCTTTATTTTATATATATCAAGTTTACACAATAAAAATTAATTTTGTTTCATCCTTCCATTCATTAAAATAGAAATAGAAATAGAAATATATTTATTGCCAATATACATAACAATTTAAAATTTAAAATAAAGGATATAGGCCTCCTCCATCATTTGCCACTGTTCCCTGCCTTGGGCTTTACTAATGACTTGTAACTAATTAAAAGTACAAAGTAGGTATTTTAGTTGCAAATACGTAGGTACCCCTACTAGGGGTACCTACGTATTTGCAACCTACATACACGTAAAACAGTATATGGTACTCTGTGATAAAACACATTTTTACTACGTATTTTAACCACCACTTAGTAAAGGATGTTTTGTTTGGAATGTACAAACAAAGTTATAATGGTTGTAAGCCAATTTGTAAGCGGACGAGCGTCAGACGGAAAGCCACAGGCAGTGTTGTAATGTATGCAGATACGAGTAAGATTTAATTAAAATTTTAGTTTACATAATGTATACATGATTTTAAGAGGATTTTGGACTTTGTCGCTATTCTTAACTCCGGACCCCAAACTACGGGAGGACCGTGGGGTCTACAGTTACACCTGTTATTTCGCTTTGTTTTATAAGGTTCCTTTTTTAATTTACAGTCTCACCGCCTGTGGTGACGGTTAGCCGTCAACCAGCCGTAACCGCGGCGATATCTCGGAGATGTTGAGTGGCACCGGTTACGTGCTTACGTCGGGTTGACGCCTGGTTGACGGCGAGGCGATGAGACGAGGCGGTGGCGGCGATCCTGTGCCGGGGTGATATGTATGCGATAACCTTAAATCTTTTTTCAATTGTTCATCTAATCTTCTTTCGTTTATTATGTTCATTTATCTACACCGAGTTGTCGTACAAGTAGTCAATACAGATGTTACACCTTATAAATAATGTAATTAACATAAAACACCGGCACTACAATCAAAAGCTTTCATTATCCGAGAAAGCTTACCAGCCGTACACAACGTACTCGTAACTAAGTTGAAACTAAGCAAGAGACACCGACAGTAAAGATAAGATAAGATAAGATTTATTGTGTAAAAGTTTAGGTAATAATTACAGATATTGCAGATATAGTCGCATAAACATGTCACACTAAACTCCACCTTTACAGGCATATACACCGAATACACAAATTAATAAAAACATACATTTATACAATTATGGAAATTAAAAGAAAGAAATTAAAAAAAGAGAATGTCATTAAAATTTATACAATGTCAATAATATTAAATTTACAAAATGTCAATAATAATCCAAATTAAATATAAATTAGCAATCAATCAACGTTTATCGTCCAAAAATTCCTTGACGCTGTAAAAACATCTTTCCACAAGCCATGATTTCAGAGTAAATTTAAGTTTATTAAGTTTCATCGATTTAAAGTCATCCGGAAGCTTGTTATACATTTTGACGCTCATTATGAACGAATTTTTGGATACTAATGTTAAGTTACATGGAGGTTTATATAATTTTTGACGATATTGAGAGCGTAGGTTTCTTGAACTAACTTCATAGTTATGTTGAAAAAGGTTTTTATGTTTATGGACGAAAATACAAATGTCTAAAATATAGATACAGGGTAGCGTCAATAACCGATATTTTTTAAAGAAGGTCCTACACGAGTCCATTTGATCCAATCCGAAAATAGCACGGATACACTTTTTTTGCAACAAGAACGCTTTAATATTGTCACTTGAACTACCCCATATAATAACTCCATATCGTAATGCTGAGCCGACATAGCCATTATAAGCAGTGATTGCAGCCTCCCTAGAAACCACTTGGCTAACTCTTCTAAGGGCATAAATGAACCTGTTTATTTTTGAACAGAGATTATGTATGTGTTGTCCCCAATCACAAGCGAGCTTACAAAGTAAGTTACGGCTTTCTTCACGCTGCTGTTAATTGAACAACTGGCGCGACCATTTTATCAACACAGCAGCCGTTAAACGGAGATAAAACAGACTGAAATGAGACTAGATTTTAGCCATGGAAGGGGGAGGGGGGACACTACACTATCGCTCCCACTAACAGCTTGGGATTAGGGGTGAAATGAAAAACAGCGCTGCATAATTGGTACCCGATTGTGTCAGCATTTGTTGATTTCCCCTCTTTTGTCAAATATACATAGATTACGTGATAAGAAAGTAAGATAGGTGGCGAGTCTATCATGCGACATGAGTCTAACATGTAATAGTTACATGGTGGATAAGTATTTACATTTACGTTAATTTTAATGTTTCTGTAAAAATTGTATATACTCGTAATTATTTGGCAATAAATGTAATTCTATTCTATTAATTAATCCGAGTAACTTACTGGGGAAAGGACCCCATCGGGTCCGCCTGGATACCGACCACCTTCTATGTAAAGACTGTCGTCAAATGTGTTTCGGCAGTGTCAAAAATCAAAATATTTTTATTGTAAGTACTCGTAAGTACCTTATAGTACATTTTTACAACGTCATTCTTTTTACATAGCTGAAAGGAAAGAAGCGGCGCAAGAAACTTTCAGCAGCACATCTTTTACAATAATTATGAATACAATCATATACACAATGTTCTGCACAGTGTGTAACTGATCTTCAACTCTTTTCATCCAGTCGCTGCCAGCCACCTTGCGTAGATAGTCGCTCCATCTAGCAGGGCGGTGTCCCAAACTATGCTTGCCCAAACGCGGCAACATAGATAAAGCGTTATAGCACTGTTCAACTTTATAGTCTGTCAAAAAAGAGTTGAAATTAAATAATGGCAACCTTCTATAGACCAATGTCAAATTCTAATGTCATTTCCATACAATTTTAGAAAAATGTTGCCATTATTTAATTTCATCTCTTTTTTGACAGACTACATCAAGCGCTCAATTCTCTCTGTTTACCCTACCCTGTAAGGGACATAGCGTGAAGTCAAAAATCAAAATCAAAATATTTTTATTGTAAGCAGGCACCTTATAGTACATTTTTACAGCGTCATGTTTTACTCTACCACCGCTTCGTAAGGTGCTGTAGCTGAAAGGAAAGAAGCGGCGCAAGAAACTTTCAGCAGCACATCTTTTGAAATAAATATATCTTACAATAATTATTAATACAATCATATATGTACACAATGTGCAGAGCTCCAGCTTATTTAGGATCATCATTTCAGTATTCATTTATTTTATAATAACCCTTTTTACATAAGGTCTGTCTTATATGTATTTAATTTTTTTCTCTGTCATATTTATTACAGTAAGAAAGAAAGAAAGAAAAAACATTTATTCAACATTGCACACATTATTAAACTTAAAACAATATTGGAAAAAATAAAATAAAAACAATGCAACATTAAAAGGGCACATGCTCAGCATGTTCTGCGGTCCGACCGGTACAGCGGAACCGCAGCGCTGTATCAGGTATCTTATTATAAAATCGTACACAGTGACCCATAAATGAAGAGTTTACTTTACTAAGTCTAAAGCGTGGGACGCGTGTTTATAGCGAGCCAGTACTTACTAAGCAGCTGTGCTCCATCTTCGACCTCGTCCTCACTTACCACCAGGTCAGATTAAGAACAAACGCGGGTTAATATGTAAATAAAAAAGAGGGTGTGAGCTTATGACCCGACCACACGATAGAAGTGAAAACTTACAAAAAAAAAAAACACGCGTCACCGACCCGAGCGGGCTTGATGTCGAATGCAGCCGAGTATACCCGATTCAGCGTCACCGACCCAAGCGTGACGGAACAGTTTGGTTCACTGTTCAGAAAGAGCGCAAGATGCGCCTAAAGAAGTTATCACTTTCATAGATACAAATGCCCATGAAACGCGCTACCTGCATGAACTGGCGAACGCAGTCGGCACCATGCTCGCGCAGGAAGCTCTGCAGCGTGCGCACTCCTCGCGCCGACAGGCGGTACCCGTTCCCGTTGCCGCCGCCCGAGAAGAACACTCCCGGCGCCGAGCCTTCGCCCATACTCTCATGTAAGGACCGAGTCTTCTCCCATACTCTTACATGTGTTCAGAGTCTTTGCTCATACTCTCATTATAGGAACCGAGTCTTCGCCCATGTACACATATGAAACGAGCTTTTTATCTCACATTATGAGTTCACAGAGAACACTAATATTAGGAAGTTCTTGGGTAAGCACGCTCCTAAATAGAATCAAACCCGGAACACCCACACTGAAGGCAGATTCCTTAGTGAATATAGACACTAGGACTATAGGAAGAGTAGTCAAAACTATAAGACAGGAATTACTTATACTTTTACTATGGGAGTGTATTATGTACTATGTAATATTGCCAGATACTAATGATTTTTATTTAATTCTTTATTATAAAACAATAGCGTTAGACTTTAACAGCCCTCTAATCCAGAAAACTAGATCTCATCGCTTCGAAAAGTAAATTAGCTATTAATTTTCTTTTATATAAAATTAAAAGTCCCACTGCTGGGTAAAGGCCTCCCCAAAGCTATTCCAAACATGATGACAGCCGTGGGACAACCATAGCTAAGAAAAAAAAACAGAAATTAACAAACGTTTGTGTTACAATGAATCAAAAACCATCAACGGGTTTAATCGTGCGAGTAAATTTTAATCTAAACTTTGTCAAAGTTTCTCAAGTTAAACTTGAAACGTTTTCAATTTCATTCCGCCCCAACTTAGACACTCAATAACTTTTCCTGTTACCGCAACTTATTGTAAGTTAAATTCTCACTTTGTCATAGAAAACTCACTGTGAAAGTCCATTTACTATGTAAATACGTTATCAGTCGTAGCCGCTACGCGACCCGTAGCGTTCGCCCTGCGCCGCGCGTCCATAGACACTGCTACGCGGCTACGGGCCGTAGCTCGACCGTAGTGCGGCGAAGGTCGTATAATGTGACGTAAGGATGAACCCGAATACGATACTTTGGTTTTTTCCTTACAAAAGTTAGGATGAAAGGAATATATTAGGGCTCGGGTAAGTTTGAATCAATCGAATTATGTAGGTCCTCCTTGAGCTTTGCACAAACTCGGAATAACGCAATTTGTTTGCGAAATTATTCAATAGGGAAAGTACTTTCAAAGTCCGTATCTGTATGGGAAAAGGAAGAAAGGGCAAAAATGAATACAAATATTGTTTAAAAATATAACTTTTAGAGTTGAGATCCGGCCGATTTTTGATATCCGGCCGGATACCGGATAGTGGGTGCTAATATCACGCCGCGCCGGATACTTAATTCAGACAATACGTTGAACAAAAAATCATGTTACGAATACACTAATCTATACGAGACAAGTTTGTTTATTTAACGTCTTCATCATCATCATCAGCAGCCTACTCTAGTCCACTGCTGGACATAGGCCTCTCCCAGGGCGCGCCATTGAGCCCGATCTTCGGCTCTTCTCATCCAGTCGCTGCCAGCCACCTTGCGCAGATCGTCGCTCCATCTAGCAGGGACGCCCGTCCCACACTACGTTTGCCCAAACGCGGTCTCCACTCCAGAACTCCTCTCCCCCAGCGGTTGTCGGTTCTGCGACAGATGTGACCGGCCCACTGCCACTTCAGCTTGCTAATCTTATGAGCTATGTCGATAACTTTTGTTCTATGCCGGATCTCCTCATTTCTGATTCGATCCAGCAGATATACTCCGAGCATAGCTCTTTCCATAGCACGCTGAGCAACTTTCAATTTGTGAACCAGTCGCACCGTCAGTGTCCACGTTTCGGCTCCGTAGGGCATTTAACGTCTTATTAAGTTACAATAACTTTCGAAATAATACAAAAACTTAAAAGATAGCAATTCTTATTCCGTACTAATATAAGATCCATTTGTAAATTCTTATTCCGTACTAATATAAGATCCATTTGTAAATTCTTATTCCGTACTAATATAAGATCCATTTGTAAATTCTTATTCCGTACTAATATAAGATCCATTTGTAAATTCTTATTCCGTACTAATATAAGATCCATTTGTAAATTCTTATTCCGTACTAATATAAGATCCATTTGTAAATTCTTATTCCGTACTAATATAAGATCCATTTGTAAATTCTTATTCCGTACTAATATAAGATCCATTTGTAAATTCTTATTCCGTACTAATATAAGATCCATTTGTAAATTCTTATTCCGTACTAATATAAGATCCATTTGTAAATTCTTATTCCGTACTAATATAAGATCCATTTGTAAATTCTTATTCCGTACTAATATAAGATCCATTTGTAAATTCTTATTCCGTACTAATATAAGATCCATTTGTAAATTCTTATTCCGTACTAATATAAGATCCATTTGTAAATTCTTATTCCGTACTAATATAAGATCCATTTGTAAATTCTTATTCCGTACTAATATAAGATCCATTTGTAAATTCTTATTCCGTACTAATATAAGATCCATTTGTAAATTTTGTGCAAAAAACTTTGTGCTAGTTTTTTGCTCACAAGTAACAGATTTATCAAGTTTTATTATTTGTTATTTTTTTATCGACTACCTTTACTTGTATATAGTACTTCTAAAAACAGTTTAAAAAAAAAAAGTAAATTGTATTTATTTCATCAGAAAGCAACAAAACCCGTTGCAAGATAAGTCGTACAAAATAATTCAATAATAAATTAAATTAAATAATAAATCAAATTATTAAAAAATTAAACTATTTACATTACAAAAAAATACCTATAATAGTACAATAGTGCACAGTCAATAAAAATTAAAATAAAAGTGCGGATACAATGTCAAAATAATTTTAAAATGTCACAGACGCTACGAGTCGTATACAGGCTGTAACATTAAGAACGGTCAGTATGGGAAAGTCTGAAACTATAAGACATACGAAGATCTGTTCTTAGGAACCATGTCATCAATTTTAGTAACAAGAAAAACTGTATTCATACATTTTTTTTTAAAACTGTATTCAGCCTGGGAATCGAACCCGGTGGTTTTGAAAAAAAATCCTACACTATTTCTATTTAGATATCGATTACGTTAAGGATGAAGTGTACAAAACAAGCTACGACACAATTGAAGACCTAAAAGCAGCCATAGAGACAATTTTAACGCAAATTCCCACCTGAAGATACAAAATTCAATAGTAAGGTCGTTACCTAAACGAGTTGAATGTTGTATTTTACAAAATGGTAGTCATTTCGAACACCTACTAAAATAAATTAAAAGATATGGAAACAATGCGTTTTATTAATTTTAAACATCACGTTTCATACTAACATTTATTCCTTAAGACCTACACAATCGATATCTAAATAGAAATAGTGTTGGATTTTTTTTTCAAAACAACCGGGTTCGATTCCCAGGCTGAGTACAGGTTTTTTTTAAAATGTATGAATACAGTTTTTCTTGTTACTAAAATTGATGACATGGTTCCTAAGAACAGATCTTCGTATGTCTTATAGTTTCAGACTTTCCCATACTGACCGTTCTTAATGTTACACCCTGTATATGTCAGTTTCCCGGGTCATAGCAAATGAGAAGGTTTTAATTTTGAGGACATAAATTCCTTCAGACTGTAATAGGCATTTTTCTCAAAGTACTTTTTTGTAATGGCCTTAAACTCTTTAGCAGGGAGTTTGATGACCTCAATCGGGAGCATATTGAACATTTTCATTTTAACTAAGTCATTAATTTTCGGAGAGAGAGTGTATCTTGTACCATTTAGGCGCTAGACCCACGTGGCAGACAGATGGACGGACGTCGTAGTCACAGCAATAGGATTCCGTTTTCACCTTCCGGGTACGGATCCCTAACAAGTGCTTGCCTCCATGTTTTGGACCCCTTCCACATTTGGTGTAAAAATAACTGACAATGGCGACCCCTTTTAGTAATAATAATAACGCAGCACTGGTATGGGTGTGTTTGGTGTTGCCAGTCACATAAAAAGTAACGTTACTCGTTTACCACAGATGGTGAATTACAGGTGCTTAGGGTCGAAAAGAATTTTGACCTTGGCCTGAAGCCGGGGTGACAATGTGGTGGCTTCGAACAATATTCTTATTGAAATTGAAAAACGTTTATATAGCACTGTAAACACCAGAATATAGCAAGTATACGAGGATACAATACATGCAGCACAGAACATCTGGTGTGGTACAGTGCCAAAAAGGGTACACCAGCTCAGCATAATGCTGAGGCAAGCCACAGCGCTGATTTTCAGCTGGCCCCTCAGTGACTGCACGGACGAAGAAAGCAACAGCGTGTTGTGTTGTATGTATGTTGTATTTATATATATATCATACCTATTTTATTTATTTTACGTTTGACCTCAATCTCACCTGGTGGTAAGCGACGATGAGGCCGAAGATGGAGCACACGGACTTAGTAAAGTACTGGCTCTTCTATAACTGCCGAAGCAAATCAACGCTAAAGCGAAGATATTTAGCGGCAGACTTTACATAGGTCGCTAGCCAGGCGGAGCCTGAAGGGGTTCTTCCACCAGCAAGTTAATCGGGTTAGTCGCCTCGTACGACGCGCTTACCCAGTGGCGGTATTCAGCGGAAATGTGCCGAAAGCTCAAGTTCAGCAGTGAGTGAGTGAGTGACGTGTGATTGATAGGCCAGGGTCGGAGGATCGGTGGCCGGCTGGAATAGGAGATAATCCTGCAATGTTTTACCACTAGAGGCGCCATTAACACATTTAAAAAAAATCAAAATTACGACGTACGTGTACGACTTAAAGATGATTTTGTTCTAGACATAACATAACCTAAATTTATTTCTTTCAATGACAATAATTTAATAAATAATTTATTATAATTGTGATTAATATTGGATGATTTTACAAGGTTTTTGTTTAATAAACTTTAAATTAGCACATAAAGCCAAATATCAACATGTAGTTACGTACCTTTCCACCAAATTACTTCAGACTCGCGCCACGCCGTTTTTAGGTCTGTTATTTTGAAATGGCCATATGATGCCATGATATCGTCACAATTTTACTATAGCATTAAGAAATTAAATTAACCCAAATAACGAGAAATTTGTGATATCTTCAAAAGTGACGTTACGTTTTGCTTTTCTGTTTACGGAGTGTGCTAGTGGCTCCATCTACGCAACGCTTTGCGTTTTATGTCCTATTGGCTCTCGGCGCCGATTTCACTGGGCGCGATTACCACGCCAAGTTATATGAGGGCTTTAGAATAGCGGAAATCGGTAAAAAAAATATATAGTAGACACCTACTGCGAGGCTCCGGGGTCCTAATCCTGGGCCGAAGGCCTGTACTAATGCATTTTATGTTTTTTCGAAGACTTATGTACAGTAAGTAATAAGGGATCAAAATACATCTTTAAATTTGTTTTGACGGTCGATACACCACAGATATATAACAAAAGAAAATGCTTATAAAGTTCACTATTGATTGGCGAACATTTAGAAGCTTTGCAGAACGGGCGCTATCATACCTTTGGTTGATAATGAAAAATAAACTTTATTGTCGTTTGCATACATGAGTTCGCAAACGGTAACATTCGTACAAGTTTTGTTGGCAAATATACTGAATGCGGGTACTTACTATTTGATAAAAATAACTCCCAGTAGTGAAAACAACCAAGAGCCTTTTCTTTTAGACAAAAAAGAAAAAAAAAGAAACAAACAGCAGTCAAAGGTCAAGCAAATCTCCGACTTGTAAAATAAACAACTTTTGAAAAGAATTTAATTAAAAACTCTCAAGAACTGTCCACACCACGTAATTGCAGAGCCGCTATCTCTCTCACTCGCTCCATTACGCGTACAACGAAAAGAATAAAAAGATATCGGTGAAGCGGGGCGCGAAACGGGTCTCAAGAATAACATGGGTCTTTGTTGGGGACAAAGCGAATGATAACTGAGCGGATATAATGAGAGTAGGAACGGAAAAAACAGACAGTTAGATGGCTCAGTTGATTTTCTTTTTCAAAAATAGATTTAAAAACTCTCCCAAATATATGCCTGCGTCTCGGCGCTGCATGCAACGTCCCCCACCTCTGCCGCTGCGGCGCAGTCGTCGACCAGCTCGGGCACCATGGTCTCTCTTGCTGCAGAAGCGCCGGTCGCATTCCCCGCCATGCCGAGCTCAACGACATCATACGCCGAGCACTTTCCTCCGCCGGAGCGCCAGCTGTTCTTGAACCGAGCGGACTGACGCGCGACGATGGCAAGAGGCCCGACGGAATGACCCTCGTACCTTGGAAGTTGGGACGGCCTTTGGTGTGGGACGCCACCTGCGTCGACACCCTTGCCCCGTCTCACCTTCCAGCCACTTCTTATAGAGCCGGCTCTGCGGCCGCTGCTGTAGAAACCCTCAAACGGCGCAAATATACCAATCTGGGTGAAACATACATATTTGAGCCGTTTGGGGTTGAAACATTGGGACCCTGGGGCCTGGGAGCGCACCACTTCTTCAAGGACCTCGCAAAGCGCCTGGTCGACGCGTCAAAAGACCCAAGATCTGGCTCCTATTTGGCCCAGCGGATCAGCTTAGCTATCCAACGGGGCAACGCAGCCAGTCTCTTGGGTACACTGTCGGATGTGGGGGACCTAACCCAATTTTTTTATCTTTAGTTTTCTTAGCCTTAGTTTAGTTTTAGCTTTAGTTTTATCCTAGTATAGTATGATAATTAATTACCCTGGTATTTATAAATATTTCTTCCCAAATAATATCTTCGATGTAATATTAACACAGAAACGACATGTGACATACGTTTGGCATTATTATTGAAAAAGGACCTTAGCTAGTCAATTAAGGTTGTCAAATAATTATTTTATTTTTGATTTTATTGGGCAATCGACAGCGTATATTATAGATTTAGTTTTTTAAGATTTTTTATAGTTTAGTCTAATTATGTATAAATTGTTGAATAAATGTGTTTTTTTTTTCTTTTATTTAACTAAGTAATTAATTAATTAACTAATTTTGTGCAATAAAGAGTATTCATTCATTCATTCATTCATTCAAAGTGAATTAATGGTAATAAGGCAAATAACAGACTGCCTCGTGGTTACTAAAGTAGCGAGTAGACAAGATAATGAAAACTAGGTGCTAAAAGAGAGAAGATAAAAATTAAAAAAAAAAAAAAAAGAAAACAGACATATAGAAACAAGCAATAGTGGGCTCTGAAAAATTATTATTTCAAGCTAAGTTTGACAAAGTTATATTTCACAAATATTCTTGTAAAAACCACAAACACATCGCAATCCCTAGCTCCACGACTCCAGTAAAGCCAAACGGGTGCAACCCCTCGCGATATTCCGACGATCACACCCATACCACCCCTTAGGAAATAATTTGTTTTTATTAGGGAATGTGTATCAATAACGCATATACTACACATCGACAGCTCCCTTACGTGAAACGAATCCACGGTATATTGTAGTGTAGAGGGTGAGGGAAACAGGCCGCCTTCTGATCTGAGTAGAGTGACTGACAGACGTGTACGCGCCTAGCATGTAGGGGCGGCCTGAAAGTGTTTCCCAGTTTTCAATTTCATTCCTCTACTCTAGTCCACTGCTGGACATAGGCCTATCCCAGGGCGCGCCATTGAGCCCGATTTTCGGCTCCTCTCATCCAGTCGCTGACCTTTTCTTCATCATCATTCACTGGAGCTCGTGTCCTAGTTGCGAGCACGGTCCGAAAGTGATCGTGCAGACGTTGCGACGTTGGCGCGGTCGGTACCTGGATGGGTGACCGCGAGTGGCATATTTAATCTGAGCTCCTCCGTGCCTCGGAAAGCACGTTAAGCAGTCGGTCCCGGTTGTTGTCGTTCGTCAGCAGTCGTTAAGCCATGTCAGAGGCCTACGGACGGCCTGAACAACACTTGACAAATAGGTTGGCCACTAACCATACGATAAGCAAGCAAGCATTTCATTCCTTTTTCATACCGCACGCACCAAGGTCTACATAAAACCTTAGAGTGGTGAACATTTTCTGAGCGCGACTGTACGTAAGATAAACCTGATTATTGGAGAAAAGATAACTTTTTATTTTCGTGGTTAGGAGCGAAGTTTTACAAAAGAAAGATTGTTTTTATTGTTAAGGAGAATAGAGGTCACCGTCGCCTGCAGACATCTCACCTCACTAAACTATGTACACCGCAGATATATACCAAAATGGAAACGCTTATAAAGTTCACTATTGATTGGCGAACATTTAGAAGCTATGCAGAACGGGCGCTATCATGCTTTGGTTGATAATGAAAAATGAATTTTATTGTCGTTTGCATACATCTCAGAATTCGATAAAACCAGTTATAAATTATATTGATATTGAATAACCGATCATTTATAACCGAGCAAGATTAAAAACGAAACAAACAAAGGGCAAGACAAACGCCCCACTGAGTCAATTTCCCGGGGCACATACGGACTACTGTGCTCACACCGGCCAGATTTGATAGGGTGTGGTACAAACAAAGAGATGCGGAAAGTTTCACACGGTAAAAAAACAAAATGGAGGTAAACATTGAAAAGGAATGCCTTTCTTAGGTACCTAATTACTTTCAGAATACAATTCTACCCGGTATACAACTTAGAATCAAAGGCAAGCGACAAAGCAGACTCGAAGACTAGGCACGAGACTGCGGCGCAAGCGTCACCGGATCAAATCCACCTCTGGACCACTGCTAGCACAGACAGATTAACCTATAGTTGGAGTGCTTAATATATTTTGTGTGTGTTAAGGAAGAACATACATACCTAAAGCAAGATTTTCACAAGACGGGTCAATTTGAAAAAATGCATGAGAAATACTCCTTTGCCACTACCCTACCGCCTATGCCTCAATCCATACCATACGGAGAGAAGTGTTGAAGAGCGGGGCATTTCTAATTGAACAGCTGACGAGAGGCGCTACTTTGATTGGCCTACTGAGTTATAATACAGGTTGTGTACGATGCACCGCTCACGCTTATCTTATCTTATGATAGGGGGCCGGGAATAACCCAGCGGCACTTCGACCCTTGAGGATCTTTTGTGCCTACCCCATTTTACAAACTGGTTACCTCAGTGTGCAGGTTTCCTCACGATGTTTTCCATCACCGTTAGAGCAGCCGGTAAATGTACGTAAGTCTTCGAAAAATCCGAATAACTCATTGGTACATGGCACCGCACGGTTTCGAACCCGGATCTCCCAATTGGGAGTCCGGTGTCCTAGGCACTGTGCCACTGACGCTGTTACCACACCGCTCACTCTACCTTCTATGCCTCAAATCCACACAAACAGAAGTGTTGAAGAGCGGGGCATTTCATATGTCGCTGGGCATTTCTAATTTAATAGCCGTCGAGAGGCGCTACTCTGATAGGCCTACTCAGTTGTATTGTAACACATCTTGTGTATGATCCTCCGCTCTCGCTAGCTTCCATGCCTCAATCCACACCAATAGAAGTGTTGAGGAGCGGGGAATTTCTAATTGAATAGCGTGGAGGCGCTACTCTGATTGGCCTACTCAGTTGCAACCCGCCCTACGTTCTCACTTACCCTATACAGCGCGAGCGGCTCGAATTGAATTAAACTTTTAAGAATTAATTTGAGACTTTATTTTTTTTTGCTTTCCTTTTGCTACGGGGGAAAAATACAAGAGAAGTATGTTCTGTGAAAATATTGGATGAAAAACAGTCTCTGGATGTTCTTTCTATCATGGTTCTAACAAAGACTGATGTTTTAAATACAATAAAAGTGTAGAAGTTTCTAGTTGCTTTAGACATTTATTGAATGACTTGAAAAATCTAGATTTAAGTGAAAATACAACATTTCACAGTCGTTAGTTCCTCAGCTACTCTCATAATTTATTGTTTACTATAGGCTTGCCTAATAGCGCATTTGGGTTAAAAGTGGCACCCAGAGTGATGCGTCCTTATCGATCCCACATAACCAGTTATCAAACTTGGTTATCAGCGAGGAAGTCACTTTATTTTCTAGACTGTACCGTGTACTAGACTACTAGCCAGCATCCAGCTCATTTCACGGGACATTTTATTCTAGTCGGAGGCTCTCGACAGCACTTACTCTAAATTTATCGTCTACTACGAAAGGACGAGCACTCTTCCGCTGGAGGTTTGTTTTAAGAAAAATGGAGGTGATTTGTGTAACGTGGTGAAACTGATGATGTCTTTTTATTACCACGCGCGGAATGTTTATTTGCATATTCTCTAGATTAGTTTCAGTTCTTTTATCGTTATTTTGAAGACCTGGGACGAACGTCGCGACCTGGCGCAAGGCAGATAATGGAGATATCTTTTATTGGCCCGAATTCCTCGGCGGAGTAACGGGTAGAAGAGAGAGAATCGTTATTTTCTTAGTTTTAAGGACGTATAAGAAAATAATTTATATTAATAAAAAAATAGAAACCGCCTTCAAATCACTAAGGAGTTACAAATGATCATCAGCCTACTCTAGTCCACTGCTGGACATAGGCCTTTCCCAGGGCGTGCCATTGAGCCTAATCTTCGGCTCTTCTCAACTACTCGCTGCCATCCACCTCGCGCAGATCGTCGCTCCATCTAGCAGGGCGGTGTCCATGCTTGCCCAAACGCGGTAACACATAATTATAATACAAGTATTTTAATAAAGCTTTATAGGACGTAAAGACTGTCAAAAAAGAGTTGTAATTAAATCTTCTATAGACCAATGTCAAATCCTAATGTAATTTCCATTCAATTTCAGTCAAATGTTGCCATTATTTAATTTCAACTCTTTTTTGACAAACTATTTAAAGCGCTCCATTTTCAGAGTCTACCCTGTAAGGGACATAGCATGAAGACAAAATTCAAAATGTTTTTATTGTAATTTAGTACATTTTTACAACGTCATTTTTTAACTCTACCATCGCTTCGTAAGGTGCTGTAGCTGAAAGGAAAGAAGCGGCGCAAGAAACTTTCAGCAGCACATCTTTTGAAATAAATATATCTTACAATAATTATGAATATAATCATGTACACAATGTGCAGAGCTGGAGCTGAATTTAGGACCAAGCCTCTTTGTCATTTAAGTAGTCATTAGTAATATATTGTAAATTAATTAAACTGCCCCTGTTTAATTAATTTACTGTAATTCTTTTTCTAAATCAGTTTGAGGGCACAAACCACACGAGCGCAGTTACGGAAAGACCCGATGTTCTACGAATTGATTTACGTGTGCAAATTGGTCGCAGCCTCCGCCGCAGGCTTTATTACAGATTTATTGCAATGCAGTTGTGAATCCCGGCAAATGGGGACCGTTTAGATTTAGGAAAATGAGCTCATTTTGACCCTAAAGGTAACGGACAAACTGAGAGGTACTCGTACTTACTTAATTTAATAAGTTTGAATAGCTTTACAACAACATCAGTCATTTTAGGTTTGATTTGATTGTGTGAGCTTGGAAAATTTAGAGTTCTATTATAAGTAAAATCTTAATTTGATGTTCTATTATAGGTAAAAGCTAGACGAGATTTTTCTGTAACGTGATTGTTAGCATTGTACTGTCGATCACAAGCTATAGTATCTCTTCTAAGTCGTTTTCCTCATTGCTGAGGGTCGTGATCATTCTAAGGAATTAATCACATAGAACGACTCTCGTGGCAGATTTAATGGGGTGGTTTGCCATTGCCTTCCCCATTTCACACACTGGTTATGATGTTTTCCTTCACCGTAAGAGCAGTCGGTAAGACGTAAGTCTTTCGAAAAAACCGAAAAACTCATTGGTACATGGCATAGCCTGGTTTCGCTCTCAGACCTCCCGCATGGGAGTCCGATGTCCTAGCCACGACGCCACTGACGCTCTGTCAAAAACCTTCGATCAATTCTCAACCTTATACCTGCGCAATATGATACATTTCAGATTCTCAAATTTTGACGTTTTGGGTAGGTTGACCTGTGTTCGACTGTACATCTAACTAAAATACACGAGTGTATCAAACAATTGCAAAGAAGCTTTCTTAAAAACCTTAAGAGTATGTTTTATTTAATATGAGGTAGAAATCTTAGGACTCTTCATGCAAGTTGCACACATATGTAATGTCTTAATAAATTAGGTATTTATATTTTGTCTATATTTTGGGGCCTAGGCGTAGAGGTCTTAACAGAAACATTCGCCGAACTTTGTCCAAAAAAATTGAAAATACAGTACACATTTTTCAGGGTTTTGTATGTACTGGTACAAATATATATAATAATATATATATAATTTTAAAATCAAAACTTATTGGATAAAGTGGTTTACAGTCATGAGCAAAACTCTTGCTAAATGGCGTATATTTTTGTTAACACCGTGTATTAAACATAGGTTTTACAAATCGTTCGTTCCCGGCATAGGATAGCATAAATACATCAGTGTTCTGCGCTTCAACAAGTATTGACAAGCGATTTATCGAAGAGGTGATCAATCTAGCGGACGGGACAGACAGACAGACGCGGGATCAGCTTATCTAATAGACGATTAGTTAGTTCACTGGGGTGGTGCGCACGGACGAGATCGAAACGAGATGGTACGATTGAAGCTAAGGACGATAATGAAACGATTTAATAACGAGCTAAGACGGTATTGCTCCTGTTTTAAAAATTGCCCGCTGCAACAAAGTTCTAAACTTCTGATTGGCATATAATAGCGGTTGTTCAGGTAAGTTGGTAAGACCTTCTTCTATAACGGCGTTCGTCTAAGTGCAAATTAATAGCTTAGGTACTCGTATGTTTACGTTAGTAAGTATAAAAAGTAAGTAAGTAATACGTTTATTTCACACACAGCAATGACCGAAACAGTTATAATTATGATAAAATAATTATGTAGTCAAAGGTAAACATATCTAAATCATGTCTGATGGTCTGCTGTTGTTGTGAAAAGGGCCTCAACTCGGCGTTTTGCTGCAGACAAGAATGCCTAGAGCGCTTGTATACCTACTTACCTATTAGTAACTATTAAGATACTTTTACTTTGCTCAGAGGTTCTCTCACTTTGCCTCATTCAAAGTAAAAGAGACCAGTGAAACCTTTCTGCTTTAGTCCGGCTATCAATTATCTGGGTGTTGTACCTAAATGAGTCATAAGACAGAATCCATCTTTTCCTTTTTGTCCAAAAGAGAATTTGTGTTATTTGTTAAATTTCTTGTCTAAATTTTTCTTTTTTTTAAGTTTTGTAAACATATCTTAGAGTATATAAAAGTGTAAATAAATAATAAGATAGGTACCTACTGTTATTTGATTGAACGAATAAATCTGTCAAAAATAGACTGAACAAATATGGAATACACAAACACCACCCTTTTACCTATTTCTGCCGCAAAGCAGCAATCCTTGCATTGCTGCGATCCGGTTTAAACTGGAATAGGGCAGCGTAATTACCGACACATGAGGCACTACATCACAGTCTTAAAGATTAGCAGAGCATCGAAAACCCTCTAATAACATTATAGAGAGGTGACACGTAGTGGTCCTAATGTGAAGGATCGCCTGGGGTGGTACCACCCTCTTTTCTATTTCTGCCGTGAAGTAGAAATGCTTGCATTTCTGTGTTTCGGTTTGTAGGGTAAGAAAATCAGCGTTTTTTCGGCACATGAGGTAATCTATCATAGTTCTTAAGTTTAGTAGCGCATCAAAAACCCTCTAATATTAATACAGCTTACTATCAGGTGGCCCGTTTGCTCGTCTGTTCCCCTTATATAAATTATAATATAAAAAAGTGTTCCTTCTGGTGAAACTATAATTGCAATACATAAATGAATGCAGATATCGCAACAATGTCGTGATACCAGATCGCGTCACAATGATTAGCGGCCGACGCGGCCACACCCACACGTGGAGCCCACTGTACACGGATCATTCTAAATTTAAACTAGAATGAATGAACTCTAAATGCGCGTACGCGTGTAAAAATAGGTTTAATGAAATGACCGCGGCGATCTGCCAGCGAGCGGTCTGATATGTTGATAGTATTTGTTTAGTTCGCCTAATGGCTGGCGTTTTGTTATTCTTATATCATTATCTGTGACACACGGAGTTTGATCGAGAAAACCTTTCTTTTTCTTGTGCCCAGAAACTAGTAGTAGTAGTACCCCTCAACTCCTTCCTACCTCAAGGAACGCTTCCAGTTCCAGTCATCCGCACATGACCGTACGCTCCGTTCTACTGCAAACCTCACTCTCGCTATCCCTTCCCATTCCACTAAATTTTATCAGCAGTCCTTCACTGTTCACGCTGTACGGCTGTGGAACTCCTTGCCAGTTTCTATCAGACTCGCAAAATCTTTGGAGATCTTTAAAAGGCAAGTGAAGACTCACTTTCTCGAACTTTGTTTCCTACCTCTTTAAACTTTCCTTTCCTTTTATCTACCCTGGTTGTCATTCTGATTTTCCTGTATGTTATGTACTCATTATATATTTTACTTTATGTAGTCTATGTATTATTTTATGTATGTTTATCATTATCTATTTAAGTATACATATATACATCTGCCTATTTCTTTTCTGCACTTAGTATTATATATGTTATTATTGTAAATAAAATTATCTTATATAACGTTTTCCATAAACCTTGCACACCTACTACCTCTTTCTCGATATCATTTCCTCTGCCCGAAGGTTGCTTGGAAGAGATCGCTCTTAGCGATAAGGCCGCCTAAATTGCACTTCACTATGTCCTTTTCTATCTCATGTTTGTTGTTTTATATTTGTGTAGTAAAGTGTATTTTACTTCACTTTTACTTTTAAAAGGAATGCCCAAACCACTGAACGTTTCAGGATCAAGACTATACTATCCGTCGGACTTTGTAATACAATAATTAACGACTTCTCTTTTGAAAATACGTATGGAATTTATCGGAAGCTTTGTCAAGAGCATCCGAGCTATAGTTGGTTGAACCTCTAGTGCTTCTTATCTTATGATAGGGGGCCGGGAATAACCCAGTGACACTTCGACCCTTGAGGATTTCTTGTACCTACCCCATTTTTAAATTGAAAATGAAATTGTAAACGTTTATTTAACAATGTAAACACCAGAATATAGAACACAATACAGAAGTATACAAGGATATAAATACATGCAGCACAAAACATCCGGTGCGGTACAGTGCCAAAAAGGGTACACCAGCTCAGCATAAAGCTGAAGCAAGCCACAGCGCTGATTTTCAGCTGGCCCCTCAGTGACTGCACGGACCAAGAAAGCAACAGTGTGTGCGTGTTGTGTTGTGTGCGTGTTGTGTTGTATGAATGTGTTTATTTCACACACTGGTCATCTCAGTGTGCAGGTTTAGAGCAGTCGGTAAATGTACGTAAGTCTTCGAAAAATACGAAAAACTCATTGGTACATGGCACTGCACGGTTTCGAACCGGGACCTCCCGTATGGGAGTCCGGTGTCCTAGCCACTGTGCCTCCGACGCTCAACATCTAATGCTACACTCCACTCTTTGTAAAGATACTCCATTTTTTTCTAAAAACCAAATAACATTGGTAACCTTATTTATTCGAAACCGTATCACAGGATCACTCAATTCCGTTCCGGGAATCACTTGAATGTCGGATATCACTGTTCACACTCCATGAAGCGATCCGGGATCCGGCGCGATTCCCAGAACTCCACACACATTTGCGGGATTCACGTTCTGGGAATTCAGGGTTTGTTTGTACGATCTACTGGATTACACATTCCCTTTAAAAACACCTCGTTCGTAATATGTACAGAATTAACTGAAACTATTTTTTCATAACGTACTCCATAACACAGACTATAAAAGTATTAATGGCGCTCTCTTAGAATACAATAGAATAGAATCACACAAAACAAATTTTCCAAAAATACCCATTAAAATTTAACGTAGATGCAGATACTGATCTACTACGCAAGTATCTATGCATATTTGGCAAAAGGGGAGAAAATCAGCAAATGCTGACATAATGTGGTACCAATTATGCAGCGCTGATTTTCATACATGCACAACTTCACGCTATATCCCTTCCGGGTAGGCAGAGAGAATGGAGCGCCACGAATCTCTATCTTGGCACACCGCTCTTGCTTCCTCTACCGTCATTCGTTGTTTCACGAATGCTCGCCTTTGAGGTCGTCTGCTCTATATACTGTTATATCTTTTTTCTTCTTCCTTTTTTTATACCTTTCCTCGGTTTAAAAAAAATAATTAATAGGTCGAACTTCGAAATATATGTGTAGTTTTAAGTATAAAGCTATCAAGTTCCCGAAAATAAAAATCTAAGAGCACTCTGTCAATCTGATCTTTAAAGGACTAGGACGACACCGGCTATTCCTTCCTTCCTTCCACTCTTGAGTCTTGACAGGGTTTTTATATTCCTGGTCAGGGTATAATTTGGAATTTATAAACAGCGGAAATAGCTAGCTATTGTGAGCCTGAAAGGAAGAAATAAAACAAACTCCAACGAATTATCATTTAATATTTGTTAAGTACCTAATCAAAAGCGGACAGATTTTTTTACGACGGATTCTCGGAGCTCTTTTTTTATTACAACAGTTAACGAGGACACCTGGGATCGGAGTGTAATCCTGGGCAACTTAAAGTAAATTCGTCTTACTTTTTGATAAGCCGTTTCGACTTGGACATTAGACTTACTGCCGGCGAATCGGATTTTCACTTTTAAATAATGGCCACCTTTACAGAATTTGTATGGAAATGTCAATTCCATTTGGTTATTTAAATTTTACTCTTTATTTAAAACGAGTTGAATTAAAAGCCGTGGCAAGCATAGCAGCGCCATTTGAAATCACATCCACAGCCATAAAAATATTATTAATAATAAAAAACTCGCCATCTGCCCGTGTGCATGCTCGAGGCACATTGTACTTTTATTGGATTTGTCCATTGATGAAAAAAAAATATAGTTCATTCCTTCATGTTGCTTTCTTCGTCCGTGCAGTCACTGAGGGGCCAGCTGAAAATCAGCGCTGTGGCTTGCCTCAGCGTTATGCTGAGCTGGTGTACCCTTTTTAGCACAGTACCGCACCGGATGTTTTGTGCTGCATGTATTAATCTTTGTATTGTGTTCTATATTCTGGTGTTTACAGTGCTAAATAAACGTTTAAAATTTTTTTTCATGGATTATTCCGTTTCCTTAATCTCAGAACACGGAGCACGTGGGTTAGCCCACAGTACATCATCGTCTGAGCGACATTACAAACTAATATTAAAATTATGAAGTAATTTGGTGACGTCATTGTTTGGGAATAAGATCAATAGTTTACACTGCGATCGATACGACGACGACGCGCGCGCAGTAAACCTGTCCGCTTCTATTATCTCTATAAACAACCTACAGCACCTGTATCAAAGAATCTTCCGCGATTGTTTACTTATAGGATAATTAAACGTGTTATACGGGAACACTGTTTAGTTACTCAGGAAAATAACTCTAAATTGATAATTTAAAAAACCACCGACTTACCATTGTGGAGATGCCCTTACTTTTCTTGGTCCTTGAGCTTCCAGATGTGAGAAGGGCTCCATGGTCCAAAACATTTGAGCTCAAACTCGAACCAACTAGCTATTACCGTTCCAGAGATCCCATCTGACATCAAATATACTCTTGGAAACCACTGATCCAATTTTTATCAGACATAGCTAAGAACAGTCTCAACAACATTATCTATTTAATGAAAAAACCGGGTCCAAATCGGATCATCCGTTGTCAAGTTATGAGGCCACATACATCATCATCATCATAGGCCTGATACGTCTATTGCAGACGATTTAAGCAGCGTCGCGAAGGCATCGCTTTTCGTGGCTAAATAACCCTATTCGGGAGCGGCACACACGCCCGCACGCGCGGCAAGCAGACAAACAGACAGACAAACGTGTCAAACTTGTAACACGCCCTCCCTCGATCGGGCGGGGTTTAAAATAAAGAATTAGGTATTAGGTACCTTTATTTTTATTTACTTCTCAACCCGCATTTGACCTCGATCTCGCCTGATGGTAAGCGACGATGGTGCATGCGGGTCCAGTAAATACCTATTCACTCTGGCCTTGAAGATCCCAAGGTTGTAGGTTTCGGGAAATACAGACGCCGGCAGGCTGTTCCATTCCTGGTAGGTAAGTGGAGTAGAATTTATGTCGTATACTAAATCCGTACGAAACCATTATCCAATAATGAGATAAAATTCCTTAAATTCCTTTTCAGATTAATAAAAAATATATTTAATTACAGACACAATAGGTATACAAGAAGTGCCTAATTTTTCACATAGGAAGGCACTTCGAACTTTTATTAAAAAACCATAATAAAAAACTAAAAAACCTAAATAAATAAATAAAATACGAATTCTCACTGATGACAGTTGGAAGTATTCCGTTTAGTATCGGCTTTCTTCCGTTTACTTCCGATATTCATCGGTAAGAATCCGTATTTTATGTAGGTTTTTATAAAAGTTCGACATGGCTTCCTATGTGAAAAAGACTATCACCTAAATAGGAGCACACTCAGGAGTACGAGAATTAAATAACCCCTTTATATAACATTTATTTCGGTACACCTAGCGCCATCTACGCAAGGGTAGTGAAACCACAACAACGTCTCACGTGCACCTTCGCACCCCGAAGGCTGTAGCTAGAGTTACCACTATTCTCCGCTAGGGGCGCTGCCATCTATTGCATAAACTTTTTAACAATTCGTACGAAAAGTAACATTCTAGCTCCAGAAGTTAAATTGCAACAAAATCACATGAAGCAATATATTGGGAGTGATATTATTAAACTGTGAAAAAGTTTCAACAGAGCAGTCGTTGTCGCGGTACCCCCATGTGTTAAGAGATTGTTGTTTTTATATTCATCCCTAAAGGGAAAGGCAAAGGACTATGGTCCATACAGCCATGTCTAATCTTTATATTTTCTTCTTGATCCATCTTTGGGTAAGATCGAAGCCAAGTCTTCTTTTACAAGTCTTTTTTTACAGTTGTATCTTATATAAGTCCATCCAGTACTTTAAGTTTCATCCGATTTTAAATTCAGTCCGGTGGAATCCAGCATTGAATATTTAAATATCATTGATACGTATTTTAAGAGAGCTTCTACTGCCGTTCTGGTGTTGCCAATGCGTTTGATATCCTTCTCTGAGCCTCCGTTGTTGGTTACCAAAGAACCAAAGTATAATTATGTAAGACCTGACAACCTCGCAATTTGTGATCTTGGTAATGGCTTGCGATTTGCGGTCCACAATCATTACCTTGGTTTTTTGTCTGTTAATATTTAGCCCAAAATCTAGGCCAACTCTTTCTACGCGACGCAGTAAAGCCTCTATATTTACTAGGTAATTACTAAGTAGGTAACTACTAATTACCAATAATGAAACTCTGTACATAGGGTAGTAATTAATTATTAATTTATTCTGGTTTCGAGTTCAAGGTTGTCAGCTTGCTGGGTCACTTTTAATGAGCATATGTGGCTTGCCAGATGCTAGATGGTATACCTTTTTTGCACTGTTTACTTTACCGCACCGGATCTTTTGTGCTGAATGTATTGTATCCTTGTATACTTTTGTATTGTAAACTTGCTGTATTCTGGTGTTAACAGTGGTAAATAAATTAAATTAAATAATCTTTATTGAAAACATCACAAATTAGTAAATCGAACAATACCCTGACTCCCAAACTAGGCGAACCTGTATCTTGGGAGACAGTGCTTTCCCAAAAAGTAGGTATTCAATAACGGTCAGCATTCATCCCATAGACAACTTGGTAGCTATCCATGGGACAAATACCGCCCCCTACTGAATACCAAGCTATAATAGTCACAAATTACAATTTACTATAATATATATATTTTTTTAATTATTGTTTTATACCCGAAGACGTGTGAATGTATGTAAGGGGGAATGAAAGGGTGTGTGTGAGGGTGTGTTTGGGGGTGGGAGTGTATGTAAGGGTGTGTATGTTTATGTGTGAGAGGGTGAGTGTGAAAGTATGTATGTGTGCATGCTGTAGATGAGTGAAGTATTATTGTTGTGGACGTAATAGTTTCTCGGTTTGATCGTAGCTAACTTCATTCAGGTGGATTTTAAGAATTTGTTTTAAAGAGTGCCTACTAAATTTAGTAATATCATGGACATCGTTGAAGTATCTATAAAGAAATGGACCTAAGAAAGAATAGAAATGATTCTAATTTCACGTATTATTAAACGTTCTCGAGTTTACATCCCAGACTAGATATAGCAAAACAACCACCGGCTTGGGGTTGTGTTGTGACTTGAACAAGGCAATCGATTGCGTATTATGGGATCTGGGCCGCAGATGTCCCAGTTACGATGTGGGAAGATTATTAGCAGCTTCGTCGGATAAACCAGTTTATATAGTTACCAGTTTAAAATTCAATTTAAAAGTTAATCCCCATTGAGAGTTAGTAGCGTTGGTTAGCTGGACTACCTACACGTCTGGGTCCATGATAAAGTGATCAAGCGGGCATTAATGGTATTTCGCTTCTTCTTGTACTCTGCCAGCCTGCCTTCCACACACGTTGTGAGTAGATAAGAATGAAAATAGTGATATTCAAAATGTTTGTACATTCCGACATGCGAAAACGTAACAAAAAGAAAAAAAAACGGCCAAGTGCGAGTCCAACTACTAGTACTTGCCGAGGGTTCAGTTCTCAGAAGAAATATTATTCGTTTAAAAAGTATAAGTTTTTTTTTTTTACTCAAAAACTATAAATGTTTCGAATATCATTTTATTTTACCGTAATATATATATTCAATACCTTCTATCAATACAAATTATTTCAGATTTGTTGTCGTTAAAAATAGATTGTGTAATTTTTCAAACATCGCTTTATTTGCCCTGTAAAACAGAAGATTTTCAGAAAATCCTTTTATTACATCTGTATATTTTTTCTTTAGAATTTAAGGATAACAGGCAAGGAGTTTTGTCTTTAGGTAGAGTTAGATAGCAGGCGTGCAATTTTGTTTTTTTGTTATTAGAATTTGTTATTATTTTATTATTAGAATTTAAGGAAAGCAGGTGTTTTAGTTTAGTGTATCCATGTCTATACGTATAATAAAGCTCTAAAAATGCAGTATATTTTTATTATTGCCAATAATTTTAACAATTGGGGTGTATAAGGTTTTGCGTTAGTTATGTTACACGTTGTATATTTCAAGTAAACGACCCTCAAAAAATACAGTTTTTAGGAATTTTGTCTCTTTATATATTAGTTTGGGCCGGTTTACTCGTAAACCACTGAAGGGATTTTGATGCGGTTTTCATAAATCGATTTTGTAGGATAATGGAAAGTTTTGAGATTCAACTTTTTGAGAATTCAACATTATAAGAATTCAACTTTTTGAGAATTCAACATTTTGGACCTGAAGGGAAAAAGCAAGGTAAAAAATGAAACGGAAAGGAACATTTTCCCTTTCGTTACGTTTTACCTAAAAAGACATTTCTTTTTGTTACGGTTTAACGTACAAATATTTAAATATGACCCGAAAACAAGTTATAAGATTATAATATACTCATACGTCACAGAAATTTTATACTACACGAGATTTACAGACTGCCACTAACATTTAAACAACACCAATAGTGTAACTTACAGACGATCCCATTACAATAACGTTTATTAGCTTGCCCGGTTCACAATATCCGGCGGCCGGATGTGACCGGATATAACCGGATTACGCCGCCTTGCACCGGATACGGCGGGTGCGCTTCTGTGTAAATAAGTACGTAATACTATTACTTGCGCTTACGAGTATTTACGTTACGACAACTGTGTACTATGAAACATGGATACAAAATTACAAAGAGACGTGATACTAAAAGTTTTTTTATCTGAACCTACATTCTCCCTGTACTCATTCATATACGGATGCCAAACACGGTCAAATACTAATAGCAACACGCAGAAACTTAATGTTTGGCAACAGAGTATAGAGTGGAGCATGTTAGGAATAAGGCTAAGAGATAGATGGCGGTTAGTAGAGTAATGGATGTGATCCGTAATGCGAAGAACTCTGAAATGGAGATGGACTGGTCACATGACGAGATCATGAAGGGACAACTATTATTTATTATTTATTTATTTAAAATTGTTGTGTACATATTAGGTTTTACTATTTACTAATCTTCGCGCCCTGAAACAAGAAACTGGTTTGTCTGGGCGCTGACTGACTTCTTCAATTACTCCTTTTGTGTTCACGCGGTTAGGTTGTGGAACGCACTACCCCACAGCATTCGTGAGAGTCAAACAATTCCCATTTTCAAAAAACAAGTAAAAGAACACTACCTTTCTCAATTTTGAGCTATTTGTTAGTGTAGTTGAGATACTCTTTTATGGAGTAATAACATTTGTCTAGAAGCCACTTGGAAATATTAGTTTTGAATTGGCTAGCAGGACCATTTTTAAGGCGACTAGGCAGATTATTATACACTAAAATTGCCATACAGAAGGAATAATTTTTATACAAGTCTACTCTGGAACTTGGCAAATAGAGACGGTTCTTGTGTCTTATGGACCTTGTAGTTGATAAGTTAATTCATATTTGGCAGTGCATAAAGGCTATTTTTATTGTATAAACCCACATTTGACCTTAATCTCGCCTGACGGTAAGCGACAATGGGGTCGACGATGGAGCTCGCGGGTTTAGTAAATGATGGCCTTAAATATCACAAGGTTGTTTTTTTTATATATTTTTATTTACTTCTAAACCCGCATTTGACCTCGATCTCGCCTGATGGTAAGCGACGATGAGGTCGACGATGGAGCATGCGGGTCCAATAAATGCCTATTCACTCTGGCCTTGAAGATCCCAAGGTTGTAGGTTTCGGGAAATACCGACGGCCGGCAGGCTGTTCCATTCCTTAGCCGTTCGCATAATGAACGAAGAAGCAAATAGCTTCGTACGAGCAGAGCCCCTCCCCGCGCCTGGTAGTCCGAAGGCGTAAGTTTCGGGAAACAGATTAAACGCGGGCAGGCTGTGTTATAACTTAGCCGTATGCAGTATGTGCATGAATATCAAAGGAAGGATGAATGAAAGTCTTCCCCGCGTCAGTATTAGGGTGCCTTTCGACCAGAGCTGTGCGAGGTATCGAGGCAGTGAGCGAGGAAAAAATCCACCAATAGGATCGCGCCATTATCACGTCATATCACTTGACGATTAAAATGGTGTGATCCTATTGGCGGATTTTTCCTCGCTCACCGCTCGCTACCTCGCACAGCTCTGGTCGAAAGGCAAAGGTCCAGTGATAGTAGATGTAGTACGCTCAAAGATTGTAACCTGCATGGCACTAACCTCAACACTAAAGCAGTGTTTTATATTAGACGGACTAAACTGGCGTTTCCTGTGTTGCCAGTTTTTGATGAAATAAAAATAGTGTTGTGACCAAAGATCGAGTTCAATCACAAATCAATAGTGCACCAATCAAAGTTTTTATAATAATAACAATAATTTAATTTATTTTATTTTCAAATATGAGAAAAAGCCTTAACTAACTTACATTTATGAAATTTATCTGAAATATTTACAAAAAGTTAGCCGTGTCTAGTGTTTTTAGGCTGGGTGCAATGTTTGCATTTGATACCTACAATAGGTTGCCCTGTGCTGTAGGGATCATTTGCTTCCGGTCCACCATATCAATTTATTAAGTTGCTTCTTTGAGTGGGCTGCTGTCGGTAAGGTTCTTTAGTGCTTAATATCTACAACGTTATCATATTATGATAGTATGGGAGGATATGTTGGGGTGTATGAGAGTGTGTTTCTATTAAAATGTGTGTGGGTTGTGCGTAAGGGAGTGTGCGTGTGTGTTTATTATGTAGGTTAAATATGCCGATTTATTTTATTTGGTTATGGCCAGCAAAGTATATTTTACTTTCTTCTGTAATGTCGTGATTTTTATTTGTAAATAAAAAAGATAAATCGCCGGGCCTCTCTTTGTATGGGAGCGAAATCCATCTTCTTTCAATATATAATTTAAAGTTATCTGCACCGCTACTACGATTAGTTCATTCCACTCGCCGACAGATGAAGCTGTTCGTCCGGAGCAAACTCTGCATACATCGAGTCCGTATTTCCATAGAAACATAGAACGCGCTCTCGATATTTTCAATGAGACTATATTCTCGTACCAGTTCCAAACATTCATTTGATGGGCCAGGACGGCTGGTCACCAGACATCCTTCCCTTTTTTCTTTCATACCAATTGACCTAATGTCTTTCTATCAGGGGAATTTAAGAACTGGTTGTTCTTAAGAACTCTCCTTTGTCAATTTTCTCGATTCTATTAAAACGCTCAAAGGACGATATTGAAATTTCGACGTGGACAGAGATAACAAAAAATTATAATAATCCAATTATCAAATAAACAGCGTATAAAGGCTTAACTTGGGCATACACAAATTAGGCGCAAAGTTGGTCGGTAGGGTCCGGTCTGCCTTCGGGCAAAAAGTTACAGTTGAGCGGTGGGCCCACTGCGAGCGAGCGATGAAGACCAACCCTTTCCAGAACCGGTGGCGCCCACTGATCAAACTTTCCAAATCTCTATTTACCGATCGTGAAGAACAAGACTGGATTTGTCTGCAGCAATAAGCCGAGTTGAGGCCCTTTTCACAATAACAGCGGACCATCAGGCATGATTTCAATATGTTTACCTTTGACTATATAATTATAATGATAACTGTTTCGGTCATTGCTGTGTGTGAAATAAACATATTACTTACTTACTATTTTAGAAATAATAATGTATTTAAGGTTCTCGGGACTTTTTGCGTAACTAATGTAGTAGAAGTAGATGAAAACTTGGCGCCCAACATGGGACCAAACATTTTCAAACTCGAATATGTAAATGCGTATTACCTACGAGCGAGTATAACTTGGAAAGTGTAAAGATATCGAAAATCAATTAAAGTAATTAAAATAAACATGATTATTTAATATTTTTGAGAAATAAATGCGTAAAAGTAAAGCCATTGGTCACGTGACAGTAAATACCATTCAGAGCCCATGACGCAAAACATATTTTTTTGTTACAGCTGTTTACTGTGGTTCGGTAATGTTGTGCTATTAAAATATTATATTTCATTAATTGGCCTACAGTTTTCTAATAACACGACGACAACAACAAATCTTTGCAATGGACTCAGGTTTTACAAAAGCGTGTTTTGCAAGGCGAGACGTCATTCGAGACGCCATGACAGTTTGGAGCGTTAACATTTAAATTGGTTTATAAAAATGTAACGTACCATATAGATTTTGGATTTTCGTTGAAATATTCATATTTTGAGTAAAATATACCGTAAGATGAAATATTAAACCCATTTCTCAAAAATTGTCAACTAGCCTATTATGTATTCTTTAAATCCACAAGCTAACATATTTAATGCGGATGCAGGTTACTACCCTCTGACCGTTTCGCTTCCCGCTCGCACTGAGACCATCTCTGGCGTCAACCTAAGCAATTCCGCAAACACAGTCCCGTGTTCTTTTGAGCGTAAAAATTACTTTCGCGCCTTCAGTAGGCGATATTGTCCGGATTGAACTAAGCGGAATGTCCACATTACGGACTACGGTCGTGTAATCATCTCAAATGAGATCGTATATAAACTCCTGGTTAGCTTTGACAGGGGATGCTAGCAAGTTAAGTTATATGGTAATAAATATAACCTTCTGGAAAATTAAACAGAATGAATGAATGAATAAGAATAGTTTATTTGTGCGGTAAAATTACAGAAACACAATACACACACACACACGAATACACTTTATTACACAAAAATAGTGTGATACAGTGCGTACGAAACGATTAATATAATCTAGGCGGTGTTATCGCTAAGAGCGATCTCTTCCAGACAACCTTCATATAGGAATATTTAGGTAGATTACAGCGTAATTCAAACAAAGATTAGACTATCACAGCGTACTTGCAGTACGCCAAAAAGACACATGCAAGCAGAAAAAGCGTTACGCTTAGAACACCTGAAAACTGGGTGGAAATCAAAATTTAATTACCAAGTGGATATAAGAAAGAAAACACATTTATTCAACGCTGCATTAGACTGATGATTAGACTTAAAAAGACTTAACGTTAAAAAACAACACAGTTTCAAAAAGACACAAGCTCAGCATGTGCTGCGGTCCGACCGGTACGGCAGAACCACAGCGCTGGTTTTGAGCTGTGCCAGGACGAAGGCATTGCGAGCGAAGCAGCAGGTCAGGGACCAAACTAAAAATATATTAAAAGTACATATAAATAATAAATACCTAAAGATTAAACAGATAATAATTATAACTGGAGAGAAAAGGGGTAGGAATAAAGAGTGAATGTCTGTCCATTATGCGGCTAGCCATTCCGATGTGAAGCGGTAGTATGTGTTGTAACACTATAAAGAAAGAAAGAAGAAACTAATTTAAAAAAATATACTTAAATATAAAACTAACCTAATATAACGTTCTAAGCTGTGATTATTGACAATATTATAGCTCAAAACAACATCAAACCGAGGTAAAAGAATTCCGTACCTAACTATATTAAGAAGTAAATAAACAAAATGTTGAAAAGGTTAAATAATACATAAATATTTTTAAGCTGCTTATACCTCCGAGTCCTTGGCATTTCGCTAAATTAAAGGTAAATTATACTTAATGTTGAAACAAGTAAGACCGTGGGCGAATACCACCATTAAGATTCTACTCAAATAGAGGACTTAGATACTTGGATACTACAAGTGCTCCGAGTTTACCACCCACTCGTAAAATTACCATAGTCAAAATTTGAAATTTATTTATCCTCGCCTGGTGATTACAGGAACGTAAAGTTGGCACAGCGACTAGGACACTCCATGCGGGAGCTCCGGGTTCGAAACCGTGCAGTGCCATGTATCAATGAGTTTTACGTATTTGCGAAGACTTACGTACATTTACCGACTGTTCTAACGGTGAAGGAAGACATAGTGAGAAAACCGGCATACTGAGATGACCAGTGTGTAAAATGGGGAAGGCACAAAAGATCCTCAAAGGTCGAAGTGCCAGCGGTGATTACAGGAACGTAAAGTTTCCAACACGAGTGAGCGTCGGTGGCACAGTGGCTTGGACACCGGACTCCCATGCGGGAGCTCCGGGTTCGAAACCGTCCAGTACCATGTACCAATAAGTTTTTCGTATTTTTCGGAAGACTTACGTACATTTACCGACTGCTCTAAGACTCAATTCAAGCTAATTTTCGCAACGTAATTGTACATAGCATAATGAACTTTATGTCAATTGTGTAACATACAAACTAAATACGCTTTACTGTTAGGGGAATTCTCGAGAATGCGCGAGGATTCCCCGGAAGACGAGCGACCTCTTTTTTGGCTCGTATTTAGTTTGTATGTTACACAATTGACATAAAGTTCATTATGCTATGTACAATTACGTTGCGAAAATTCGCTTCCATTCCATTCCGCGCCAATGTAAATTAAGCCTAACGGTGAAGGAAAACATCGTGAGGAAACCTGCACACTGAGATGATCAGTGTGTAAATGGGGTAACCACAAAAGATCCTCAAGGGTGGAAGTACCGCTGGGTTATTCCCGGCCCTCTATTATAATATAAGAAGCATTAGAGGTTCAACCAACTATAGCTCGAATGCTCTTGACAAAGCTCCAGATAAAGTCTATACGAATTTTCAAGTCGTTAATTATTGTATAACAAAGTCCGACGGATAGTATATTCATGATCTTGAAACATTCATAGTGGTTTGGGCATTCCTTTTAAAAGTAAAAGTGAAGTAAAATACACTTTATTGCACAAATATAAAACAACAAACATGAGATAGAAAAGGAAATAGTGATGTACAATTTAGGCGGCCTTATCGCCAAGAGCGACCTCTTCCAAGCAACCTTCGGGCAGAGGAAATGATATCGAGAAAGAGGTAGTAGGTGTGCAAGGTTTATGGAAAACGTTATATAAGATAATTTTATTTACAATAATAACATATATAATACTAAGTGCAGAAAATAAATAGGTAGATGTATATATGTATACTTAAATAGATAATGATAAACATACATAAAATAATACATAGACTACATAAAGTCGAAGTGCCGCTGGGGTTATTCCCGGTATAATAAGATATCATAAGATTAAATTAGATTCCAACCCGAGTAGCTGAACAGGCGACGCAGGCGAAGGGGAAAACGGAGCCCTATATGCTGACACCACGTTGTAGTCCACCCGTCTACTTAGCTCCTAATTTCCCAAGTCCTAAATTTTGAAGCCAGTAAACGGTGTCAAAGGAATTCTCCATGACCCATAATTTTCAGTACGGCCTAAGTTTTTCCTAACACCACAGAAATCGGAATAGTAGCGGTGGTCTTTGCCTAACACCTTCAAAACTACAGATGGGTGAAAATGCGATTAGTAAATAATGGCAAAACAAAGCGAGAACATGTTTGTGAGACTGACGGACACGAGGTCACGGTCGCTGGACCAATAAATTGCTAATTATAGTTTTTGTTGCGATGTGACATTGTCATTTATCGGTTTCGGGATGAATAGAAGATAATCCTGCAATGTTTTACCACTAGAGGCGCCACCAGCACAGTTACAAAAAACATTCAAACATACAACGTACGTGTCTATTTATTACTTTCAATGACAATAATTTGAGATAAATAATGATTATTTTAATTATTATTGGATGATTTTACAAGGTTTTTGTTTAATAAACTTTAAATTAGCACATACAGTCAAATATCAACATGTAGTTACGCACCTTTCTACCAAATTACTTCAGACTCGCGCCACGCTGTTTTGGCAGATTTTTTAGGTTTGCTATTTTGAAATGGCCATGTGATATCATCACAATATTACTAATAGCTTTGAAAACTTAAATTATATTAACCCAAATAACGAGAAATTTGTGATATCTTCAAAAACAACGTTTCGTTTTTCTTTTATGTTTACGGAGTGTGCTCGTGGCTCCATCTGTGCAACGCTTTGCGTTTTATGTCCAATTATAGTTTTTGCCGCGTTGTAACATCGTCATTTTTCGGTTTCTGGAGGAATTGGCACGCTTCTAAGAGCGATAGGTTTATCGTAGTTTAGCGTCGGTGGCTTAGTTGCTAGGACAAAAAAAAGTAAGTAAGTAATACGTTTATTTCACACACAGCAATGACCGAAACAGTTATAATTATGATCAAATAATTATGTAGTCAAAGGTGAACATATTGAAATCATGTCTGATGGTCAAAACACTTACGAAAGTGGACTAAACGGCTAGGACGCAGTACTCCCATGCGGGAGTTCCGGGTTCGAAACCGTGCAATGTCATGTACCAATGAATTTTTCGGTTTTTTGAAAGACGTACATTTACCGACTGCTCTACATGTGAAGGAAAACATCGTGAGAAAATCTGCACACAGAGATAACCAGTGTGTGAAATGGGGAGGGCTATGGCAAACAACCCCATTAAATCTGCCAAGAAAGTCGATCTATGTGGTTATTTCCATAGAATGATCACGACTCTCATCAATGAGGAATTCAACTAAGAAAAAGGTTTATCAGAACAACAACTATTACTGGTAGTCCCACTATGCAGTGGGACCACGAACCTACATTTTCAGGCGAGTGGGGCTACGAGTCACACACCATATTTTAAAGCTAAGTTACGAGATATATTTTGTTAGATTTCTGTGTTATTTTCTCTTACCTACGGACGTTTTGGATAAGCATTCCAAAGAGCTTAACCATATTTTATGATGCATTCTAATCTAGATGCATCAAACGACACCTAGCCTAAAAAAACTTGATTTTTTTGGATACAAGCTGCGAAGTTATTATCGGTACAACCATATTCCCGATAAGTAATCGAATACCAATAAAGCCATACCAAACACAAACGTATCATATAACGTATTGTATCGTATTATATGCTTAAGTTCCTACTGGTGTATGGACTATGAATCCATTGTAATCTTACAGCACAAATAAACTATTCTTATTCTTATCCTTAAATGACAACTGTAACTAATTGGAAAGGCAGGCAGTCCTTGAAGCGCCTCAGCTGACAGCATAGATATCTATGGGCGCAGTTACTTGCACCTCTAAGTCGCTTCATCACAAATGTTATTCGATATAGTGGTTTGCCTTGACAAGGTCGCCGCGCGCAGACCGGTTCCACGAGTGATCAGGCACAGGCGACACGGTGTCGTGTTCATTCACAGAAATACAACAAGTCACCGTCGCCAAGAAAAAGTTCGAGTCATGGTGTAATACCGCTACTAACCCTACCTGTGATCCGTCTGCAGCTGGACTGTTGAATTGTTTTTCTTTAGATCTAGGATAAGCGATGTTTTTTTTTACCTTGTGGAGGAATTTATTACAAATATAAAAAATTTAAAAAGGGTTATTATAAAATAAATGACTATTTTACTATTTAAATGATAAAGAGGCTTGGTCCTAAATTCAGCTCCAGCTCTGCACATTGTGTACATATATGATTGTATTCATAATTATTGTAAGATATATTTATTTCAAAAGATGTGCTGCTGAAAGTTTCTTGCGCCGCTTCTTTCCTTTCAGCTATAGCACCTTTAGAAGCGGTGGTAGAGTAAAAAAATTACGTTGTAAAAATGTACTATAAGGTACTTACTTACAATAAAAAGATTTTGATTTTGATTTAAAAGTGCTCCATTTTTGAAGGTCTGGAGTGGACTAGAGAGGTATCGGCCTTTTATTTACCTGAATCGACCGCAAAACAGCAACGCTTGCATTGCTATGTTCCAGTTGGAAGGTTAAGAGAACCAGCGTAATTACCGGCACATACGGCACTTCATCTGAGTCCTCAAGGTTAGTAGTTCACAGAAAACCCGCTTGCAATATTTTAGTGAGGTGTGTTGTTCACGGGCGATGGTGGATTGGTGACCATCAGATGGCCTCTCTGCTCTTATGCTTATCTCCGACAAAGATAATTAGCTCATCTTACAGTAGCTCTACAGACAATTTAGATGGTGTAGTAAGTCAATCGACCCAGAGCTCGATTCCTCAGGGAATTCATGTTATTTATATCTAAAGTAGGCATCGAATGTCCGGTATAACGCGTACGAAGTACGAAGGTTCATCTTCTAAGTCGTATTCCTCATTGATGAGGGTCGTGATCATTCTAGAGCAGCAGCGGACTACAGTGGGCTGCTTCTGATGATCATGATATGATCATTCTATGGAAATAACTACGTAGAACTCTCTTAGCAGATTTAATGAAGTGGTTTGGTATTGCCGTCCCTATTTCACATACTGGTTTCTCAGTGTGCAGGTTTCGATGTTTTTTTTACCACTGTAAATGTACGTAAGTCATTCGAAAAAACAGAAAAACTAATTGGTGTTTTATATGACATTGGATGGTTTCGTCCCGGACCTCCTGGAGTCCAGCCACTGCCACCGACGAAGGTTTATAGCAACAGAAAATAACTTCTGAAAATGCGCGTATGATTACAAATAGTAGACAATTATAGCATCATGTTTGTGACGACGCACGACGTGCCACTACGATTGGTACCTATTCACATCGGTGTAGAACGCGCTATCGAAATTTTCCTAGGACTTCGTATATATACGAGTTCCAAACATCCATAGTAGGACCAGGACATCTGGTCACCAGGCACAACACCCGGCCTGGTGGAAGATCTTCCCTTTTCCCTTTCATACAACTGACATTACGTTATTAGAGGTATATGAGTTGTACCTCTTTACTGGCCTAGGAGTTCGGTACGTGTCTATACCTACGTCCTAGCCCTGGGTATGTCTTCGAGGAGTCATCTTCATTGAGACACTGGACTTGTTAACCGATACTTATATTCCCAAACAGTATACCATACATGACGGTGGTAGAGACACGACTAGCCTGACGCGGGCGCAGCCGCGTGACATTTAAAACTGCTGACATAATAATTCACAATGTAGAACACAGTGTGCACTGTGTCTGTACACAGTGTCCCTACACGTCATTCCATGTCCTCACACAGCGCGTTCCTACAATGTTTTATATTAATTTCCTGGCTATCCAGACTGTGGCAATAGGACGTATCGACCAGTCTATTTATACGCGGCGCCGGCGGCCCTGCGCGCACTTTTACCCTCATATAAATTGTAATACAAACAAAATACAATGCTGGAATTTAAACTGGATTCTTCCAGGTCTTCTGTGAACCTTACAGAAGTTCTAGAATCAGGAAGTTGGATGAAGCTTCTTTGAACTGTTTCAAATTTTAGCAAATGGTCTTGTACAGCTAAATCACTGTTGGAAATATCACTGTTGTGATAGATAATACCGACCGTTTCGTCCTATATAAAATAGGCCACAATTTTTAGGGATCCGTACCTTGAAAGGGATTACGGAAACCTACTACTGTCGCCACTTCATCCGTCTATCTCATGAACGGTATTTTCTAGGAACCTTGAAAGTTGGCTACACATTGGTCACATCCTCTGTTCAACAAATACTAAAACTTGTTTCATCTTTAACAGGTTTATAAGTTGTGATCAAAATAAGCGAATGTTTTTTTTCTCAGTATTCGATATTAATTACATCAGTCGGTATTTAAAATCTGATCTGAAGTTACCAGCTGGGTTATTCGACTAAATTCCAAAAGCATTACAATTACTTAGAGCTCCTGATCTACTTAATAATCAAATCGACTGTCAATTCAAAGCACAGAACAATGGAATAAACCTCAGGTACTTTAAAGAAGTCTAGGACTTAAATAAATCTGTAGTAAATACAGGGAAAACTCGCTGAGCGATCCTTTTGAATATTACATCGGGCAGTTTGGTGGGACGCCCTTTCTTTACCTAAATCGAGCTCTGGGATCAATGACCGTGGGACAAGACACAAGAGAGAGCGTTTTTATTTTCGCTTTAAACGATGGGCGACTAGAGTCCAGCAGTGGACTAGAGTGGGCTGCTGATGATGATACAATAACGTGAAACAGCTAACGTACTGTGCAATTCCCGTAAAAACATTAAGCTCTGAAATACAGGAATCTGAAAAAAACAACGAATGACCTGCACTCTGTTAGTAGTTGTCGGTTATTCACATTATTTTGAACATTTTCAAGAAAAGTAAAAAAAGAAAAAACCGTAACCAAAGGGAAAATTTTCCTTTTTATTACATTTTACGACACCTTTTTTTCCTTCTTGTAATGTTAAATCTAGTACCGCCATTAAGTCATGCCCTCACTTAGGTCATGCGTGACTTTTTCACACTTTGTCACGCATGAAAAAATTAAGAAAACTTTTTTTAAAACATAAATAAATGAATACGAGTAAATGATCCAGAATTTTTTACCAAAAGAAAAAAAAAACTTACCTTACAACAGCGTAATTTTTTTATTTATTTCTAGGACATGCATGATTTTTTTTCATTTTGTCACGCATGACCTAGTGAGGGCATGGCCAAATAGGAGGACTCGGTTTGTACAAAAAATTAATTATTATCGGGGGTTTCTTAAATTTTTAATATAGTTTTTTTAAATTTTGTTATTGGGTTCAATACGATCGTGTTCATATTCGGCCAGCATGATCTGTACCTTTTGTCAGATCTCCTAACTCGCTTCTCGCTACGTCTAGAGACATACACATAATTTCATCTTGAAGTTTTATTACGTTGCAAGCGGGTATACGGGCATTTTCGCGGTAATAAACTAATTTATTTTATATTAGTATTGTACTACCGCTTGTGTATAAAGACCGGAATAAAGGCTAAGATGGATAAACGTTATAAATTACAACATACAGAGTACTTTTTTAAAAAATCTATCAGAACCCTATCGTTGGGTATAGGCTTCTTCATGTGCACGCCATTCTCCTCGGCCTCTAGCCGTTCGCTTCCACATCCTCCCCGCCGTCTTCACAATGTCGTCGGTCCACCTCGCGGGCTGCCTGCCGACACTTCTGCGCCCCACTCGGGGTCGCCACTCGAGCAGTCTTCGTGGCCACCTATCATCCTGCATTTTACACCTGTCCTGACCATCTATACTGGCTATATACAGAGTACAGATGGTTTTTAAGTATACCCAGTCTAAGTTGTAAAAGGGTAGTACCTCCTTAGACTGACTGCACAGAGATAACACCTTCATCTACTTTACAAAATAAATCAACAGCCAAAAGCGACGATGGCTCAAAGGCTAGGGCCCGAGACTGCGGCGCAAGCGTCGCCGAATCGAATCCACATCTGGACCATTGAGGTGGACTACTCCTACCATGACTCCTCCTCCTGCACGTCCTAGTCTTGTTGGAGTGGTTAATGAAGAATTGTGGTAAAAAATTGATCCATTTTCAACAACAATTTTTGACAACCGCTGGGGTAGACGAGTTCTGGAGTTGAGACCGCGTTTGGGCAAACGTAGTGTGGGACGACTGCTAGATGGAGCGACGATCTGCGCAAAGTGGCTGGCAGCGACTGGATGAGAAGAGCCGAAGATCGGGCTCAATGGCGCGCCCTGGGAGAGGCCTATGTCCAGCAGTGGACTAGAGTAGGCTGCTGACGATGATGATGATGATCCATTTTCAGGTCTGGGTATGGACAGGGTAAGGCTAACGTAATAATATAAATCACAATGTCCAAAGGGTAGGCTGGTGGACTGGATGCGGTAACATAGATAGATAGATGCGGTAACATCGACGCATCACTATGCCTACTGCGCCTCGCATTTACGACTATCGAATAACTCCGCTAATTGATTAATGCTGTAAGTATTTATATTTTATTATCTAATTTTGGAAATAGTAAATAGTTACGTACCCTGAGGCTTATGTCAGTATTATGCTTTAAGACATGTAATTAGTTTTATGTAAATAAAGGAAAAATAAAATGCGAGTTCCTTTATTTTATTTTAAACAGCGTGGGCGGGAGTTAAATTGCCCCGCCGTAGCTCGCTATGGGGTTCAGCTCGTGTATAAGATGAGCTCTAAGCTCGTTCTCATCTCGTGCCATAATAATTTGACAAACGAATAGTCTTGTATCGTCCTATTCGCCAAACAGTATATTTTCGATCAGGTTTTTGCATAAAACGCTATAATTTTAATATCGCGCTTGATCGCAACATCATTTGGCGAAAGAGCTTCTAACGTCCGTGAGAAGTCCGTGTTTAAACGTCTCAAAAACTCCATTGAATCAAATGCCATATTGACATGACGAGTCGATAAACCAGAATAGCATTGACAATGGCAGACAATCACACCGCACCAAAACCCCAATTAATTTCCTCCCAAAATCGGAAGCTCTAAAACCCCGCGAATTTGACGTAAAAACAAGAGCGACCCCTAATTACGTTGGGGTTTTATAAAACGGTTGATTGATGACTGTACAGGACCCTCTATCAATTACAATCAGAGCGCGCCGCTCGTTCGTGAATCTCAATTTGTTTTTGTGTAGTCTGCGCTATGATAGTGCAATTTGCTGGTGAAAAATAACCGATGGAGGCTGAAAGATTTGAACCTGATTTGTCTGTCTAAAACAGACTCCATACAAGGTGTTCCTGAGGATATGCATTAAGTTCGCCATACACCTCTGTAGCTTTTACATAACATATTTGACAATGGAAGTGATCCTCATAAACGCTTCGTTTTCGAGATACTTGCTAATTAATTTAATTGAGTTACAATGAGTAAGGGTCTTTATTTATGCCTGTAGGATAACCTGAAACAAACAATAACAAACTATTTGCCTATCGTATGCACAAGTCATCAATAACTTATCGTCACGATTGTCTAGTTTAAATTAATCAAAATGCGACGTTGCCAGCTTGGATAAAGAGTATGGCTTACTAGGTAATTTAAGGCAAGGCATTTAGTTAGTATGAAAATAAAAATTGAATGAATGAATACTCTTTATTGCACAAAATTAGTGTGATACAATGCGTACAAAACGATTAATACAATCTAGGCGGTCTTATCGCTAAGAGCGATCTCTTCCAGACAACCTTCTGGTGGAGTAATTTTGGTGGAAAAAGGTAGGTTGTGCACCGTTTACAATAATATGTATATAATATACCCATACAAATAAATATATTTATATATACTTATATATAAAATATCTACATATACACACACACATACATACATATATACATACATACATAATATTAAAATATAACTAGAAACCAAAGTTGTGGAAAAGTAAGGAAGGAAGAAGGAGTCATTGGGATAGATAGTGGGCCTAAATTATTCTTTTATTAAAATTAAAAATGTGACAATATGGAAAATATCTACTTCGATGTTCCGAGTACAGTGTCGAAGTTAATGCATAACCAAAGAAACACCTTGTATACATATTTTTTAAGTGGTGCTCCTTGGTTTTCTAGTCCATCCATCTGTCCGTTGTGCCTTTAAACTGACTTCTAAACTCACCAATGGGACGGCGAAGTAGTTTCTATTTTCCCTTTTCCAGAAATGAACGAACGTTACCTGAAATATAAAACATTTTAAATTAGATCCAAGCATTACATTTTTATTCATAAAGGAAATAAGGAATGTTTATGTGGTTCAAACCAGGCTGGCTTGTTAGGTTTACATTCATACTTTTTTTTCTTGTATAAGGAGAACAAACGAGCCACCTGATGGACACCTTCGCGCATAGTTTTTAAATTTATTTATTTATTATTTCACATTTATTTTACACATATACATAAAATAGACAGTCCACAGAAATGGTACCCCATTTGTAGAGTGGGCCGAACGACGCTTTTACACGTAACTTAATTCTAAACCTACCTATAGATAACAATAAAAGTTTACATAGAGAGGAAGTAACATAGACATCACTTAATGTTACCATCACACCATCATCATACCACATCTCACCGCAATATAATTTTATTTTTTTAACCACTATCGCTATTGCTCCCACTAACATCTTAGGATAAAACAACGCTGTATATTTGGTACTCGAGTATGTCAGCATTTGCTGACTTTCCCCTCTTTTGCCAAATATACATAGTGCTTTGTACTTTAATGTTAATTTTTTTGTAAAACAATTATGAGTATTTGGCAATAAATGTATTTCTATTCTATTCTATTATATTCTAGTCTGTACTATGATGTCTTTAGAAGATCGATTCGCTGCTAATTCTTGAGTATTACTTATGTATGTATGCCTCATGTGCCAGTAATTACGCTGGCTCTACGCTGGCTCTCTTACTACTTTACAGCAGAAATTAAAAGGGTGGAAAACCACCCCCGACTGACTCTGCACAGAGTCATACCACCTGGTGGGCGAGAACATCTTCTTATAATATCGAATTGGAAATACGTTGATATTGAAAACTGAAATACTCTTGAGCCATATTATTCTAATAACGCATGTTTCCACACTAAGAACGAGAGAACGATTTTTGCAGTGGAAGATCGAATTCGATATTAGCCCTATCTCGTTCCCTCATTTAATATGTGCGAGCGTGACACGAGTCCGTAGCGCTCGACTTTTGGCCTGGACTACACGCGTCCGGTTCAAATCTCGAAGCGCTGACTTCAAGTGGGCGAGGGTGGAACGCGTGTGACTGGTTACCGCGAACCGAACCGGGGCTGGAACTGGAGGCGTGTAGTCCAGCTCTTTGAACATCGAACGCTGCGAACATCGTTCTCCTGAACATAGGTCGCGATCGCATTCTTTCGCCTCTCAAGGAATGTCGCGGCGCGCGATCATAAATTCCGAGAGAGCGCGATAAGAGAGCTAATGACATCTGCCGATGGGAATACGAAATTTAAGGACGTTGCCCTTTACTGTCACACCCGAAAAACGTTAAATTACGAGGTACTTCGAATGTATAGCCGTAAAATAAAAATTAAAAGTAAGCACAGATGTAACGTCAACACCGTCTAACGTCTTCACAGCCACAGTGAATAGGCATTTACTGGACCCGCTCCATCGTCGACCTCATCGTCGCTTACCATCAGGCGAGATCCAGGTCAAATGCGGGTTTAGTATTAAATTAAAAAAAACGACAAGTAGAAAAAAAAACTAACAGGAAGGAAAGTTTTAAGATCGTCGGTGGCAGTGGTTAGGGCATCAGACTCCCATGCGGGAGGTCCGTGTTCGAAACCATGCAGTGCCATGTACCAATAAGTTTTTCGTATTTTTCGAAGACTTACGTACATTTACCGACCGCTCTAACGGTAAAGGAAAACATTGTGAGGAAACCTGCACACTGAGATGACTAGTGTGTAAAAGAACAAAAGATCCTCAAGGGTCGAAGTGCCTTTGGGTTATTCCGGCCCCCAATCATAAGACAAGATATATAAACTAACAAGAAAGGGCGTTTTCACATTAGACGATAACGACAAAGATAACGATATCGTCGGTTGTCGAATCTCATACATTTAGTATCTAGACTAGACGCTTTCACTCTATATCGTCCACGAGACCATACATATCGGTGTCGTGTCGGTGCCCGGTGAAAACGCCCAAGCCTGTAAATGGTCAACAGGAAGAAGCGTTTAAAAATCAGCGCTGTGGCTTGCCTCAGCATTATGCTGAGCTAGTGTAACCCTTTTTGGCACTGTACCACACCAGAGGTTCTGTGCTGCATGTATTAAACTTTGTATACTTCTGTATTGTGTTATATATTCTGGTGTTTACAGCGCTAAATAAACGTTTTCAAGTTCAATTTTCATTTTTTCAATCTTCTCTAAAATTCGGGTAACATGGTAAGATTAACTACTCCTTCTCTGTGCATGCGGTCAGGTCGTGGAATGCTCTCCCTCCCGGCATTCGTGAAAGTCAATCCTTTCCTATCTTTAAGAAACTTGTCAAGGAACATTATTTTTCTCTCCTTTGGTTTTTATTTTGTCATCGCTGTATTATCTTTATTATATTATAATTATATTTATATGTTAGTATAGAGTATTTATTTATTTGTATATTTATGTATTATATAATATTTATGTACGTATCCACCCGATAGTAGTTCACACACAGCACCTTCATACCGCCCGCGCCGGCGCGGGCGGCGACCCGCTTCTGGCGCTTTCACGCGCTATCGGCGTATTCCAGGCCGCTTCTCCCCGACCCCTCCGTCCCCAGCGACGTCCTAAGCCGAGGTCCGTACCCACCTGGGTGCCCTTAGGCAGTCGCTTCTTATAGTAGTTTTTAAGTCCTCCTCTAGGCTGGAGCGCATTTAGCGCTCGTCCCAAAAAACCCGGTGAAGCTGTAAAGGTCATTAGGACCAACAGCAATTATCAGTACGAAAAAAAAAAAAAAAAAAAGTACGTATTTACTATAATGTATTATTAAGTAGGTATATTTATTTAGCATATAGGTAGGTATCGCCTGCCTTGATGCCTACCTACTACTACTAATATGAATCAAATTGTAATTTTATGGGGTTTGCTGGAGGAGATATCTCTTAGAGATAAGTCACGCCCTTTGCTATTATTATTATTGTATTAGCAGGCAGGAGGCTAATGCTGGTTAGCCTGTTTCTTCAAAAAAGTGTAAAGACGTTAAAATTAAAGGATCTGTCCTTTCAAATTCTATAAATGGACAGCGTGGGGCGGACGGATGGGGTACGGAGTTTGAACTGTATGATAAAGTTTGAAAAGTTCAAATTCGAACGCCGCGTCCCCGTCCATCCAAGTTTCTTTGATATGGCTGGCTCCTTAGAAGCAAATTATTTAGATATTCGAGGACTTCAGTACTAGTAGTAGTAGTGGTAGATCCTAAAGTGAAGGATCGCCTGGGGTGGTACCACCCTCTTATCTATTTCTGCCGTGAAGCAGAAATGCTTGCATTTCTGTGTTTCGGTTTGAAGGGTAAGAGAGCTAGCTTAATGTCCGGCACATGAGGCACTCCATCTTAGTCCTCAAGGTTAACAGCGCATCAAAAACCCTCTAATATTAATACAGCGAGGTGAGATGTCTATGGGCGACGGTGACCACTTACCATCAGGTGGCCCGTTTGCTCGCCTGCTCTCCTTATTTAATAAATGAAAAATAGTAGTCAAAAAGCAAAAATATCCAATTTAAAAAAATAATTCAATATACAATTCAATCACTTCCCACTGTCAATATAATGAATTAAAAAAAGAATATATTATAATAGCAGGTACCTACTGTAAATATATGCACAGTAACATTCACTTAGAAACAACCTTCTTAATATTTAATAGATAACAGTAATATTGTAATTGATATCTAGAAAGTAACTGTTATTATATAGATAACATGAGATAATCTCAGTTAGCAACAGTGTGTGGGAAAATTTACCATGGCAACGAGCGACCTTTGCTCTTAGCGCGGGAGGCTGGGATTCAAAAATAAATAATTAACATGCTTTGGACTGTGATGTTCCATAAAAAATATACTTGGCGAACGAATTTATGAATAAATAAAAGAAAGGCGTAATAAAAAAATTAACATAGGTAATTAATTCCTCACGTCGGACATTTTTCCTCATAATTAAAACAATCCCGCGTTGGGTGCCAAAACATTAAAATAAAAATTTAAACAAGGTAGGACTGCAAAATAAAAATTCTATTGACAGGAATTAATTTGTTTGAACTTGAATACAAGTTAATTTCTAAACAATAAAACTTTAGAGGCCCACGTTGGGCGCCAAGTTTTTTTTTAAATAAACGACATTATATTATTATTAATTAATGAGCAGGCAGCATTAAGCTGATGCGCCCATATCTAAGCTGGTGTATTGTTCATTCACTTATTGATAAAGTTGTTTATTAAAAACAAAGCTAAAAGCCTACCAGGGCTGGTTCACCACAATGGCCAAGACGTGGTATCTAACCAAATTCCAAATAGCAAAGTATGAGCCGCAGTTTTCACCACTGAGCCATTGTTGCTTCATACATTTACGCAAATAACAGATTGTGAAGTATAGTTTCCAAACGTGCAGACGGGTCACTTGACGGTAAGTGGTCGCCGTCGCCCATAGACAAATATCTAACCTCATCAAAATATTATAAGGTTTTCGATGCGCTGCTATGCTAACTTTGATGACTTACGAGAGTGCCCATGCGCCGGTAATTACGTTGTTCAAACCGAAAGACATGTATAGTCCTCCTCGTCGAAACCGAGGACGGCGACCCCTTCAGTTTCTAGCAAACATTACTATATAACAACACCTTCAGGATGCCGATGGGGCTGCCGAAATACTGTAGTGCATTGGGGATGTTTGCAGAAGCCCGCGTGAATGGCTCTCACGCAATCATCCGAAAAAGGGTTGCTTCCCTGATGCACCGTGTACATAGCAGTCCCAGCAGCATCCTGTTGACGTTTGGCCCTGACTTCCCGATCCTGAGGCACGATATACCTGCATGTCAATGCGAAGTAGTCGTCCAGTGCTTTGGGGTCGGCCTTTCCTTCACAGCAGAAATAGATTAGATAGGTTTTGTGCCCAATTATTTATTTCTGCTGTGAAGCGTAAGTAGTAGAAAAAAATAATGTTCTAGCTAAAATTCAACAAAATTCTAGACAAAACAACCCTGAGGCCCAACTTAACATTACGCACTTAGCTTTCATAAGCTGTGCTCATACTAAATGGCGCTGTCAAGCCCACGCTAATGGACGAAAAGCGTCGTCTTCAGTGAAATTGAATTATGTGAGACACTACATCTTTTAACGAGAAACTAGTCACTGTCCGTGGTTCTACTCACGTGGGAAGTCTCTCTAAAATATTTGAAAATATGACACCCTGACCAGGTGGTAGAAAAGTTTGCGGCAGAGAGCTAGAAGGAGATGAGACAAGACTTACTTGAGAAGCTCCTGTATCTGATCTCCGGCGGCTGGTTTCCACCAAAGTTTGAAGGGTTGAGCACATAAAGCACTCGCGGCGATAGTTCAGTTACAATATTAGAGTAATTAGCGTGTAAATTAATTAATTCCGATGAGCGTTTTTTTGCGTAACCGTTGCGACAGAAGTCATTTCACGAGTGCGTTTGATTGGCAGATGACATTGTGACGTCATCACGATGCGCGTATTCTTTCGGTCTTGTCTCTTAGGTGATAGGTAGGAAAGGAACAGGTATAATTATACGAATATTATATAAGTACAAATGTGTATAGTGTAATTTAAAAATACCGATATATGGCGTTAACACCAGGTATATAAAAATCCTCGCCATAGTGCGGAATTAATAATTGTACATTTTTGTTCTTGTGTTAAGTATTGAGAATTTATTAGTATCTGCATTTTTTCCCTCTTGTTTTACATAATTTGTACACGAATGTATGTCTACTTATCGTAATAAAGGTCTAGCTGGAAGAAATCTCTATTTTAGAGATAAGCTCTACCTGTGTACGTCAAATTTCTTGTTGTTGTTTCTTTTGTGATTTATGTGTGTGCAAAATAAAGTATAAAAGTAATTAAATGATACTATTTTTTATAGCGAATTCCATAATAAAACTACAGATGACGCTCTCTTGACAGGGTATTTATATTCCTGGTCAGGGTGTAGGTACTTCTCTCTTATCTGAATCTTGTAATTAACTTTATATTTTTATGTTAATTGTGAAAACCTGTAATTGGCTAAGTTCTTACTCAATATGATTTAACTATAATTTATCTGTAGTTATTCCTAATAAAATAAAAATACCAAATAACTCTAACTTAAAAATTTAAGAAACCCTCGAGATACCATTGATCCACTTCTTGGTCATCATCAGGTCCTCAGGTTCGGAATGATGAACGGCATCATGGTCCTAATAAACATGTTATTCTAAAATCTAGAATTAGATAGATTTAAATTTGATTGTCATCGATTAAGATAATAAGTAGATTTCTAACGGTGGCTCAAAGAGCGTCGATGGCACAGTGGCTAGGGCACCGGACTCCCATGCGGGAGGTCCGGGTTAGAAACCGTGCAGTGCCATGTACCAATAAGTTATTCGTATTTTGCGAAGACTTACGTACATTTACCGACTGCTCTAACGGTGAAGGAAAACATCGCGAGGAAACCTGCACACTGAGATGACCAGTGTGTGAAATGGGGTAGGCACAAAAGATCCTCAAGGGTCAAAGTGTCGCTTGGTTATTATATCATAAGATAAGATACAGGGTGACTCAGGGATGTTTTAATTTTCATCTATAGTACTGAAACCTTTATTTCCTTCCAACCTTTAAGGAACAGAGTGCAAATATAATTTACCGTCAGTGGCTGTGACGTAATCAATACGGATCGTCCCCGGAGACCACGCGAGACAATAGTGGGTAATAAATAGTGTTAGTTAGTCGATTGGTATTGGTTGGTGCGAGTAAGTACGAGTATATTTTTATTGTTACTTTTTCTAGAGAAATAGATAGATAGAAACACTATATTGTATACAAAATCAGGAAAAGTAAAAACTACAGGAATAATAGCACGATATGTACAAAGGCGGCCTTATCGCTTAAAGCGATAAAAAGCATTTTAGTCACGTTGCTGACACTTTGAGCTGAAGCTTAAATTCATTATATTTATATATGTATTCGTATATGTGTATAACAAATTGTATATATCATTATAATTGTTGCGTATATATTTTATTTATCTACTATATAATTATTTTAATTTGTTTATACTTATTGTGGAGAAGGATCTGCGGGAGCTCCGGGCGCCTGACTGGCTCGAGACTGCGCAGGAGAGAGAGCGATGGCGCTCTTTGGTATCGGAGGCCAAGATCCACTTCGGGTCGCTGCGCCAGCGGAGTAAGTAAGTAAGTAAGTATTTATACTTATTATTTACTGTACTCCACACCTTACCCACCATAAAAGTAGTCTAAACTCTCCTTAATCAAAGGTTGGCTGGAAGAGATCCCTATGGGATAAGCCCGCCTTTGTACATATTTTAATTACTATGTATATTTTTTTTCCATGTGTGCAATAAAGAGACTACAAACAAGCAAACAAACAAACGATATTTCCCAGGAAAGCTCTGAAGTTAATTGGTAATTATTACTTCATATACAGTAAATTTAGTAAAATAAAAGTAATATGATATACATAAGTAAGTTAAAAACTTAGATATACATAATATAAATAAATAAACACATATAATAGATAGTAAACCATAAATAGGTAATAAAACATAATAATGAAAATAAAATGTACAACTACAACGACAAATAATGATGAGTGAGACTCATTTTAAACGAAGCCAGTGATTCCGAATGCCGTGTTCGACGAGGAAGTGAGTAAATAAAGACGATACGCCTATCAAAGTTACCAATTTTAGACCATTTTCGTTACCTATTTCATGTACGGTAATATTTTTAATTTTTTTATTAGTGAAAAAAAAAAACTGTACAATCCGTACCACACATATTAGTTTGTAAGTTTGTTTTCGTAATTAGCGACAGTTTTTGTAGGTAGCTTTAGATTTCATTGTTGTTAAATGTTATGTCCAGTGAGGGTATTTCTTATCGTTGATTGCCACTCGCTGAGACAGTCTCGGAACCACAGCCCTGGAGACAACACCGCTACGCGCGTGTTACCGGATTTTCCATACATTTTGAACTTTTGCATGATATGGACCCCTCGCAGTGCTGTTATTGTGGTGGTGATACGGTGACGCTCAAAACCTACCTGAATTTTGGATATTGTCGGCGCCGACGGGTGATCTCGGGCTCAGACGCTGGTGAGTTGGCTTTTCGGTGGTATTTATTGCTTTCACTGGACTTTCTCTCGTTCCCCTAGTTTATTTTGCTGTCGCATGATCCCTAGAATCGCTGGGGATCGCACAGCAACATAACAGAAAACCACGACCGACTAGTCGTCACACCAGCTTGTAACACCAGTGTGACTACTAGTAACTTTTACTTCGTCGTCACGCCGGTATAAAAACTACACCTTTTAACTAATAGTAATGCGGTAAATTAATTAATTAATTAATCGCGAGCTTTTTAACCATAACTTTTAATCCAGGATAGCTTGTTGTTATTTTGACATTTATCACTGACATTTGTCACTTTGACGTTCTGCATGAGCCACATTGGCAGAAAGTGGACGTTCCGGGAGAGTGGAAATAGACATTCGGTGAAATGGACATTCCGAGGAATAGACCTAAAAGACCGACTGAATGTTCCGGCAATAGGACCTAACGCTCCTGAGGGATTTTTATCAGTTTATTATTAACCCAGCACTAATGCAATATTGTAAGTGTTGTTTTTATAGCGGTGTGACGACGAAGAAAAAAATTACTGGTAGTCATACTGGTGTGACGACGAATCGGTCGTGCAGAAAATATTCCAATGCATTACATTTGTCAGATGGAATTAAGAAACATGTCAACTTAATCCACAAACATACAAATTAATTCAGTATACATTAACAATGAAAGATAGTCAATAATGTAATCACAGTTACTTATTCTCCGTCACTCACACATTCATTCTGTCACAATACAAGTAATGGTAGTAGTAGGAGCTCGTAGCCTAGTTGCGAGCACGGTCCGAAAGTGATCGTGCAGGTTAAGCGACGTTGGCGCGGTCGGTACCTGGATGGGTGACCGCTAATGGCATATTTTATCTGAGCTCCTCCGTGCCTCGGAGTGCACGTTAAGCAGTCGGTCCCGGTTGTTGTCGTTCGACAGCAGTCGTTAAGCCATGTCAGAGGCCTACGGGCGGCCTGAACAACTCTGACAAATAGGTTGGTCACTAACCATACGATAAGCAAGCAAGCAAGTAGTAGGAACTTGAAAATTGGCTACATTATTGGTCATATCCTCTATTAAAAAAATACTAAGTTTATTTAAGTTGTAATCAAAACAAGCAAACGTTTGCTCCAAACCTTTGAGTTCGGATCCCTATAGAGCGAAGGCCGACTTTCACTTGGCCAGTTTTTTAAATGGAAATTATCCCAACCCCAATAAAAAACAGTACCTACAGTGGACAACACATCAGGCCCATTAACACGATCTTATTGCGAGAGGTTCCGCAGAGTATAGATTGATGTGTCAAGGAATTTTTGGACGATAAACGATAATTTTATATTTATTGGATTATTATTTAATAATACTAATCTCTAACATAACCTGTGGGCTATGGCGCGTGAAAAACCAATATCTGAACAGATTCGCCGTAGGGAATGGTTGTGGATAGGGCACACCTTACGTCGCCCAAAAAGCATCGCCTACGCCTCCTTGAACTGGCAACCTACAGGAGGATCTCGCAAACGTGGAAGACCCAGGGCTACATGGAAACTTAGTCTTCAAAAGGACCTGGATGCGGCTAAAGTGTCCTGGGAAACCATAGAGTCTGCGGCATCGGACAGAGCGCGGTGGAAGAATATTGTCTCAGCCCTATGCGCCACTAGGTGCTCTAGGAACTGAAGAAGATTATGAAATAAATGATTGTATTAATATTATTCACACAGCATTAATTAGTGGACATTTTGTAAATTTAATATTATTGACATTGTATAAATTTTAATGACTTTCTCTTTTTGTATTCTGTTTTCTTCTCAATATCTGTATAAACATTATTAACTTGTGAATTCGGTGTATATGCCTGTAAAGGTAAAGTTTAGTATGACATGTTTATGCAACTATATCTGCAATATTTGTAATTCTTACCTAAACTTTTACAAATAAATCTTATCTTATCTTCCACAACGATTTCCTTTGTAACTTAAACATCAAGTTCCCACATCAATTAGACTCCAATACGTGTCAATTTAATTCACAACCTCCGTGTTTACACACAAACAACACGGCACAGTCTGAACACATTATGTAAACCGATGTAGCAATACACGCAGAATGCCAGCACGCAATGGAATTCCTGAGCTGTGCAATAGTTTGGCCGTGGAGCTACAAGTTCACGGTCTAATGCTTCAGTGGTGAATAATTCTTGGCAAAGATACAGGTGTGTTGTCACTAACACGTCATCTCATCAGCCCATAATATTACTATTGAGGCACAAGTCCTTACCCACAAGGGGTAAGGGCCATAATTCACAGTGCAGGCCCAGTGCTGATTGGTGGATTCTTCGGAAACTTTTTTCCTCAGACATGCAAGTTTTCTCACGATGTTTTCCTTCCTTGTTAGAGCAGTCTTTACTTACTTATGTAAGTCTTCAAAAAAGTCTGACAATGTCATTGGTACATGGCATTGCGTGGTATCAAACCCGGACTAGAGTAGGCTGCTGATGACGATGAACCCGACCTCCCGCACTGTAGTCCGGCGGCTATAACCTGTCATTACGACACTCTAAAGACTCTCGTTCTGTAGTACGTTTTTGTAGGTTTACAAGAATAAATAACATTTAGATTTTTGTAGGTAAATAACAAAGGAGTTTTAATTGTTATAGATAATGTAAAAGTTCTTTGATAAATAAGTATGAAATTCAAAAATTGCAAAGGTTACGAGAGTACCATTTCTACGCCTACATAATATTATCATTGAATTATACACTGATAGCAGACGCCCACAGCCGCCTATACGAAATTTTCTGCTCTTCCACGATTTGACATGTTTCACCAATGCCACGTGATGGTAAGTGGTCACCGTCGCTCATAGTAATCTCACTTCACTATAACGCTATTAAGAGGGTTTGGATGGAGTATGCCTCTGTGCTGACAATTACGCTGGCTCTCTTACCCTTCAAACCGAAACACAGCAATGTTATTGCTGCTTTGCGGCAGAAATAGGTAAAAAGACAGACTATACACAGAATCATACCACCTTCAGGTAACCACTACCACCCTAGATCTGTAGACAATCGAATGTGAACAATGTGAATGGAACAGCCTGCCGGCGTCTGTATTTCCCGTAACCTACAACCTTGGGATCTTCAAGGCCAGAGTGAATAGGCATTTACTGGACCCGCATGCTCCATCGTCGACCTCATCGTCGTTTACCATCAGGCGAGATCGAGGTCAAATGCGGGTTTAGTAGCAAATAAAAAAATGTCTTGCACCACTACCTTTAAAAAACGCAACCTTAAGAATATTTAATACCGTTTATTACTTGTTCTCTACAGTGGAGCAATTCGAATTTTTTGTTAACCTCATGTGTCTCCTTTGTATAGAATACAAAAAGAATACCAAACAAAACTTCGCAAAGATTTTCATGTAAAAACGTGACCTTGGTTCTTCCCTTCTTCGGGTTTACGCAAGATATATCGAAAGATATGTATACAGGGTGTACCATTGAGATGGGTCAGTATGGGGAACTCTGAAACTGTAAGAGAGAGAAATATGTTAAGAATAACTGCATTCATAGATTTACAAAAAAACTCATACACGACTTGGGATTCGAACCTGGTCATTTTCAGAGAAAAAGTACGTTATTTTATTACGAAAATTAATAGCGTAGATTGTAAGGATATGCTGCTATGGAACCTTGAATCTACAACTAAAAAAATGATAAATTTAATTATTTTATGCTATTCCGGAAGTTCTGTTATCTATCATATCATTTCATATTATTAATCATAGTAACGTAAACAATTGGTTGTAGACGCTTACCTACCATTTACATAATTTGAAAAAGAAATACCGATTGTCGTGACTGCGTACCAGCAAAAAATTAAATATTTTAAATGGAATGTTTTGGTTTGCCGGGCTGAATTACTTAACATTGAACATTTACTTAAATAAATAAAATAATTAAATACAGCACTTTCTTTTAATTGTAGATACAGTATTTCATAGCAACATTTAATTCTTACAACCTACACTATCAATTTTTGTAATAAAATAACATGTTTTTTTCTTCTGAAAATGACCGGGTTCTATTCCCGAGTCGTGTACGAGTGTTTTTGTAAATCTATGAATGCAGTTTTCTTTAACTCGAAAATCGACGACATGGTTCCTTAGAACATATTTCTCTATCTCTTATAGTTTCAGAGTTCCCAATACTGACCCATCTCAATGGTACAGCCTGTATATCCAGAATTTCACCCATTCACACACAATTTCTATAAGTACACCACGAAGTTTCTTAGAAGACTCATTCATCAAACTAAGCATTGTGCTCAAGCGAAAACCTTTTTGTACCCTTTTCCCTGTCAGCTAAGGTGTGGAATTGAATGGAGACTAAGATTCTGATCACCGGCCGACCGTCCGTCTGTGGACTTGTGGAGTAATCGATATTTGATGGTTTTGCTTGTTTAGAATTACTTAATCATTTACTTTAGTGCTACGTTTCACAGCTGTTTGTGATCTGGCACAATTTTTTTTAAGAAAAACATTAGTAATCTTTCTACACATTACCAATATTATTCTTGTGCTAGGCAATGCATCACAATAATCAAAAGTGGATTCGATCCGGCGACCCTTGCGTTGGGCTTGCGTCACAGTCTCGTGTAGGCTTTGAGTTGAAAGTTGTTCGCTTCAAAGTTGTTGACTGAAGAATGAATGAATGAATTATAATTTATTTGCACACACACACATAACACGATAATTACATTTCATTACTTAATAGTAACTATGACTTAGAGTAAGTAGACATGCATATGTGTCAAAAGGGTCCCTGACTCAGCATTATGCTGTGAGGATATAGCTAGACGCTAGCCACCGCCGCAGCGCTGGTTTTCAGTCAGGGCCGGTGACACGACGACAACTAACATAAATACCTAACATTTTTGTTGCTTGTTCTACTTTTAGCATAGCATAACTCTCACGTCCATAATCGCCGAGGGGTTAGACAGAGGAACCACCTTCATTATAGATAATTCCCACTTTTCGCCGTAAGATTTGGTGAACAAACGTGATAGGTGTCGAGCCTACCGCCGTCTACTAGGTGTAGAATAGTATCCATCAAGTCCCTGAGTCGCTAGGTACTACACCCACGGGAAGAGTTGGGGTAGTGCTATTCTTCATGAGCGGCACTTCTTTATTTAGGTAGTACTCACTAAATGGTCATACCACTTGGGGTCATTTTTTTATTTTATTTTATTTATTTAGTAAACCAACAGCTATTGTTAAAACAAATTAACCATACTTAAGAATCTAGACATAAGCCAATTATAGGTTTTCCTCAAGTAGCTTTACATATTTATTAATGCGGTATTTTATTGTACATATTAATTGTGCATTTTAAGGTGCGAAAGTTGTAAGTGAGGAGAAATAGGTATCGTGCATCACTATATTCTGGGACTTCTGGCCAGAAGGGGTGGCCACCGACGCTACAAAGAAGCTACCGAATCGAAGAAATCCCTGTAATACTTAATTATCACCATTATTTTTTTTCTTTTGTATTCTTATCTCATATTTTATATGTCAGTAAGGTATTTATATTATGGACCTATGCAGCCTCAAATGGTGGGATTAAAACAATTGTTTTCTCGAATCTTGCGTCTGATTTTTAAAGCATTCGTGGGGCTAAAGCTAACACTAAGAGGCTTAGAACTACGGTAAGAGGTAAGAAAAAGGTTAGAACTTACTAAGCTCGTGTGCTCCATTTTCGGCCTCCTCGTCTCTTATCACCAGGTGAAATTGAGGTCAAACGCGGTAGTAAGAACTTTCTTACAATTCTGCAGCTTTAGGCTCAATTTACATTGCCGCGGAATGGAATGGAAGCGAATTTTCGCAACGTAATAGTACATAGCATAATGAACTTTATGTCAATTGTGTAACATACAAACTAAATACGAGCCAAAAAAGAAAAGTAGCTAGGGCAATTCTCGAGAATGCGCGAGGATTCCCCGGAAGACGCGCGACCCTTTTTTGGCTCGTATTTAGTTTGTATGTTACACAATTGACATAAAGTTCATTGTGCTATGTACAATTACGTTGCGAAAATTCGCTTCCATTCCATTCCGCGGCAATGTAAATTGAGCCTTAGTGTACTGTAGTAATGTAATGTGTACTTTGACAATCCAATAATTGATTTGGGCACAGTGGTTATAAAAGGGATCACCATAATTATTCTTACTACAATACTGCGGGGCTGCTCCTTGAAATATTTTAAAAAACACAAGTTTATAGAATGGAGTGTGTTCTCAAATGCAAACAGAGATATTTAAAGTTCCGTTTCACATAAAGTGAAGAGGCTATTTGTAAAGCGTTCGCCACCGTTTCCAGAGCATTGATTTATCGGAGGGTCAGAACTAATTCATATTTGATGATGTTCAGCGCACTGCATTAACCCATATTCCTGGTCGGCTTATCAATTATTTATAGTACAAACTAACTTAATTGCCCGCTTCGTTTTTGGGAGGGGTTCCTAAGTGCATGTCGGTATTTATAAATAATGTATACCCCATCATTTATTATCCTTGTTTACACAACGAAAAAAGTGAGCAGTAGCGGTATTTGGTAGTTTCTTAGGTTGGGTTATACGGAGACGGTTCGGCTTGGATCGCTGCACTCAATGCGAGCACGGTCCGAAAGTGATCGTGCAGGTTAAGCGACCGCTAGTGGCATATCTCATCTGAGCTCCTCCGTGCCTGGGAAAGCACGTTAAGCAGTCGGTCCCGGTTGTTGTCGTTAGACAGCAGTCGTTGAGCCATGTCAGAGGCCTACACAACAACTCTGACAAATAGGTTGGCCACTAACCATACGCTAAGCAAGCAAGCTACACTCAATCACATGCGTTGATTTCAAGCTCCGCCCACTTCCCCAGGGACCGAAAATTCTATCCTAATACCAAATAGAATCTATATAAGCACAAGAAATATTTTTTTTTGTTAAATATCGGTATGTTTTGCCGATATTTGGTCGAAATAATTAACTGCAGCTTCTACCTAAATTACACGCACATTGTGTTCACAAATCGTAAAATGAAAGTATCGCCTTCATAAAGCTATCCATCCACGTCTGAAGGTGAATTGCAACGTGTATAGGTAGTAGTGTCCGACCGAAGGTCGATTTCTGGCGGAAGCCGAAGCCGAAGCTGATTATTCGGCTATCGGCACAACCTTCGGCCGAAGCCGAAGGTTTAAAAGCTCTAAGAATTTTGTTCAAGATTTCATACAAGCTAATTTAAATGATTTGATTTTAAAACTTTAAAATTGAAGGTTTTATATCGACTGTATAATATAATATAGAAAGGTAATTTTAATCTCTCTAGAAGTTGATCTAGTAGTAATCAAAATTACCTTGTGATTTGTGAAAAATAATAACATCAACAGTCCACAAAACGAAATGTGATGTGTGTGACTCTCCCCTCCCGCCCGCCACGACTCTGTCCGTCGCGCTCTCCGCTCATTCGTAAAAGTTCGTTCGAATTCGTCGTTTGTTAGGAACCTTCGGCTTCGGCCAATACTTCGGCCCATTTCGGCCGAAGCCAAAGGTTTGGCCGAAGGTGGCCAAAGTCGAAGCTTCGGTCGGACACTAATAGGTAACCGAATATGAGTAACGTTCTGCGTGGAAAGGAGCGGTCGTTTTGCACTGATTATCTGGTGCAAAGAAACGGTGCCGGATGGGATCGTATGCGTGTCTGTTTGTACGTCTGTGGCTTCATTATCTCACAACCGATGGTAATTACCGGCGCATGAGTCACTCCATGTATGCCTCTCAAGGTTAGTGGCGCATCAATTAAAGTGACGTGAGATGTCTATGGGAGATGGTGACCACTTATTATCTCAACCGACGGTAATTACCGGCACAAGAAGCCATGAGGCACTCCATCGAAGTCATCAAGGTTAACAGCGCATCGAAAACGCCCTAATAGTCTTTTTTCCTAACTTGCACATTGGGAGTTTTTTTTGGGAAAATTCCGTGACCAACAAACAAGCCAATATAAAAATAAATACTGATTTATTTTTAAAAATTAACGCTTAATTAGATGTGTAGGTACATATAGCTGCGCAATCAATAAAAAAAATACAAATAACCGAAAACAATTTTAAACTTTTAAGTTATTGTACATTTTAGTTTCATTCCGTTACCATAAAAATGGGACATATAAAAATTGTTACTTTCTTGTAATGAAATAATTGTTAAACTAAATCCTTCAGCAATATCTTTAATTTATATACAAAATAAAATAAATTAGACCTTTTTTTTAAAAAAAAATGTAAAAAGAACTTCATTTATTAGGGAGATGTTACTCATGGATATATATACTCATGGATACTATACATTATATACTATTATAAATTAAACAGAAAATATAATATAATACTAAAATAATACTAAAGCTAAAACTAAACTAAGGCTAAGAAAACTAAAGATAAAAAAAATGGGTTAAGTCCCCCACATCCGGCAGTGTACCCAAGAGACTGGCTGCGTTGCCCCGTTGGATAGCTAAGCTAATCCGCTGGGCCAAATAGGAGCCAGATCTTGGGTCTTTTGACGCGTCGACCAGGCGCTTTGCGAGGTCCTTGAAGACGCGGTGTGCTCCCGGGCCCCAGGGTCCCAATGTTTCAACCCCAAACATCCCCATTAGTTCTTTTACTTCTAAAAAAAGTTTGAAAATTATTTTTAAAATGTCATCAAAGTTATGGAATACGATAAAAGCGTATTGTGCAAGTTGGGGAAAAAGATTCAATAACATTGAACGGAGATAAGATGTCTATTTTCAAAAATATTGTAAATAAATGTCTATTTTTTTTGGTAATACATTATTTCTTCTTTCTTTCTATTATGGGTGACGGGCCTCTTACCATCAGGCAAGTTCGCTTATCTGCTCTCCTTATACAGTAAAAAATATATTTGTGATGAAAAGTAAACATCTTTTTGAACACACAGGCGGACATAGTTTGCGGAGGCGCGCACCGACGGCTTCCATGCGATCGTGCGCAAGAAGACCGCCTCCTTGCTGCACAAAGTGGAGGGCGGCAACAATGGCATTCTGAAGACGATAGCGGGCAAACATGACTGTCCTATAATCAGACACTGGGTCCGTGTGTTGACCGGGTTCGGGTAGGTCCCGGTGAACGCACCAACTCTCTGTCCCACATGTCTGCCTTTAACTTTTTCTTTGTAAATAATTACTAACATAGTCTTAAGTACCTGCATTGTTACTAACAAATATTGAACCTCTGTTGTTCCAAAAATAAATTGATTTGATTTGATTTTGATAGTGTCTGTGATGATCTAGTGATAAGGAGTTTTTCTGTCTGGTTAAAAATAGGATATTAAACGCAAAGCGATGCGTAGATGGAGCACACTCCATAAACAGAAAAGCAAAACAAAACGTCATTTTTCAAGATATCAGAAATTTCTCGATATTTGGGCTAATATAATATAATTTTTTAAACCTATTAGTAAAATTGTGATATCATGGCATCATATGGCCGTTTCAAAATAGCGGACCTAAAAAATCTGTTAAGACAGCGTGGCGCGAGTCTGCAGGGTAAAAAAAAGATTTGGTGGAAAGGAACGTATCTACATGTTGATTGGCTACGTACCATTGTGCTAGTGGCGCCTCTAGTGGTAAAACATTGCAGAATTATCTCCTATTGGTACAGTGTTTATTAATATCTTGGGATTTTGACTCTGATATTATTTATGAACGGTAATAGATAGATTAGCCAAGTTTGAGTTCAAAAGTAAAGGATTTGATGCTATTTCAACATCTGGAACCTTGATCTGATGATTGATGATGACAAGGAAGTTAGAACTAGCCCTAAATCTGGTGGGCTGTCAAATAATAACCAGGTGATGGAATGGGTTCAAAAAGATTCCCCCTTGTCGTGAAAAGCGTGTACCTCACTGAGCCTCTGAAATTATTAGGAATTCGTACGCTATCGCCGAGTCTTCCGTCGACTCCGTTCCTCGGCTCGCATTTTCACTGACTGTTTTAATAAACAGAATGAGGTACTAATAAATCACTGTGCTAATTTTGTGATAGAAAAATGAATAGAGGCGAGTGTTCACGCGCCGGCGTATGGGAGGGCACCTAATCTAACAGATAAGTTATCTTGATAACTTTGATAATGAACTAACTACACTTGTTTAGTCAACGCTAACCTAACCGCTACAATAAATACAAATATGCGGAGACATGTATGAAAAGATTCCGTACCCTTGAGATGGGTATTATTAGAAAGGCCGGCGATATTAAAATGTATATAGTGATTCTTGTTACATTTTTCAGAAGACGGGCTTTTTTATCCAGTGTTAGAAGAAGAAAAAAAATGAAAATGAAAAGTTTATTCACTTACGAGTATTACAAGGCACAATAATAACACCTCCGACTTACAAACCAGGTCGAAACCTGTATCTTGGAAGTCCGGAATCCGTCACACTTTCCGTGTAAGCATATCACAATTTATAACATTACATTAGTAACTATATACTATACCTAAAAGGAATTTGGAACAAGTTAATCAAAAGGAAATAAATTACTAAAAGTGCAGCTTCAGTTTATAAGGATTACATTACTAGTATATGAGTATGTTGGGCGCGGTCGGTACCAGGATGGGTGACCACTAGTGGCATATTTCATCTGAGCTCCTCCGTGCCTCGGAGAGCACGTTAAGCAGTCGATCCCGGCTGTTGTCGTTAGACAGCAGTCGTTAAGCCATGTCAGAGGCCCTACGGGCGGCCTGAATAACTCTGACAAATAGGTTGGCCACTAACCATACGAGCAAGCAAACTCATCAGTGTTAGAAGAAATTACTAAAAGTGCAGCTTCAGTTTATAAGGATTACATTACTAGTATATGCGAACGTTGGACGCGGTCAGGACCAGGATAGATGACCGCTAGTGACATATTTCATCTGAGCTCCTCCGTTCCTCGGAGAGCACGTTAAACAGTCGGTCCCGGCTGTTGTCGTTCGACAGCAGTTAAGCCGTGTCAGAGGCCAATAGGCGGTCTACACAACTCTGACAATAAGTTGGCCACTAAGCAAACAAGGATGGGTTATGATCAGAATGTGTAATAAAAGTAAAGGCCGGGCTATGAGAGAGAGTGCCATTGGTATTTTTATAATAATCTGCGTTAAAGAGATCGCTATGAAAATAGTAGTTCACATAAAATTTACATTAAGGTGGTTCCTCTGTCTACCCCCTACGGGATTATCGACGTAAGAGTTTTGTTATGTTATATAAAATTCCGCAACACGGCGCGATCTAAATAAATTATGGTCTGGCTAAGTAGTCTTTAGATAATGTGAGCACTGTCAGCGCTGACAGAGCCAAGGGCCATGTTTGGTCAATTTACATAAGTTTCATACATTTGACATTTCAGTGGCAGGCTTAATTAATAAACTGACAGACGCGATTTTTAAACTTAAACTTTTAAATTGGTTCACTGGATATAGCAACATTATGCTCTTGGATCCTTCCTGGTATAAATAAATGGATGCTTGAAGAAACGAACGCCTGCCCCTATGGGATCTCTCTCCTTATGAAGCTTGGATGAAAGATTTTTTTTCGTTCCTTCATGACTATACCAAAGAAAAATGTATGGGTCTTTACATAAGATACGCGTCACTCCCATCTCAGACGTGACGTCATGACACCGAGGCCACAGTCGGAGCGCAGCGTCAGAGGCTGTGTCGGACGGTATGAAAGAATCTGCCGCGCCCCGATTAGTTTCCGGCTGCGGCGGCTGCATTCCCCGGCTTTTGTCTAAGGCTGGGTTCGCAAACTTATTTTCCTGCGTATCCCTAATGAAATACTTTAATGATATGACGATGACCGGGAAAAATAGATAACTCCCCTCCCCGACTAACCAAGATTCCCTTACTTTTTCCTGGTCATCATCGGATTCTCAAGATTCTAAGGGCGCGATTCGTTCCCGATATCCCATTTGACATCAAAGATACTCCAAGATATTGGAAATCCCTGATTCAATTTTTATCAGACATGGCTAAGAACGCTCTCGACAAAAGTTGTAGAGTTATGATGCCACAAACAGACAAATGTACACATGAAACTTATAACACCCTTGTAAAGACGACCTGATTGGACTACACGCATTCGGTTTCACTCCCGTTTTTTTTTTGTCCAGTATAGTATACAGTAGCGTCTTAATTGTATACCACCAAACTGCTTAGCAGTTTATCGGCAGACCTGTTGCTCCCATATTTTATTATAAATAATCATTATATTTTTATACTTTTTCGGTTTCAGTTCGGATTGCTGCATCCAATCACGAAGCGACTTCAACGATTTCAACTTCAGCGACTTCTTGGGGGGAGGGCGTGTGATCGGTTGCAGCGAACCGAACCGGATGCATGTAGTCCAGGCCTTAGAGTGATCTTCTCTAGACAACCTCTGAAGTTAAATGGACATTAAAGAGATTAACAATAGTGCAGTGTGCAGAAATGAGTGCATCAAAGTCAACGATAAAACACGTACTCGATATAAAAAGTGCAGTAAATACTCTTAAATTGTGTCATTCATTAGTATTCCAGAGTAGGTAGGGTGGGTGTGTAATGCAAGGTAAATTGCACAAGCCTGGCCGCCGAAGTAGATCGTGAGAGGATTCGCATGACCAGGTATTTATTCACTCAACAGTAACTAACCCGACCGGCGACTTATTATAATAAATGTAATCTCATTGAAGTGGAAGTGGGCGGACCATATTTGCCGTAGAGTGGCGGTCGGTGGGGCAAGAAAGTTATGACATGGAGACCAAGGACTGGGACCAGGAGCGTAGGTCTACCTCCAGCGAGATGGTCAGATGACATAGGAAGGTCTGCTGGAGGAAACTGGATTGGTAAAGTTCAAGTTCGTAGAAAATGGCGTGCATTGGTGGAGACTTACATCCAGCAGTAGATGGAAATTGGTTGAAGAGAGAATATCATTGATTTGATTACATCTGTAATCTCTTTTTAGCCACAAACGTAAATGACACCGTAAATGTAAAGGCATGACACGTTACACACACGTAGACACGTTATGTAGATGTAAAGGCCTACGATGATGAATTTCAAAATTAAATTAGAAAATGTAGTTGAAAACAATGATGAATCTCATTGATGAGGTTTTAAATTTTTAAAGAATTAGTTCTTTAGGCTGGTGTGAAGGTAGACTGCCCTGCTTTCTTTCTAGCCGTAAGTATACCTCATTGATGAGGCCCGTGGTTATGATATAGAAATATCCAAATATAAAGAATTTTTGGCAGATTTTAATATAATGGTTAATAATGGTTGTTTGCCATGGCATTCCACTATTCTTAAATTTCTCCTGAATTTAGAAATAGTTTAAATTATTATTATTAAATACGTTTATCTTTTAACTGCAGCACACATGCAATTTTTGTGTTTCTATCCCTTATTTTACTTCATTTCCCTATCTATTAGTGTCCGACCGAAGCTTCGGCTTTGGCCACCTCGGCCAAACCTTCGGCTTTTTTGGCCGAAGCCGAAGGTTCCTAACAAACGACGAATTCGAACGAACTTTTACGAATGAGCGGAGAACATTATTTCGAAATGTTATTATTTTTCACAAATCGCAAGGTAATTTTGATTACCACTAGATCAACTTCTAGAGAAGATTAAAATTACCTTTCTATATTATATTATACAGTCGATATAAAACCTTCAATTTTAAAGTTTTAAAATCAAATCATTTAAATTAGCTTGTATGAAATCTTGAACACAATTCTTAGAGCTTTTAAACCTTCGGCTTCGCCGGAAGGTTGTGCCGATAGCCGAATAATCGGCTTCGGATTCGGCTTCCGCCAGAAATCGACCTTCGGTCGGACACTACTACCTATACTTTAAAATTATAGTACATACTTGAGGAGGCCTTTACCCGCCGAGAGGTGCTCATCTAAAAAAAATTCTTAATAATTTTAATTATTGCAACAGACATTTAATTTTCGACGATATTTTTATCAAAATAAATCAAATGTATCTTATTTTTTAATAATAATAATGTCTAAATTAATTATACTTACAGTATTGACAAATGAATACTAGGAGAATTAAGTGTTGCATGTTATACATAATACGATGATAAATAAACGTTTTTTTTTTATTTTTATTTATTATTTTATATTTATATACTTGACATTGGCGAATCACGAAGTTCTCGTGGGATGAGCAAGTTTGCCAAGTTCCAGAGTAGACTTGTATAAACATAATTCCTTCTGTATGGCAATTTTAGTGTATAATAATCTGCCTAGTCGCCTTACAAATGGTCCTGCTAGCCAATTTAAAACTAATATTTCCAAGTGGCTTCTAGACAAATGTTATTACTCCATAAAAAGTATCTCAACGACACTAACAAATAGCAGAAAATGTTTGCATACCGTTGTCTGTGGAACATATGATACCTATGCTTTTTAAATCGCCTGTAATTTTTACTATGTTCTGGCAAATAAATTTCATTTCTTTTTTAACTGCTGAGTATAGAAATAGAAATAACCCCGCCATAGCTTGCTGTGTCTTTCAATTCGTAAGACAACAAAGTTCAAATTAGCTCTTCTGTTCTTCTAAACACTGTCGGAAAACCAACACTGAACGGAGATATTCAACGAAGACAGACTAGAATGCACACTTGCTGTTACTGTGAAGTCCTAAACGTTTCTCTTTGGAGAAAGTTTGTTTTAGTGCTAAGAAAGTACCGGTAGTAATTAATTTCTCAAACTACAACAGAACATTGTATCGTACGTAATGGGCCATTTCATTTTCTTGTACAGTCGACCGCAGGTCAACCTACCCGAAACGTTAAAAGTTGAGAATCTGAAATGTATAATGCGCAGGCATAAGGTTGAGATTTAATCGAAGGTTTTTGACAGATGGTATACTATAGCTAGTGGTCGACTGTACCATAGAGTTCAAGAGATCTTAAACCCGAAGCCTACTTAGTATTTTAGCTCCAATTCGTTTTTTTATCACCGATTCCAGTATTTTTGTTCAGTCATTATATCTTTGATCTGTGAGTCAGATTACAGAAAAAAAATATAAATTAGAAAAAGGGCGAAATATTGCATTGGGTGCATGCGATAAAATCAGTCAAGACAAGATATTACCTATAAAAAAAATATAAAACTTTTTTTAAGGAGAGCAGACGGGTTTTCGAGAACTTAGATGGAGTTCCTCGTGTGCTCGTAATAGGAGATATTCCTGCAATGTTTTACCACTTGTGCTAGTGGAGCACAAAGGTACGTAGCCAATCAAGATATATGTAGATACGTTCCTTTCCACCAAATATTTTTTTACGCTTCAGACTCGCGCCACGCTGTCTTAACAGATCTTTAAGGGCTGCTATTTTGAAATGCCCATATGATGTCATGATATCATCACAATTTTACTAATAGCTTTGAAAAATAAAATAAAATAAACCTAAATAAATTTGTGATATCTTCAAAAATGACGTTTCGTTTTGCCTTTCTGTTTACGGAGTGTGCTCGTGGCTCCATCTACGCAACGCTTTGCGTTTTATGTCTAATTACGCCTGATCCCTTACTACCCTTCAAATAAGATGCAGCAATGCAAATATTGCTGCTTTGCTGCTGAAATAGGTGAAAGGGTAGTACCTCCTCAGGCTGACCCAGCACAGTCCTACCAAATAACACTAGAAAGCTGTTATGGTGTTATATTTAATAGTACATTATGATACTCGTACAAGTGAGCTAATTTGGTCATTTTACATTACATTCGAGGCTGGATTGCATCCCGAACCGAAGGCGAGGGTGTACGACTAATGGAGCCACGAGTGTATCTAATGATCAATGCTCACTTGCGGGGAAAAAATATATTTCATAAACATATTTTTAGACAAAAACTCATTGCTGAGAGAAAATATAAAGTAAAAAGCATGAGTGTTTTATATGGGCCTAAACACGGTGCAATAAGAGCCACTTTACAGCAAGTGTTAAACATATTATTGTATTATTGTTTGAACATTAACTTTGAGGATGAATCTAGCAACTGCGCATAAAGAAGATGCCAAAGATGCAACTGTATTTGGTAAAATAACGGTGGATCATCGGAAGCGCAGTTCGCAGTTTCCACAGCAATGCCATCTCTAACGTTACGCCGGCGTGTGATTCATTGCGCCTTTGTGTTGGCGACGAGTGTCTGGCCAAGCCTTTAGGGGCATTGGGAAATGTTTAGTTTAGGTGAAATTGTTGGTATAGTCCAAAGGTTTCTCAGACTTTTTATACTCGGAATTTACGTTTCTGATAAAACATGATGTTATAAGTATCAGAAATAAGCGATAAAAAGAAAACACCACCGATGGGACTTAACCTACACCTCCGGGCGCATTATTCACTTTCGTCCCATGTATAGCTACCTAGTTGTCTATGGGATGAATGCTGACCGTTATTGAATACCTTCTTTTTGGGAAAGCACTGTCTCCCAAGATACAGGTTCGCCTAGTTTGGGAGTCAGGGTATTGTTCGATTTACTAATTTGTGATATTTTCAATAAAGATTATTTTATTTTTATTATTTTATTTATTTATCATCATCATCATCAGTCTATTAATGTACCCAATGTTGGGGTACAGACCTCTCTTTACACAAGGGGATACGGGTCATGATCCACCGAGCGGGTCCAGTGCTGATTGTTGGATTTCACAAGCCTTCTGTAACATTTTCAGTTCCTCAGACATTCAGGTTTCCTCACGATGTTTTCTTTTACCGTTAGAGCAGTCGGTAAATGTACGTAAGTCTTCGAAAATCCACAAACTATCCACACACAAATTATCCACTTTCGCCACGGTTCAATGGTGGTCAAGTTCAACCGGAGATTTTTAGCCATTGCTTATTTATCGACAGAAAGAAAGAAAGAAAGAATTTATTTATTTTTTATACATGCTAACCATTAAGTACAGAATATAAAAATGATCATAATTTCAAACAAATATAAGATAAAAAACCCAAAGTAATTAAGTTTGATGAGGGTGGTGTGCAGCAAGGAAAAAGGGGACTGCCTCAGCCTGTTGCTCTCAGCTTTGTTCTCCTAGACAAAAATGTGACACGAGCGGTCACCCCTCCAGGCCCTGGCCGCGTGCACAATCACAAACCATGCTCGCAACTAGGATACGAGCCCCTTGCGGTAATAAACAAACATGATAGTAGTTGTTTTATGATCAGGAGGTCATTTCAAGTATACGCAGCTTGTAATTCATTACACCGCTTTGTGCTGTCTGTCACCGCCCAGTCTAGCCGGGCTTTGTGACGCTCAGAGAGAAACGATTCCCTTCGTATTTCAGTTTCAGTAGCTTCATACGAGTGGGAATAATATCCGTAAACTTAATGAGTTTTGAGTCTGGCATGGAACGGGTAAAATATCGCATACAATTTTAACAGTATAATTGAAATTGAAGAGCAGCAGTGGGGCAGCTTATAGGCTCAAAAAAAAAGGAGAGCAGTCGGCCAAACGGGCCACCTGATGGTAAGTGACCCTATGGTTAGCTGGTGGAAATGCCGCGTGGCATTAAGCTCGCCTCGTGTACTATTTTTCTGCATTAAAGTGATAAATAAATAAGTGTTCACCGTCGCCCATAGATATAATGTTGTTAGAGGGATTTCGATGCGCGATGGTAACCTTGAGGACTAAGATGGTCTCATATGCTGGTAAATACACTGACTATTACACTTCCAGCTTAAACACAGCAATACAAGTATTGCTGCTTTGCGACAGGCAAAGATAAAAGGGTTACGGTAGCGGACAAACAAAGTGTGGACTTTGACCGTCCATTGGCTGGCGTAGCTGCATGGTGCATTCCGTTCCACCGGAGATCCCCGATCCCTGCGATATGCATGAGATCGGCCATCGAGGGGGTAAAAATCCCGCATAACCAGGTCTCTTCAAGGAGGCCGGGTATCTTATGAAGATTCCCCTCACTCCCTCACCCTTAACAAAAAAAACGGCTGCTTTGGAAATGCGTTGTTGTTTATCATTATTTCAACAAAAACAAAAGCTGTCTAGTACATTCACGAATTCATTAACAAAACAACAGAATATTCACGAATTCATTAACAAAACAACAGAATATTGTATTTTTCGTAGATGACAGTAGAAGCAGCAAAAGCCAACACACTATAATAGGATTAGAATCTACTAGCGCACAACATCAAACGCATTAGGGCGTATAAAAATGATCTCCGAACTAAATATAGAGCGTGAGCACATTCAAAGGTTCAAACGTAACTTGCTTCATTCAGAGAACGAAGAAAAACAAGTAGCGGGTGTTTGTTTTCTTTTTTATGAATGAAACCAATAAGAAACAAGTTCATTGTTCTAGTGACAAGAACATTTTACCTGGATGTCGGAAAGAGGCAGATTGAAATGAAGTTATTGGAAGGTGAATGATAGAAAGTCTATAGTGAAGCGACAATATGGCTCACAAGGCTAGGGCACGACACTGTGGCGCAAGCGGCGCTGGATCGAATCACCTCTGGACCTTTGTGGTGGACCACTCCTAGCACAGGCCGAGTGGTTAATGAAAAATGGGTCAGTTTTATTTCCTCGTCATTGATAATTGTGTGAAAAATATTACTGATGTTTTATATTTAAAAAGAAAGCAAACTAAAGAAAGTGAGTGTCAGGCGAGATCGAGGTCAAATGCGGGTTTAGTTATACATAAAAAAAAATTAAAAAAAAGTGAAAAGAAAAGGAATACCTTTCTTCCACTTGGCGAAGCGAGGTGTACTTTGTGCCTGGTAATGGTTTGTAATAGTTGTTAGTAGATAACATATATTATGTGCAAATTCCAGTGAGCGTTAGCGTATATCGTTAGCGCGTTCTATTTTTGTGAGTATGGAGTGCATGTGCTCCGGTTTAACAGCGACATCTGTCGCCGAGTTGAACGTACAAATCTTAGTTGCACGTTGGACGGAAGTCGGCAAAGGTCTTTCTTGTTTTTCTTTTTGCCAAAAGATGCATAAAATATGTAAAAAATAAAATTCAAAAATCTTAAACAGGTATATCAAAACGGGCCGTTATGTATTACGGCTGAACGACGTTCAGTCGGATCGACAATGCGTTACGTTAAAGCTATAAGGCCGCCAATTGTATTTGTATTTTGTATCTTTTCTTCTGTCCTGTAATGTTTGTCCTGTGTGCAATAAAGAACATTTGTATTGTATTGTATTGTACGTTCTAGAAAATGTAAAATGGCTATATTACAGCCGAATTGTATAATTAGCTAATGATTTCCGGTGATTCATGTTCAGTCATGCATTTATTTGATGGGTTTTTTGACGGTCTAATCTCTATAGAATGACGATTAGGCGAAGGCGTTTGAGCCTGATCTCCCGTCCCGCATATTTTCCCTTCTCTTGTATTGTTTTTTATATACCTACCGGCTAGTGCCGTGTACGATGAGATGTCGTACGTTTTAAATCAAGTTAATCTCCGACAAGAGCGTGAAAGCCTATAAAAATTCCATCAACGTACGTGCACCATTCAAATGCAGAGGCCGCGTAATTGTTCGCATCTGCTCATAAATCATGGGGCGGAAAACTGTTAGTCATGTTAGAACGACGAATTAAAAACATAATGTAAGTTAGGAAGGTGTAACTAGAGGTGGAACAACAACAAAAAATGTGGGAGGATCGATGAATGAGATCGGAAAATTAGTAAAATGTTCAAGAGTGAGTCCAGCCTCGCAGTATATAGGGATCTTACAGGTTTTAGCTAAACAGCCTGGATCCACCACTGGGTATAACAACAATTTGATGTACATTCTGTCAAGAGGAACAATATAATTTATATATAAATGATTGTCCAATAAAATAAATATAAATAAATAAATAATTGTTGAACCGTTTTCATGGAATTCAGTTTTGGCAGACAACACAGAACAAGCATGTATAAAACGCAATTATATATTCCAGAATATAAATATTGTTGACCCAAATCAATATGAAGGAACTAGCTCACAAGATACAGTTTACACCTATTTTGAGGGCCAGAGAACATTGTATAGATTACACCTAATAGTACAGGTCAATAGTATAAGTTTTACCATATTGTTTCAGTTCTAATTAAAGTACCAATAAACTGTTTGATATAGAAAATATAAATTGACCGTTTGATTTTAACGAATCCACTTCTGGGCCTTAGTTGTGGACCACTCCTAGCATAAGCATTTCAGCCTAGTTTGAGTTTTAATGTGTCTTACAATCAATAAATTTTTTGGGTATTTGGTTTTTTTTTACTTTCATATTATTGATATCAATAATTAGTTAAATGGTCATCTATTACCAACAGTCATCCAGTGGATCACTAAGCACGTATCAATCGTAGGAGATATCTATCATGGTATGATGGATAGGTCAATGTTATTAGCACATTGACATAGTACAAGTGAATCAATTGAATCAACTAATTACTAGTTTAGTTGCGATGCACTATCAGTATTCAGCGCGACTGTTACATCACCAGTTCCCACGCTCCACTGTGCATGTTATTGCTACTTCAATGTGCACTGTCACTTTCTTCAGATAATGAACTTCAATAGCCATACACAATGCTCATGCCCATACAAGGATTTTTCACACACAGTACGGCTTTATCAGTACAGCCAAAACATATTCTCAACCTATTAACTACTGGGATACAGGCCTGCCCAGTGCCGATCGGTGGATTACACACCCGATCGAAAACTTTTTTCCTCAGACCTGCAGGTTTACACACGATGTTCTACTTCACCGTTAGAGCAGTCAGTAATGTATGTAAGCCTTCGAAAAAATCCGAAAATCTCAATGGTATCTCAAATCTCATACGGACCTTCCACATGCAAGTCTGATGTCCTAACCACCGCATTGCATTGCATTAATTTGTATTGACTCTGTATGATAGAGAATGACTTTGACCACAGAACATTTTATAGCTACTAGGTTTTGAGGTTTGACCCCATTTGTATTGACTATACCAGGTTAGTATAGTCAATACAAAAATAACAATAACATGAGTGCCTATGACAAAGGTTACTTACTGGTTTGAAAGGGACTAAATATACTTAAAATTGAGAAATATGGTAACTAATATTTGTTTTAATGTTTAGAGGAGAAAAGCAAATTAGCACAAAAAACTGACTTGTCAGTCATCAACAGAACAGCTAAAGTAATGAATAGATAACAATTCAGATACCTACATAGTAAACGAAAGGGAAACTTTGGAATTGAGTCTAAATAGAATTGGATTCTTACCATGACTCAAGTGTAATGTGAGTTACTTATTACAAATGTTTTTTTACTTATAGACTAGTATCGATATATAAAAATAGATTAAATTGTCGAAAAAATTGTTATGCCATGTCAGTATTGTCATGTAAAGCCTGACCTGAGTTTATTTAGAGTGGGCATGTTGTGGTTGATATGATAATTTAATTAATTCGTAGCGGCATTTTCAAAACACAGGATATATAAAAGTATTAGTGACACCTCTTGACAACTCTATTAAAAGTCTGGTTGAGGTTCTCACATCATGAGTAAATAAACATATGTTTTATTGTTTTACTAATACATACTAACAAAACATTCAAATCAAATAGAGACGAGTTCTCAAGTCAAAGGTAATAAGAACTCATTACAAGCAAAGCCTGGATCTTTACTTGTCGAATAAGACCAGTAAGTATTAGTTCCACTGGCTGAGCACAGTATTTGCTAGTTTATTATTTCCTTGACCCACTGACTCCATTGCTCTTTGTTAAAACAAGGAGCGTCTCTTTCAATATTGCAATATAAGTTTGATGTAAAATTTACCTACTAGTTGGTCATAAGTTGGTATGTCTAAAAATCGTTGATGACACTGTTGGGGTTATTCACCAACTGGTCCCGTGAATCTAATTTTATGAGTCATTTTATGACTTACACATTATTTATTCTCAAAAGTAAACACGAACACTTCATAAAACTCTGTATTGACTCGGTCAAGCTTACAAAAACAACAATTCATTACAAAAAGGTATAATTTGAGTATAATCTAAAAGATCTTCTGGCTACATTTGGTCTGTGTTCTGTGATACTGATATTAGGAGCAGGTTGGGCAGCGGACTTCATAAGGATAGAATTGAATGACATGACATGACCACTCAGGACACAGGACCATGAAAACAAATATAAATTGGGGTTAATACAGGTTTTAAACTACAATATAAACTGCACTGTCTTTCACAGCACACTATCTTAATCAAGCTTTGTAACTTAGTTTCTGAAGTTAAGAGAATGAAGGATCCAAGACTTAACAGGAGAACTCTAATAAGAATTCAGAACATTGTTTAGTGTACCAAAGGCAAAGCATGTAGTGAAATATCTTACTCCTAACAAAATTATAACTTTTAGGGTTTGATTCTTATCTCAATTATTCAAAGTAAATCATCAGATATCTAGGTGCCTGCTGTTTACTCAATAAATCCACGTTTTTGAAGTATAGAGCCTACAGTATCGCAGACAGTAACGATTAGCGAGCCAAGCAGGCGCGTGTCACTGACCTGAGGCAAGTTGGCGGCGATCTGCCGGTGCAGCGAGTCGCGCTCCTTCTCCACCTCCTTGAGCCGCAGTTCCGAGTCGCCGAGCCGTTCCTGCGTCTCTCGCAAGCTCTCCACGAGCTTGTCCCGCTCGTCCAGCATAGAAACCATGAGCTGCTCGAAGTTCGCATCCTCGCCACTAAACTGCGAACTCCGCTGACTGATACTGTCTTCCGATATCGTGGGCATCACGTCGCACATCATATTCCACATTTTAATTTACCATCAAACCAGAAAACGTACACGACACACCGAACAACACAAAATTCGATCACCGTTTTACATATGTTCCGGCACCAAACGTTACCTAAACCTAGCGCACGGCACGCGCTCGCGACGCTTCACATTGTCAGAACATTCGTATAGAACTTTAGTCAAGAATTCGGGAGACATTCTAGTTCGATAATTAGAAAGACACACCTAAAAATTGAACTCCTACGATTCCATACTATCATGGCTCAAGCGGCACGTCTGCCATCTTGGATTGGAACGTCAATCTTATCATAGAGCAAACAAGCCGCCGCCGGTTACACAGATATGCAAAGAAGTTATATATTGTAAAGCGCAAGTTAACGGTTCGTGCAAGACGGCCTAAAGGCTATCGCACATTGTAGCGACTCGACGCAAACCCGACACGAACTCAAAGCATTAAAATGTGGGCTTTATATCGTATTACATACAGCAGGTCTTCACACACACCTACAGCACGCACTCTCAATTTTTTTCATTGCAAAGACACCTTTTGAGTCATACTTTACAGGGACCTGTTTCACGTACAAACGGAAACGGAAAACGTTATCATGTGCCAGAAACTAAAAAAGCCTCGCCATATTGCGGAATTAAATGATACTATTTTTTTTCTTAGTGAACTCCATAACACTGATTATAAAACTACCAGTGGCGTCCTCTTGACAGTTTTTTTTTTAGTTTTGGTCATGGTATAACAAAAACATATTAATGGCATTGATTCTGGGGTTTCACTCGCTAAATTAAAACATCGCTACACGAAACGTCAACCTCTCTTACACAATTTAGCATATGAGTAAGCAAACTATATAGTTAGGTTTGGCGGCCAAGCCACCACAAAATATTCAATTTTGGTAAGTGGCGAATGTAATTATTTATGATTTCCAATTATAAAAAAAATCCAATAAGAGACGACACATATTAACGAAACTAAAAAAAACAGTCTATGGAAGGCTAAAAATAGTAAATAGTAAAACTTATTTTTTAAATTTTATCGGTTGTTAATGTCAGTTGAAATATCCCCGGTATTTATATTGTTATGGATTTCAAATTTACGTCATACGTCCTACGATAATACGGCTGGCAGCTGTCAAATTGATACGGAAACCGAATGAACGTTAAGAAAGCTGCGTAATTTAATGTTATGTAGCTACATTAAATAGTTTGTAATTACTTTTTGCAATTTGATAAGTTAGCATAATTTGCATTCCCGCGTTAAGTACACATTTACAACGACATTCAGGTTACGTCCTATCGAATGTGCCAGCCGTATCATCGTAGAACATATGGCTGGAACTACATGCACCGCTTCCAGTGTCGGTTCGATTCTCTACACCCAATCACAAGCATTCCGTCAACCCACGACTTGAAGTCAGTGCCTCGTGATTGGCTGCAGCGAACCGAACCGGCGCTAGAACCAGCGCCATGTAGTCCTGGCCAATGACGTATAGTAGGCAGCACTATTCTTAAAAATCGATTGACGAACATGTCTGCGTATTCTCAGTTAATCTTTGACTTTATTTTATAATATTAACCAGTAGAGGGCGCTAGTAAAAGATATGAATGAAGTTTACAAAGATTGGTAAAGATAATAATATTATAACAATTGCATCAACAAAGAAATTATAGTTTTCATTACAAACATATTGGTAAGACTTTTTTGTTAACGTTAGACATAGATTAGACAGGTCCGATTAATCCCCTAACCCGTACCGCTTTTCAATTCAGAACTGTTTATGAAGATAGTTACACAATGTCAGCGATTCCGCAGTGGCCGCCAGGTACCGGAATTTTTTCGGAGTCAAACCCTTAATTACATCCTTATCCTCGGATCTGGATCACGGATCTATGAGGTGTTTCACTGATTTTGATAACTATTGTTATTTATTAGGCTCGGACTACACGACGACGGTTCCTAGGCCGGTTCTAGTATCGGTCGGTTCCATGGAACCGGTGCTTCATATAATATCAAACAAAAATGCGCTGTCGATAACACGTACAACGGTTCCTGAACCGGGTGTGCGCGGCTTGACCGCAACGCATAAGTTTGAATGCAGTCGACTACACGGCCGGTAGTGGTACCTGAACCGAACCGAACTTTATTACTGTATTCTTTGTATTTATCCCAGCCGGACCTATACAGACACGGATACGGAAACCTTTTCCGAGGACTCCGCCATGTCTGGCGGTGCTAGAATGCTTAGGTTTCTAATAGCCCCACCGCCCAAAGTCATGAAAAAAAAACCGAAATTACGAATTAAAAAAATATATGTCAAAAACGAAAAGGCGAATGTGTTGCTCGCTGAAATCGTCTTTTTATTTTGTTATTTTGATTTTAGTCCCAAAACTTTAATTGTTTATTCCTGATTGTCGAGGCACTATGATCCAGCGGTAGAAAACAGTTGATATTCCTTACAAATACCATCGTTGTGAATGCTGACCCTTGCTGATCCCGGGTCCGCGTCAAACCCGGCAAATGCCGAAGAAAAAGGGCCACAAAAAGAATGCCGTTTCAGGTAAACGTCTACTCTACACGATAGGTTTCAATGGGCAGAACCATAATTTCCCACGGTTGGACAACCCACTAGTTTAAACTTTTTTTTACTGCTTCCAGATTTTACGATAAACGACTGCGCCAACGCACCTAAAGCTGTCAGCAGGGTCAAGAAATCAACCCCCACTGAGACTGTGACCCCTGAGCTGAGTTGGGACCAAATCCAGGATGATGACTTTGATATAATCGAGGAAATCGACGCAGATGGCACAAAGAGTTTTGTGTACAAAAAGAAACGGAACCATTCCAAAACTGAGCATGGTATTGAAGACCCTCCGGGCATAGTTTACCCAGAAATTGTATGGTATTTGATATCACGATACATAAAACCTGAAGAAGTTGGTTGTTTTGCTGGCATTAATAAGGCTACATATGCTATCGCAAAGCGTGAGTCGTTTTGGCGTACTTTGTATTATAGATACTGCAAAAATGATCCAAAGTTACCTGAAAGGTTGCGTATAGAGTATAGTTATAAGGTGTATGGGCTGCGGCAACGAGTAATAAGGGCTCTGTACCATACTTATGATGTTTTTATCAAGAAGGTGGCGCTGCAGGCAGCTCATGATAGTCGGCCCCATTTGTTGGTGAAACATCGCTGTGTAAACGTGTGGTACTGCAAAGGGCCTGCATACTGGTCTGTTTTCTTCAAGTTTAAGAAACTAAATCCTCTCGAAAGGCTAGACAATGAGAACGGAGTCAGTTTTATTGAAGAGTTGGGAAGAATTGACGCCAATCCAGATGAGCACGCCCAAGTGTTGCAGGTATGGATTATTTTTATACTTTCGGCTTTGGTTATCTGTTAGACTTAACATCGATTTAATTGCTTAAAATTTAGGATTTTGTGCATATCAATTTAATGGTCACCTTGGCAATGACGCTATTGCCTATTGCCAGATGACAGTGATGTGATGTTATATACATAAACTCAAGCCTGTTTTCCCGCAGGGGTAGGCAGAGACTAAAGAGACTGTTTGAGAGATGATAATTTTATTGTAGTTCCAAATAAGGTCGGTGAGCCATGTAAGGCCATGCTCTTTGTAAGGCCAATTATTAAAAAATCACAGTTATTATCGTGTGATCGCGAATTCGCTCTACTCACACAAAGATTCAACGTAAAAAACCTTTTATTTAACATTCGGTTTGGGGTACAAACACACCAAATAGTTATATGCAGGGAACCCAATGCTTACAAACCCACTGCACAAAAAACGCCATTGCACTAAAAAGATAAGTTGCTTTTATTTACTGATCAATTTATGTTCTGTTAATTTCTATTACCTATTTTTTTAATTTATATTCTTTTAAGCTCTTTTTTGTTCTTTATGAATAGAGTAAATAGTATTTGCACAGACCCATGATTCTATTCTTACCCACTTCTCATCCTTGACTTATTCTCTGTAAATGACATTTTCTAATAAGATTATTTTCTGTAATTTCTTTTCATACTTGAAAACTAATGTGTATATTACTTTCTTTTTGTTAATCTATTATTCCCATAAATCTTTTATAACTTCCTATCCTTTCAAAAGTTTACATTAGACTTACTGCCATACTTATTTCGACATTAAATATATAACGGTTGTTACTCACTTCATAATTATCGGAGGTGTCCAAGTAGCATGAAGTGTATCATCGCGGAAGCCACTCCCCCACCCGATAGTAGTTCACACACAGCACCTTCATACCGCCCGCGCCGGCGCGGGCGGCGACCCGCTTCGGCGTATTCCAGGCCGCTTCTCCCCGACCTCTCCCTCCCCAGCGACGTCCTAAGCCGAGGTCCGTACCCACCTGGGTGCCCTTAGGCAGTCGCTTCTTATAGTAGTTTTTAAGTCCTCCTCTAGGCTGGAGCGCATTTAGCGCTCGCCCCAAAAAACCCGGTGAAGCTGTAAAGGTCATTAGGACCAACAGCAATTATCAGTACGAAAAAAAAAAAATGTATCACTCAACGCAGTGCTTGTTATATCTAATAACAATGTTATGTCTCACTTAAGTTTTATTTTGACTGTATTATTCCAGGTGACATGCCAAAACTTCTACGAAGTTCCTCCTCTCATGGGTATGACTTTGTCTTCCGTCAGTGTGGTCCTGTCCCAAGGGTTCCGTCACCATCGCTTGCACCTCGGCTTCAACAGCAGCCACCACATATCACGGGACATCTTTCCCGAGTGCTCGGTGGTTTTAGACACGGTCATCAATATCCTGGTGTTTGACTGGTGGCATCCAAAGTACCCGCACTTTGATAATAAGCTGCCTTCATGTGTGACAGATGAGGAGGCATTGCCAATGTTGAAGAAAGACTTCTTTTCGTAAGAAACTGTTGTGTGTATTGTGTTATTGTTGAAGCGTCATGTGATATAATTAAATATATTTGATATTTTATTGGTTGTTTTGTATTAAAATTTAGTTATTTAATTATCATTTCTTGTTCTGCCATTCAGGTAACATTAGGGATCTGTTTCACGAAGTTAAAGAATTAAGGCGTATGCGTGTGTAAAAGCGCCATTATTTCGTGTAACAGAATTTTGGTAAGATCTAATATTCACTATTCAATATATTTTTTATTTTTTTAAACAGCCGGCCAAGTGCGAGTCGAGTGTTGCCATCAAACATCCTATAGCCGGCGACAGTGGCGAATCCAGGAATTGATTTTGAAATGGGCCATCGCTGCTCATAGATTAAGTTAAAGGCTAGGGCGGGAGCAAGCGTAGCCAGCTCGGAATTTTGGCGTAGAACCTACAAAGATGATGGATTAGGTCAGAAGGTTAGGGCTGGAAGCGAGCGAAGGGGGAACCCCGCCTGCGAATAGGTACTGATCAAAACTTAAAAATTGCTATTAATAATTTTACAATAGCTTCTCAATCAGGGTCCTTATATGCTTTTGGAGAACTGTGAGGTTTTCTGGGCTATTGAAGAATATCGACAAATACATAACTTTATTTACTTAAAGCGCCACCTATACGTTTATGACACAACATACTTTGATGATTATTAATTCAGTACCTACCAACTACAACTGCATCATACGAGCACCACTTGATTGTATCCAAGGTCAACGAAATAATGACCTCACATCTTGTTTAGACCTTGCTTATGCTTGTATCATCTTTGGTCTCTCATGACTTCTGTATAGCGGTTGACCTTTTGATAACGTGAGGACGTGAGGTCCAATACTTATTTCTGAGCATTTCAGTTGTATTTATGGAATAGAACCACTCTTTCGACGGTTTTTAATTTGTGAAAATGTTAAGAACTTTGGTTTTGTTCGCTTTTGGAGTATGGGTGAGTAACTATCGTATTAACTTAGTTTTTTAAAGTGTAAATTCGTTTACCTTTATCTGGGGACAAACTTTAAAGTTATTTTATTGCACTTACCTTACCGTCAGTTGCACTAAATGTCCGTGAAGTTAAAACTTCATTGAAATACATGCTATACCTTTCTATGCCATAGCTGTAGATAGAGATGACACGAGACTTAAGGAAGTCTTATTATTAAAAAAATAAAATAAAAATTTATTCATGCAGACAGTAACTTTTACATTTTCTCAGATTTCCCTGGATTTTCATTAGTGAGGTTCCTTGCACGGTTATTCTTTGTGCTCATTTTAAAGCTGGTCCTTTTTCGGGTCCTAAGAATTGGCTGGAACAAATTGTTTAGAATGATTTATCTAATATTACAATGTATACTGACTTATTGTGTTCCTATTAAATGATCTATCTACTGTTTAGGTATGCCAAGCCGATGTATCAACGCCACCACCGATACGGTGTGGAGAAATTCCAAGCAGTGTATGTAATTATGAAAATCTATAATTATTTATTATATTAATTACAAGTTAAAAATCATAGCAAACTATGGCGGGGATATTTGAAATAATTAAAAAGAAAAGCTCATCCATCCCAAATAAACTAAAGCACCAAGCAACAGAGAGAGGCGTTCTGTCTGTAATTTTCGACATGAGCAGCTACGGAATTGTTACGCTTACGCATATGCTCGTGTCTATGTGAGTGAAAAAGATGGACGAACGTGTTGATTTCTACTTTTGTATGTACAGTCGACCACAAGCTATAGTATACCATCTGTCAAAAACTCGATTAAATCTCAACCTTATGCTTGCTTGCTTATCGTATGGTTAGTGACCAACCTATTTGTCAGAGTTGTTCAGGCTCGTAGGCATCTGACATGGCTTAACGACTGCTGTCGAACGACAACAACCGGGACCGACTGCTTAACGTGCTCTCCGAGGCACGGAGCTCAGATGAATTATCCTACTAGCGGGTTGGTACCGACCGCACCAACGTCGCTTAACCTGCACGATCACTTTCGGACCGTGCTCGCAACTAGGCTACTAGCTCCTCGAACCTTATGACTGCGCAATATAATACATTTCAGATTCTCAAATTTTGACGTGGCATAATCGCTACCCTAATTCCTAAGATATTTCCGACAGCTTAGTACATTGTTTTTATGTTGTTTTTAATTTCAGATTTACACGTGTCTCGGTAATCCGAGAGTAATTCCGGATGTTTCGGCGCAATGCACTAAGTCTGTTTCCGAGGTAAGATATCCCAGTGCTAGTACAGTAGACCAATTTAAAATTACGTTTTAAAAAAAAAACCTTAAAGTGTTCATGTAATGAATCAGTTTCACGATTCCCCGAGATGTATGTACCTACATAAATGGTAGAGTTTGTTCCAGTCCGTAAGCTTTTAGAAGAGGATTCGGGTTTTTTAATTATAAGGTATTTTAATAGTGTATTTTACTTTACTTTACCTACACGACCAAAATGTATGAAACAGCTGAGAGGGGTTAAATGCGTTACTACGAGTTGACCACATTGTAAAAGTTGTTCAGTTATGGGTTTTGAATGAATATGATGACTCAAAGGCTAGAGCGAGCGGCACAAGCGTTACCGGATCGCATCCACTTCTAGACCGTTTTGGTAGACCACTTCTAGCACAGGCATTTTAGCATAGTTTAGTATCTTTACATACCTACATACATACATAAATTCACACTATTGTTGTCAACAGCCAGGGCTCGAATAGTAATGAAACAATTGATTTCATCAAATTAACAAACTTTTATTAACGCGCACTATACATGAACACTTAACTCAATTTGTACACAAACACTCACTGATTTCTACATTGTAGCACTTTTAAGTATTGAACACGGCCGCACTTAGAGATATTTAATAAAATATAAGCGACAGTGGTAAGCCAGTGTGACGACCTCTCAGAAGACCGATGAACAACTGGCCCGTGATTCACGATTTCATTCTTATATAGCATTTCAAGCACCCCCTCCTACCACCATGCTGCTAGGCATCAGTATTCCAAAATAAATACTTAATTATTATTTTATTATCTCAAACGATATGATTTGAATCTAAACACACTTTTTTAAATATTGTATACATTTTGATAGTCATTAATTATCATATTTTGAACTAGTTACTTATTTAATATCTGTTATGACTAACAAGACGTTGTTTTTGTAAAAGTAGATCAAATACAATACTATTATATTATTTCTGCGCAAATTAAGTCACAAAAATGTTGTAAACAATTAATATATCACACACTATGTCCTTTGCGGGGTAGGCAGAGATAATGTAGCGTCTCGATTTTCTGTCTTGCCACGCCTCTTTTCTCTTGCTTACTCCACCTACAGTCATTCGTATGTTCGCCGTTGGGGTCGAAAAAAAGTTAATTGAGCAATTAAAAGTTTACTATCGACTGAGCCAAATTAGATAAAACGGAGTAAGTAGCAATGCTTCTGGTACCGGTCGGCTGCGGGCCGAAAGACTTTTGAAAATGAAATGAATGCCTCTGGTACTGCACGTGTCTCCAGGCAACGGTGATTACCTACCATCAGATGGCACGCAAAATAGGCGCTGAAGACGTCGAGTTGCGGAAACCAGCCCGTTATTACATTACATTACCATCAGATGACATGTTTGCCTGTTTGTCTTAGCCTATTTATATGTGGATTATTTTTTCCAGTGCGAAAGAATGAAATGCATATTTGAGAAGTCCGGCTGGCTCACTGCTGACTCTAAGGTGAACACGACTGCAGTATCCGCCTACTTCGAGAAGTACGCCAAGGACCACCCGACCTGGTCCGCCGCCGTGGAGCGCGTGAAGACCGACTGTTTGAGTGGTGATCTCCCGGCGCAGGGGGTTTATGTGGGCTGTCCGCCGTATGACGTCGTACATTGCACGCTCACAGCGTTTATTAAGGTTAGTTTGCGTTCGTACTGGGTTCTTTAAGGTAATACTAATTTAAGAAATACCCCATAGACTTGTGTCTTCCATGTGACAAAGGGACAAGTTGAAAAAAACAAATAAACAATAAACAAATATTTAAAGAACATTTACTATTTAAAATTGTCCAGAACCATTTGTTGGCCTCTCGTCAGGTATTATCAAAACAGTATTGAAGAAGTACCGTACCGATAGGCATAAACAAGAGTGGCTAACCCTAAAGGGGTTAGAACACTCTGAAATTCATTGGGGACAAAGTCACAGGCTGGAACAACAAGATCTGGGGGCTGAATAGACGTCAAGTGCGTCTACTGGTCGGTGTCATCACCGGTCACTTTAGCACCAATGCCCACCTACACAAGATGAAGCTGGCTGACAGCACATCTTGCAGAGCCTGTGGTGAACAACTGGAGACCGTTTCACATCTCATATGTGAATGTGACGCTTTCGCGGCAAATAGGATGGGTCTGCTAGGCTCTGCCTATCCGGACCCAAGGGAATTCAAATCCCGCCCACTAAGACGCAGAGTCTTGATAGGTACAAGGGGTTGAACACAAAAGATCCCAATGGGTCGAAGTGTTGCTGGGATCCCCGGCCCCCATCCAAAGATAAGATAAGATACATTTGTACATCGCATGTATAATGCACTTTTTTGTAATATTTTTGTGTACAGTCGACCACAAGCTATAGTATACCATCTGTCAAAAACCTTCGATTAAATCTCAACCTTATGCCTGTGCAACCTGATACATTTCAGATTCTCAAATTTTGACGTTTTGAATAAATTAAGTATCTTTGAGGAACACTTCAAAGAAGTCAATATTTTGACGGTTCCATGCCAATACATACTAGCGACTACAATGTACGCACGTAAACATGTCAGTAGTTTCACTAAAAACAGCGACATCCATAACTATAATACGAGAAGCAAAGACAAGTATGCATTTCCAGGAACGAGATTAACAAAGACTATGAAGTCATTCATAGTGAATTCTATAAAATTTTATAATCTTGTCCCAAAGAAATCAAAATGTTAAATGAAGGAAAATTTAAATGGACGATTAAAAAATTTCTTAGCAAAAAATCGTATTTTTGGTATAATTGATTAATATATTATTATTTTTTGTTTTATTTTCGGTTTCATTATGATTTGTTAATTATTTTAATTGTTAATTTTATTGTTATTGTCTATTTTGTATTAATATTATTGACGAACCAAAAGTGTACAATTTCTACCAACTTGGAATCATCATCAGCAGCCCACTCTAGTCCACTGCTGGACACAGGCCTCTCCCGGGGCGCGCCGTTGAGCTCGATCTTCGGCTCTTGGAATAAACAAATTGAATTTGTTGTTGCAGAACGTCCAGCCTTCCCAATGGTCAACATCACCGACGTGCGAGTACCCGAAACAGTTCGCCGCCGGCTGCCCCTTGTGCCCGTCGGATTGCTTCGCACCTCTAGTGCCCAATGGCTCATGTAACGCGTGCATCCTACTGCCCCGATCACCTTAGACTACGGATGTTACGTTATGTTACGGAGCTTCGACTCCGACTTCGGTTCAGTAAAGTTCGGTAAAGTTCTACTTATATTATGTAAGTTTAAAATGAAATATAATATAATATAAAATATAAAACAAGTTAACAAGTAGTCCAGTGTATAAACTTTTCTTCCAGTGTGTTATATATTTTCAGTGTGTTATTGGGTTACATTTTCCAGAGTGTAAAAGTGCAATTTTCAACGGCCTTACTTACCCTGCTAGTTTATTATTCAAGTAGGTTCTATGCTGCTGCACTGTTTGAAAAATATAGCCTTATATTTTACTTAAAACCATGGGGTTTTTAGTAGAATTAAAAACCTTATATTTTATTTTAAATTTACATAATATAAGTAGAACTTGGAGTAGAAAAGCAGTAGACATATTTTACAGCTGATGTCCGTGTTGCTGAATAAAGATTTTCATTCTACTAAAAACCCCAAGTAAACTGACATTTTAGACAGATTAACAGTCGATCACAGTTTAACCTATATTATACCTACATGAACCTACCCAAAACGTCAATATTAGTGAAACTGAAATAAACCATATTACGCTGAATAAGGAATGCCATCAGGTCGATAGTTGATCGAAGGCCACGTTCTTCCAAGGCATTTGTCAAAATTCAGCTCCGCTGCCCTTCCTCACTCCCTCTAGAAGTTTACTTAACAGTTTCCCATGTATCAATAAGGGTTTACCAGAAAATATATTGCAATATCCTCATTCATACAAACAAACACATTCATACAACACAACACTCACACACTGTTGCTTTCTTCGTCCGTGCAGTCACTGAGCGGCCAGCTGAAGATCAGCGCTGTGGCTTGCTTCAGCATTATGCTGAGCTGGTGTACCCTTTTTGTCACTACCGCACCGGATGTTTTGTGCTGAATGTATCCTTGTATATTTTTTTTTGTGTACTTGCTGTATTCTGGTGTTGACAGTGCTAAATAAACGTTTTTCAATTTCAATTTATTTAATTTATTTTTAATGAAATCTCTTTTAATTAGAACTCTTTCTTACCAGGCGTTAATCCAATCCTCGTGGTCGTGATAGATCACGTGCGTTTGACTAGTGCCCCCGCCAAGTCTAGCTGAAACTATATACATGGAAAACGGTAATAAACGGAGCCTAGGTATATAATCTAAGATATTGCAGTAAATTTGGGCTTCACAGGGCACCACCATAAGACCATTATAGCGTGAAAGCCGATAAAAAATAAAAGGCCAAGTGCGAGTTTGATAAACTTCAAGTACTTACGACCAAAAAAACAATCATAAATTTACTCGTCTCGAAATTTTTTGATCGAGTGAAGTTGAATGTAACGCTTATGAAACTACAACATATTTTTACCAGTTTGTTAATAGTTAATTGTTTACAGTTGAATCAAAAATAGGTTAATTTTAAAGAACATGGCATTAAGTTTAAGCTAAAGTATACTTTAGTTATTGGTCGACGGTATAAACCGTTAAGAAAAGACGAAGGAAATTTTCGACTACGTGGTTTAGACGAAATATGTGTCACGTGTCTTTGTCTATTCGGATTTCGGGGAAATACGATCCTGTCCTTCCCTGTAGTATGTTACAAGTACCATTTACGACAATGGTACCCAGTGACCCACTCGACACCATGCCACGAGTCTTTTTATTGGGTCGTTCGCGTCGGCACGCACTCCCCATGTTTACAGTCGGTGTTGACCTCGTTTGATGGCAGAGGGTATGTGCTTTACAGGGTGGAGCGAAAAGGTGATAACTGAATAAATGAGCTGATAATGAGCAACCCCACTGCTGCGCTTTCATCTTGCGCTTTCAATTTGCGTACCTAATGAATGGTATGTAATGTCATAATGGGGACATCTAATGCGTCTAGCACAAATTGAAAGAAGATTGCAAGATGAAATTGCAAAGTGTAATTACATCCACATGTTGAAAGCAGACCAGATCAGTTTCATTTTACCTTATGGTCTTATATATTGATCTTATATATTGTACATATATGACTTAAATTTTCTAAGTAAATGATCGTATATAAGTATAAGTAATTTAAATATATATTAATACAATTGTAAAATGTACCTAATTGTACCTATTGGGACGCGTGCCTGAATAAAGAATTTATTTATTTATATACCTACCTACAATTTATAATCTGTGAGTTGCTGAGTGGCAAGTATCGTCCTTATAAGGATTCCTTAAGTTTCGTCTCATCTCTATCTAGAGCTATAAGTGTAGAAAGAGATAGTATATATGAAGACTTTAAGGACGTTTCGTGGAAATGGCGACCTGATGCTGCGAACACTTGTGATGGCAAAGATGGGAATAATCTAGACTAAGTGAAAAGACTCGAGCGGGATTCGATTCCGCTAACTTACTACGAAACTCTCACTACTTATTTAAATCGTTTTAAGAGACGATATCGTCGGGTCCACCACAGCTCTGCTGAATTATATTACAGGCTCCGGAAAAGTTAGTTCTGGGGTCGAATCCATCTTGTAAGTAATGTAATTTTTCACAATACTATTTTTATTTCAGATAGCTGAATAATTACTAAATAAATATATAATAATTTGATTTGAGTAGATTTGGCATTTAATTAATTAATTAAAAATTATAATTATAATTGTACTTATATAAAATTCAAATTTAAAACTTGTTATCATTTTATTAAATGTAATTTATAACTTGCAAAGTTTATATAAATATAATACTAAATTGAAATAATTTTTATTTATAATGTTTTATTATAATTAATTTAATTAATTGATAATTTATTTTTTATTCTATGGGACTAGTGCCTGAAAATAAAGACATTTTAATTGAATTTAATTTTAATAAGTATTATTAATCCAAATACTAGAATGACTAAGTTAATTTACTTAGTATGTATCCATTCAAACTTTCCATGTTAGGTCCATTCTAAGTCCTTCCGTCGATGTTCCAACGGCGCACAATATCGAGCGTAGCTACTCCCACGGATTTTCCCGAGGAATGTTTCCCCGGCGCCAACACGCATGCGCGAAAGCCTGCCCCGCACATGCGCCGCCGGTGACACCTGTCAAACCTCCAGTCCTTTGACGTCACAGTATCAATCAAATCCAGTGGATTTCCCAGCTGCCTCGGAGAAAAACCATGGAAAAATAAGGTAATGTACCATTTTTGTATTCTTCCTTGACTACTCCATTCGTTTAGATTTTCCTTGAAAATTTTGATCGTAATATGAATATGGAATTCTAGAAAAATTGAGCACAATTTTTGCAACGTATTTTTAACAGATTTCGTCGGAAATTTTATTCGAGTTTTGAATAACAAATTCGGTTTTGTTTAAAGTTAAGTTTAAGTCTACGTGAAAGTCGGTTATCGAATATCGAAGGCCGTGGAGGCGCCCTTCATTTCTCCGGTTCTATTTTTAGCGTAACAGCAGACATTGATATACTCGAGTAACTACCTATCAATTAAACAATATTGCGCTTGCTTCGTGACCTTTAGTCTTAAGAATCTGTTAAAAATATCTTAAGAAAGTGCGTGTCTTCAGTTATTTATTGCGTTAGACGTTCTACATTTGAATTAAATCACGATAAAACGATTTAACTATCCGTTGACGTACGTGACCATTTTAAGAAGCGGACGCGGAAGTGGTCATTTCCCGACGTATTCGTCGAGAAATGACCACATTTGGCTAGAAATCAAAGCCACCAACTTTCTTTCAGACCGTTCCTTTTCTAATAAAAAGAACAGTTTGTAACTAAGTAAGTAATTACAACTTTGTAGCATTTGGTGTAGAGACCCTCGGTCCTTGGGGCCCTGGAGCTTGGTCACTGTTCCGAGAGCTGTCCAAGCGTCTATTTGATGCGACGAGGGACCCAAGGGCTGGCGGCTATCTTGCCCAAAGGATCAGCATAGCGCTCTAGCGGTGCAACACCGCCAGCATCCTTGGTACCCTACACACGGGCCTAATCTAAGACATTTTATAAGTAACTTTTAATTTTTATTTGTGTACATTTTCTTTCCCTCTGTATGTTCAATTTTTGTGGTAAACAAATTATACAGTAAAGTAAATAAGTAAGTAAGTATACACATTTATCGCAATAAAGGTTTTGTCCTAATATAGGTAAGTTTATTTTTCACGTAAGTTGTTTATCTTTATACCCATTCATGTTCATTTATATTCCATGCCTTACCTACTTATCGCTCTGAAAAAGTTAAGTCCCGTTTAAATCCTCTTACGAAAGCTCTGGAGATTAGTTTTATGGTTAAATGGAAATTCACTTTTATTATGTTTAATGTTAATGTATTTTTTTAATTATTTACTTCTAAACCCGGATTTGACCTCGATCTCGCCTGATGGTAAGCGACGATGAGGTCGACGATGGAGCATGCGGGTCCAGTAAATGCCTATTCACTCTGGCCTTGAAGATCCCAAGGTTGTAGGTTTCGGGAAATACAGACGCCGGCAGGCTGTTCCATTCCTTAGCCGTTCGCATAATGAACTGTTTTCTGTTCTGTTTATTTTCATTTCATTTCTTTTCAATTTTATTTTTTAATGTTTTATTCCGCTTTTACTTATCTTTTTACAAAACTTGTGGGTACTCCATAGTACCCACAAGTTTTGTAAAAAGATAAGTATTGTCAGGTTATACACCCATGTGTATAACCTGACAATAAAGACGTTTTATTTATTAAGCTCTAGTTAGGTTTGTAACAAACAAGTTACCTAATTGCGAAATGGGTCGGTGGCCCACTTGCAGTTGAACAATGACTTCTGTAACGATGTAATTGCTGCCTTACCATTTGTTTTAATCGACGTCTGAATACACACAGCAATTAGTTTGTCGTTTTTTACTTTACGTATACTTACGGAACCATTTTATGTTACTGTTTTTTATAACTGCAGAAAACTAAAATCTAAATTTTGATTTTTTTTGTGTAAAATGCTCAACTCCTCAACGGCTAATAGCAGACCAATCGTATTTGGGCTAGTATGACTTCTTCTTTTCTTCTTCTCTTGGTCAAGATAAGTAAAGACCTGGAAAAGTCTAACTAGCCCAAATATAATGGGGCTGCTACTATCTTACTAACTTAAAAGTAAGAGAATCTAGATAGTGGTAAATCGGGGGTTTCTTAATGCTAGAATATTCATTTTGAGTTGTCTACAATTGATCTATACGTTTTTTTATTGGTCATTTGCACCGTTTGGTTTTTCAAGCTTCAGATCGCGATTCGGGTCCATTCACACCATCATTTTAAATTTTTGCCATGCTTTTTATTAGATTTGTTATAAACATCCAGGGTCCTTGGAAAGTAATATCATTGCATTCTAATTGAGCGGGCGCTGCGCACTTCGCCTAGAGGGAGGGGGATGCTATGCCTCTACAATATTCTTATATATCTTCCGAGTTTTGCGTAATGCGATGCGTTATGCTCTCTGTTAAGGTCGTGATGCCTCAGTGGAGTGTTAGTTCGCCTTGATTTTGTGAGGACAAGGTTCAGTTATAAGTTGAGTTCGGTATCACATGATTACAAGCCGATCAAGAGTCAAAACTTGGGTACATTATTGTAGAGGCCAGAAAAATGACTATTTCCGCTGAGGATCATTAAAAGTATGCGAGAGTTTTCTCATAGAATTTCAAGTACCTACACAAGGTCAGCATTGCGTAAATACCACAGAATACTGTGAATTTCAAAATCCTTGGTAAAGTAGATGGAGTTCCTCATATGCCGGTTATTACGCTTGCTCTCTTACCCTTCAATCAATTCCCCAGGCTGACTCTGTGCTGTACAGAGTCATATCACTTCTGAAGTCTTCATTTTTCCAATTTCCCTTCATTCCGTGTATCTACACATATTGTAACGTGTATCGACGAGCTGACGATAACAACCTGATACTGCCGCTATCACAAAGATAGCTGGCTGATAATATATTAATAACAAAGGTTTAGTAGCGTAATGTCTCCCTTTGTTGACATGCGGTTTATGTACGGGTTAATATGTGTTCGTGTGATGTGATAATGTACATTTTTGGCTTCGGTTGATTCTACCAAATACTTACGAGGACCAAGGCGGTATTAGGTAAGGAAACAGGGTTAATTTCAATCTGGTAAGACACTTTCTTCTACTCGATTGGTAGTGTACGTATAGTAAGTATGTATGTTGGTTAGACAGATGATAAGACTGACCACTGTCCATCCATCGGAGATGTCCCTGATACGCTGCAGACCATGAAATCTTTTTTACCCTTCAGCGAAGAAGCAGATATATTTGAGTGCTTAGTAAGCGTGGTTCTTGCTGTGCGAATGTGACTCGTTGGCTGGAAAGCGTATGAGTCTTCTGGGGGTAGCCTACCCGAAACCAGAGGACTATAGGCTCCTTCCTGTAAGCTGTATAGCGTCCTTGATGCAAAGCATCTTTAAGGAACAGGAAGGAGACTAAGGTAAGGGGTGAGCACAAAAGATCCCTGTGGGTCGAAGTGCCGCTGGGGTTATCCCTGGCCCCCTGTCATAAGATAAAGATAAGCGTGGTTCTTCAATAAAACTTCCGAAAGACATCGGCGCCAAAGGGAAGATATTTGGCGACAGATTTTACATTGCACTCTCAGGTCAGATCTCTCACCAACAAGTTACTCGGGTTAGTCGCCTTGTACGTCACGCTTACCCAGTGGCGGACTGTACCTACTCCAGGGTAGTGGGCAGCAGTGTGGCAGCGCGGCTGGTCTAGCGTTGCAAAACTATCAATGGGTGATAACCGATAGTTTTCAGTCAAAAGCACCGATGGTCTTCTCGCGATACTATCGATAGTCCAAATAAGTAAATGGTAGGCAGGCTCGTCCTCGACCATGGCCTTAGAGCTATTGAGGCTGTGCTTTGCAAACCAGTGTTAGCTGCCGCCCCATTTCACCTGTTTTTAAGTGTTTTTATAAAGTGTTACTTACTCGATTTCTTTCCACTCAGTCGCTCCAGTACCAGACAAGATGTTCGAAGGCGCGGTGGCCGGCATCCTGAACCGGCTGCTGGGCAAGTACGTCCAAGACCTGGACACCGAGAACCTGAACGTGGGCATCTTTTCCGGAAATGTCAACCTCACTGATCTGAAGCTCAAGCCTGAAGCTTTGGTGAGTAATCTTAAAGAATAACAGCTGCAGCTGACTATGATGAGTTATGTATTTTTTATTTTGCTTACCTGGTGGTCTACCGTGTCCAAGGATCTAGTGAAGGCCCAGCTAAATGATACGACAACCCAGGACATACTATGATGATGCAAGAAAAGAAGGAGAACTGACTCCAAGTGAACTGGGAATAAGCAAAGGAAAAGAAGAAATTTAATATTATATTTTTGTTATATAATATAAGACATTTGGATGTTCAAATTTTTTCTTCTCATACAAATCAGAATCCTCGATAAACGTAAGTAAATCTATTCTGTTTATTATTTCCAGTATGAACTAGACCTACCAATCGATGTTAAAATCGGCACAATCGGCCGAATCCACCTTCAGATACCATGGTCCGGCCTCTACACCCAACCAGTGATCGTGCACATCGAAGACGTTCTGGTCCTAGTCGGACCTGCCATCTCTAACAGCTACTTCGACCCAGAAAGGGAGAAAAGACTAACTCGAGCGGCCAAACGAAAGATCCTTCAAGATTTGGAGGCAGAGAGTGAGATTCTGAAAGGCCCTCAGAATTTTTTCGAGCACCTGTTCACGGCTATAGTGAATAATATTCAGATTTACGTGAGGAATGTCCATATGCGGTATGAGGACTCGATCAGTTCGAAGGACGGGCCGTTGGCTTGCGGGCTGTGTCTGCAGAGCCTGTCGGTTGAGACTACTAATAGGTGAGTTATGTTTTCCTAGAATTATGTGAATGTTTTTTTATGATCATAAATTGTGTAGCAAAAATCACGAAATAGGCTGAACCCAATGTGCTTATTACTTGGAATAATCTATATAATTACTAATTAGGTAACACGCTCTGACCCCATTCCACACCAGTGTGACGCTGGTCCGCCCATGGTACAAGAAGAAAGGCATAACAATTACGAATTGCACGATGTTCACGTCGCCGCACAAGGGTACGTCATCAACGGTAACACTCGTTTGCTGACGTACCCTTGTGCGGCGACGTGAACAACGTGCAATCCGTAGTTGTTCTTGTGCCATGGGTTTTCATTTTTGTTATTTAAAGGGGGAATGGCACCTTCGCCTACCCCCTCCTTGAATCCTGAACGTCCTTACGTTTCTCGTAGCAAATGGAAGCCCTCCGTGACTCCGGCGAACGCATCTACCGTATACCAGATGATGCGCATAGAGTCTCTCTCGGCGTACTGGAACGCGGCGGCGACGACCCTGGACGACGCGGAGACGGCGCACATCACGCCCATGCAGTACTACAACTGGAAGCACTACATGCTCACGGGGCTCGACAAGTTCTCCATGCACCAAGAGGACTTTGAGTTCTGTGAGTCTTTAACCCCCGAAAAGAGTGTTCTAGGTCTTTAGCTCACTCTTTTAAGCCAGATCCTCCCTTTTGGGTCATAAGCCATTACCTCTATTACCTTTCAAACCGAGTCACAGAAATGCAAGCACTGCTGCTTTGCAACAGAAACAGGTAAAAGGATGGTACCAATTCAGACTGATTCTGCAGAGTCATACTAGATTTATCATGAGGTCTAAGTATTTCTTCTTAGTAGCAGCCTTCTCTCTCTTGATATTATTAAGGTCTACCGTAATTTTTGCGGCCGGGAATGTGGGATTTTGGGAACCTTGCGCAGATCCTCGCTCCATCTAGCTGAGGGCGCCACACTACGCTAGCCCAAACGCTGCACTTCAGAAATCGTCTACCTCAGCCGTGACCGGCCCACTGCCACTTCAGCTTCCTTATCTAATGAGCTATGTCGATAATTTTTGTTCTAGTACGTATCCTCATTTCGGATTCGATCCATCAGAGGTACTCGGAGCATAGAGCTCTTTCCATATAATGCTACACAGAGTCACACCGTCAATAAAATCCCTCATCTACCCCACAGTGATGAAACCAGTGACGTGCAAAGTGAAGGTGCTCATGAACCGGTCGGGCGAGGCGCGCGTGCCCCGTTTACTTCTGGATGCAGTGCTACAAGACAGCGCGCTGCAGCTGTCGCGGCGGCAGTACCTGTCCATTAGCAACCTGCTGGAATCCTTCGCCAGGATCCAGCTCAACAGGTGAGCTGTTAAGGAGTTAGGGTATCCTAGGAGTAAATCTAAATATGTACGGATATCCAACTTCGGTTTGTATTGTATTGTATTTAATATATTTATCTTTTGATAATAAAATTACGCTTAGATACGTCATGGTACAATTATTATCCGTTATAACATTTAAATTATTACTTACATGCTACTAGCTGCTGTAAAAGGGCATTGTCAAAAGAAAAAGAAAAAATATGGCTGCTGCATAAGGCATTGTCAAATACGAATGTACATTATATATGGTTGCGATTATAATTATAATTCTGAGAAAATGGGTGCTTAAACTAATTTTCTTTCCCTACCCGAATACAGCGTAAACTTATGTATTTATGTAAGAAACTGGCCTCGATACTCGATAACTCAGATGTCTTCAATAGTACTTTCCACGTAATAGATCTTTTGTATCAACAGTGTCTGTTACAATTGGCGCCGTGACCAGGATTCGTTAGTCCAACATTTTCAAATCGTCTTTTTGATTGTATAAGAGCAGACGTGCAAACGGGCTACCTTATGGAAAGTGGTCAGTGTCGCCCGGCATCTTACCTCACTTTAATGTTATTAGGGGGTTTTGGATACGTTGTTAACCTTGAGGACTTAGAAAAGTTCCTCATGAGCTGGTAATTACACTAGCTTTCTTACCCTTTCAATCGAAATACAACAATGCAACAATTGATTTACGGCAGAAATAGATAAAAAGGTACCACCCCAAGCAGACTCTGCACAGAGTGAAACCACCTTTAAGTCAACCATTTCGTCTGTAACCTGTGAATTCGTTATAAAATACATTATATTTTAATTCCAGAAAATACCGCCACATCCACCCAGGCGTGCCTCTTTCCAAAGACATCAAGAAGTGGTGGCGCTACGCATTCAACGTGGTTTTAGAACAACGTGTGCGGCCCTACACCTGGGTCTCCATTAAAAAGCACCGAGACAACTATAACGTTTATAAACAGACGTACAAAAGTACCTTGAGAAGCCCTAATGATACGGAGCTGAAGTTAGATCTTCAGAAGTGCGAGGATAGTCTGCCGATTGTGTCGGTTGTCATCGCGAGGGAGCACGCCAAGTTTGAGGTTAGTATGCAGAGAGAATGGAACGCCACGAACCACGAAGTTTGAGGTTAGTGTCTACAATAATTCTAACCAATCAAGGTACTGTAAAAAAAAAATTTTGTTAGGGATAAAATCGAATCTCCTTTTTTAATTGAACGTCGCTGTCTAATTTTAAAACGTTTTCTCCAAAAAGTTTGAGTACTACAGTACTAGAAATCCAATTCCACTGTTACAGCGTTTATCGTTCTTGGATTTTCATTTATGGCGTTCGTAAACTCGGCCCTTCTTATTCTATCCTCTGGGTCGTCAGCTGTTATCAATACATCGTCTATGTAGCCATTTGGTCAACAGCTTTGCATTATGGTTTCGACTTATAATTTCCATCTACACCCATCACTTTGCATCCGTTTCGTTAGTCAATAATTATTCCGCCTTTTTTCTAATTTATTTAAGTCACAACATTCTCATCTGACAACTATAATGTATATTTACACATAATTATAGTAATTGTTTTTTTAAGGCAAAGGGAACTGAGCCCATACAGCCATGTCTGATGTAAACAACTCTTGCAAGTCTTCATTAAAATGCTGGTGTGACACATTTCAATGCTATCTGGGAGAATCTTCCACGCTTCTGCACCATCTGAACCAAAGAAGAAGGCGTCCCGGATGCAGTATGGCTCTTTAAAATCCAGTCAAGTACGGATCGGGGTGCAGCGTCTTATTTGACTTTACTTCATTGTCCCATACATTAATCACGTTTTGTAGACGTTCTTCGAATAAAAAACACCATTCTTACTTAAAAAGCACTACTGTAAAACAATTTGCAAGACAATGAAAAAAAGCTGGTGTGGACGCGACAAAAGCACGGGAGAAACTCTAATTATAGTAATCTAAATAAACAACAAAGAAAGAGAGAGGTAGTGGTAGAGTAGTAGTTAGTTTTTATTGGTTAGGTACAGTTTGCATCGCCGCCCGCTGCATAAATGACGCGTATAATAATGAAGATCGCAATGAAAAAGGGAGATCCTAGTATAACTAGAATAAGCGCCCTCTAGTTTAATGTACTCATACTACCATCTTAGATTCTATAGATCAAGTGTATCTAGCTATGTAGTAGACAAAAACCCTCACTAGGAGGCGCTGTACTATTACTATATATTCGACTGTGAGCCTATAAATCTCTTTGCTCTCTCGCGCAGCTTTGATGAACATCCTTCCTTCCAGTTGCTAACCCAAGAACCAGACCGCATCGAGGTAGTGGAGACCGAATTCGACTGGTGGGAGCCTCCCAGCTCGCAATCCGAGAGCGACTCTGAGGAATGCAAGTCACGTATAGAGCTGTGCGTCAAGACAGAACGCAGCAAGAGTCTGTGGAGCCACCTCTCTAGTCCGGAGAGGAAACGGGTCTGCGAGCTGATTGGTTATGTGGAGGGGGCGCCGAGGGGGGACAAGTCTAAGCAGTATATCGGTGAGTTGAAACCGTTTATAACCTTATTACGTCATCATAATATAGAGATATCGGAAGAGACTGGCCGTCACGACACAGGGTATCCTAGTGTGGGAGCCAGGGAAATCTGAGATAATGTAAAAGATACTGTCTGCATGAATATTTAAATAATTTTTTTTTCTAAATATGTGATTAATTACGGATTACTCACTGATGAAATTCGGAAGGTTTTTCCAATCAGTTTCAGTCTGTTTCGAAGGTTTTGGTTACGGAGAGTACGAAGCGCCTGTCGGCTTTTCGTGATCAAGACTTTCGAAATAGGCCGAAATACAATACAGACGGTTGGATGCACCCTTCACCTCTCAAAAGTGAACAAGGCAGCACAGATCGTTCCACCGTCTTTTAACCCCTTTGCAAAGGTATAGATAAATAAGTTTTTACTCCTCTATCTTTAATACACCAGTCCCCTACTAGACCCCTACTAACCTAACCTAAGCCGCACCACTGAATTAGCATCTTTGATCCGGCTCGAAGGACCAATACTGTTCTTCAGATTGATATAATTGTTAAATTTTCAGAACACAAATTGAACCTAACGCTGGCCAACTGTTCCCTGACCCTGATGAACAGAAGCAAGGAGGTGCTGGTGGTCACTCTGACCCAGTTCCTGGCGTCCTTGGAGACCAGACCCTCGGCTAAAGCCTATAAGGTACGCTTCATCTGTAGAAGGTAGAAATTTATTGAACACGTGAACAATATAGGCCCAGCGTTCGTTAGAAGAGCGTAAGCGCAGCGACTTCGATAATAATTTAAAATAAACCTTAATATCTCTAAAATACGGGCTAGCCAGGGATTCCGCGCTTCTTGCTTGACGCTGCCCGAGATGTTTGATATTGGCACACCCTTTTCAACCATATTTTAAAGACCATATAAGTTTAGTTTCCATTGTTATCGAAGAAAGTCGCTGCGTTTCTACTCCGATTGTGTGCGCTGGGTCTTAGTGATTATAATATATAATACCCTAACAGGTATAGGTATCCCTATGGAAAGGTAGAGTTAGAAATTGAATAATGACCGTTTACGTAGGCGTACCAAGTGCATGTTAGAGGATTACACTTGACGTCGATTTTACTTTTCAGGATGGTCCACTCGCGTAGTTCATCCAGCCTATTAATGTCCCCACCGTTAGGGCGCAGGCCTCCCCTTACACAAGGGGGGTATGGGCATGATCCACCGAGCGGGCCCAAGGCTGATTGGTTTCACACGCCTTCGGAACTTTTAATTTCCTTAGACATGCAGGTTTCCTCACGATGTTTTACTTCACCATTAGAGTCTACCTGGCCACCGACGCTCGTGAACCACGGGAAGAAATATTTTCCCGTAGTACTCATATTTTCCTTTCACGCGCTGTATTTTCCTTCACCATTTTAGATCAATCGGAAGTAACTCTTCAAAAAATAAAATGGTGCTTCAAAAAGAACGTAAAGAAAGTCCTGTCCTTCCAAGGCCGGCAGCGCTCAAGCAATGCACTCTGGTGTTGCGTGCCTCTAGGCAACAGTGATCACTTACCATCAGCACCCCATTTCAAGCAATAATTCTTGTAATTACAAGTCTAAAGTGGCAACATTGATGTTGTTTTGTACCTATGAGGAATTATATTAATTTTGCAAGGATTGTTGCTTCGTATTCTGGGGTCAAGGTTGCCCGTTTGCCTGTTTGTCCTGTATATAAGGTTTTTTTTTCGAAATCCAAAAACTTACTCCATAACGCGATTTCATTTGAACTGAAACTTCTCGAAGTCTTAGATTTCAAAACCAGTGTCGACATGTTTCAGCTATCAGCCCGAGCAGAAAGCCTAGTAATAGAGGGCGTGTCGTCTGAAGGCGAGCTTGTGCCCCTCCTGACCGCGGAGAGGGGTTCTGCGCCGACCACCACCAACCTTCTCGCGGTGGACGTCGAGAAGAACCCGTGTAACAGCGAGGCAGATTATGGGCTGTGTTGCATGATGGAGCCGGTGGAGGTGCTCTATGTTGAGGTAATGCTGTGTTTATGTTGGGACCGATTCTGTAGTATGGATATTAGTCATTCTAAAAGAGATAAAAGAAATGTCTATAAAGGTCGATCGGCCATGATGAGCAACTACTGGTATCCAAGATCGCGTAAAGGGCATGATCGTGTGTAATCAATACAATAGGATAGCCGCCGGTTTTTCGAACACACATCAAAGAAAAGCGTGCGTTTGATCGTGCGCGTGACCACACGATCACCTATCATGGCCCAACGTAGTCGCCGATCGTGGCCAATCATATCCTACAGGAGTCATAAGAGTGAGCAGAGAGTGAGTGAGTGTTCCATTTTTAGATTTTGCGGGTTAGAATTGACAATATTATTATAAAGACTAAGGTTGGTTTTAGAAACAAATTATAGCTTTTATTGTTTATTTATACAATTTATTACTAACAGCTATAATACATTTAAACTTGCAATATATACCAGTAATTATACTTACAACTTTAAAAAAGAAAACAAAAAGAAATAAAAGAATATCTTGTCAGTTCAGTGTCCATTACAAGCGGTGCCGTGACCAGGATTCGTTACTCCACAATCTTCAGATTGCCTGCCTCCTGACTTTCGAATAGTAGTCGCTTATAATGCTGAATTAACATAAAATTATACAATGATTTCAATTATTTTATATTATAATCAATTATTTTAATTTTATTATTGATGAAGTTATAAATAATATTTGATATTTCTATATTTTCGACTTGTAACACTGTTATCAATAAATTTTGCATTTTCATTATCTTCCACAGCACGCGTTCACCGAGCTGATAAACTTCTTCCAAACGCGCTCGATGACATCAGAGGACCTCACAGAAGAACTATCCCGGGCCGCGGACCGAGCCAGGGGCGTCAGTAGAGCGGTGCTGGCTTATGCCGTCAGTCGGCGGAAGGTGTTCCATATCAATGTGGACATCAGGGGGCCGTGTGTGGTGGTTCCGGAGTATGCCTCGCTTGCCAAGTGAGTAAGCTTTTAATTTAGTTCAATCGACTCGCCGCTAGATGTCTCTGTGTTATGTTAAAACGCGTGCGTTTTCTGCTACGTACGTGCTAGCGTACGTGGTCAATCGGAAGGTATTCCACGTTAATGTGGACTTCAGGGGGCCCTGCGTGGTGGTACGGGAGTATGGCTCGCTTGCCAAGTGAGTGCGCTTTTAGTATTTACTTTATTTAGTTCACACGACTCGCCGGTAGATGGCACTGTGTTATTTTGTAACGCGAGGGAGTTATAGTGAATTGTTCTTCGCCAACGACGTCAGAGACCAGAAACAAGAAGAGTATTTTTTTTCTATCATTTGCCTATTGAAGTTTCCATTGTTGGGGCACAGATAGGCACAAGGTGGCATGGGCCATGTGTCCACCTTGCAGGTCCAGTGCTTATGATGAATTTCACACCTTTTAAACACTTTTTCCTCAGACATGCAGGTTTCCTTTCCTCACGATCTTTCCCTTCACCGTTCAAGCAGTCGATCTCTCAGTGTTGAGAATCGACAAACTTCATCAACAGTCTTCTTCTAAAAGCGCTGGTCTTCCGCGCAGTGAATACTTAACTATGCCAATAGTCATCTCAAAGTGGTCAGGTATCTGGTCAGACCATCGCTTTGGACCATGCCCTATTGGATCTTTTTCTATATCGTGTCAGTCACCAGCTTTCCCAGATTTTTGGTACCCTTGCGTGCTATGTGACCGAAATACTGAAGCATTCTTTGCATCCACCGGATAGTCTTATGCCGTTCAAGTTGGTGTTGCTTTAGGATTGGCTTACTCCTAAGCTCACTCCTCATTCCAGGCCAGCCCGCGTGATGGTGGTGGACATCAGCCGCATCGTCATAAAGTCTGACCTGCAGCCCTCCAACCCCGCTCTAGAAGACGCCACGTGCATGGAGCTCGAGGAGCGCTTGTATGACAGGCTGCACGCGGAGTGCTCTTTTCAAGTAAAGGCAGCAGGAGACGATCAAATGCGATTGACAATTGGAGAGGATGGCGCAATACAAAAATGCGAGAAGGCTGTAAGCGCCTCTCGCTTCTTTTTATTGCGCCGTCTCTCTTTAATTGTGATTTGCAATTGATCGTTTCGCGGACCCTTAAGACGGTCTTTATATTTTGTACTACAAGGGGTAACAAAACCCCCCTTCTAAGCCAAAACGGGGGGTTTCCAGTTACACCACTTTCACTACGGGGTCAACTCTGAAATCGCCAAAAAAAGTCTGTTGTTTCATACATTTGGGTCGTATCTGTATTGAATTTGTGGGGCTGAACGCGCCCACGAAATAAAAAGGCAAGTCTTGAAGATCGAGAGCAAGCATGTATTTTTGTCTGTGTCACAACACTCGATTGACATTGTTGTGGTTGTTCTTTGATCACGTCGGGGTCACCCATAATTGGTGACCGTCGACATTGAACACGCAACAAACTTCTGAAGCAAGCATCACCCATAATTAGTCACTCCTCTTCCTTTCATCATCGCAATATCTATATAATATATTCCATCATCGCATCAACATGCTGACTATTCATTCCGTGGGGCACACGGCCCCATACATTTTTATATGGGACAGCTGATTTTTTTGCAATTTCAGAGTTGGCCTCATAGAGAAAATTGGTCAGATATGGACAGGTTCCAGCTACGGTTCAGTTCATTGTAACTAATCACAAAGCGCAGCGATTTTAAGTGGCGAAGCGCAGTGATTGGCTGAAGAAAGAAAGAAAGAAAGATTATTTATTTCCGACACACACGTACCAACAACTAGGTACAGAAGACAAAATAATATTAAACAAATATATTACAAAAATAAATAAATAAACAAAAGTAATTAAGTTTGATGAAGGAATCAATCCGAACCGTGACTGGAACCGGACCCGTGTCCAGTCCAGGCCTTAGTATCGGTCTTCACGAGGTCGGTTCCATTCCGGTTTGGTTTTCACCAACCAATCACGTGTCCTCTTGAAATAAGTGCTTTGTGAATGGAAGCAGCGAACCGAACTGAAAAGCCGTAGTCAATAAAAAAAATAATCCACCAGATCCTATTCAGCGAGTGGTCGGAGCCGTGGCGCGAGTCTCGCAAGCACGCGGACTCTGATCTGCACCTGGTGCCTAAGATCAAGGCGCAAGTCGTGTTCTCCAACAGCATCAAGAAGGACTATAGGCTGCTGCCTAGGTGAGGAGAATAGTCGAAGCTCCTGGCATCGAATTTTCTCGATATTTCGTTAAAACTCCAGACAGCCACAACTCACCGGAATTGACCACGCTCACGGCATTAACATGCCTACGGCACACTAAAGCCCCACCCGTAGTCACGGGTGGCGATAGACACCTCTGTAGAGGGCATCACGCCCTGGAACAGGCTCCCCACGCCCCCTATGGGACGTGACAAGATTTCGAGAGAACTCCAGATATTTCCAGAAGGGCATAGAAAATCATGAACAAGTCCCGAACATCCTAGATTGTTCTATAAATTAAATTTTTAAATTATAATGCCTTTATTTTCAGGTACTAGTCCCATAGAAAAAAAACAAATAATATAACATTATAAATTAAAATTATTTAAATTTAGTATTTATTTACAAATTATAAATTATATTTCCAATTACAATAATAAAATAATAACAAGTTTTAAATTTGAATTTTAGAATTTTGGACAAGTACATTTATAATTATAATTTCAATTAATTAATTAATGTCAATAGTATGTCTAACCCTAATCAAATTATTATATATTTTTTAGTAATTATGAAGTTATTAAATCAAATAACATCATGGAAGGTTATGGAACCTCTGAAGTCGCCCATGGCACAAGACGAAAGGCATATCAAGTAAGCAAATTGCACGATGTTCACTCCAGCACAAGCGTACGTCATCATACGAGAGTTACGTTTGATGATGTACGATGACGTACTCTTGTGCTGACGTGAACATCGTGCAATTTGCGACTTGACATGCCTGGTGAAGAATGAACCGCCTTCTTGTGCCAGGGGCCACCTATCGAAGGTAGGTGAAGGGAGATCTTTATGACGCATATTATAAAAGTACCAGTGGCGCCATCTTGACAGCCTCAAATGTGTTCCTGGTTGGACTTTAAACTCCTAAGATGCATCAAAATAATGTCTACCAACTTACTCCATTTGTGTAGAGCGTCGGTGGCACAGTGGCTAGGGCACCGGACTCCCATGCGGGAGGTCCGTGTTCGAAACCGTGCAGCGCCTTGTACCAATGAGTTTTTCGTATTTTTCGAAGACTTACGTACATTTACCGATCGCTCTAACGGTGAACGATGTTTTCCATCGTGATGAAACCTGCACACTGAGATGACTAGTGTGTAAATGCGGTAGGCACAAAAGATCCTCAAGGGTCGAAGTGCCGCTGGATTATTCCCGGCCCCCTATCATAAGATACTCCATTTGTAATATTTCTTCCACAGATACAAACTGAACGTATCCCTATCGAGCTTCAGACTAAACCTCTCTGATCGTATCATCGGCCTCCTGCTAGACTTCTGCGACAACCTGCCTATACCCGTCCCCAACACTGTACCGGTGTCATACATGGATTCCGGGGACTATACTGAGGACTTCGAAGACCCGGAGTTGGCCGAGATGTTAGGACACGATCGGGTCTCCGCGGATCCAGCGTACAAGGACCTGGTTCACTTGAGACAGAAGATCGTTGCTGCATATTTGAGTAGGAACAAGTAAGTAATTAATTATTTTTATCTTCTGTACCTTTTTTTTCTTTTTTTTTTCCTTTATTTAAATAAAAAACTAATTTTGTCGTAAAACATAATACTGGCATAAGCCACAGGGCTTGTGCGCCAGTAACGCATCGATCGTATTATTACCTGTTTACAGTAAGGTTGACAATAAAATATAAATACTTAAATCTATTATGGAATTAGCGGAGTTATTCGATCGTCGTAATGCGAAACCTAATTGTTGAAAGCGGGTTGCGACGCTAAAGTGGCGCTGGGCGGGACACTTGGTTAGACGTGGTGACGGCCGGTGGACCAGAGCCCTCGCTGAGTGGCGGCCAAGGTGGGGGAAAAGAGGAGTAGGTCGTCCAGCAGCTAGATGGGCGGATGACATCACCAAAGTAACATCGAATACCTGCATGCGACTAGCACAGGATCGTATAGGGTGGCACAAAAGAGAGGAGGCTTATACCCTGCAGTGGGACGACATGGGCTGATGATGATGACCTAATTGTTTGTATGTGTGCGCTTTTTGAAATAAATTCTTTTTTTCTTTCTTTCTGTTAATTATATTCTCTTCGTCGAAATCTGTGTCATTGATGGACCCCGGGGACATTGTGTGGAATTTCGATTGTTTCCTAGACAACTGGCTTCTGATTTCACTAGGATCGCAGCCATCAATAGGACATAAAACGCAAAGCGTTGCGTAGATGGAGCCACGAGCACACTCCGTAAACATAAAAGCAAAACGAAACGTCATTTCTGAAGATATCACAAATTACTCGTTATTTGGGTTAATTTAATTTAATTTTTCAAAGCTGTTAGTAAAATTGTGATATCAAGGCATCATATGGCCATTTCAAAATAGCAGACCTAGAAAATCTGTTAAGACAGCGTGGCGCGGGTCTGAAGGGTAAAAAAAAGATTTGGTGGAAAGGATCGTATTTACATGTTGATTGGCTACGTACCATTGTGCTAGTGGCGCCTCTAGTGGTAAAACATTGCAGGATTATCTCCTATTTTTCTTAGACTAAAACTATTGACTGTAATTTTAAGATGCTACAACATTGCTTTGCAACTTTCTTTCTGAACCAGGGCAGCAGAATCAACGTTCGATAAAGCGGGCGCCAGGCTCGGCTTCACGGAGTCTGACGTGGCATTCATATCCTCGGAGCACAGCGATGAGGACATGGAGGTATACGCGCGGTCCGTGGACCTGCCCGGGTTCGACGACAACGTGTCGCCTAGCAACAACATCAACACGCTGCTGAGGTTTATTGTTGGTGAGTGCTCTGTTGTTAACTGTTGTTGTTAGATATCCTCGGAGCATAGTGATGAGTACATGGAGATATACGCGCGGTATGTACATTACGAAGATTGAAGTCTCTACAATGAATAGTTTCCAAGATATGCCATTCAAAATTCCGTTTAAAGTTATTGGTATTTACAAATATCCAAGTATGTTATAATGAAGGTAGATAAAATAAAACATTTCTTTGTTTCATTTTTACTTCTGTAAAAGGGATTTACCTTCATATTTTTGTCTCATTCAATATACGACCATCGAATCGTGCAGACAGTTTTCTTTCTCTGAGCCCGTTTCCAATAAAAGTCGATTAAAATCGTTCGTTATGTAATAAAAATATATAATAAAATTTCACAAATAATCGACATTGAATTAAAAGACTGAATATTCAATAAAAGATTAAAGTTATACTTAACAAATGTTTCTATTCACTTTGATAAAAACAATACCTAACTTTAAAATCAATTATAATTTATAATTGATTTATACTTATACTTCTTTACTTACTCCGCTGGCGCAGCGACCCGAAGTAGATCTTGGCCTCCGATACCAAAGAGCGCCATCGCTCCCTCTCGTGCGATATCTCTCTGATTTATACTTATAATAACATTTAATTTAATTTATCTCATTAGCATTTATTACTATTATAATTTATTATTATTTCTTATTTTATATTGCGGTGCCCTACTCAGGGTTTCATGTATGAATATATAATATATTTTTTAAGACCAATTGTTACACATGAAAAGCAATAAATGGTATGAGTATGAGTATTACGAAGATTTGGTATCAATTAGAAGTCTTTACAATTAATATTTTCTGGTTAAATAATGTCAAATGAATAAATTAGAAAAAGTGGTTGAAAAGTAAAAAGTGGTTGAAAAGTAAAAAGTGGTTGAAAAGTAAAAAGTGGTTGAAAAGTAAAAAGTGGTTGAAAAGTAAAAATTGGTTAAAACACATTGTTTCTTGCGCCGCTTCTTTCCTTTCAGCTACAGCACCTTACGAAGCGGTGGTAGAGTGAAACATGACGTTGTAAAAATATACTATAAGGTACTTACTTACAATAAAAAACATTTTGATTTGATTTGATTTGATTTAAGCCGGTTTATTTGTCGATTTTTTAATTCTCAGGACAGGACTGGCCTAAATGGTCTGGGAGGGAAATGGGATCACAATTCCGGCGATGTTTGGACTACAGTCTCACATCCTAGCCATTATCACTTTCAACGTGTTGAGTTATTCCGGTCTCTTCCTCACCAGGCGAAATAGTAATCAACCTATCCCGCTCGATGGAGAACAAGGAGCGTCCGTACATAATGCTGAGCATCACCAAGGTGTGCCTCGACGTGGCCCTGATGCAGTTCGGGCCGGCAGTTCAACTCAGCGTCAGCCAGGCGTTACTGACGGACAAGCTGCATCACAGCTGCACCGGACAGTACCTGGAACTGTTGACCAGCGAGGGGGAGCTCTGCAACCTTTTGTACAGGAAGGTATATTACCCTTATTTTCAAGGAGGTTAATATGGACGATGAAGTCGTAGTAAGTAAAGTAAAGTAAAAGTAAAATAATAAATTATACCTTATCTTAATGTAAAAAATAGGAGCTCGGTGGCGAGCAAGGTGCGGTACTGACCGGAGGAACATTACATTACACGCGACATATTCACTGATGAAATTCTCCTGGTCAGTACTCTCCTTGAGCTGCCTCTTCACCACACGATATTGGTGGACATGGATTGTCTTCAGGTGCGCGCCGACTGCCCGGAGTTCAAGTCGCACTTCCACAGCGTAGAGCAGTCGCTGGTGGCGGACGCGGGCCCCGTCGCGCTGGTGCTGCATTCGTCCGCACTCAACGAGTTGTACAGATATCTGCAGTACATTGTGGAGAAGTTTGTACCTCTACTATTTTTTTATTAATTTGACTGTACCGTTACTCGAAGCACGTGTAGCTAGACCACAATTATTTTTTAAATTTATTTAGGACAACCAGTAGATATTACATTCATTAAAATACAGATAAATGTATATAGTAAGTAAGTAAGTACCTAATACGTTTATTTCACACACAGCAATGACCGAAACAGTTATAATTATAATAAAATAATTATGTAGTCAAAGGTAAACATATCTAAATCATGTCTGATGGTCTGCTGTTGTTGTGAAAAGGGCCTCAACTCAGCTTATTGCTGCAGACAAGAATGCCTACAGCGCTGGTATTCTGTTGGACCGTGACCGATGGCTGGCCAAAACCTGTCCAAGAGGACAAAGATACGACACAAATAAATTTAATTGAAGATAGGTAGTATTGATAAGTTAAAAATATATTTACCTACATATACCATGACACATAAATGATAAAAGATATATAAATATCGTAAATAAATAAATATATATACCTACTCACAATATATATAACACACATATATATAAATATAATTATACTAAAGGGGTACAGTACGGAATGCTAAGAAGGAGATAAAGGGAATAAAGGGAACAGATTCAGACTAGGGCAACAGTAATTGCACCGACAGCAAGTGTGAGCGAAGTCTGTTTTTAAATGTATATTTTCCGGTGCAGCTACGTATTGAAGGGGGGATGTTATTCCAGCACTTAGTAGCCGCATATCTAAAACTACCCCTGAAAGATGCTGTTCTGTGGATAGGTGGCCTTAATTTTTTTCCTACCGTGGTCCTATATCGTAGCGGGTCACGAGACGCCCATATATCTTATTAAGGTAGCCATAACAAGCATTAAAAGTTGTTAGTTATACAAAATGAATAGTACAATTAAAAATTAGGAAAAACACTGGTAAAAATGTTATTTTTTCCAATATTTAACTAGAGAGTTTAGATAGCAAAATAAAATTATTATTGCACATAAACTCGATCGAACCATCAGGACCCTATTTCACGAATCAAGAATCCTTGTAATTACAAATCTCGTCGTCGTTGGCCTTGTACATCTTGACAGATGATTTAAACAGCGTTGTGTCGGCATCTACGCTCTGGCTGAATAAGCCGATGCGAGAGCGGCAAGTTCTGCCGCACGTGCAGCAGGTGAACTGCGAATTTGTTGGAGCAGGTGTTTCGAGGTGTCTGTGCCGTGTCTGTTACAAATCTACAATGCTAATATTTACGGTGTTTTGTATGAGGATATCTATTAATGTTGCCAATTTAGACTTTGTTACTACAAAGTTACAATGGTTGTTGCTTCGTAGTCTGAGATCCAGATAATCAGATCATAGATCTGACCGTTTATACGGTCGGTCTGGCTTTATAGCCACAGACAGAAATATACGCGTCAAACTCGTAACACCCGGCTTTTTTGTCGGTTTATTGCAGGATACAAAGCCGCCACCAGCTGAATTTGAAGAAGGTAGTCCTACCGAGGACCAAGAACCTGTGGCATTACCTCATGAAGCCAGAATCCGATCCCCCCGTGCCGTCTGGAGCCACCAAGTTCAGTTACTCTGTCAGGTATTACTGATATTCTACTGTTGAACTGATGTTGTGGTTCAAGAGCACGGAAACCGTCAGGGAGGTAGTATGAAAATATTGGCCAGGCACGCTTCGAAACTTCAAAATCACTACCGAGAAATCAGAATTTTAGATTTGACCAATCAATCCCTTCTAAAAGTCGCCGAATTTTTGTGAGAACATAGTGAAACAATCTGTCTTCTAAGTCGTGTTCCTCATTGCTGAGGGTCGTGATCATTCTAAGGAATTAATCACATAGAACGACTCTCGTGGCAGATTTAATGGGGTGGTTTGCCATCGCCTTCCCCATTTCACACACTGGTTAATCTCAGTATGCAGATTTCCTCACGATGTTTTCCTTCACCGTCAGAGTAGTCGGTAAATGTACGTAAGTCTTTTGAAAAACCCGAAATACTCATTGGTACATGGCATTGCCTGGTTTCGAACTCGGACCTCCCGCAAGGGAGTCCGACGTCCTAGCCATGACGCCACCGACGCTCGAAGAGACTAACATACGTAACATTATGTAAGTAAAAAGAATTCATTTTGGTGCGGCTAGAGATGATGACAGTTTTTTCGTCGTCGTCTCTCTCATGACATACAAACTCTTGGCCTGTTTCCCGCAGGGGGAAAGACCCTAAAGAATTTCACCTGTCACGATCCTCACGAACCATTCTAGCTTCTTCCACATTCATCATTCGCTTGATTTCATACACGCTCTTCAGTTAGTTGTTGAACGGACCTGACCTTTCTTTAGAACGTCCGCAATCTGGTCAACGTAGGTCCTTCTGGGTCCCGACCCTTCCATTCACCTATTCCTTATACGCTTTGTTGGCCTCTGGCATGGGAGTCCGACGTCGTAGCCACGACGCCACCGACGCTCTCTAGTGAAACAATAAGGAGTAGAAATCGAAAGTGCAAAAAATTGTCACTTTTGATTCACTTTCTACTTCTTATTGTTTCAATATGAGGTTCATCTTCAGCCTATTAATGTCCCCACTGTTGGGGCACAGGCCTCCCCTTTCAATTTTCAATTCAATTTATTTATTCGTTAACAATCTAATAATTGTGTTCGAAATTAAACATTATCATATTTAACTAATACATAGGAAAACAATAATTAACAATCAATTATCAGCTAAATCACAATAGGAACTTCAATGTCAATAATTAAAATTCGTCAAAGCAATAACAGCACTTTTCCAAAAGATACGTTTTTAATTCGTGTTTAAAACTATTTAAATTTGTGATAGTTTTAAAGGCCGTCGGCATCCTGTTGTAGAGTCCCACTGCCTGATATCGTGCACAGTGTTTCACAACAGTCAGTGCGGGGTGTATGATATATTTCAGGTCCTTTCTCCTTGTAGACGTTCGTAGCTCCATTTCCTCGTCAGTCTCAAACAGATATCTATGCTTCACAACATCAGTTAACAGAACCATAATGTACAAACTTGGAACCGTTAACACCTTGAACACACGCCTTCGAAAACTTTTGAATTTCCTCAGACATGCAGGTTTCCTCGCGATGTTTTCCTTCACCGTTAGAGTAGTCGGTAAATGTACGTGAGTCTTTGAAAAAATCGGATAAACTTATTGGTACATGGCAAGGCACGGCAAGGGAGTCCGGCGTCCTAACCACTAGACCACCGATGCTCTACAATATGAGGTTACTAAATCATTATTAAAAAAATCGATTTCCTCCGTTGAACAATTCTATTGCTAATTTTTTTGTTCATTTTGCTTTGTGTATGTATGTACTGTATCAGTCCAGTGCAAAAAAGGGGAGATGTGTTACATGGTTTTTTTCGAGATTTTTTGGTGAATAATTCAGCCCTTTCTACTACAATTCACTGTTGCAGAGCATCCTCAGTGTCCTTACGGCTATGCCACCTGGACTCCTCGCTGCTGGAGGTCCGCCTGTCGGCCCTGGAGTCGGACTGCGTGTTCCGCGCTAACGACCGCATGATCTTCAAGCTATTCCTCAGCTCGCTGCAGCTAGACGACTTGTCTGACAGCACGCTGTATCCCAAGGTGAGGTCATGATGCAGTATCATCATCATCGTCAGTGTCCATACGGCTATGCCACCTGGACTCCTCGCTGCTGGAGGTCCGCCTGTCGGCCCTGGAGTCCGACTGCGTGTTCCGCGCTAACGACCGCATGATCTTCAAGCTGTTCCTCAGCTCGCTGCAGCTGGACGACTTGTCTGACAGCACGCTGTATCCCAAGGTGAGGTCATGATGCAGTATCATTATCATCATCAGTGTCCATACGGCTATGCCACCTGGACTCCTCGCTGCTGGAGGTCCGCCTGTCGGCCCTGGAGTCGGGCTGCGTGTTCCGCGCTAACGACCGCATGATCTTCAAGCTGTTCCTCAGCTCGCTGCAGCTGGACGACTTGTCTGACAGCACGCTGTATCCCAAGGTGAGGTGATGATACAGTACCATCATCATCATGATCAGTGTCCATACGGCTATGCCACCTGGACTCCTCGCTGCTCCGCCTGTTGGCCCTGGAGTCACTAACTGCTGGAGAAGGAGATAGTGTCCGATTTAAACTGCTTCTTAGAGCCGTAACCGGTTACCGCGTCAGTTTTGGTTGAACGAAACTTTTTATTTATCATCATCATCATCGGTCATCCTTGACATTGTGTAATAAAAATTACGCATGACCTAGTGAGAACGTGACCTAATGTTTTTTTTCATCGTAGAGCAGCTGGTATTTTTTTGTATAAGAAGAGCAAACGAGCAACACGGGCCATCAAATCAAATCATTTTTTTATTATTGTAAGTAAGTACCTTATAGTACATTTTTACAACGTCATTTTTTTACTCTACCACCGCTTCGTAAGGTGCCGTAGCTGAAAGGAAAGAAGCGGCGCAAGAAACTTTCAGCAGCACATCTTTTGAAATAAATATATCTTACAATAATTATGAATACAATCATATACAATGTGCAGAGCTGGAGCTGAATTTAGGACCAAGCTTCTTTATCATTTAAGTAGTCATTTATTTTATAATAACTCTTTTTACATAAGATCCGTCTTATGGGTCTTAAATTTGTTCTCTGTCATATTTATTACAGTGTCAGGTATCTTATTATAAAATCGTACACAGTGACCCATAAATTATATGATTACTTTACTAAGTCTAAAGCATCTGATGGTAAATGGTCACATCTCACATCACTTCTATGCTCTACTAACCTTGAAAACTTACTTAATATTTCAGTAATTAAACTGACACTCTTATTCTTCAAAACCAAACACAGTCACGCAAGCATCGCTATTTTCAACAGAAATAGATCTAAGACTGACTGATTCTGCACAGAACTCATCATGATAAAATACCAAAATTGACTTTCTTGAACGACATTGTGATAATAGTGTTTCTGGTGATAATAGTGAAAGTTGCCTGGAAGATATCGTTGTCCCGGGTGTGCAAGTATATTTGTATTTGTGTTTCTCTGCAGCTGGTATGGCCGGACGAAGACAAAGTGCTGGAGATCAAATACGTTCGCGCGGCGCCGCGCTACTACGGCGCGGAGAGGAGCAGCCTGAAGGCTCACGGCGAGCTGCGCGTGTACATGGGGCGGCTGCACGTGGTGCTGTTTTATTGTGTGCTGCATCACTTGCAGGTCAGATTTCACGAGAGGCTTTTATAATTCTTTATTTTCAGGCAACAAATTATAAACCTAACTATACGAAAGGCCCATAGATATATACCTTATATATAAACATCTTCTTCTTCTTCTAAGTCGTATTCCTCATTGCTGAGGGTCTGATCATTCTAAGGAATTAATCACATAGAACGACTCTCTTGGCAGATTTAATAGGGTGGTTTGCCATTGCCTTCCCCATTTTACACACTGGTTAATCTCAATATGCAGGTTTCCTCACGATGTTTTCCTTGACCGTCAGAGCAGTCGGTAAATGTACGTGTCTTTCGAAAAAACCGAAAAACTCATTGGTACATGGCATTGCCTGGTTTCGAACTCGGACCTCCCGCAAGGGAGTCCGACGTCCTAGCCATGACGCCACCGACGCTCGAAGAGACTAACATACATAACATTATGTAAGTAAAAAGAATTCATTTTGGTGCGGCTAGAGATGATGACAGTTTTTTCGTCGTCGTCTCTCTCATGACATACAAACTCTTGGCCTGTTTCCCGCAGGGGGAAAGACCCTAAAGAATTCCACCTGCCACGATCCTCACGAACCATTCTAGCTTCTTCCACATTCATCATTCGCTTGATTTCATACACGCTCTTCAGTTAGTTTTTTTTAAATTTTATGTTATCTATTATATAAATATGCACACCACAATGTGGTGGGATATACTGGAACTACCTATGTAATTTTAAGATCCTTCATAACGTATATTCTTGCAAATAGACATTCATTTCATTTCATTTAGTTGTTGAACGGACCTGACCTTTCTTTAGAACGTCCGCATTCTGGTCAACGTACGTCCTTCTGGGTCCCGACCCTTCCATTCACTTATTCCTTGTTAGCTTGTGAGCACGATCAGAGAATAATTCTTCAAGTTAAGCAACGTTGGGAGCGGTTAGAACCAGGATGGGTGACCGCTTTGGCACATTTCCATTTGAGAACTTTCGTGATTTAGAGAGCACGTTAAATTATCGGTCCGAAATGGTCAAATACCAGCGGAGGCAGATGGTATGAAGATCCATTCTTTTGCTTTGATATCCCATATATGCGAACGGCTAAGATATGGAACAGGCTGTCGGCGTCTGTTTCCCGAAATCTACAACCTTGGGATCTTTAAGGCCAGAGTGAATAGGCACTTACTGAACCAGCTTGCTCCATCGTCGCTTACCATCAGACGAGATTGAGGTCAAATATGGGTCTAGTTGTAAATAAAAATAAAATTTCGATTGGTCCGACTTGTGCAAGTGATCATGTATCAATAGCTTAACCTTGCAAACTGTTGCAGCAATTTCTGGAGCCTCTGATACCAAGTTCAGTGGCCCAGGAAGCGGCTGCGGCGGCCGAGAAGGCGGCAGAAAGACAGGCCGAGGGCGTTCGCACGTGGAGTGCTCGGCTTAACCTGGTTATTGAGGTAGGTGGTGTGAAGCGACGGTTTAGTGTTTGGATGAAGGTCTGAAGATTGGGTTTAATATTGTATCTTGGGAGATGCCAAGGACAGTGGGCCAAATGTTGACGAGTGAGTTCATTGAAGATAATCACTTAAATGAGAATCTGGTGCTGATTTCGTGCACCGAGTTGCATTACCAGATTAGATTTTTTCCACGCGGTCCGTCGCGGCGTCGCGCAGTGCCACAGTTTTGATTTGTACTATAATTATTTGTAATTTTTAGTGACTTGATTTATATTTTATAATAAAATTAATTTATTTTTGTAATAATTTCATTTAGATACACGCTCCTGTACTGCTGCTGCCTCAGAAACCTTCGTCTCCTAACTTGCTTGTCCTGAACATGGGTAAGTTCTTTTTCATACAATACTTGAATGAATCTTTTTTTATGAACCTACCAATTTAACATTATTGAAAAGATCATCATATTCCAAGGTTCAATATTCCAGATATCGGAATAACAATAGATTTAGATTTATTTATTTCCAATAGATTTAGATTTATTATTAAATATTAATATTCATTTATTTCAGTAACGATCATACATTGTCAAAAAGATAGAAAATAGTTAGAAATAAATATTGAAATATAAGCATGTCGTGATCATTATAATTATTATATTACATATTACTCTATTAATATTAATAAAATTCAATACTTAAAGTATAATGTCAAAAAGTTTAAAAAAAATAATTAAAAAATAATAAATTACATCCATCATTACATTACAATATGTAATAGCAGTTATTATAACACATTCATAAAAAGGTCGTCATTGAATTCAAATAATAAAATCAATATAAAATAATGAAACAAATCAAAATGAATAATCAGAATAAAAAATTACCATTACAGTTATATAATACAAATCAAATATGATATTAATTTGTATAAACAGTTATTTGAACATGTCAATTAAAAATAAAATAAAAATAATGAAATTCAACATTTCAATTGTAAGTATTCTTTAATATTGTTTGTTTTTGTTATTATAAAAATATTAATTAAGCAAACTACCCTATGTAATTAAAGCATTAGAGATGGTGAGTGCTGAAAACCAGTGCTGGCATGGGTCTTCGTACTCCGGAGTCCATGCCGGCAACAACTGAGCAATTCGCCAATTGCCGCCACCGATTCACATAGCAGATAGATATAGTGGTAGTGCATAAGTTAATGTATAATTAGTTATAGTAATTATTATAGTTAAGTGATTGATTTGTACCTTATGGTGGGCAATAAAGTTTTCTTATTTCTTTTCTTATTTCTTAACCTTATAAAACAAATACATAACTAACTTAAGTTATATAATTACACATGACTTTGTTGTTAACTTCAACAGACTAAAAAGACACTTCTAAAGTTATTTACATAATAAATGCTCATTACATCTTGAGATGTGTCAAAGTTAAGTAATAACTTTACGTTATCGTATAAATATGTTATATATAGTATAAGAATGTAAGTCGCTCAGCGTGCTGTGGAAAGAGCTATGCTCGGAGTATCTCTGCTGGATCGAATCCGAAATGAGGAGATCCGGCTTAGAACAGAAGTTATCGACATAGCTCATAAGATTAGCAAGCTGAAGTGGCAGTGGGCCGGTCACATCTGTCGCAGAACCGACAACCGCTGGGGTAGACGAGTTCTGGAGTGGAGACCGCGTTTGGGCAAACGTAGTGTGGGACGGGCGTCCCTGCTAGATGGAGCGACGATCTGCGCAAGGTGGCTGGCAGCGACTGGATGAGAAGAGCCGAAGATCGGGCTCAATGGCGCGCCCTGGGAGAGGCCTATGTCCAGCAGTGGACTAGAGTGGGCTGCTGATGAATGATGAATGTATAAATATGTAAACTATTGTATATACTTTACTTTTTTCATGTGACAATATTGTAATAATTCTCTAATATATATAAGGCTTTTCATAAGTCTTTTTTTTTCAGCTTTCACCATTCTCAATGCCTCATCACACTATCAGTAAAATATCATTTTCGTGTCGTGGCTTAAAGAGTCAATCCCGTTGTTGTAGGTGACCTCCTAATCGAGAACTTCTTCAAGCAAGTGAACGCGGGCCAGGACGCGAGCAGCCCCGTACAGAACCCTGTCATAGACAATATCCTGATCAAACTGGTCAACGTCACGCTGTCGCGAGCTGTCATGACTTTAGCTGGCACTCTGGAGGTGCAGGTGAGAGGAACTGACTAAGGTGGACGGCCGACTACATTTAAGTGTGAATGAATGACGGGTCGTCCTCTCTTGAATCCGCGAAGGGAGAGAGGGTGCGGGCCTGGAGGTGAGACCTCTTGCCCGGACGGATCTCGGTGAGATACCGTTATACATTTAACTGTGGGTTAACTCACGAAAATTGACCTCGGTTAGTTGACCCCAGGGAGATCTCTCTCTCTCTCTCTTCCAGTTACTCCACCGATGGTATTTGGGGCTAGTAAAAGATGTTTCCATGCTTCTCTATCTAGCGTCAGTTTACAAAGTTCGTCCCAGGTCTTTCCTAACATCCGGGCCTCCAGCAATTCAGAACGTTTCAAGTTTTGTCTTGGGCGGCCTGGCCTTCTTCAGCCATTCCCAGGCTTCTATTCCAGTGCCACCTGGTGGTCTCTGGTCAAGACGGTCTAATAGTCAATAATTGAGCATAGGTGGCGTCGTGGCTAGGACGTCGGACTCCCATGCGGGAGGTCCGGGTTCGAAACTATGCAATGTCATGTACCAATGAGGTTTTCGTATTTTTGGAAGACTTACGTACATTTACCGACTGAATGAATGAATGAATATTCTTTATTGCACGAAATTAGTGTGATACAATGCGTACAAAACGATTAATACAATCTAGGCGGTTTTATCGCTAAAAGAGATCTCTTCCAGACAACCTTCTGGTGGAGTAATTTTGGTGGAAAAAGGTAGGTTGTGCACTGCTCTAACGGTGAAGGAAAACATCGTGAGGAAGCCTGCACAGTGAGATGACCAGTGTGTTAAATGGGGTAGGCACAAAAGATCCTCAAGGGTCCAAGTGCCGCTGGATTATTACCGGCCCCCTATCATAAGATAAGATAATAGTCAATAATTACACCGCAAGATTCATTGTCGACGTCTTCTTAGATCTCATTTGGTTGTGAGGACATCTTCTCAATGTACGGGTGTTGATTGGGCGTCGTGACAAATGTCGTCTGGTTGAGATGAACTCTTCTCAAATATCCTCTGATTGAGACGATTTCATCATCCCATACATATAATGTCATTTACTGCTTGCTGTATGTACCCTTGTTCCATGCAAATAAAATAATCATATCACCACAGGAACCAATCCTCGAACCAGTATCAGTCCGCTGCGACATGAAGCGAGCCGTGTGCTACCAGCAAGTGGCCAGCCTGAGTGCGTACAGGGACTTGCTGCTGTGTGACGCTGACGTCAGCATGGACGGCGTGGTGGTCAACTTGGGGCAGCAGGACCTCGCCACGCTGCTGTGTGTGTGGAGCGACAACTTGAGCGAGGCGCACTATATCGGTAGTGTTGCCAGCAGACAACCTATTTTATGAAACAATAATCCTTGTAATTACAAGTCTAAAATGGCAACTTTAACGCTATTTTGTTTGGGAATTTCTATTAATGTTGCCATTTAAGACGTGCTATGAAGTGAATTAATGTAGTACGCAATTCACTCAATGGTCTGTAGATCCAAAGAGACAAGGAGTAAAACAGTTTTCTTTTTTCACAGGAAACATAGTTCCCAGTTCTCCAGTGGAAACTCAGCTCGCTGATACATCAGTAAAGAAGCTGCAAGCGTTCTTCGCACAAGGAGAACCTATCAGGAAAGAAGTCGTGCTGAGGTAAGCGAAATGATTTATTTCATTAGTCATAGGTTCAATTTATTTAGCTCAGGTGAGACGATGTCGACCTCAACTTGACACCATATCATGGTTGATGCAACAATGTTCCACAGTGGTTGAAAGGACAAGGAGGTCTTCACAAATGTCAATTTGAAATGTCGCCTCGTTTAGACGTCTCAAATATCGTTGGATTGAGACAATGTCTCAAATGTTCTCTTGTTGAGTGTAGTTTCTATTCCAATCAAAGTCAGAGTCAATTTTTTAAATGAAAATAAGAACTTAACAGAGAATTTGTTACGACGTTATTTTTAAACCACCACACCGTCGTAAGGTGACATTGCTGAAATCAAAGAAGCGGCGCAAGAAACAATCAGCAGCAATATCGTTTCACAGGTTCACACTAGAAGGCGTGGAGCTAAAGCTATTCTCCGACATGGACGAAGTGCTAAGCTCCCCAGTCCGCGACCTCAGCCACGGCCTGGCTAAACTGACAGCCGGGGAAGCCACGCTACAGCTAGACTGCTGCTCCGACGGCAGCAGTGAGCTGCGCGCCAGCCTGCAGAGCCTGCTGGTCGAGGACATCCGGCCCGAGCCCACGCAGCTCATCACCAGGTGAGTGTCTCAACTGACACGAGCTGGCTGCTGAGACTGAGACACCACGCTGCAGCTGAGTGCTGCTCCGTCGGCAGCAGTCAGCCCGCAGAGCCGACGAGTCGACGAGTGCTACTGTTATCGTGTACTGCAGAAGATGGAGGACATGGAAAATTTTCTTCTAAACACTGCCGGCGAAGTTATTGTTGTCAATTTTTATAAAAAGGGGTTATTAGCCAGGCTGATCCTGAAGGGGGTTTCATCGCTATTGCATTTGCTGACAGAAAATCGTCTGTTTTATGTATACAGGATCTTCCAATCGCAAGGCGGATCGACGCACTCCAGCGAGGGCATATCGGTGCGGCGACCGCCGCTAATAGACATCAGTGCACGCGCGACCGCCGCGGGCCGCAGTTGCGACGTGCGGTTCGACCGCACGCGCTGGAACATTGCGCTGCCGTTCCTCCTGCAGCTGGCGCGGACGCTGCTCGCCGCGGTGCCGGGTGAGTCAGTGCGGCCGCCGCTGCGACCAGCGGCTCCATCGCTCGTCGGAACCATGCCATGGGACACCAGGCTTCACTGTAAGACTCACTGTGTGGCCGTCCGGGTCTGTCGTGTTCTTATCCCTGGCTCACTGATGCACCGACCTCTGGCCATACGTCCGCTCGTGACAAGCTGGATAAATACAAACACAACGTTCTTATTGTAACGTGATGAATGAATCAATCTTCTTGTACAGGCGAGAAGACGATGGATGGCGGCGTGGTGAACCACGGGTACGTGGGCGACCTGCAGCCGTCCCGGCCGGGCAACAACAACCGTCTGCCCAGCTGCAGCGACTCCACCAGCGGGTACTACTCCGCAGGTATTGTTAATGTTTTGTTACAATATTAGCTCTGTGTGTAGTAAGATTTGCTCCGGGCGTACGCGATTTTGATCACATACGCACGATCGTTAGCGCTAGAGCAGCTACAGTTCCCAGTTTAAAAGAAATTGCCTTGAGAAACATATTTCTGGCAATGTATTCAATTTATTTCCATCAGGCATCACCATAATGGACACAACGATCCGACAACGAACTAAAGACCTAGACGTGGGAGAGAGGGTTGCGACGCTAAAGTATATGGGCATTTACTGGACCCGCATGCTCCGTCATCGACCTCATCGTCGCTTACCATCAGGCGAGATCGAGGTCAAATGCGGGTTTAGTAGACAATAAATAAACATTAAAAAAAGTGGCGGTGGGCGGGACACTTGATTAGATGTGGTGACGGCCGGTGAACCAGAGCCCTCACTGAGTGGTGGCCAAGGTCGGGGAAAAGAGGAGTAGGTCGTCCAGCAGCTAAATGGACGGATGATATCACCAAAGTCGCATCGAAGACCTGGATGCGACTACCACAGGATTATAAAGGGTGGCACAAAAGAGAGGAGGCGTATACCCTGCAGTGGGACGACATGGGCTGATGATGATGATGATTCAATTTATTTTACGTACACAAAATGCCTACCACTGGATCGCGCCACACTGCGTGTATTTCGCGACTGTGTTTGGCCAATATGAGTATTGTATTGAGCTGATCTTCTGTATCTATAAAATTTGTGCCATGGCCTAACAAGACCCCTCACTTGCAGCGACTTCCGTAGTGGAAGAGACCCCAGGGCTGTCTATCTCGATCCACTTCCGTCAGCCAGAGGTGATGTTCTTCACGGACCAGACCAAGAGCGAGGGCCATGCGCTGCTGCTGCGGACGGAACTACTGGTGGACTACTCGCAACACTGCGGCCGTGAGAGTCTGGTCGTGTCGCTGGCTGGTCTGCAGGTTAGTGAGGATCAGGATATGTACCATACCCAGTGTTCAATAAATTCGTTAGTGACTCTATTTTACTGCTATACTGTGCTTTCCAATTTTCTAACACACTTTTCACATTTCATTTCACTCGCATTTCCTGGAGCCCTGGGTTTCCACTAAGACCCTATTTATTATTTATACGCGCGTACCTGCAAAATGTACCTGGAGCATCGGTGGCGTCGTGGCTAGGACGTCGGACTCCCCTGCGGGAGGTCCGAGTTCGAAACCAGGCAATCACATGTAGTAATGAGTTTTTCGGTTTTTTCGAAAGACACCTACCTTTACCGACTGCTCTGACGGTGAAGGAAAACATCGTGAGGAAACCTGCATACTGAGATAACCAGTGTGAAATGGGGAAGGCAATCTGCCACGACAGTCGTTCTATGTGATTAATTCCTTAGAATGATCACGACCTACAGCAATGAGGAACACGACTTAGAAGATCTGCAAAATGTAGAACACTCTTCCTCCCGTCGTTTTCCCGCTGCGCTACGACATGGGGTGCTTCAAAAAGAACGTGAAGAGAATCCTATCCTTCAGTGTCTGGTATTGCAATGCACGTGTCTCTAGGCAACGATCTCAAGTGGTCCGTTTGCCTGTTTGTTTGTCATCTTAATTTGGGATGTTGGAGTATGATGGGATCTCTGGAAAGGTAACAGTAAGGTGGTTCGAGTTTGAGCTCAAATGTTTATGACTATGGTGACCTTCCCACACCTGGAACTTTGAAGACCTGATGATGACCAGGAAAAAGAAAGGGGATCTCCCATGAAGCAAGTAACCAATGGAGTACCGATTGCTACATTTCTTCCTACAAACGTTGAGCGAAAAATGTGGAGGGTAGCGGAGGGAAGAGCGCGGAAACGAGACAATGCTATACAATTAAGCACATGAAAGAAAAAGGCGGCGACAAAGACATCAACGAGCTCTCTTTAACTTTCTTCGTAATTTATGTTTATTTGACAATTTTTGTTTTTCCAAATTATGATGATAAATGCACTTACCTGTGAAAAGAAATATTATCCTTGGAAAGATTAGAAGTGGTGCTGTTCTTTCCACTTTCCATTTCACTGCACACATCGGCATTTTTACCAGTTTTTTAAAATAGTTTAAAATACTCTAGCGTCTAGAGTGCCGCGAAAATTATAAGAAATATACTAGTAGTTCGGCGCGCGCGGGTCGCCCGCATCGGCAGTCAAGTGGTTCTATAGTCATTGGGAGATCCCAATGGTACGTCGGGGGTTGGTAATTTTGGTGATTTTGCCCTACGCCCGGCAATGAGACAAAAACAGACCCACAATTAAAAGACCCGAATGATTTCCCAGGTGATGTCCAAACTGCAGTCGAAGCTGAAGAACCTACCTCCGCAGCTGGTGCTGAGGCCGTGCGACGTGGAGTTCTCGAGGACCTTCAAGAGCGTCGAGGACGGCGTCGCGGTGAAGCTCTCCGTCTCGGAGATAGAGGTGCACCTGGCTGCCACCACCGTGCACACTGTTATGGGTAAAGTGTCGTTACCCTCATATTATTTATATGGCAACATCATTGAGTTTAAAATTAATTAAGTATACAGTAGAAATTAAGTAAATACGTCTGTCTTCCATCAATTTTGACACACAATCGTTAATTTACCTACTTGTGTTTTTTTATTGTATAAGAAAGAGTAAACGGGCAAGCTGATGGTAAGCGGTCGCCGACGTCATTGAAAATGCATTACCATGTCATACAGCACGGAGCCAAAATTGAAATAGTAGTCAGTCATACATGAAAAATTATCATGTCAAATATTAAATTATATAAATCAAATACCTAATATATAATTAAATGAATTAAAATTAAAATTATGAGTATTTATCAATAAATGTATTTCTATTCTATTCTATTCAAATTAAATTTAATACAACTGAAATTATTAAAAAAAAACCGCTTACCAATGCCTAAATAGTACAGCATACATATTCCACATTTTTCTATGCCTATATTTCTAGACATTATATAGGCACTGAATCTCCGTTTCTTCACAGACCTAATCGAGGAAGTATCTTTCGAACTGACCATCCCCGAAGACGACAAGTCCCCAACCCAGAACCTGTTCAACTTCAAGCCGGAGAGACCGGACGAGGACCTGTGGTCTCCCAAGAAGTTGACCCCCTATGTGTTCGTGACCCCCGAGGAGAGCTACGCGCCCCCGAAGTACCCTGACGTGAGGGCAGCGGAGACGTTTGACATGGTGGTTCCCAGTGTGAGGGTGTTGTTCGAGCTGGAGCGTAGTGTCAGGGTGCCGGTGTTGATGGTGCAGGTTTGTACTTTATTTTCGTATCCTGATTATGATTCGTATCTTGATTTTCAGTCTGCTATTTTGAAATGGCCATATGATGCCATGATATAATCACAATTTTACTAATAGCTTTGAAAAATTAATCCAAATAACGAGAAATTTGTGATATCTTCAAAAATGACGTTTCGCTTTTGCTTTTCTGTTTATGAAGTGTGCTCGTGGCTCCGTCTAAGGAAAGCTTTGCGTTATATGTCCTATTGGTCACGAGCGACCACCGCGCACTTGTTATCTCAGTGTGGTAAACGTATGTAAGTCTTCGATAAACGGAAAACTCATTACATTAAACGGAAGACTTTGTGGTGTCATACATTCAGTTTTTCTGGGGCCCTCCCAGAATAAAGAAGAGGGGTTAGGGTCCTGTGAGGGTACCTGACGTATTATGACGTAATTCCCTCCCGCAGCTAACGTCAGAAGTGACCATCAACGACTGGTCGCGGCAACTCCACGGCTGCGCCACCCTGACCCTTCAGGCCGCCACCTACAACGAGCGACTGAGCGCGTGGGAGCCTTTAGTTGAGCCGCTGCTCGTGAGGGAGAACCAGTGCCGGCCCTGGGAGCTCTCCGCCAGCTTGTTCCAGGTAACCAGGTTGAAGGTGGTATGACTTTGTGCAGAGTCAGCCTGGGGTGGTACATATTTCTGGCGCCAAGCAGCAAGTTTTCGGTTTGAAGGGTAAGAGGGCCAGTGTAAGGATGGCTTTTCACCAAAGCTGTGCGAGAAAGAGAGGCGGCGAACGAGGAAAAAATCATTAATAGGATCGCCTCCTTATCACGTCACGATTAAAATGGAGCGATGCAATTGGCTGCTTTTAAAATTACCTTGCCGTTACCGTCAACGTTTGACGCTTTTATAATTTACCTACCGATTGATGGAAAGCGAGGCGGGAGGCGCGACCGCGAGGGGCGAGGCTTTCACCCACACATCTTTAATATACTTGTATGTACGAGTACACACTACCACTAAACTCTCAACTTTGCCGTGACGATTTGACAGGGAGCCAAGATGTGCCGCGCCAACGGTAAAACCGGGTTGCCAATTAAAAGCGGCTTCATACAGTTCCATACATTTTGCTTCCCCGTTAATCGTGACAGTAAAACGTGCCGTTACTGTTCAAAATTATAAAGCAGCTATTGGCGGTTTTTTCCTCGCTTCCTCCCACTGCTTTAGTGGAAAGGCAGCCTAATTACCGGCACTCCATCAATGTCCTCAAGATTATATATATAATATTTTATTTCATAATATTTGTGATTTGTAACTATTAATGCTTAGTGGGTAGTTATTTATAAGATAGATACTACCCTTTATTGAATACCGTAAAACGTGGATACTTGGGACAGTATAGACTTTTGACCGTCTACAATTTCTTTATTTAGTTATATTATATCATTTCAACTAAAGAAAGCTTCAAGTCCTGCATCGTAGAATCGTTGCAGGTGACGATATAAATAAGAAATACGTTATGTGATTTTATATTTTTTTTTTTATGTCTGTCCCAAGTTATCGGGGATACGGGGTAACTTGAGACAACCACGATATCTCTTGATGTGCTCAAGTTAGATATATACACATGTAACATGGGACATAAGAGAAAAAAAAATTACTCAGGAAAGTATTTTTGATTTATATATGACGTGTATTTTGGAAAATAAACAAGAAAATTCAAAGAAGTAGAATATTTATTCATATAGCAGTGCTAACACAGCAATTAACACGTTAACTGCTTATCATGCTTATAACTAATGCTTAAACATAAATAATAGGGTTGTAAACAGTCAAAATTTAATAATACAATTTTTTTCCAAATTCGTTAAAATTTAACTTGGGACAACATAACAGAAATCCAAAACAAAATATTGAAACATGGGACACCACATAAATTTTTAGAACTTAATGTTTTTTATATCCTTGAAGATATGGCGGCCTCGATTAATGGTAGGGTTCATTAGAATCCTGTCTATATCCTTGTTTTGGATAATCATTTCATCATCTATTGGAGGATAAATAAAAGTATTTTTTTGACTCTTTCTTAGAAATTTGCATAAAATCCCATCAGGTTGTATGGAAAGAATTTTTGCAACAAAATATTTCCTGACAGGTTTTTTTGTATTCTCGTTGTAAACAAGATTTACAAGAACAAAGTCATCAACTTTGCAAATATCATTCCGTTGTAGTTCAGACCTTATAGCATTTTCTTTGTTTTCCTCATCATCGAGTTTTTGCAGTTTTTTCAATGCCTTTCTGTTATGTTGTAAATTCTCATTTTCTTGCAAAATTTCATCACTAACTACTACTGAATTATTATCCATCATTTGTCTGTCTTCTAGTGTACTACCTTCTTCCATCAATTGTGAACTCACAGTTTGAGCAGTTTCATCATGGTCGCTTTGATTGTTAGTTTCTGTATCAAAATAAATATCTCTTTCAATTCCCATCGTGAGAGGGTCACCTCCAGTAACAGCGTTCTCAGATGAATTACTTTCATTGTCACTTCCATAACATACAACTTCTATTTCATTGAGAGGTGATGACACTCGAGAATCTGACAGCACTTGATTAGAAGTGGATGGCATGTCAAAATCACTCTCAGCTACACTTTTTCCTGGTGCAACATTTAATCGCCTCCTTCTTTGTCTTTGGGTTGATGGTTTTTCTCTCCCTTTCTTTAAGTAGTCCAAAAACACATCAGACCAATGTGTATCAGATGAGGCGTTTTGCTGGGGTTCTTCCGGTAATCTTTTTAATACAGCGTTTGGGTCACATGGATATATACCAGCTGCTTTAAATCCAGAGATAATGTTTGTTTTGATCTTGTCTCCCATATTTATCAAAGTATTCTTTAAAAGACGTGGGAAGATGTCCTTTGGTACTATGCCCCTATTTTGAAGCTTCCATTCCGTCAACTTGTTCCTCCAGGATTGCTTTAGAGCTCTGAAAAATGCTACATCCAGAGGTTGACACAAGTGTGTAGCATTGGGGGGCATAAACACAAATCTTATGCCATGTTCCTCACATTTCTTTATAACACTCAATGATACGTGTGAGCTCAAATTGTCACCTATTATCAATTTTAGGCATTTTTCTCCTTTTTCTTTTTCAATGCCTTCAAAATATTTAATAATCACTGTCTCAAAAAAATCTTCGAAGAGCACACTGTCAAACCACCCTGACCGTGAACGATTGTATCTTGTGCCTGGCCATCCACCTTGCGTCCATGTAGTATGGATGTGTTCTGCCTTGTAGACTATATATAGGGGTAATAGCACACCCGTTGCGGTGGCTGCAAACATAACGGAAGTGCTACTTTTTGAAGAGTCAATAATTCTATCTGCCCGTTTGCTTCCCCGTTTTATAAGAACTTTTTTCCTCCCCGGATCATCAGACATATTTGTCTCGTCAAAATTGATGATATTGTCAGGAGTAACGCCAATGAGAGATTCCTTGAGATTAGTAAAATATTCTGTCAATTGTTCTCTTGATAGCTCAGATCGGGCCCTCTTGATATTCGAGCATAACCTTGTAGTGAGACGATTTTTATGTCTTTCTAAAAATGAAACGCACCATTCTTCACTCCGCATATTGTCTTTAAATCTTGGGTTCACCACTCCTGTAAAAAATATATTGCTTTTTATAAAAAGGTAATAATAAAAATATAAAACATTGATTTTACAAAAGATAACAATTTACCGATAGAATCCAAGTATGATTTCACTAACAGTCTTAGCTCGAGATGTGAGACAGGATACCCCCAATCGGCCAAGACAATCAATCCATCAACCAGCTGGATCTCCTCCTCAGAATGTAATTCTGTAGGTCTACCAACTTTTTTCATATTCTTGTTATTTATTTTCCTTTGCAAGGTCGATTTAGGGATATTATATTTATCCTGTGCATCTCTGTAAGAAAGTGTTCCTGCTCGTATATCTGCTAAAGCTGTTTGTAGAGTTTGTTCAGACCAGTTAGCATATGGCCTGGAACCCGGGGCCTTTTGGTGTTTTCGGGGCATATTATTCTAAAACAAAAGAAATTATTAGTAAACTTGGGACGAGTAACTTGGGACGTTCGTTACTCGGGGTTTCTTGGGACATGGTCCCAAGTAACCCCAAAACACGGTACCGACGGAATAAATTAGTCGTAGTTTACAAAATGTTCACTGCAACCTTTAACGAAAAGGTAAATTAGATACTCCAATAACTACGCAACTTCACCAGCAAAAAAGAGTTTCACAAATTTGTACAGTTTACAACTTATCTGCAGAAGTTTACAATATAAAAACACACCAATTTTACTGATACTCACAACAAACGCTCGAAACCATCCGTTTGTTCACAACAGTTGATTATTGCCACAAAAAGATACAACCGTTAGTACCTTACGAACACAGAAGCCATTGTCAACTGACCATAAATTATAGAATTTAGTGTTGCCAGACCGATTTCTAAACTGTCCCATGTTTGTCCCAAGTAACCACGTTGTCCCAAGTATCCACGTTTTACGGTACCTTCTTTTTGGGAAAACACTGTCTCCCAAGATACAGGTTCGCCTAGTTTGGGAGTCAGGGTATTGTTCGATTTACAAGTATTGTGACGTTTTCAATAAAGATTATTTTATTTTATTTATCTATTATTTATCTAAGATCACTCCATCTAAATCATCGAAAAGAGAGATGTCTATGACCGACGGTGACCACTTACCATGAAGTGGCTCGCTCTCGTCTGCTCTCTTATACAATAATAAAAAATTAAAAAATTCTCGCATTTTTTTTGGAATGGTTTTCATAATTATCGAAGTATAATTTCATATATCTTCTGCAGGCCAAAGCATACCCAATGTCATCACGCCTGGACACATCACAAACCGAAACAGAATCCGACGCCCCTACCACGGACTCCAAAAAGCCGCGCAAACGCAGCGAGTTCGAGTCGGAAACATCCGCGGACGAAGGCGACACCGATAACGAGATGACTTTCATCAAGAACCCGAGCGGAGCCAGCAGTAAGGGCAGCGTGGACTTTGGAGGGAACATGTCTTTCTTGACGGCGCTGGACGAGGAGGAGTCGGACTCGGAGAATGAGAATGGATTGATGGACAAACTGGCGGCGGCCATCGGGCATCTGTTCACTGAGTTAGTACTTTGAAAGACTCGACTACTTGACTACTCAACAAATGGCTACTATGAATGAATGAATGAATGATTTATGTTCAAGATATTCCTGCAAAGAAAAAGTTAAAAATTGTCTATTACACTTGATTACTTTGATACTGATAAAATATTGTTACCAATTATTTGGACGCACACTCACCCTTACATCTACATACATACACCCCCTCACACACACACACCACATACACATACTACACATCACATATACACCATCTCACGCTCACCCCATCACGCATGCACACGCATTCTTAAGGCGCGAGATTTAAATTTTATTGGATTTTTTTTCTTTTTAAGTCCATATTAGTTATTATCATAATTGTATTTGTTGGGCTTTAATTTAATTGTTAATTATGATTATTTTCGTATATTAATTACTTTTTCTGTATTTTATTTCGTTAACAGCATTGTAATATTTGCATAACCTTATTATGTCATCAAAATATAGGATATCGGAAGAGATTCCACAACACAGGGTATCCTAGTGTGGGAGCCGGTGAAATCTGAGAAAATTTAAAAGATACTGTCTGCATTAATAATGTTTTATTTTATTTTTACGTTTCTATTCTACATAATACTAATTTATAAGTTTTCCATAGCGACTCCAGTGCCGAAGAGCTCAGTAACGACGAGGATTCTTCAGCACCGGAACACAGCGAGGTCGAGTGCGTGGGCGAGAGGGAAGAGGACGCCGACCGCGTGGTCACCTTCATCGACGGTGACTGCAAGAGCAAGCGGGACGGCGAGCACAAGACGGTCACTCTGCAGGTTAGACTATAATGATGATATGATGATGTGGGCACTAACAGCGAGCCACACGGTTTGGGAAAATGCTCTTAAAATTTTGACACGTTTCATACGACTTTTTACCCTTCAGACTCGCGCCACGCTGTCTTAACAGATTTTTTAGGTCTGCTATTATGAAATGGCCATATGGTACCATGATATCATCACAATTTTACTAAAGCTTTAAGAAATTAAATTAAATTAACCCAAATAACGAGAAATTTGTGATATCTTCAAAAGCAACGTTTCGTTTTGCTTTTCTGTTTTACGGAGTGTGCTAGCGGCTCCATCTACGCAACGCTTTGCGTTTTATGTTCTATTACCAGATAAGAAGTTAGTAGAAAAACTTCGGATAAGATAAATTTTCTTCTGACGTTTGTCAAATACATTGTTGTGCACGAAAAATATATATCTTCAGGATGTCAATATATGTTGACAGAAGCAATTTAAAAAAACCCTATTGACACTATTACCTTTCCTCAGGATCCAGTACGCGAAGACAGCGTAGACTCGGGCCTCGAGACGGAAAACTTCGCCGAGCGCGTGTGCACGTACGTGACACTAGAGTCCCGCGACCCTCTCAACGTGACCGTGACTCCCGCCGCGGCGCGCGTGCTGCTGTCTCTGTCACACGCGTGCACGGACCGCACCGCCCTCGTCACCGCCATCGTGGCGGCCGACTCGCCGCTGCAGCTCGTCAACGACATCGGTGAGTGACTGGTGACCCTAGAGTTGTGACACGGTGAGTGATTGGTGACTAGAGTTGTGACACGGCGAGTGACTGGTGACTCTAGAGTTGTGACACGGTGAGTGACTTGTGACTCTAGAGTTGTGACTGGTGACTCTAGAGTCTGTAAGCATCTATTTATGTGTTTTTTTGTATAGGATTAAACAGTGAATGAAAAAAACCCTTCCATTTCAGGACCCGGTTCCACAGTACAACTGAGAACCCGTGTAGAAACAGACTTGGCGGGCAACGACCGGGTTCTGGCTATAGCCGACTATGACGTCGACACCAGCCGGCCAAGCACGCCCGGTCAGTTCACCAAGAAATTTATCAAACTGGGTGGATCATGTAACGTATCCCCTTGTGCACGGGGAGGTCTGTGCCCCAACTATTGAAGGTTGTATAGATCCTGATGTGCAGGATCGCCTGGGGTTGTATTACCCTCTTACACATTTCTGCCGCAAAGCTTGCTGCTTGCTGCTGTGTTTCGATTTGAAAGGTAAGAGAGCCAGCGTTATTACCGGCACATGAGGCACTCCATATATAATAATGTTAGGAACAAATATCCGAATTTTCATATGGAAAAAAAGAAAAGAAAAGGTGAATTAGGTGTTGGTGCTTCGTGTTGGTGTTTCCATGTTATAGGTTACTTACGATTGGTTATGTAATTTTACACTTCTTCTAGGTAAAATTATTAATTTATTATATAATAAAATTATTAAATAATTTTACTCTTCTAGGTTGTGACACATCTGCTGCGGATCTCTTGGATGACTCTGTGAGAGAAAGTAAACAAGAAATGACAGACATCAGTGACGATTGGGATTGGTAAGTTTAAATCAAATCAAAATGTTTATTTTATTGTAAGTACCTTGTAGTACATTTTTACAACGTCATTCTTTTTTACTCTTCCACCGCTTCGTAAGGTGCTGTAGCTGAAAGGAAAGAAGCGGCGCAAGAACCTTTCAGCACCACATCTTTTGAAATACATATATCTTACAATAATTATGAATACAATCATATACCCTATGTACATAATGTGCAGAGCTGGAGCAGAATTTAGGACCAAGCCTCTTTATCATTTAAGTAGTCATTTATTAAGAGTTATTATTAACTCTTTTACATAAGGTCCGTCTTATATGACCCGCATGCTCCATCGTCGACCTCATCGTTGCTTACCATTAGGCGAGATCGAGGTCAAATGCGGGTTAAGTAGTCAATAAAAATAAAAATAATAAAAATACGGGGCTTAAACTTTTTATCTGTCATATTTATTACAGTATCAGGTATATAGGACAGTATCTTATTATAAAATCGTACACAGTGACCCATAAATGATGTGTTAACTTTACTAAGTCTAAAAGCACACTGCGGTGAATTTAAAAGGGAAGCGAACCGATATTGTAAGTTAAAAACCGGAACATAGATTTCTATTAGTGTTTATTAAATTTAAATATTGTCTATTAAAATATATAATAACCTACCAGATTCAGTAAAAAAAGAAACTAAGGGTAATAAGTTTCTAACAAAATTAAAACAATTCTATCAATTTAATATTTTTATTTTTTTGCTTTCAATTTTATATCTATCTATCTATCAATAAAAGCTACATAATTAATGAATATAATTTAAGTGAGAAAAATAAATAATAAAAATTATGATTGTACATAACAACAATATGAATAATAATAATACAATAGTAACTCTCTATACAATACAATACAAATATACTTATTGCACACCCGGGACAAAAACAAAACATACAACATAAAGAGAAAAACTATACATACACTACACACACTTACACTTACTTCTTACTCCGCTGACGCAGCGACCCGAAGTGGATCTTGGCCTCCGATACTAAACAGCGCCATCGCTCTCTCTCGTGCACAGTCTCCAGCCAGTGCCATGCCTTTTGGTCGTCGGTTTTGGGATCGGATCGTTTCTTTTCTCTATATAATATTTTTTTTTAAATTGAAAATCATCCTCCTCTCTCCTAATTTTGCTGTGCCCTGCAGGGTCCATAATGATCTGTAAATTGTGATAAGTCCACAATAAAGATATTGAGTATGGAGTATCGTGGCACAGAAGATGGCGGTCACCTCGAGGAGTAAGTAAATAAATTCGAATTTGTTCGCAGCTGTTTCGAAGGTGGGTTCCCAGCAAGCGCGGTGTCGCCGCCGGCAGCGCCGGGCGACTGCCTGCCGCACGCGCCTCTTCCCGTCCACGAGATGTACCGCCGCTACACTGACGAGACACTCACTGTCCGTCTACACGACCTGGACCAGCTCACTGTAAGCTTCATTACTACATTCATCATCATCATCATCAGCCTGTTAATGTCCCCACTGTTGGGGCGCAGGCCTCTCCTTGACCAAGGCGGTACGGGCCATGATACACCGAGCGGGCCCAGTGCTAGTTGGTGGATTTCACACACCTTCGAAAACTTTTCATTTCCTCAGACATGCAGGTTTCCTCACGATGTTTTCCTTCATCGTTAGAGCGGTCGATAAATATACGTAAGTCTTCGAAAAATAAGCGCTCTCCTGTAGAAAAATGACGTGGCACTGACAGCGAACCACGGTATTGACCAATATCTTCTTCTTCTTCAGGTCCTAGAGCACCTAGTGGTGCATAGGGCTGAGACAATATTCTTCCACCGCGCTCTGTCCGATGCCGCAGACTCTATGGTTTCCCATGATACTTTAGCCACATCCAGGTCTTTTTGAAGACTACTTTTCTATGTAGCCCTGGGTTTTCTACGTCTGCGAGATCCTCCTGATCAATATAGGTCATATATTTTCATACATTTAACATTTCAGTACCCGACTAATGTATGAGAAAATGCTCAAATCGCATGAACCAACTGGCAGACGCGGTTTCCTTATAAAACTTCTCTAGCGAGCAATCTACATGGGGTAAATTTCAAACTCCTTGATTAACCTGGAAAACCTGCACACTGAGATGACCTGTGTGTAAAATGGGGTAGGCACAAAAGATCCTCAAGGGTCGAAGTGCCGCTGGGGTCACGACATTGTTGCTCTCTATAGCTATAAGTTGGAAAGGTTCAAGTTGAAAACCAGCGTCGGTAGATGTATAGGTATCTATACATCTAGCGACACTCAGCTGAACTTGGCCCTTTTAATAGATCATATGTTTACTACATTAAGCCATATCATTTTAAAAATGTATTCGCATTGTTGTAGTATTTTATGCCAAAAATGGTCTATTAATAAAGGATTTACTATTTCTATTTTATTCCCGGCTCCCATGATAAGATAACATAACAGGAGAGCGCTAGTATTCCGATTTCTGCGTTCTCAATACTTTTACATCAATAAAGTTTGTTCCTTATTTATTTCAGATCCCATGCCCTCAGCGCACAGTTTCCAAACTCCACGTCCTACACCCCAGTAAAAACTCCACGCGATACTATATCGTGGTGGAGAGGACCTCTAAATACAACACCAGGAAAATTGTCGTCAGGTCTCCGTTACAGGTACGGAAAGAAAATAATGTATTAACCTAATTAAAGATTAAAGATTTCCTATTTTAAAACAACGCCTACAGGGAGAAATAAGTTTTGGTGTGTGTGTATATGGATGTGTTTATTGGAAATGTGTGTGAGCGTGTTTGTGTAGAAGAGAGTGAAAGGGTGAAAGGGGTGTGTACATAATGTGTGTAATAAATAGAAAGAATAGAATAGATAGAATAAAGTTCTTCGGGTCTTCGGGTCAACCACTAATCGAAGAGCGTGGATTGATGAGTGTGGAAGAAAAGAGAACGGTTTGTCAGGATCGTTGCAGGTGGAACATTTTAGACCCCTGTGGGAAACAGGCGTAAGTTTTAAATTTAAAAGCAGATACACACTACTGCTACACAATCCACGGGTATGTGTTTGATAATGATATTACTATATTACTATTACAGATCCGCAACGAAACCTCGTACGCGCTCGAGCTGTTCTACAAGACGACCGACCTGCAGGCGGCGGGCGGCGACCTCATGGGCTCTCTGACGAACCCGTTCGACGACAAGATGCGGCTGTGCGTGCTGGCGCCGCAGGACGCGTACAACGTGCCGCTGTATGTCGCGTACCACTGCAAGCTGTTCCTGCTGCCTTCTAACTTTGAGTGAGTACTCGTTTTTTTAATCCCCGACCGATCGAGGGAGGGCAAAATCAACAATCAAAATGTTTTTATTGTAAGTAAGTACCTTATAGTACATTTTTAACGTATTTTTTTTTTACTCTACCACTACTTTGTAAGGTGCTATAGCTGAAAGGAAAGAAGCTTGTTATAAGTTTGCCACGTTTGTCCGTCGGTGTGTTTGTCTGATGCAACTTAATAACGGATGGTCCGATTAGGACCCGGTTTATTTTACTTAATAGAGAATTTTGTCAGCTAGGTCTGATCAAAATTGGTTTGGTTTCCAAGATCTTGGGAGTATCTTTGATGTCAGATGAAATTTCTGGAACGGTAATAGCTAGATGGTTCGAATTTGTGCACAAATATTCAGGTTCATGGTGCGTTTCCGACGTCTGAAACCTTAAGGATCTGATGATGATCAGGAAAAAGTAAGGGGACTCCACAATGGTACGTCGTAGGGGATTAGTTAAATTTTTATTTAGAGTTATTATTGTATAAGGAGAGCAGACGAACAAATGGTCCACCTGATGGTAAGTGGTCATCTTCGCCCATCATCATCATCAGCAGCCTACTCTAGTCACCTATTTTTTTCAATGCGCCGCTAACCTTGAAGACATAGATGAAATACCTCATGTGCCGGTACGAGTAATTAAGCTGACTCTCTTGCTCTTCAAACAGAAACACAGCAATGCAGCATTACTGTTTTACGGCAGAAATAGGTAATGAGACTCCAGGCTGACTCTGCACAGAGTCATACCAGCGTGCAGGTCTCCCAGTCTCCCATGCAGGTTAGGGGGTGGCAGTGGCAGTGGCACTCTCCAATATGATTCTCTACTGATGAGGATGTTGACTATGGCGATCTCAGGTTTCGGTTCCTGAATCAGACTCCTGAGTTGCTTCTTGTATTTCTCTCCGATGGTAACTATGGCGATACTCATACCCATACACATTTATTCGACCTGAAGGAACATATACATAGAGCGCTAGGTTAAATCAAATGTTTTAAATTACAAACTTATATATTTACTTATCGTTACTCAGGAGTTCAGAGCATATAACCCTGAGACCTTTCCAAACAATGGCGACTCCATTGATGTTGATGATGACTCCAGCTTGTGTATTGTTGTAGGAGCTACCAGACGGCGACGCAGGGTATCTGGTGGATGGAGCTGGCTGGTGACCTGGGCACGGCGCGCGACGTGGTCTGTCCCGCCAAGGCGGACGGAGATCGGAGGATTTTCGCCATGAGGATCGTCACCGTCGAGGGTGAGATAATAGTGGTCTATGCAACTGACACGTAACTACAGCCATTGTAACATGAGAGATAGTTAGTAATACGAGCGTAGCGAGTGTTGAGATTGGATCTGCATTTCGTTTTTAGATATTTCAACTAACATCTAGTTCAAGTTATACGAAGTGAAAGTGAGTGGAAGGAGAAGCCTGTCTGCCTAGACTGACCTTTAAAGATCAAATTGACAGGGTGCTCTTAGATTTTAATATACAGAGCAGACGACCCCAACGGCGAGCATGCGTGAAACAACGGATGACTGTAGAGGAAACAAAAGGCGTGCCAAGACAGAGTTTCGAGGGACAAAGCGTGAAGTCATGTATGTACGTACTTACACTGTTTATCGTCTTCATTTTCCTTTCAGGCGTCCAATCCCACAAAGTAACCCGAGCGATCCCCAACTACCAAATCCGTGTAGTACCCCCATTAGCGGTCTACAACCGTCTCCCATACGCCATGGAGCTCTCCTGCGCCGCCAGCGAGTGGCGCGTGCGCGTGGAGGCGGGAGAGAGGGCGCACTCCTATACGTTGGAGCTGACCAAGACGCATCGGCTGACGCTGGACATACACTATATGGGGCTGCCCTGGACCGGGAGCTTCACGCTCTCACCAGGTTTGTGTGAATAGTGATTGGTCCAATATCCGAGTTTTTATTAGCAACAGGGTTCTTAATGCAGTGGTAAGAAGAATAGAGAGTACTTGTACTTTTTATTTTTAAACGTAGGTCTGTTTTTCAGTTTATCTGTATGTCTGTTTGACTGTGGCATCATAACTCGACATCGGATGATCCGATTTGGACACGTTTTTTTAAAATTAATAGAGAATTTTGCTGAGAGTGTTAGGCGTGTCTGATAAAAATTGGACCAGTAGTTTCCAATATCTTAGTATCTTTGTTGTCAGATGGGATCTCTAGAACGGTTAATATTCGAATTTGAGCACAAATGTTTTGGGCCACGGAGCCCGTTCCACATCTGGAACTTTGAGGACTTGATTATGACCAGGAAACCGTAGGCGAATGGTAAATCGGGGATGCTTGAACTGAAGTCCTTGGGATCTCCCAGGTGTTGATGCTGAATATTCCATATTCTCTTGTGCAGACGTAACGGAAAAGAACATTAGCATGACAACGGAATGCGAGACTGACGGCGGGAACAAGCAGCTAGGGGTTTGCGTGCGAGTGGAGCGGCTCGAGAGCTGGCAGCTCCACGTGCACGCGCCTTACTGGCTCATCAACAAGAGCGGCTTGCCGCTGCAGGTGAAGGTAGGTCGTTAGACGTATTTACGTCATATTTCACGATGTATTTTTAGTGGTGTTCTTAGAATCCTAACGGTACCCGGAATTGCTGAGGCCTTCACGAGATCTCTTCAAGCCGCTTTGTCTTGTGCCACCAGTGTTTAGATCCATCTTTTTGCTTCGCTATTTTACCTACTGACCTCCAAACGTCATTTTAAAGTATGGCACCCGATGATGATAATGGTTGATCTTTCTCCCCCCCCAGGGCCGCCACTCGGACACGTGCTACGAAGTGTCAGACGAGCCTCTTCTCTGGTCGCCATGGAAACGCGGGCGGCGCGGCGACCAGAAGGTTCGGTTCCGCGCACACCAGTCGGCCTGGTCGCGCGCCTGCCGGCTGGCCGCCGCCGCGCCGGGCCTAGTGGTGTGCGCGCACACCGAGCGGAAGACCAACTACAGATTACTGCTAAATGTAAGTCGGGAACAGGGAATATGGGCGGAGTGTTGTGCCTGGTGGCCAGTCCACCCGTGGATTTTTACAATTCGTATATAGATGAAATCCCATTGAAAATTTCGATAGCGCGTTCTATATTTGTATGGAGAATTGATAATAGAAATTTTTGTTTACTACTTTTGGGCATTCGTAATGGAAATGTCAGTTGCATTGCATGCGGCTGTGTCAATATTGGCGTCAATTCCGGGTTGGCCGCCAAAGCTGAAGCTAAACCTAATTGAAACCGTCACGCTCACTCATATTGTGTACGAGTGAGTGGGATTTCGTCGTAAATTTGGCGGCCACCCCAGAATCGGTGCCAGTGGCTGGCTTCTTATCTGCCAGAATATAGAAGTTTGAGGACATCTCTACAAAGAGTATAATTAACAAATTTCCAAACGCTACCTTATGAGATTTTAAACTTACACGATTTGTATTCATTTTTAACTTTTTAACTATAAAGCCTCGTTTTCATAATTAAAAACGCTACCTTTTTCTTCCAACAGGTAACCCTCTCCGAACTCTGCCCGCAACTGACCAAAATCGTAACCCTCCTACCCTACTTCCTCGTGTACAACAACACTCGTCGCCACCTCCGCTACATGGAGGCCAACGAGGCCGCTGACCTCTGGCTGGAGCTGTCGCCCGCGCAGACGGCCGCCTTCTGGCCGCACACGGACTCCATGCGCATGCACTGCAAGTTGAGAGACTCGCAGGTGGTGTCGCAGCACTTCCCCATCGCGCAGCCCCACTATACTGTGCTGAGAATGGACCGGGGGGTGAGTCACTACGAAAAGATCGCGTAGACATTGAATAGATCGGGATTAGATCAAGATACCGTAAGTAGAGCAGACGACCGTGCGTTGGTAGACCAATAGACGTGAGTAGACCAAGAGACCGTAACTAGACTAGGGACCTACACACAAAGTCTAGTACACCAATAGACCATACGAAGTGTTCTTATGTCACGAGTAGACATACTGCGGATGGACCGAGGGGTGAGTTTCTTATCTTATGATAGGGAGCCGGGAATAACACAACGGCACTTCGACCCTTGAGGATCTTTTGTGCCTACCCCATTTTACACACTAGTCATCTCAGTGTGCAGGTTTAAGTCGGGGTTATTTACTAGGTTAATTCGCGAAAGTCTATGCGTTTCAAACAAAATTACCTTGGGTTACTCTCTAAACCTCTTTTTTGTTTCTCACCGATAAAATGTAGGTCCTTCGAGACGGATAGTGGCTTCGATTCTGGGGAGACAGCCAAATCTAAACCTAAATGAAAATGCACGCTCACACATATATTAGATTGTTTACGAGTAAGCGGGACCTGTTTGCCGGCCACCCCGGAATCGATGCCAGTGTTTGTTTTAAGGCAATTCAAAATAGTGACAGACAACACATTATTTTCATCATATAATTTATTCTATCTAGTAAATTCACAACGTATTTTTAAAGCTAGAAACCAATCGCTTCCGACACATCGCGAAAACATAATTAAAAGGTTAAATTTTTGCCAAATTGAATTTCATTACCATTATGAATCATTTCACTCCCTAACTTAAAACTATTATTTACAAACAAGACTTACCCTAAATTAATAAATTACTCTCTCATCCTATTTATTACACTATCGGATGATTTCGACCGTCTCTACGTACAATCCCAGATAATTTGAACTTTTTTTGTTAACCTCGTCAGTTTACATTATTTTTACAACTCTACAATAAATAATGTAAACATGGATGAAAGAAAAACTAGTCTACCTTCCCAAAAGGGGCGTTCTTTCCTTCATGAAAATATAGCTAATGAAAGTAATACATGTGCCAGATTTGAATTATATGCATTCATAGTTTCTGAAATACAGAAAATCAAAACATGATTTGACTCTCCTGACAGACATTTGCATATACGTCGTTATACGTAGGAACCGTCGATTTGACTCTGTCTTCTAAAGTTAAATAAGCTGTTTGAAAACGCCGCTCGCGCCCGCGCCGCCGCTAGTCAAAGGATGCCGCCGCGACAACAGAGGACGCAGACTGCCGATTGCTTCCATTTAAATTTCCTATTTTATATTTAAACACCCGCAGTCCGGCAATCAAACTGAGTGTAACCAGCTTATTTAAGCGAATGGACTCTACATAACCTTTTACGGGTGATAATAAGGCTTCGGCCTCTTCGGCGGTTCCAAAGACAGTGTCCCATCACTATGGAGCGTGTAGGCGGTGCCTTTAGACCTATGGGTCCAGATCCTGATGGCCTTCAGATGTGCGTCGCTCTGGTCCTTGCCGTCAGCGCCGGGGGGAGCTCGCTCCAGCAGCGGGGAGTTGTCTGGTGATAGTGATGATGACGGCTTCGAGTGTAGGGATCTGTGGGGCGGGGCTGGGGAGGTCACCTGGAAAATTGTGTTGTTAAGTTATTTAGAGCAGCAATTGGTGGTGTATTTGATGCAAAGAGGAAATATCCGTAAACAGTTCAACAAACTACAGGGGTTTTATAATTTAGGGGATGGGAGGGGATTTAATTAGACATTTTTTTGGTTTGGTAGAGATGTCATGAAACAGTTTGCTTCTTCGCTCAGTTTGGAAACTTGCATCTTACGTGTATGTGTATTTTTTTTAAAATTACCTACATTCTGGACAAATAAATTAATCTGAATCTAAAATATATCAACTGTTGCACACTATAGCAATCCTCTGCTACTCGAGCACTTATTGTCATATGAGGGCTATGGTGTCCTCACAGTGGACAGAGTTAAAAGACGAGAAGAGAGTTAAAATAGCGTAGAAAGAGAGTAAGTAGAAAAGAAAATAATAAAGCTGTCAGAGATTCCTTTTTCTACATATTGCTAAGTACTGACTGAAAGAACAACGAACTATTTATGATTTGTTATCACCTTTGTATTATTATCGTTGTATTATTATCGTTGTATTATTATCGTTGTATTATTATCGTTGTATTATTATCGTTGTATTATTATCGTTGTATTATTATCGTTGTATTATTATCGTTGTATTATTATCGTTGTATTATTATCGTTGTATTATTATCGTTGTATTATTGTTGATTTGTTATCTTGTTTTGTTTGTTTTTGTTATTACATTATCCGTTATTTTTGACGATGTTTTAGAGATACCTTTAGTTCATAGTTGAACTCATCCATTATTGATATTCAGTTATTCACTATACTCACAGTGTAATGAGGCACATGATACGAGCTGACTGTGTGCAGTTTAGAATTGTGATAATTCATGAGCGGCAGGTCCCCGAAACTCTCCACTTCGTACGAATCCGGGTCTGGCTTCACGATCTTGGGCACTTTATTCGTGTAAGACAGCTCATAGTCCTCCTGTCGCAAGTTCGCCGGCAACGGTAGCGATTCCTCCTCCATTACCGAGCTATCGGTAAATATATCTTTCGATGCCAGCTCTTTCATTTGAGCGTCGAAAAACGATATTTTGATATTTTTCATGCTTTCCTCTGTCTCTAATGGATAATTTGAAAATGCTGCGTTTGTTTTACTAGGTCTCACAGCTTGTTGATTAATATTGTAATTTATATTGGGATTGGGGCTGTTATTATCAAATTGGAAATCTTTTTCGTCTTGATCGTCGTTTGAATAAGGACCGTTGTAAGGAGATCTGAGATTGTTAGTAATTTGATTTTCTAACTGCATTGCTTGTCTAATACGGTTGTTGGGATTGTTATATTCTACTTGAAATGGTATTTCGTTCTGACCGTTTCCTATATAAGGACCGTTTAGCGAAAACTTTTGTCTGTCATCATCTTTGTTAGGTGTTCTTGTTTCTCTAACATAATTTATATTAGGCCTGTTATATTCATGTTGGAATTGTTTTGCGTCCGTAACACTTTGCCCATAAGCATTATTCACTGTAAACCTTTGACTGTTATCAATTCCCTGTACATTTTCTCTGTTACCATCAGGTCTCATTGGTCTACTATATTCTATTTCGTTAGATTCACCTCTGTATTTCTCAGCGTACCTTTCTTTCTCGCCAGCAAACTCTATGATCTTATCTAAATCAGTTTTCGAAAGATACTTGACGATATTGTTAATGTCTTCGTCACCCAAGCCATCGTTAGTAGGTCTTTTACTAACCTTCAAAGGTCTGAGGTTAGCTGGATACTGGAGCTCGTTTTCCCTGTAATTCGGTGGTGGCGTGTAGGAAAAAGGGCCTTTGATCGGGTACGTCATCGGAGGTTGCCTGTAGAACCTCGGCGGCGGATTCGAGAAGTACTTCGCCCGTTTAATTCTCACGTATTCTGGCATTCGTCTGCGATGATCACAATTACCATCACTTCTAGTTTTCATCATCACTGCACACAGCACTAAAGTGAACATCACTAATTTTAGTCCCATTTCTTTAAACTTAATTAATGACGTCACGTACAGTTATGGTAATAATTGTGTGACGTCACGGAGGTGTGAACCGGCGTGAAGTTTTCAGCAAACTGAACGGAAGTGAAATTGTCGCCGGAATCTTATAACGTACGGGTTGAAAGTGGTGTGAATTGAGTTAGAGCCTGTAACGCGGTCGCGGCGCCGCGCGCCGGTTCCACAAATAAGTTATGCAATATCTTACATAAACTTGTACTTTCGTTCTTAACGCATTTAATTCTGAGCCTAATATGTATTTGTGGACATTAAAACGGTTTGTTTAATGGAGTCATTGAGGGGATAAATGTGGACGGTATGTAGAGCAGTAATGGTAATTAAGCTAAATGCTGGAGTTCTTTATTGTTAGACAAATTATTGAGATACACTATTTTCTAAATTCAAGTATTACTATTGTTATACTTTATTTTTCAATTTTCAATCATATTTAGTATTGCCAAAATTCAATTCTAAAGTTGTACTCCAGTCTTTGTTATCAAATCACATTATACTAATTAAATCATATTATTACAAGCCAAATTGCATTAAAATTATAAAGTCATAGTAATAGGTACTTGTACGGTTTTGTACATTAGAACAGATGTTGTAGTAAAAAACCGGGTCCAAATAGGATCGTCGGTTGTCGAGTTATGATGCTACAGATAAACAGACAGACAGACAAACGCGTCAAACTTATAACACGCCCTTCCTCGATCGGTCGGGGGTTAAAAATAAAGAAAAAGTTTAACATTAACGCAACTCCCCAGTCGGCGATCTGCGTGGAGGTGACGGGCGGCACCGAGCGGCCGTTTACCATCACGTTCAAACCGTTCGCGGCGGGAGACGCGCCCGTCCGCGTCCAAAACCTGTGCGACGACCTGTTCCTCAAGCTGCACCAGGCGGACTCGGGACAGGTGAGCCTCATCATCGTGCTATGGAGAGAGCTATGCTCGGAGTATCTCAACTGGATCGAATCAGAAATGAGGAGATCCGACATAGAACAAAAGTTATCGACATAGCTCATAAGATTAGCAAGCTGAAGTGGCAGTGGGCCGGTCACATCTGTCGCAGAACAGACAACCGCTGGGGGAGACGAGTTCTGGAGTGGAGACCGCGTTTGGGCAAACGTAGTGTGGGACGCTCCACTGCTAGACAGAGCTACGATCTGCATAAGAGCTGGCAGCGACTGGATGAGAAGAGCTGAAGCTCGACGCTTAATGGCGCGCCCTGGGAAAGGCCTATGTCCAGCAGTGGACTAGAGTGGGCTGCTGATGATGATGAGTCTCATCAGCCTATTAATGTCCCCACTTTTGCGGCATTGGAGGTAAATTTGAACAAGGGAGGTATTCCAGCGAGCGGGCACACTGATGATTGGTGGATTTCACACACCTTCGGTTTTTTTCTTCTTCTGGCATGCAGGTTTCTTCACAATGATCTCCTTCACCATTCGGTGAATGTAGGTACGTGACTCTTCCAAAAAAATCCGAAAAGCTCAATGGTACAAGGCAGTGCATGGGTTCGAACCCAGACCGTGAAGAATATTGGTAACTGCTGCGTCTCCTGCTTCATTAACTTCAATTCCATTGCAGGTGGCATTATTGAGCCCTTACCAGTCGATGCTGTACACTTGGGATGACCCGGTCAAAGAGAGAAAGCTGATTTGGAACATTTACAACAACAAGGGTAAAGGTTTCGCGGCTGACTTCAATCAGGACGGGTGAGTTTATGTGAACATAGCCTATACTACCCGTCGGAAATATCTGTGGACATGAGCGGGGCGTACTGACACGATAGCCATGCAAAGTCGAGCAACTACGGAATACAAATAGCACACTAAACAATTCGCCTAAATTACAACACAACACGCACACACTGTTGCTTTCTTCGTCCGTGCAGTCACTGAGGGGCCAGCTGAAAATCAGCGCTGTGGCTTGCCTCAGCATTACGCTGAGCTGGTGTACCCTTTTTGGCACTGTACCACACCAGATGTTCTGTGCTGCATGTATTAAACTTTGTATACGTCTGTATTGTGTTCTATATTCTGGTGTATACAGCGCTAAATAAACGTTATCAATTTCAATTACAACGTTTGTATTTCTATTTCTATCCAATTTCAATTTTGTTTTCGTTCCAATTATATTTGGACACCAAATCTCATTCTGCTGACGCATATCTCTACCACTGCCACCTTTCGATTTACTATCGATCGGGCAAAAGTACCTCGGGAGGAACTTATGTTCGATCGTTATATTTGACAGTTGAAGCGTTTTGTTACCGTTCAACTGCGATTCAGTATAAACTAAACGTTCTATTAGAATGCACAAATACGTTACTGTTTGATCGATCGTTGACTCGATCGGAACTTGACTGTAATGTGATCGTTAGTGGATAGTAGTAGCATACGAAACACGTCATAACGATGCATTTTAGATTCTATTTAGTTACGTTATTTAGTGGAAGCGATCTCCAGTACAGCAACAATAAGTTTAACCTGTACTATAGGTACATATAAAATGTTCTCAGGCCCTCAAACTATGTAGATATAACCTGTATCTTGAGAGCCAAGGATTGTGTTGTTATGCTTACATAATGTTGGTGTTTATGCGAGGGAACGAGACGAACTACAATTTCGAAAAATATATTTATTGTATTGTTTAAAAACATTCCCTTTTTTACTTCTACTTTGGATTTAATTTTCTGTTTTATTCTGCTTTAATTTATCTTTTTACAAAACTTGTGGGTACTATGGGTGTACAACCTGACAATAAAGACATTTTATTTATTATAAAAATGTCGATTTCGACTTTTGCATGTCGAACGTGCCATAATCGCTTCTTCAGCTCCACAAATATATCCGACGGACGGGTAATATACAATGTTATTGTGTAAGTAGTTACATTATATTGGTATGACATTTTCCGAATCTAATTTAAAATTGATAAAGTCCTGCCCGTTGTTTGTATTTATTAACACGGTATAATTTTTCCAGCTACGGCGAAGAAAAAGTCAGTTTCCACTCGGTAAAGCACTCTACTCTCGTGGCGACCAACAGCGTCACTTCCAAGCTGTCCTCCACTCTAAAACGCTTGACTCCAAAGTCTCCCGAGCCCTGCTCCTCCAGCAGTGAGGACTCTGATAGCTCAGAGCTCCCCGAGAACCATTCTAAAACCAAAAAAATGAGGAAGGATAAGGTTATAGTCTACTGGATCTCATATATGGACGGTTATCAGAGAGTCTTCGCTTTAGCCCAAGATGAGAGGATAGCGTACCAGTATAGAATGAGAATCAACTCCGAAAGGAGTAACTATGAAGTGTATATGTCTTTATCTGGAGTTAGCTTGTCGGTGTGTGTGCAAACGAATATAGGAGTCAAGGAATTGGCGTATGTCAGCGTAACGGATTCGATGCCGCGATGGGAAGTCAACGTCAGCCACAAATGGAAGCAGTTATCACCAGAACTGACTTCCTGGATCGAAGACAAATACCAAACGGAGCAAAAGAAATGCCAACTCAAGGAATACATTCACATTGATTTAGAAAAAATGCAAATGACCAAACCGTTCTTCTCGGAATTGAGACGAACGTACAACCCCGGCATATGGTTGCAACTCCGCAAGTCTGATACGTACACCTACTGCCATTTGAAGATGCAAAGGCTTCAGGTAGACAACCAGTTGAACGAAGCCGTGTTCCCCAGTGTACTTTACCCCGCTCCTCTACCAAACGTGAGCTCGAATCGAGATTTGAAACCGTGCATCGAAATCGTGGCCTTAAAACAGTATAGGCCGAATTTAAACCAGGACGTTTACAAATACTTGAAGATTCTTATCCAAGAGTACTGCGTTAACTTAGATAGAGGATTCGTGAACTACGTTTTTGATATATTAAATCACTGGAAGATCGAAGAAAAACCAGCTGTAAGGCTCCGAGCAGACCTAGCGTTGGTTCATATGCCGTTGCCTGTAGTTGCTATGAAAAGCCAGATGGAGTCACGGAAGAACGTGCTAATGGAGTTTGTGCACCTGTCCCCGATCAAAGTGGTGCTAAGCTTGTCGTCGCGGGGCTATTACGCGGAGAGCACGAATAGCCCCAACCGCACGCGGTTTGGGAACAAGAAGGAGAATCGGCCTAAGCTGTTCAACAGCGATCTGTTGGAGTATCTGTTTAACTCATGGGGCTCGTCGCTTTGTGATATGAAGGATGTTGTTATCAGGTACGATTCTTTCTTTTTCATTTGTTTTGTTTGTTGTTTATTTTTATTTTGTTGTTGTTTGTTCATTTTTACAACGTCATGTTTTACTCTACCACCGTTTTGTAAGGTGCTGTAGCTGAAAGGAAAGAATCTATCAGGAAATGTTTATGCTTTCATACAAAATTTATCTGAGGTTCGTTTTAACCCGAGCGTTAATTATTGGCGCAAGACGGTCTTATCCTTTAATCTTCTTGTCGTATTGTTCGTTGATAAAGGTCGTGATCATTCTGTGGAAATAACCACATAAAACAACTCTCCAGATTTAATAGAGTGGTTTCCTCATGGTGTTTTGCTTCACCAACATATTTGCAGTCCAGCAAATATATGTAAGTGTATGTGTATGTATAACGAAAAACTCATTGATACACAGTTTCAAGGACGGACCTACCGCATGGGAGTCCGGCGTCCTAGCCACTACACCACCGACGATCGTCGCTTGTAATTTAAAAAATTATAATTCCAGGATGTCGTACCTGGAGCTCCGAAACGCACCAGTATCCACCTCCTCTCTCCTGGAGTTAGCATCCCGCCACTACTGGACGCAGCTGGTGCAGCAGTTCTATGTGCTCGTGCTCGGGTTGAATATTCTCGGGAACCCGTACAGCGTCGTAGGGGACTTCTCAAGGGGGATGCGGCACTATTACGAGCCTTATTTGGTGAGTGTTACAGTTATGTGTTTTCGTGCTTTTCGTGAACGACTCGTACTTCCATTGCAACCCTACAGTGTTAGTATATCTCAAGGGACTTTTCCCGGGCGGTGCGGTACTACTATGAGTCTTATTTGGTGAATTCTATGTTTTCGTGCTTTTCGTGCTCGGTATAAACATCCTTTGCAACCCCTACAGTGTCATAGGGACTTCTCCCGGGGGATGCGGCACTACTATGAACCTTATTTGGTGAGTTCTATGTTTTCGTGCTCTTCGTGCTCGGGTTGTACATCTTTGTAACTCATACAGCGTTTTTTTTCGCGCCTGGTAGTTAGAAGGCGGAATGGAGATGCTGGAATTAGGTCGTGCAATTCCGATGCGCACTCTCCGAAATGTATCCTATAAAATACCGATAGACAGGCAACCTTGCGCCGTTGTTCCAGACTTTGCAGTCTAGCTTCCACCAGCGATTCGTCACCTATAAGGCGCTTAGCGCGTTTCTCCACCGAGTCAAGGGCAGCCAGTTGGTATTTAGCTGAGCCGTCCCACAGGTGGCAGCAGTACTCCATGCACGACCGGACTTGAGCTTGGTAAAGGTTTAAAAGCTGTCCCGGCGTGAAGTACCGCCTAACCTTACTCAGGATGCCCAATTTGCGTCCTAGGAGACTTCTCCCGGAGGATGCTCGTAAGTAATAAAGTTATTTGGTAAGTACCTACCAGTTCTATATCTTCGTGCTTTTCGTGCATGAGATGCATATTGTCGGCAACTCTTTATTTGGTGAGCGTCAGCGCGACATGAAGCGCTAAGGGGTAACAACAATCTTCGTGCTAAGGCGTAATATCCTACACCGTACTAGAATCTCTAGGGAGAGCCAAATTTGGTGAGTGTCAAAATAGAATTTTCCACCGAAAAGGGGTCCGGGTTCGAAGCCATGCAATGTCATGTACCAATGACTGTTTCGGTATTTTCGAAGATCTACAATTTACCGACTGCTGTAACGATGAAGGTAAACATCGTGAGGAAACCTGAACACTGAGATAAACTGTGTGAAATGGGGAAGGCAATGGCAACCACCCCACTAAATCTGCCAACCTTTATCAATGAAGAATACGGAAGCGAAGACCTCTAGAGTTTGTGTTCGGGTTCGAACCTCCACCTGCCTACCTCCATATTTAACTAACGTATTCGGTCGCAGGGCACGATGTCAACGCGCAAACCGGAGGACATCGCGTACAAGCTGGGCTACGCGGCGGCGCGGCTTTTGGGGCAGTGCGCGTGCGGCGCCGCGCGGGCCGCCGCCGTGTTCGATGACGTGCCGCGCTTGAGGGTCGCGCGCAGGAGAACCGGTTAGTGCGCTCGTTTGACCTCTCCTTCACCTGGTAGTAAGAGACGATGGGGCCAAAGATGGAGCACACGGGCTTAGGGGCCGTTCATTAATAGAACATAAAATGGCCAAATCGTTCTTACGTAATTAATGAATAGCCCCTTTGTAAGTATTGGCTCTTCTATAAAACGCCGAAGCTGTTTGGGGACAACTTTTGACAGAGCATCCCCCCACTACTAACTTTACCCATTAATATAGCTGATGCTAGTTGAGATATCGATAAACGGATTTCAGATCTATCTTCAGTATGTCCATGTAAGTTGATTGATTCAATAAAAAAAATTAGTCAAATACCCTATTGTTGGGTATAACTGGTGTTCCTCACTTCATAATTATCCCTACTCTGACCTTTTTTCAAGAAGCAAGAAGTGTGTGCCTCTCGCTCGCGGTACGGGACGGCGTTAGTGCTTTTATATTGGGTGCGGATAGGTATAAGGAATTAATAGTTTTGCTTATATAATGTTATGTATGTTAGTCTGTAAGGTATATATCTATGGGCCTTTTGTATAGTTAGCTATATAATTTGTTGCCTGAAAATAAATAATTTATTATTATTATAAGGGGGTCGGTCACTTCAATGGGGGCTTATACTAAGTTCAATATTTGAATATCTAAGTATGATACATCAAAGAAGAAGCAATTTCAAGAAACTAATTTCAATTGTTTTCCAAAATTTGAAGTAGTTCCCGGGAAATATGCTTTCAAAGTCGTCAAGTGCAAAACCACATCGTCGCTGAGACCGGAACTTTAGTGACGTCACATCAGACTCACGCTTAACCGCTACCTAATTTCAGTTTAGGAGTAACCAGCAGTGACATTACCACAAAACTTTTTGGTCAGTTACGCATTTTGTATTGAGTGATGCTGGCCACAAAGAATAGGAAGGCAATGAGATCTTTGTCATTATGAATCAGCTGATGTAGTAAGCTGTCGTTAAAAATATATGAAAGAAGACATGGCTGTATGGTGTTTGACCCTTGCCTGTTCTTTTAGAACGAATTAAACATCTGTAATAAGCTGTCATCTCCAGCTGTCTGACTACAGACTATACATGTGCCTTGCTGGAGCAGCTTGTTGTGACGTCACTACAGTTCACATGGTATGGAACTTCTATAAACTGTAGGCAATTGGTTAACTTGAATCTTTAAAGCGTCATCGCGTCTTTATTTTTGAAGTTATCAGAATGATTCTTTCACTGAAAAATTAGATTTTTACGTAGATTTCAGAAACCCAATAAAAATCGTCGAATGCACATCCCCATGGCTGGGGAGTCTTCTTAATCAGTCCCGTCATTACCATGTCATTTCATTGGTGAATGTCATTAACCTCATTCTGCTGGGTTAAGGTGAGGGAGACGAGCGAAGCGACGATCTGCCGGAGTGTGTGCTAGAGGGAGACAAGTGCAACCCGGCGAGTGTTGCGCTCGCTCTAACAGGGCTCATTGCGAGGCCCAGCTTTGGTGAGCGGTATATCATACATGTACAGTCGACCACAGGTCAAATTACCCAAAAGTCAAAATTTGAGAATCTGAAATGTATCATATCGCGCAGGCATACGGTTGATATTTAATCGAAGGTTTTTTACAGATGGTATAGCTTGTGTTCGACTGTACCTATGTTTTTCATCCTTTTTACGTTAAAATTAGACCAAAAATATGGGATCTACACATTATAATAACGCATGGAACAAATTGCAAGCAACAAACAAAATTAACCTTGTAGAGGATATGATGATGAATAGGATATACACGGCTAAAGGCTGTAGTGTGCAGCGATTTTGAAACGGGGTTGGACGGAACCCGTAGAAATCTAGAAAATAGAAAAATATATTTCTATGGTCCGATTCCACTTCAAAATCGCTGCAGTACCTATGCTAAAGGCTTGAATGTCATTTCAGAATCGATTGAAAAGTTTTTATATAGTTTCAGATTTTAGATAGTGCATGGGGGTGTATCGCTTTGTTTTTGACTAAAATTAATTAGGTACTTAGTTAATGTTTTATGGATAACTTTACTTAATGACTCTGTATAAAAACAGCTTTTTTGTGTCTTTTTCAGTTTATTTTTATACTACTGCTTTCCTCAATCATAAATAATAATAAATATAATAAAGTTTATTTAAGACAAACAACTTAGTACACATTACAGATAATACATATAGTTGCAAAAATTATGTCACCATCATAGACATAGACATAGACATAGACATATTTTATTAATAATATTCATTACAAGTCAAAAAGCACTTACACTACAACATATACACTCACACAATATTCATCATATACCAAGGTATATACTTAAACAAATACAACACACAAACTCCCGGAGGAACATAACACACAGGATAATAATACATTATTTATCAATGTCAATTATAATATTATTATGTCAATTAAATTATTTATTGTTACACTTAACTTCTAAAAACTCATTGAAAGAATAGTATGATTGCTCGACAAGCCATTTCTTTAAATTCTTTTTAAAAGTCCACTCGCTCGGAGCATTTTTAATATCCCCGGGGATCCTATTATAAACTTGAGGGCCCATGGCGTGGATCGTCTTAGTGGCCTTCTGCAGAGCGTGCGGCACAGCGGCGAGCCTGTTGGCGCTACGGGTGTTGTACGTGTGGCGGTTACCAAGCCTCTCGTAAACATCCAGATTCCTACGGACATAAGTTGCTACTTGGAATACCAACAGACACGGAAGTGTTAATATCCCAAGCGACGCAAAAAATGGTCTGGCTGAGACGTCTGACGGGATGCGTGCGATCACTCTTACGGCTCGTTTTTGCATTCGGAAGACGCGCTCCCAATCGGCAGCGCGACCCCAAAACTCGAGGCCGTATTGCAGGAGTGACTGTACTGTTGCGAAGTAACAGGTCTTGACTGACTCTGTCGGTAGTGTAGAAGCCAGGCGACTCAAAGCAAAACAAGCCCTACCTAGTTTTCCGCAGAGGTAATCGATGTGGGTTTCCCACGTGAGTGCCGGGTCCAGCTGGAACCCCAGGAACGAAGCGGAGTGCACCTGCTCCACAGCTATACCCTCCGCATTGACCACCAGACTTCGACGGCTGCGACCCGACAGGTCGAACTGGATGAATTGGGTTTTTTTAAGGTTGAGGATGAGTCCATTCTGCCGAAACCATAGAAGTAGTTGACCCGTTACAGAATTCAATTTATATTCAAGGGAATCGAGATTCGGTGCCGTTATAACAGCGGCCACATCATCGGCATACATAAATATATCAGCTTCACTAATCGTATCCGGTAAGTCGTTGAGGAGCAAGGAGAAGGCCAGGTTTGATAGGGATGAACCTTGGGGAACGCCTCGCTCTGTAGAGAAGCCGTCCGATTTTAGATTTCCACCTTTACCTACGACGTATTGAGTTCGATCGCTCATGAAGTCCACCATGAGGTCGAGAGCGCGACCACCTACGCCATAGTGTCGAAGCTTCATGGCAAGTATATGATGGTCGGCTACATCAAAAGCTTTTGAGAGGTCGCAGCATAACACTGCAACCTCTCGCCTGCCTTCCCGCGCCTCCAAGACACGATTCACGACTTCACGCGTGAGCAACGTCGTCGACCGTTGTGCGCGATACGCGTATTGTCGATCAGACATACCAGCCGAAGCAGAGAGAAACTCAGTAAGGCGAGTGGTTAGACCGTTTTCAAACAACTTCGCTATTGCCGGTATGATAGATATGGGGCGGTAGCAGTTCGGGTCAGCTTTTTTACCTTTACCTTTATATAGTGGACACACTTTAACCTCTTTGAATGCATCGGGATACACACCATTTTTTAAACAACGGTTGAAAAGTATCGCAAGAGGATATGTTATTACACTAGCGATAAGGTGGATTAACTCTATGGATATACCGTAAATATCCTTTGTGGGTTTATGCGCGACTTTTTTTGTTATTATGATGAACACTTCATAGGGCGTGAACATGCGAAACCTAAATGACCTGTCGGACGGTGGTCGAGCTCCGGCCAGGGCGGCTCGCGCCAGGTGCAGTGAGGCCTGCGGCGCTCCACACTGCGCAGCCGCAGTAACAAACTGTTTGTTTAGACTGTCGACCAATTCTTTTTTAGATGGGAATTGGTCGCCAGTGTTTGTTTTTATGACGTCAGTGTAATCCAAGAGAGCCCTACCACCTTTACCGGTTTCGGTGTTAACTATCTGCCACATTGTTTTAACTGTATTCTTGCTTTCGTTTATTTTATCAACGAAGTAACGAGTTCTTTCAGAACGCAGTAAATTATTATACGACTTAGTCAACATATCGATTTTCTCTTGAATGCCGGTCTCGTGGGGAAATTTGTTTTTGATTTCTAGTATGTCAAAAAGAAGTGACTTCAAATTTAATACGTCTTGAGACACCCAAGATTTGTTTTGATTGCTTGTTTTGAGCCTTAAAGGAAAATGTATATTAATTTTATTAATAATAATGTTTTTAATAGAATTTGCTAAGTCATCTAATGTTGATGCTCGCGAGCAGATTTCCTCCCAGTTGACACTCTCCACAGCAGCCACAAAGCCGGCCCTGGCCGACCTAGTGTCGCTGCGGGCCAGGCGCGCGGGCGCCGGCAGTGCATCGTACGGTTCGCACAGCAGCTCGGCGCGGATACCGTAGTGGTCGCTAACATTAGTAACTACTGGAGACACACTTTGGAAACCCCATGATATGTTAGTATATAGGTGGTCGAGGGCTGTAGCCGATGTGGAGGTCTCACGTGTAGGAAATTTAACTTCATTTCGGAAGTCGTGGACAGTTAATGCGTCATTAAGACATTTTAGCCCTAAGCTAGATACTAGAACATCTATGTTCGAGTCTCCAATGATGATGCAATCTAGTTTTGTTTCAGATATCTTATCGAGCAACCTATCCAAATGATTTACGAAATCTTGATCTTTAATCGTGTGATGATTAGATCTATAAAAGCATACAATTAATAATTTATAGTCAATTAATTCGATAGCGGATATTTCACAGTATCTTTCTTTGGACATATTGCAGAGGTCTATGCGTTCTACCGCTTTAATTTCGGATTTTACAAAGATACATGACCCGCCGTGCGCGAAGGTTTTACGGCAAAAGCTTGATACTAAAGTATAATTCTCAATATTTATACATTCTAAATTCCCGCTCGTAAGCCAATGTTCGGTCAGTGCTAGAACATGACAACTTAATTCATTTTGTAGTAATACCTCGAGTCGTTTAGTCTTTGAATTTATTGATTGCATATTCTGCAAACCAATCACAATGGGGTGACTGTCTTGTTTATTTTTGTTATTGTTCTTCGACTGTGAGTGATCGCTCTTCGGTGGCAAAACCGGTCTGGGGGTCGGCGACGGTGCTCGTAGTGCGGGGGCCGCGCGGGCGTTGGGCGCGCGTTCCACGCGACGCGCGGGCGGCGGGGCGCTGCGCGCGCCCGGCGCCCCATCGAAACCACTCGCTAATCTCAGTTTGCGGCGGCCAGTTATCGGCACACATGAAAAATTCTAACTTGCTGCTAGGGACAGCTATGGCGAAGGAGGCGTAGTGTTCATGTTTTAGTTTAAGTTTTTCGACGTGGTAATCGCTCGAAGGGTTCTTCTTCTCCATATACGCCTTTAGGCACTCGGCAGTCGTTTCTGGCTTAAAAAAACATGCATGAATGCGTTTAACCCGCTCAACCGTCTGTAGATCTGCATCTGTGGAACCTGAGCCTCGTATTACTGTTCTACGATGTTTGTTTCGGCGACTGTTATGTTTGTTTACATCTTGCCACGGTTCCTCATTCGATTGGTCATCGGTAGTGCTCGTGTATAATTCGTTCCTCAATTCATCTGACAAGGTCGGCATATGTAAGTCAGGTTGCGGGGTTGGGGGGAGTGATGACGACTCACTATCAGTGTTAGAGGGAAGTGACGTCCTATCTGTGCTTGCGGGGGGTGCCCCCACAAGTGTCTTCGTCATCGTAGGTGTGCAAGTGCGAACAGTTCCGAGAGTTTGCGAATTGCGCAGCGATCTCGCTTCCGCCCGTAGGCTGCGTTCACTGCGCTCGGCTGCATCTACAGAAACTTCGCCCGATGCGCATGCAGATTGCGTGCGGGTAGATTTCGGTTGTTGTTTACCTTGTCTTTGCGCAGGCGCCGGCCGGCGCTCTGATGTCTCCGATTGCCGTTGAGCGGCCATGTTATCTTTTGTTGTACTGGATCTTTGCTTTTGTATGAGATCTATTTTTTCCTCCAGCCTCTTCACTGTAGTGACAAGTGACGTGATTTGTTTCACAGTGGGTGCTAGACATTTGGATATTAACTTCTCCAACGAGTTTAAGGTAATATTTGCCATATTTTAGCACAAAAATAATTTTAAACACAGAGCTTATAAAATTGCAACCTTCCGCCTCGAGGGGTGCGGGGTATGGTGTTAATTATATTTCAATTATTAGGTAATTCCATTTTCCTCATGGTGGTAGCTGGCACCATGAATGCAGTAATACTGCCATCTTAGATGTCTATCTTTATTTGTTTCAGTATGATGTTTGATTAGTTTGACAATCTTACAGCTGTAAGAAGCGGGAGATTGTCAAACTAATCTAACATCATACTGAAACAAATAAAGATAGACATCTAAGATGGCAGTATTACTGCGTTCATGGTGCCAGCTACCATGAGGAAAATGATATGACTATCATTTTTTTTTATATCTCAATTTAGAGGCTTTGGTACACGACAAGGTGACCACGTCAGCCTCGTTAGGGTCACTAAGAAAAGGGAAAGGGAAGCTCAAGTATTATTAGAGTCAGACCTCACTTTGAGAGCCAACTTAGCAAACAACAGTAAGTGTTTCATATTGTCAGATAAGGGCTGACTGAAAATAATATTGAGCCTCCCATTTTGTAGCCTATTGAGGCCAAATTTTTTCCTCTCAAATTTCCCCAGGTCACACTCCATTAGGAGGTGAGTGAGATGCAGCTCTTCCCACCAAATGCAAAAACTTATTTAACGGAATGTGACCCGAGCGTAATCTAAAAGCCAAGACAAGTAGCTCCCTACCCAATATGACTATCATATTGATAGATTTTGTTTGATTCAAGTTCACTCGAGACAAAGCTTTGCCTGATCTATAACTTATTGAGCTATTCAGATTTGTTATTCTGTGTTAAAATTATGGACATTGTTAGAATTTTGTTATAGTTTCATATTAAAGAATAGAATTTAAATAATGGCAACTTTTCATATATCGATGCCAAATCGCAACACGTCCTTATGATTTCAGTGAAGGTGAATGAAAGAAAAGAAAAAATCTCCCGCCCCTGGCGTTCGTTCCTTCATGGTTAACATTATTTAAATTCTACTCTTTGAAATCAATCTGTAGAATTAGAAAATTAAAAATGAACGAAGGATTTAAATGTTACTATCTTGAACAAAAATGATTACCACTTTTACTTTGATCTGACATCCTAATTGATCTGATCGTATAACTGAGGAATTACTTTTTTTTTGGAAATATCGAGAAGCTATACAGGGTGGAATTTTGAGACGGGACAGTAAGGGCAGGTATCTTAACCGTTATAGTTACAGGAAAACGTTCCTAGGAGACCATCCATAACTTTTTGAGATATTCTGAACTGCATTCAAAGATTTTCGAAAAAATGTACAGTCAGCGAAAAAAATGCTAAAACAACAAAAAAAAATGTTTATGCCAATCAATCCTATTTCGTGTAGGGATCAAAAGACTCTATCGGGCCAACAGAGGTTTGAGTACTAGAAATGATAGAAATCGCCAAAAACTTTTCCAATACATTTCGGTAAGAGAGTCGAACTTCTATGGGCAAACTTTTTGTTCTGGGTAGACTATCTGCTATAAAAAAGACTGGCTAAAAAAGTAAGTAAAAAAATAATTTTAACTTTCAAATTTCGAATTCGGTTTGAATATCTTCAGGTCATTCTTTTGTTTGCGACGAGAAAATTCTGGATTGTTACAATTTATGAACATCTCGTTAAAAATGTCTTCAAATAGCGAACGTTTGGACTTAATTGAAGCGTATTTTGTCAATAATAGAAACACGGAAGCTGCATTGGTGTGGTACGCGAACGTGATAGAAAAATAAACGAAAATTGCCGAAACTTGTTACTCCGAGACTACGATCATTCCCTTTGAATTTGATACCTCTTTTACTCTCCTCTCATACATATTTATCTAAAAGTAGAGTTGTAAGAAAGTGGTAAACATTTGTATCTAGTAGAGTACCGTTAAATGTGGTCATGTTCTCATGGAGTATGTCTTGTTTCTGGTTTGCATTGTATCTGTGGACAGACGAGGAGCATGTCATTGTGAGACGTGAGTATGCCGCGGCATGGTTTTGTATACACTTTTAATATTTACATAGAAAAGGGATTGGGTGGACCCCATACACGCTTGGGCCAATTTTTTTGTTGTTTTTGCCTCAAACTGAATATAGTGCATTTGATAGATTTCACCTAGAATTATATCTTTTATGGAGGAACAAACTTAATTCGTATGGGACATGAGCTTCGATTAGTCGCTGGTGAAACAAAATAGAATCAGAACAGTTAGTATAGTATGAAGCGTTTTTTTCCCTAGCTCCTATCCTATATGACTTAGGTAGAATGGTTGTTCCAGAATGAAAGATCTAGATGAGATCTATCATAATTTTACTTTCTACATTAATTTAACTTTCTACACGAGCAGCTTGCAGATCAATTACACCAAAAAATCGATCGATGCCCTGCGTGTACAGTATAATAATGACTTCAGGATGTTGATGGGGTTGCCTCGTTTCTGTATGCCTCCGGCATGTTTGCGCACGCTCATACCGATGGTTTATGCGCAAGAGAACTGCGTCTCTACTTTGCAGGCTTCGGAGCAGCTCCAACAGCATCCTGAATATTATAGCGGATAAATATGATTCTTAAACACTTCGTTCGGGTACTGATCGAATGATGTTATCTTATCAGCATCTGATCGAAGTGTAAACAAAAATAGTAATTATTGCCGAAATGTGTACTACTAACATAGTTTTTAAGTACAACTATTAACAAAATGGATCAAGTTATCCGATAAATAAAGATATTGAATTGAATATTATGTTTGGTCGGAGGCGAAGTCGTGGGCCAAAAGCGACCAATGTCTTTATTTGTAGAACATTGTACTTACTTACTAAAATTGCATCCAAAAAGATAATTAGCATAAGTAGAGAGAAAATGCACGTGCACGTAACTTTGTAATATAAAACTCAATTAAATGTTGAAAAATAAAAATACGCAAGCCATGCTTAAGATTTTTTAAATCCTATGCAAAATTATTGAAGTTCAGATTCTTTAAAATGTGCAACGATTTCAATCAATTTCCCAGAATATCCAATTCCCATAATATTTTCGGAATGCACAATTATAAATAAAAACATTTTAATTATTTTTTTATTTAATTTTAATTCTTACAATGCGTTTCATAAAAAAATATTAAAAGTGTGAAAAAGATTGAATAAACAAGCGCTTCCCGCTTTATTTTCTGTAATTTAACAAACATAGGGTACCTAAACTGTACCGGAGACGACGACAGGCTGATGTGACCACGAGTCGGACATCTAGAGAAATAAACATTGTGGGAATTGGATATTATGGGAATTGAACTTGATGAGAATTGAACATTCTGGGAATGGGACGTTTTAAAACCGTTGGCCATTTTAGGGTTTAAACATTCTGCAGAGCTATTACGGTTCTCAAAACCATCAAATGATATTATCAATGAATTAATGAAATAGAGACTATATAGCACACGCCATACCATGCCATGACAGAACCGTAATTGCTTATTACGGTTCTTATCCCTGAACCTGACGAGTTTAACCCTGGTTTACAGACAGTGGCGAGTATGGCGATTGAGTGGCCAGTTCACTGGCCAATTGGTATTTGCCACTTGACTTAGCATTTGACCAAGTCTAAACCAGCCTTTAGGGTTCCAATGTCTATCGTTTTGCCAGACGTATGCCGGGAAGCGGCGCGGGCGGCGCTGAACGGGCAGCTGGGCGCGGGTAGCGCGGAGGGCGCGCTCCGGGCGTGCGTGGAGCGGAGCGGCGGGCGGCTCGTCGCCAGGCGGCGTCTGCCGCGGCACTGCCCCGCCACCGAGGTCAGACCAGTTGCGAGTTTCATAAACTGTATCGGATAGTTTTAGTAGGTATGTGCCGCATAGTTACGCCGCGACACCGACCTACCTCTCAGCAATGACACAAGAAGATCAGGTGAGCCTACTATTGACCCGTTTACGGTTTGCTTGACGTTTCAAGCACCCTAGTGCTAGTAGGAAGTTCCTACTTTCCCCTGGGCGGCGTCTGTCTACTAATATGACATGACAGCCGCGCTCGCCGCCCGTCTATTATGCCAAGTTTTCTGTTTCTTTCTCTTCAAATTCTTGCTTGATCTGTTTACTATTTACTTAGTTAATAACACGTAATCATGCAGCGTATTCATGTATATCCTGACCAAGAATATAAAAACTCTGTCAACAAGGTGCTGGTGGTTGTTTTATAGAGTTCGTTGTATAACAGTTTCATTTAATTAGCATAAATATTTCACATTAAACTATAACCTCGACACTAGGCGTTGCCTGTGTCGTGGAGATTACATAGGTACACACATTGACCACTTTACAAGCTATGTGTCAATCAAATATTCAAATTCCAGAATTATAACTTAAAATTTTATTACAATTTAAGTTAAAGCTTATGATGTTTATTTTATACTATTAAACATGCAACATTAAAGGAAATAGGAATTTATATATAATTTATTTATAAAGAATTTAATATATAATTAATAGGAAAGGAATTCCGCAATATAATAAGCAGTAAGGTTCAAATTTAGATTCAGCAGTCACAAGTCTTGTTAAACAAAACTACATCGTTTTATTACCAGTAAATCAATTTGCAAACAAATCATATAGACGGCGCATCATACTTCGTCAAGTTCCCGCCAAACCTTTGCAAATTATGTATCGTTCTCTCACTCCGCAGCCGGTCCGCACGTACACTGCGCATGCGGCGCTCGGGCAGCAGCTGCTGTCCCAGCTGGCGCGCGGACACTACGCCGACACCGACAGCTACCTTGCGCACGCGCACCTCGCCGCCACCTCAAATTATACGCTGCTCGTGTCTACGCAGTGAGTTGTTCGCATTTTGAATAGATTGAGGAACCCTAATTGGCAATTGTTCCATCTAGGGGGGGCCAAATGTGTGGCGGAATTAGGCTGAGTTTTATCTTATCTTATTTTATGATAGGGCACCGGGAATAACCCAGGGGCACTTCGACCCTTGAGGATCTTTTGTGCCTACCCCATTTACACACTGGACATTCTCAGTGTGCAGGTTTCCTCACGATGTTTTCCTTCACCGTCAGAGCAGTCGGTAAATGTACGTAAGTCTTCGAAAAATACGAAAAACTCATTGGTACATGGCACTGCATGGTTTCGATCCCGGACCTCCCGCATGGGAGTCCGGTGTCCTAGCCACTGTGCCACCGACGCTCTAAAGGCTGGGTTTAGGGAATTTGGTCTATCATTTCTGGGTTAAAAGACCATTCATTTTATTTTATTAGTATTTCATGCCACAGAGGTATAAATAATACTATTAATAACTTAGGTTAAACATTTTATGGGAATGGAATATTGTAGGATTTGGAGATTATGGGAATTGAACATTGTTGGAATTGGATATTATGGATTATAGTAATATATGATGTGCTACTGATTGTATCAGCAATAGCACCTTACGGGTGATAGATAAAAAATAATGTTGTAAAAATGTTTTATAAGTTCTTATTTGTAATAAAGATATTGACTTTACAGACATATATTCCTGGTGCGCTCATGCGCGGGCGGCGCGTCGTGGGTCGTGGAATGGGCCGTGCGGCTCGACGACCTCATCGGCGTGCCGCGCGTGCGAGGCGAGCGGCTCGTGCTGCAAGTCAAGCAGGTAGGTGGCATACCAGATAGGCTCGGTCGCACGGGGCGTTACAGCGGTCATGATCTCCCCCTCATTTTCGACTTCCATAAAAAAGAACCTACTTTCGTCCTTCCCTTATCCCATCTACGTGAGATCGGATCTCCTTGACTGGTTGCTCCAGATGTGTATTGTTGTAATGTTGTCGACTCTTTCAAACCAGAGGCTTTCATATCTTTGTGGACATTGAACCACCAATGGCGCTTTCAGGCGACCTGGGCTTCGCTTTCACATGGCAAACGTACCAATCGCGTGACACTTCCCTTTTTCGGATCGTTAAAGATACCTTAAGTAGTATATTAAACGAATTATAAACATTGTTTACATGAGTGGAAGAAACATTTCTTCCACTGTACAGTGGAACACGCTTACGTTGTATTTTACAGAAACTCCATCACCCAAAGGTTGCCTGGAAGAATTAGCTTAAAGCTATAAGGCCGCCAATTGTAATTGTATTTTGTATCTTTTCTTCTGTTCTGTATTTTTGTCCCGTGTGCAATAAAGAACAAAGTCTGGAACATCGGCGCAAGGTTGCCTGTCTATCGGTATTTTATAGGATACATTTCGGAGAGAGCGCATCGGAATTGCACGACCTAATTCCAGCATCTCCATTCCGCCTTCGGACTACCAGGCGCGGGGAAGGGTTCCATCCTTATGTTGTTGATATCCCATCTGCTCGTACGAAGCGATTTGCTTCTTCGTTCATTATGCGAACGGCTAAGGAATGGAACAGCCTGCCGGCGTCTGTATTTCCCGAAACCTACAACCTTGTGATCTTCAAGGCCAGAGTGAATAGGCATTTACTGGACCCGCATGCTCCATCGTCGACCTCATCGTCGCTTACCATCAGGCGAGATCGAGGTCAAATGCGGGTTTAGTTATACATAAAAAAAACCATTTGTATTGTATTTGTTGTACTCCGTGGAACCCTGTCGCAATAGTTTTGTTATGATTTTGTAGATAGATAGATAGAACATCTTTATTTGATCATACCATAGAATATATAATAATAATGACAATTTATTTATTTATTTATTCGTATGGCAGATGGAGTTATACACAATATACAATAACAGTAGGTACTGCGATATGTCACAACCAAATATCCAGGTTTCTTAGCCATTCGGCGGCGTCTGAGGTTAGTAGGATGAAGTCGTCAGGGTCACCGGCGTATGCTCGCAGCGGGCACTCGCATGTGATGTGCTCGACGGTCTGGGACTCCGCGCCGCAGTCGCAGTGGGGGGACTCGATCCAGCCGCACAGGTGTTTGTAATGGGCGCTTCGGCCGTGGCCAGTGCGTATCCTATTAAGTGAGCACCAATCGCGTCGGGGTAAGTCGGCTCCCTTGAGCTAATGACAATCATACTTTACTACACAACAGTAAGTAAACAAATACACAACGTGATTAGACTTAAAATAATATACTGTTTCACAGGTTTTTACTGAATTATATTAATTACGACCTGTTTTTACTGAATTTTATTAAATACACAACAATACAAAAAACTGCTGCAAAGTAATGCCAAACAGGTCTCCAACTTTGACATTCGAATATGTCGTAATAAGTTACCATAGCTTGATAAAGGGAAGGCTTGACTGATTTATTATAACAAAGGCAGTAAGTGACTCCATTATTCCAGGACGAACTGGTGAGCTACTTCTCGACAGACGAGAAGGCGATAGAAGTGCCGGACGCGGAGCTTCGCGCGTGGCTGCAGGCCAAGATAGAGTGCGCGCTCATACTCTCGTTAGAGGACAAGCGGTGCCCGGCTAGTGAATAGTCCGGCGAGGGAAAAGTCTAGCGAGGGATTAGAGATGGGATAATTGTTATTTTTTCATAACAGTGACTTTTGTTACTGCTCCATTGAGATCACTGTGACAAATTACAGTGATTTTATCACAGTTACTAATATCTAAAATCAAATAAATTTAAAAAAGTGAATTTTATTTATTAAGCATTTCGCATGCTAGGCAGAAAAAGGGTGAAATCCTCCTCGCGGATTTTTTTCCACCCTTTTTAATTTATTAAAAAACTGGTAAATGTTAATAATTATTATGGAAACTGGTAATATTGAAGTAAAACGAATTATATATTTTTAAACAAAATAACTGGTTGAAAACTTTCCGCGTGTAGGATTGGAACCTGCGACCGCGCCGTTCCGTGGCAGTGATGCAACCAACTAAGCTATCGTAGCTCATCCTGCTGACTTTAAATCAACCATTTCGTATACCGTCTAAATAGGCGACGCAATGACATCTATACCAGCTAAATAACACTAGCCAAGTCTAACAGTTCAATTCATGTTATGTTTATATGCTGCTTCTTTTTTAACTGTATTATTAACAGTGTCACATAGCATTTTGAAAAGCTGTCACAGTTACCTCACAGTAGCCCATAATATCGCTGTGACTTTTTCACAGTGAAGTTATTTAACACCCATCTCTTTAAGGTTACACGCTGCGACGCATCTATATTAATTAAGGCTTGCAGGGTGACATTGAACAAGATTTACTAAGAAAATTTTGGAATTTCGTAAAATTTCGAAAAGTAACGAGTATTACGGACATCCCCACTAAGAAATCTCTAATGGTGGACAAAATGGTAAATAATCATAATCAATCAGTATTTATAGGCTGGATAATACACTATGAATGTTTGCAAATCATACAGAAAACCTAACGTAAGTTATATACGGACTAATTAGTAATTAAGAGATTAATGTTCCAATCATTCGAATTTCAAGTGTTATACGGTACACACGTACCTCATACATAAAGTGCGACCAGGAATTGTTATTATTATTAACTTTTTATTGTACACACAAATAATATATAACAAACTCAGACAAAAATATGTGAAGCACAAAGGGCGTGTCTTATCTCTAAGAGAGATCTCTTCCAGCAAACCTCAAGCTGCTAGCTGTCAAGATGGAGCCACTAGTGCTTATATAATCTGCGTTATGGAGATTGCTGTGAAAAAATTAGTTCCTAGTATTATTCCTGGTCGCGCTTTAAAATATCCAATGGTTTGTTTATACTTTACTATTCTTTGTCACGGCTCGACATATCAGATGACATCGATTATGTATAATAAAGTAACAGCAGTTAAATAATTGAAGGGTACCGGAGGAAGAAAGGGGGAAACGTTCAGGACCCAATGGGACAACATATAAACAGGTGGAAAACCCAGGTGGAGCACGAGGAATGACTACGTTGCAAGTCTAATCTTGGATGAAAGAAAAAACAGTCTTCCTAGGGGTGGGCTTTCGTTCTTTTATGAGTCTAACATATCTAATACTACCCCCATATTTTATTGAAAATTTTGCTACCAGTGGTTCATGCTCTAAATCCCGCACTAGGGTACCCTGTGTCGCGGGATTTAGGCTCTTCTATGTAGGTACAATTTTGATTTATAAAGGGAAAAAAATAAAATAAATTATAATAAAAATGCGTATACAATTTTAAATTACCATAAGATACTTGTAATAAGATGTAAGCATGCCGCTGGAGTGAAAGTGTGTGGGTATGTGTGCGTATTGGTGAGGGGGTGTGGAAAGGTGAAGGCCACCCTCACCTTTAGTCATGCAATCACACCCTCACACAAACACACACCCTGACAGTGTTAGGGTGTGTGTTTGTGTGAGGGTGTGATTGCATGACTAAAGGGACCGCGAAACGATCAATTGCAATTGACAATTAAAAAGAGACGGCGCAATATAAAGAAGCGAGAGGCGCTTACAACCTTCTCGCTTTTTTGTATTGCGCCATCCTCTGCAATTGTCAATCCCAATTCGTCGTCTCATGTAGCCTTTATATATATGTTTACTCATTGTACATTGGAGCGTCGGTGGCGCCGTGGGTAGGACGTCGGACTCCCATGCGGGAGGTCCGGGTTAGAAACCATGCAATGTCATATACCAATGAGTTTTTCGTATTTATCAAAGACGTACATTTACCGATTGCTCTAACGATGAAGGAAACACCGTGAGGAACTGCACACGGAGATAACCAGTGTGTGAAATGGGAAAGGCAATAGCAAATCACCCCATTAAATCTGCCACGAGAGTCGTTCTATGTGATTAATTCCTTAGAATGATCACGACCCTCAGCAATGAGGAAAACGTCGTCTGCATCAAGAGAGACTCATTGTACAATTTCCAACACTTTCTCAGTGCTGTCATAGTACAAGGTTGCAAGCCAGGTGGTTAGAGATTGTTTGCACCTATATCGTGTTTGATTAACAATGTTGAGTAATTTGTTTACCTTGGTGTATAAATACGGTCCAAGATAGCGATAGATATTATTAGAGGGTTTTTCATGCCCTGCTAACCTTGAGGACCAAGATGGAAGGATTGCCTCATATGTCGGAAATTACACTGCCTCTCTTATTTTTCAAATCGAATCATTTCAGCTTTACGGCAGAAGTAGATAAGAGTGTGGTACCAACCCAGGCGATCCTTCACACCAGGGTCTATCATTTTGAAGGTGAATTTACCAACAGTTCAACATTTAAAAACACTATTTCGGTTTTTCTTCCCCTGTACCCTTCAAATACCTTATTATTTAAAGAAATATTATCAGTTAGTCTAGTAAAATTGTCTAGTCAAAGAGCTTTATATTTTTTTAGTTATATGGGGTTATAGATTTGTGTTTAGCTTGCAAATAACTGTCGTACTGAATTACTGAACTAAAATTATGGCAGATTTATACAAGAACACGATACATTTAATAATACTCTGACCAGGAAAATAAAAACCCCGTCACGAGAGCGCCACTGGTACTTTATAATCTGTGTTATGAAGATTGCAATGTAAAAAAGGTTTCATTTAACGACGTGGGTTTTTAAGCTTTAAATATTGTTGCACTTTGGGTTTTGAGAATTCAAATTTTTAATACATTTGTGTTATATAGGATTTAGTTATCTATCTTCATTTGTTAGTAAGTTTATATCTAATCTTAGTAAGTACCCACATAAGATGGGGTCGCACAATCGACCGAATTACGCATGTTGTGAACCTGCAAGGGTTATTAGGTATGTAGGACTGTTTTTGTATGATTATAAACAGTTGAAATTGAAATCGTTTATTTAGCGCTGTAAACACCAGAATACAGAAGTATACAAAGTTTAATACATGCAGCACAGAACATCTGGTGTGGTACAGTGCCAAAAAGGGTACACCAGCTCAGCATAATGCTGAGGCAAGCCACAGCGCTGTTTTTCAGCCGGCCCCTCAGTGACTGCACGGATAGTCAGAAATTGAAATTTATTTTCTAAAATGTAATCCCATACTATATTAATGATGGGCCTATAAACAGAACTCACTAATCTTTCTTCTATATTAAAATAACTGCGCAATTGTCACATTGCCTCATTATTTTATACCTAAGTAAAGTGATTGATATTGAATGTAGAGAATATTTTGGTAAAGGATGCATTTATATAGATTTACTTGTATAATTGATGTCTATGCTATGTATGTTCTGTATTATTAGATCATAAGATAATGTCATGGACATATTATATTTTGCTGTATAGAATAGTCCGAATATGCTTTTATTTAAATTTCCAATATTGGATTTCAAAACGAATTACTAAAATATAGAAGACCTATGTAAAGAGACGAAAGCGGCTCGACTCCGATGGCTCGGACACATCACTAGGATGGGGGAGGATCGGGCAGTTAAACGAGCATATGTGGGACGCCCTAACGGACGACGTCCGGTCGGACGTCCCAGATACCGCTGGCGCGATGAAGTGGAGAGGAATCTGCGGGAGCTCCGGGCGCCTGACTGGCTCGAGACTGCGCAGGAGAGAGAGCGATGGCGCTCTTTGGTATCGGAGGCCAAGATCCACTTCGGGTCGCTGCGCCAGCGGAGTAAGTGAGTAAGTAAGAAGACCTATGTATGCAAAGCAAAATGCGAGATTAAAGTTTGAAGAATATATACTAACGGGTATTATTGCTTACATCGAAACGTTAAGTTCAATACAACACCGTACATGTTTTATATGAATAAAAGAGTGTGTAGCTCATTTACTTTGTTTTATTTGTAAGTATAACTAAAATATACATATTTACATGATTAAAAACTTAATACGACCTAATTCCAGCATCTCCATTCCGCCTTCGGACTACCAGACGCGGGGAGGGGTTGTTGATATCCCATCTGTTCGTACGAAGCGATTTGCTTCTTCGTTCATTATGCGAACGGCTAAGGAATGGAACAGCCTCCCGGCGTCTGTATTTCCCGAAACCTACAACCTTGGGATCTTCAAGGCCAGAGTGAATAGGCATTTACTGGACCCGTATGCTCCATCGTCGACCTCATCGTCGCTTGCCGTCAGACGAGATCGAGGTCAAATGCGGGTTTAGTAGACAATAAAAAATAAGACTTATTAACCATCGCCCGATTTTATCAAATTGAGTTTGTGCACCAGTAGCCAAGAAAGGGCAAAATTATGCCTTGCGAGGCGGCTCGTTCAGCCAGTACGTGGCCAGTTGTAGGAACAGATTTTCACTAAAAACCGGAGTTGGAAACGAAACTAGGAGCTCGTAGCCTAGTTGCGAGCACGATCTGAAAGTGATCGTGCAGGTTAAGCGACGTTGGCGCGATCGGTACCTGGATGGGTGACCGCTTGTGGCATATTTCATCTGAGCTCCTCCGTGCCTCGGAAAGCACGTTAAGCAGTCGGTCCCGGTTGTTGTCATTTGACAGCAGTCGTTAAGCCATGTCGAATGCCTACGGGCGGCCTGAACAACTGTCAAATAGGTTGGCCACTAACCATACGATAAGCAAGTAAGCACTAAAAACCGTAATCAATCTGAGTTTTCTTCACTAGAACTATAGTCTCCTACTAATGATAGAGTTTTATCATTTGCATTCTGCTCATTTTTAGCACAATCTTCCTTACTTACACGCATTTCCATTTTATCAGTTTTAATTACCTTTTCATCATTTATTTCCTCAACCTTATCTGTGTTTGTACATTTTGATTCCTCATTTCCATCGCCACTTAATTTTGATTCCTCATTTCCATCGCCACTTAATTTTGATTCCTCATTTCCATCGCCACTTAATTTTGATTCCTCATTTCCATCGCCACTTAATTTTGATTCCTCATTTCCATCGCCACTTAATTTTTTTTCCAAGTTACTTTCATTTTCAACTTTATGTTTTTTAAAAGTTATGCCCAAAGCGTTTCTTGTTAGAGTATAATTTTTGTTCAGTGATTCTTCTTTTTTAAGGCCACCGAAACTGGTAATAAGTCCGCTAGAGCTCGGTAATGCTGGGCTGTTGAGGATTTTACATCTGGTCTGGGTCTGTTTCTCTTCTATGCTGCGCGAGGGGCGCAGAGAAAGGAGGGAAGCCAGGTTCCTGTCGTCTTCGTTCTCAGGTAGTAAGTTGATGTCGAGGGAAGCCCTGGCTAAAAGCAGACTGTCATTAACTGATGCCTCTTCTAATTCTTTTCTTCGTTTCTGTAGACAAAAAAAAAGCTTAATTATGGAGAAGCAGCAAATAGCTGATCAATATTGATTGATAGACATTGCTCACTGGTCAGACTTATTAAGTTATTGCAAATCTCTAATTGGCTAATTGGATGGCAAAATATAATAATAATAATATTTGATTGGCAATCTGGATGTGCTCGGTTATGCATCTACTGTTAACTACCATCCACACACATAATACCATGTAAATACACCCCCACCATGCCGTCACCCTCCCACACACACAGTACCTCACATACACACTAATATCCTCATTCATACAAACAAACACATTCATACAACACAACACGCACACACTGTTGCTTCCTTCATCCGTGCAGTCATTGAGGGGCCAGCTGAAAATCAGCGCTGTGGCTTGCCTCCGCATTATGCTGAGCTGGTGTACCCTTTTTGGCACTGTACCGCACCGGATGTTCTGTGCTGCATGTATTAAACTTTGTATACTTCTGTATTGTGTTCTATATTCTGGTGTTTACAAGGCTAAATAAACATTTTCAATTTCAATTAATTTAAGAGATGGTTCATCAAACTGCTAGTGCACCAAAATGCAACAACTCTTACTTACTAAAGTTTTTTATCGCAAAGCAGCAATGTGTGTTATATAAGTCACACCCACCAAGGTTAAGGTAGCGCATCGAAAACCCTCTAATAACATTGTAGTGAAGTGAGATGTGTATGGGCAATGATGGAAGACCACTTAGCATTAAGTAGCCTGTTGATTGAGATCATATCTACCAGATTGAAGAAGTGAAGTCAAAGGGCGAGCACCGTCCGCACGCCGCTTGCTCGTCTTCTGACGTCCCGCGCCGCGCCCCCTCTTGCCGCGCAGGTAACCTCACAGTTAAGCGGTTTACTAATAGATATCCTAAGGGTACTACTAACCCTAAAGTTCCTCCTCAAAGAACAGTTAGCCTCATAATCATCCTTCCACACAGTCTCGTTTCTGCCCACAAGTCTCCCGAGCCTCGGCTTGTCCAGTTTAGCAGTATCTGTGTCTCCAGTCTTGTGCTCCAACTTGAACATAGCATCGTCGAACAAACGCTTCTGCGTCTCCTTCGTGTCTGGGACGATTTGGCCGTTGTCTGTAGGATCCCATCTGTTCTCTTGTCGTCTTGCTCCTGATACTATTACATAGTCCAAGTTCTGAAAGTTGGGTAAGGTACAATTTGTTTTAGTTATATTTGTTGTTGCAGCAATATTGTATATGAGTTAATTACATAGGCCAATTTCAACTCGCATTACGACCATCGATCGAATAACTCCGCTAATTCCATAATAGATTTAAGCATTTATATTTTATTGACGAAAATTTAACAGGTAATAACAACGACCGATTCGTTACTGGCGCACAAGCCCTGTGGCTTATGCCAGTATTATGTTTTACGATATAATTAGTTATTATTTAAATAAAGGAAAAAAAAAAACTCCCATGTATGGACTAATGAAACCAGACTATTATAACAAAGCTTTTTCAACACCATGATTATTGACACACCAGTATTGTGCTGTCTATAATCTTCAAAATAATTATTATTTCAAGAAGTAATTATAAAGCCTTATTTCATTGCCAATTTAGTATTATTCATTTCTGTTTCATTTTACAAAGTTGAGTTAAAGAATCAAGGTGAACCTTACCCCTGGATCTGTCTTGATCTCGAAATGGTTATCACACAAATGACATTTCATACGGAACTGGTAAACTGGTGTGCTGTAGTACATTCCGATTTTCGTCTTCTCTGCATTATACCTGACTCCCATACCAATGTGGTTTTTGCAGCCCTCGCACCAGATGTTGTACGGCATCTCGAAGCGGATGATCAGGATCCCCATGTGGAGTTTCCTAGCTCTCTCCCTTAGGGCGTGAGTTCCAAGGAATTTGTTCAACCCCCCGACTTTAGGGTCGTAATCGGGAGGGTAGTAGAGGTTCTGGCCTTTGCGCTCACCCATTTTGGTTGTTTATTTGCTGAAAAAGCAGAAATATTAAAATTTAGGAAGTAAAGTAAAGGTTTTAGGAAGGTCCAGTTGGTTTGATTAATAGGAGTATCGCTCAAGATAATCTAGAACTATTGCTTACCTTACAATTTTTATTACAGTACTTGAATACTAAATTAGTAATCTCCTGTACCTAACTGTTTTCACGTACGAAGCTACGATACAAAAAGTAAAAACTATAATGATGAAACAAAAAAATTCCACCACCACCACACGTCAATCCGAATTGACAAATGTTAATCTCAATCTCAATCAACCAAAAACAATCCAGACATATGAATGAATGATTTTGCTATTTTAAAAAGCGGTATTTATCGATAGTTCAAGAGTTTTGTTAAAAAACATGTTTCAAGCTTTTCAAGTACCGACTGTACCTACAGAAAGCGATAAACTGAGAGAAAATCAAAAATAGTCGAAGGTCTGTGGAGTAACTGGAACAATTTAATTTATTTTCGTAAAGAGGAAATAATTCCATAGGGCAGTTCTTTCCGTAATCGAACTCGATCCATTGCGAATCGAATGGTTGGCAAATTGGCAACTTCATTCAGCTGTTTTGACAGCTTCCTTTATTTTCGAAAGAAAATTCGCTCTACTCTAGAAAAAAGTCTTTTGTTCGACGTATTTGTTTATTCGAAGTATTCTTCTTCCAAATTGTGTTTTTCCTTCAAATATACTTTGAAGCTACGCAAAAATGAGTGGTAAAATGTTGTGGCCTATAAATAGATCGGGCCGCGGTTGATTCGGAATAAAGTCTGTTTGTGATGTTTGATCAGACATTTTGAGTAAATCTAGGAAATATGGGCAGAAGAGAGGAGCCTGCCTGGGCGAAAGGCACCGTGGGGCTGCTGGCGGCTCGGGAGCGCGGCGATGTGGACCGTCAGTTCCAGAACCGTCTGATGGTGACGCGTAACTCGATCGAGAGGCTGGGTTTGGAGAAAGAGCTCCACGGTCATATGGGATGCGTCAACTGCCTCGAATGGAACAAGGACGGATCGTAAGTATACGCTTACTTATAAAAAAGAAAACAATCTGATCAATACACCTTTTTTTCTTCTAATATTGTATGACGTTTTAGTTATTTTTACGACCTTTGTCTGATCTATCTATGACGATTCTCGATTTGTGCCTCCCATAAACAATTTTAAAGTTTGACCTGGCCCAAGCTGATTGATCTCTCTCTACAATCAACTGTAGAATTCCAGTAAAACAACCTGTGAGTGTAACATAAACACGTACAATGTAGGTTGAATTTTATGATTGTAGAGTGCTGGCATCAGCCTCGGATGACCTTCACGTGATCCTGTGGGACCCGTACCGCTATAAGCAGCTCCACAACATAGCCACCGGACACACGGGGAACATATTCTCAGTAAAGGTGAGATAAACTTACTTAGCCGTTATTTTTATCTTGTTGACACCTGGGTTAGTGCTAATATGTGAATCAATGTTTATAAAAACGGAAAGTCTTGACATACATTTCAAATCATGTTAGTTCCACTTTTTTTAGGTGTTTGTATGGACATTGAATATACCATGTAATATCATTTTTTGCCTAAAATGAGTTTTATCACCTATTTAATGGAGAAAATTGAATGTCAAGCAATAACTTGTTAATTAATTAATGCTTATCTTATTAGTTTTTCTAATGGAACATAAACAATGTCATAGTTATTGAAGAATAGAAATGAATTTTGATTACTTTTACATATTTTGTCACTCTATGAACAAAGTATTTCTTATAAAGTATAACATTCGTGGAACTCATTGTTTGTGTTGTTGTAAAACATAAAGAGATAGACTCCTTTCCTTTGAAAATAGTAAATAGGGATAGGCCATTTTCCTTTTTTTATTATTAAACATACAATAAAACATTGAATAATAGAAGTTGATAAAAGCTAGTAGTATATTTTATTTACCAAAGATATCATTTCATATCATTAGGTTAAGGTAGACTACACACTTATTTCAAAACTTGAATTACAAATGTATTTTAAGCTAAACTTATTGTAATTTGAATTGAATTGAAATCTAAATTGTATAATCTACACAATCACAATCATATACTTAAATATTCTTGTATTGCTATTGGTACAAAGGTGTAATAGTTGATCATTGATAAATGATTGATTCTTCTGGTGAGTCTTTGGACCCTTGGGAGGCTTCTAAGGACTTTATAATCTGCCTGTAGTATGTCTGGGTCTGGTTTGAATCCTGTCTGAATATCTATTCATTTTTCTTAGTCTGTACCCATTGGTATTCAATCCTTGACACAGGGAATACAAGTTTGGGCCATTTGTAATGTTAAAAGACAATAGTATTCTGATTTTCTATTACCTTTTTAAAATAGGGCTTTGGTACCAATTCTTGTCCTGCTCACTTTTATACAATCTAACATATGAATGAGCATTACAGTTAAATATATGCTTAGCCCTATATTTTGCGATCATGCTGGAATCTACACTTAAAATTACCTATATTGCATTCACTAGTGAGAAAAATAGTAAATACAGTGTATGAGTTTTTGAAAGGGATTCAGGGATTTGAGACTTTAGCGGGCTACGATTATTACTACTACTAAAACTGTAAGATTAAGACAGATATCGATTTAACCTGATACCCGAATCCCTTTCTAAGAGTAAATGACTATAAGTAAATATATTCTCAGAAAATGATCCTAGATATCATCATTAGATAGAATCATTTCTAGATATTTAACATCGTGCTACGATTACACAAAGGAGTAAGCAGTATTTATTTTCCAACTCATATAATGGACTCTGGAAGATGACGTCATGTTAAATTTTGTATTCAATGTTGTGCGAGAAATTGGTGACGTCACGTCCCTCTGCACTGTTTATCTGTTAGGTATTCGGTTTAGATTACTGCTTGTTTACCCAATTAGTTACTGGTCATGATTATTTGTACTACTCTTTATCATTTAACTATGGAATCTACATTGACACGGTTTATTTACCACTATACAGTTTTATGTAGATAAGATGCAACTAATGCAGTTTGAGAATTTCCCGTATGTTCAGTTAGTCTTACCATTGAATGTGTTCAATAATCTAATGTGTTCATATAACTGTGCCATATCCTCTAATCGTATGCCTCACTGAGGCACTTCAGATCGCGGTAGCCTCACGCAATCCAGCCATCGATCCGAGGCTGCCGGCTTCTCACCCGGTCTGAGCCATCTGGTCCTGGCTAATGGCGTTGGGCTTGATATAGCATTCTCCATTATCTCCAGGTGGTGGAATTATTCATTCCCAGTGGCCACTACTGGTGACGCCTAGGAATATAATCCCGTTTGCCACTAATGGTAAAATAGATGTTGCAAAATTATTTTGCAATCAAACCCTTCGCTTAAAACTCAACCTTATAATTTCACTTTATGGTACATTTTAGGTTTTTTAAATTTTCGCATTATATTTTTTTTTCACAAATTATTTCACAAATTATTTTTTTTTTTTTTTTTTTTTTTTAACCAAAACATGACGATACACAAAGTTACCTTTGGACCCCACACTAGGCTAAGCCTGTCCCGTGGGGACCATTACATTATTAACCAGGAATTCAAATACGGCTTACAGTAGGTACATACACTAAAACTTTACATTGGTATGAATTAGAAAAAGGGATATTGGGGAATGGAGGGAAAGAGAGAATGGACGGGGAGGAATATATGATTATGGGTGTGAGTGTGTGTTGTATGTATGTGAATGTGTATGAGTGCAAAGTGAGTAAGTGAGTGAGTGTAGTCAGTAAAATGAGAGTGTGTGTTGTGTAATATTAAACACAAGAAAGTTAAGCACTATAACAGACTTATTTTTCTACCCTGAGTAGAGTTTCCATCTCTTCATAATTCAGGGTTGCTAACAATTTTGTAAGTTTGAATTTGGCCTCACGCATTGTGCATTTCTTTATGTCACACTTTTTTTCGATTTTGTTATATAAGAATGGGAGGAGAAATCTTCCAAATCTTTGGGCATACGATGTATTTGCTTTTGGGGTTGGCAGTTTGAAAACTCTTTTCCTCAGCATGTACTCGTAGCGCTCCGAGCCCAATACTGTCCGGTGAGTGTGGAGGACGGCTTTTAATATATATAAACCTCGTACACTCGGCACCTGAGACTCTTTAAGTAGTTCGACTGTGGGGTACCGGAACGGCTCCCTCAGCATTACTTTAAGCACAGAGCGCTGGGCTCTTTCCAAAGTTATTAGATGTGAGGATGCCGCTCCGCCCCATGCAAGAATGCAATAGGAAAGCACCGACTGACAGAGCGCCACGTACACATACCTGAGAAGATCCTTATTAACAACATCACGTAGTAATCTCATAGTATGAATGAGTTTTCTCACTCTCGTAGACACTGCGCCCACGTGATTGCTGAAATTTAGCTTATGGTCTAGTATTACCCCAAGGTATTTAATGGTGGGTGAGTTATTATTATTATGGGTGAGTTAACCTGTGGTCGACCATATGGTCGATGACTAAGAAGACTATAGGACAACAACCACATATTTTTCTTTGCAGGTGATTACTAGTGATAGATAATCCGTTGCATTTGACATGACATTTTGAAATTTGCACATGCCTTGTTGAATAAATTTAAATGTATTTTCATACAAATAAATCCCGTGATTGCACTTGAAATCCCGGGATCGCAAAAAAGCGTTCCATATCGGTTGTCCTACATTTAATTATACATTTCAGGGGAGGAGTGATCCCCCTAGTCGTGAGGGTCTGAAGCTCAGGAACAGTTACTGGATCTCAGGAACGAAAAGAGATAGGAATATCGTGTTTTGCATCAAATGACTTCATTCATGGAACAACTTCCACATACTTTATTTATACAAGAGAGCATAGCAACTTTAGGTACAAATGCAACCGATTATCCGATCACTAATGATTACTGTCTAAAGCAAGTAGTACTTGTTTAACAGTTCCTGTCACCGGACATATTGGCGACGTGTGCAGCGGACGGCACGGTGCGCGCGCGCAGCGTCGTCGGCGGCTCCCCGCTGCTGGAGTGCGCGTGCCACTCGGCCCGGGTCAAGCGTCTCGCCACCGCGCCTGACAACCCACACCTTATCTGGTCAGCGGGAGAAGACGGGCTTATTCTGTGAGTAGACCGTGAGCAAGCTGGGGATTATACGCTTGGTCTTAACTGGTAGAAAAGATAGACATACTCTTGGACGGTTTGTTACCATTAGGCGCCTCGTCACGGCGCCGCACAATCTACACTTCTTTTGGTCTACCAGAGAAGACTTGTTTATATTTTCAGTAGACCACAAGACGACTTGTTGTGACACAAGAGGCCAGGAGTTGGCTGGCATAATCATCAGTAGTTTTTCTACAATCGTGCGCGCTGTGGACAGAGTACGCTCCGAAATTCACAAGTTCGTGAATTCTTAGACCAACTTTCTGGTTTCAGGGCGCGAAGATTTGTAAATAATAACACCTAGTATGTACACAACAATAATAATAAATAATAACGCACCCTTTATTCCATCGTACGGCCCCTGTAGTGATTGGCGGACATATCTTCGAAATGCAGTTTTTCTCAGGGCCTATCTTCTCTAATGCTTTATCGACGTTTTTCCTCAAGTGATTCCTTTCCCCCCAGACAACACGACTTGCGCACCTCTCACCGCTGTAACGCGGATTCTGCCAACGTGCTCGTGAACCTCCTGAACCACCTGGGCCGGTACGCGGAGGCCAAGTGCGTAGCCGTGAACCCGCGGCGGCCGCACCAGCTGGCTGTCGGCGCTAACGACTTCTATGTGCGGCTGTATGACACTAGGATGATTAAGCTGGCGCGTTTGCAGGTACTGTAACCTACAGAGAGAAAAGTATATTATTATGTCAGCCCACACTGTCCCACTGGTGGGCAAAGAAAAATGAAAAAGTTTATTTACTTATACAGGGCACAAAAAAAGGACAGGGCACTAGAAAAATGGTTTCCCTTCAACCTTTTAATGTGTCCTATCTTGTGAATCTTAAAGCCAGTTTCTGCGAAAACCACCCAAGATCGTCATACCATCTTCCTCCTAGTCTGCTGCGATTGTTTTGATGCGATCCACTCGGTAAGTTTCTTTTCCCAGATCAGATCATTTGCCATGTCATGTAAACTGAAATGTATTTTTATTGTGGGCAATAAAATATCTTTCTAAATCGCCGCCGACAGTCTCCTGAATGCTGAAGAACGTCTGATGGTGATCACTGTGAGCGCTCCCATCATTCTTGGATGTTGACTCCTAAATTTCCAAGATTTTACCCCTCGTCTCTGGCTTGACTCCTCTCTATATACTTTTAAATTGGTTGTTGATGGTGTTACCTGGTTGTGTTGCAGGCGAACACTGCGTCATCGCGTCTGATGCGCGAACGCCAGAACGTGCGGTGTTCCTGCGCGGGACAGGGCGATCCCGACAACAATATACCACGCACCGCCGTGCAGTACTATGCGCCAGGTCTGTCTTTCGTTCTATGTAAAAGTCTGTAAATACCACAGATCACCGTGCCAGGTGTGGATGTCTGCGCCCCGGGCCAGGCCTGAATTCGCCGCCCTCCCCCTTCCAATTTTCGCCGTTCTTTCGGCAAATATCGCTAAAATCTAATCGTTTTTAGGGTTCCGTACCAAAATGGTACGGAAGGAACCCTTATGGTGAGACTTCGGTGTCCTTCCTCTGTATGTCACAGCCTTTTTTCTCAAGATCTACTGAAGCTATCGACTTGAAATTTGGCACAGGTGTAGAACTTGTTTGCCCACATATATTCCAGGTTAAAGAAACGGAAATAATTTTCTTTTTTATTGAAAATGGGGTCCAAAATTGGGGATTGAAGGGTGAAGGGCTTTGTGTGCACATTATAAAACTATTTTTTGTTTTATTAATAAATTCAGCGGCTGCAATATCGGCCGGCCGCCCCATCTCTCCCAATGGCGCCTCATTAAATCTGCCGTCCTACTTCCCCACGTTACGTCACTGATCTCCGTTCTCAACCGAAAGGGTTTGGGGCCGTCTAAAAGTATTTTCCCAAAAAGCTGATTGCAGAGGCTCACCCCGTGTGAGTCCAATTTTTATACACACGCAAGTTCTTTGTCTATGTTTATTGCTATATACAAGGGACCAATCTAATAATAATTATTAGTTGTATTTATTACTAAAAATACAATTTTATTCGTCTTAATTTTTGAGCTCGCAGAGTATTGGCGGGAGAAACTGCCGGGCCATGGCTCTCCCCCTTAATCCCAGAAGGCCATACAAAATACCCCTCCACCCCATATGTTTCTGATTCCGTGACTGCATGTCGCAGGCCACCTGTCCATGGAACCCAACGAGCACACGTTCCCGAAGAAGGCGACCACGTACGTCGCGTTCAGCCACGACGGGAACGAGCTGCTCGTCAACTTGGGCTCAGAACAGGTAGGTACTCGTAACATGCGAATCTATAGTGTAGTAAAGGGTCGAAGGTCGAAGCGCATCGACGTACATACGTATAGACATATGTCCCAGATATCCATTCTGAAGCAATCAAAACTAGATTAGTTTGGCTCTATGTCAACTGGCTGTATGTGCTGGCAATATGTACTGGCTTACCATAGTGTGGGACGGGACGCCCCCTGGTAGATGAAGCGACTTGATAAGAAGAGCCGAAGATCGAGCTCAATGGCGCGCCCTGGGAGAGGCTTAGGTCCAGCTGTGGGCTAGAGTGGGCTGCTGGTGATGATGATCGAAGATTAAATGCATTTCATAAACATTTTATTAAGATACCACCGCTATAAGGTGCTTTCTAAAACAATGGATCATACGCGTAATGACCCATTTCAGGTATTTTATGTTTGTAGTGGTTTGTGTGGCACAACTTAACAACGGATATTCCGATTTGGACCCGTTTTTTTTTATTTAATACAGAATTTGGTCGTGAGTGTTCTTAGCTAGGTCTGATCAAAATTAGATCAGTGGTTTCCATGATCTTGGAGTATTTTTGATGTCATATGGGATCTCTGGAACGGTAATAGCTAGCTAGATGGTTCGAATTTAAGCTCAAATATTCAGGTACATGCTGCGTTTCCGACATCTGAAACCTTGATCTGATGATGATCAGGAAAAAGTAAGGGGATGTCCACAATGGTACGTCGGTGGTTTCTTAAATTTTTAATTTAGAGTTATTTATTAACTTTGAATCCCACCACCGTGTCCCCAGGTATACCTGTTCGATATAAACGCCGCTCGGCGGCCGGTTCTGGTGGAAAGCTTCATCATCCAACACAACCACGGGTATCGCGAGGGCGAGGGCAAGCAGCCGAAACCTGGAACCAACGGCACTACGGGGCCAAACGGCACCACGGGGCCAAACGGCACTACTGGGGCCAACGGCACTACCGGGGCAAACGGCACTAACGGGGCCGTGGAACCGCAGCCGTTGTTACCTGAGAGAGTGCGTCAGATCAAGGAGATGGTGAGATTTTATAAGTATTGTGGTTTTACTGGGGCAAATGACACTACAGGGGCAAATGACACTACAGAGGCAAACGGCACTACAGGGGCAAGCGGCACTACTGGGAAACACGGCACTAGTGGGGCAAACGACACGAATGGAGTCGGCCGGCAGAAAACTATGTTTAAATAAAAAAGAAACAGTATTTGTCCAGTAGTTGCAGTAAATTAGTGTAACGCGAAGTTAGCAAAATGACTGTTGGGTGTTCTCAACATGTTGCGCAACATTTCACGTGATGACCATTGTTCCAGGCGAACGACCTGGTCAACAAAGGCAACTACTCGTCGGCGGTGGATTTCTACAACAACGCGATCGCCGAGTGCCCCGACTGTGCCATCCTCTACTCCAACCGCGCCGCCGCGCTCATGCGGAGGGGATGGTAACTTTGATATAGTTTTAAAGTAGTTTTATGGCTCTGGATACATGCCCATTGGACAATAGTTATGCATACTATAACAACGCCATTGTGCTCCGACTGCTCCATCCTCTACTCTCGCTTGTTTTGAGCTTCTGTGGCGTAGTGGCCAGCACACCGGATTTCCATGCTGAAGGTCCAGGTTCGAAACCATGCAGTGCCATGTACCACCAATGAGTTTTTTTTAGATTTTTCGAAGACTTACGTACATTTACCAACTGCTCTGACGGTGAAGGAAACCTGCACACTGAGATGACCATGAGATGATACTGACACGATGATGACACGGAGATGATAGTGTGTGAAATGGGGAAGGCAATTGCAAACCACCCCATTAAATCTGCCAAGAGAGTCCGTTTCATAAAAAGTTCTCATGGTAAATAAATAACATTACGTGACCATTGCATAAACTACTATTATAAGTATTCGCAGATCTGACGAGGATAGCAGCTCATTCGTAATTTAATTTTATTTATTTATTAAGTAAACACAACAGATTACAACCAGAGAAATTACAGAAAAATCAATATAAACTGAACTGTCAAAAACTTTAAAAAACTCTCGAGTCTAATCAGGACAGTCCTTGAATATGGCTCAATAATTTGGTCTCCTTGTTATAAGGTCCACTCCGACAGCATAGAGAGAGCCCAAAGAAAGACCCTTAGAATAATGAGCTATAAGTATGGTTTCGGCCGTCGGCTGTCGTGTATGATGATAGACTGGCAACATTTAAAGTCACCCCGTTTCATCTTAGGCGCAAACACCAAGACCTAATAATCCTTCATAATATTCTTCATTCCACCATGGATTCACCTTCCTTGCTGTCCTGTCTAAACTTCAACACAAACTTTAAACTTCGCAATCCTAAAACATTTGTATTAAATGTTTTTAAGAACAACACATCGTTCTATAACCCTATTGTGCGAATGTGTAGATTGTTTAACGAAATCTCTTCGAACAGCAACAATAAGCCATCGTTAGACTTATTCGATCCTAGGACATTAATTTTTAAAAGACGGGTTGAGGATGTCCTCAAGTGAGCTATCCACGCACCTACTTTATAATCTTTATTTTTCAATAGGTATTTTTAATCATTACATTCAATAGTATTTTTTCATAACTCAATGTTGTACAACAATCAATTCCCCACTTCCTAACCATGCTGTGTTTACACGTTAAGGGTTACGACCTAGCTCATAACTTTATATTGATTTTTCTGTAATTTCTATGGTTGTAATCTGTTGTGTTTACCAAATAAATTAATAAAATTAAATTATAAAGTTATGAGCTAGGTCGTAACCCTTAACCTGTAAACACAGCATGGTTAGGAAGTGGGGAATTGATTGTTGTACAACATTGAGTTGGGAAAGCAAAAAATACTAATTTGAAAATACTTATTTTTTTAAATTTTTAGTCATTACTGAAATATTTTACTTACGCACTTTGTCGACAAGAAATGGCGCCACCTTATGGTCCCAACACCGTTAATATTTATGATCCTCATTGCCGTTACCAGGTCGGGGGACACGTACGCGGCTATCAAAGACTGCTACAAGGCCATCCGGCTGGACGCGTGGCACGTCAAGTCTCACTTCCGGCTCGCCAAGGCGCTGATGGAACTGAAGAGGGCCCGGGAGGCGCACGAGTGCCTGCTCTACTTCAAGGTGAGAAGATTTATTGTCTTATACGACTTACCCCGCATTTGACCTCAGTCTCACCTGGTGGTGATGATGAGATCGAAGATGGAGCACACGGGCTTAGTAAGTACTGGCCCTTCTATAAACACGCCGAAACGAATATATTTGACGACAAACTTTTAGTCCGGCGGACCCTGAAGGGGTCCTACCACCAGCCAGTTACTTGGGTTAGTCGCCTGGTATGACACGGTTGCCCAGTGGCGGTAATCATATAGGGATCTTTCAGGTTTTGGGACACCCCACTGGATCCACAGCTGATAACCAGTTTGTAAAGATACCCTGAGAACTGCAGCCTGCTAGCTACAGGTAGTTCTACCAAGTTTAAGATGTGTCATATGTTGTAATTGTAACCAATTCAATTACATACATTCATATATAAATAGGAGATAATCCTGCAATGTTTTACCACTAGAGGCGCCATTACCACAGTTACAAAAAAACTACGTACGTGTACGACTTAAAGATGATTCTAAACATAACATAACCTAAAGTTATTGCTTTTAATGACAATAATTTGATAAATAAATAATGATTATTTTGATTAATATTGGATTTGATAAATCTTGTAAAATCATTACAAGATTTTTGTTTAATAAACATTAAATTAGCACATGAAGCCAAATATCAACATGTAGATACGTACCTTTCCACCAAATTCCTTCAGACTCGCGCCACGCTGTTTTAACAGATTTTTCTAGGTCTGCTATTTTGAAATGGCCATATGATGCCATGATATCATTAAAATTTTACTGTAGCTTTGAGAAATTAAATTAATCCAAATAACGAGAAAGTGATATCTTCAAAAAGTTTTTCTGTTTACGGAGTGTGCTCGTGGCTCCATCTACGCAACGCTTTGCGTTTTATGTCCAATTCACGCCGTTTCCCTCAAGAAGGGCGTAGGCAGAGACTAAGGATTTCCACCTGCAACGCTCCTGACATACCATTCCCGCTTCCACACTCATATTGATGACATTCCTCCGCTCACACGCAGTGTCGCAAGATGACTCTCAGCCCACTTTTGGCTCCCGCGAGGTCCTGGCTAGGCGATGAGGAGAGATGAAATTTATTTTTAAAACAATTAAATTAATGTTGTATTTATGGTTGAAGGACAAATTCCCTCGTCACGCGGCCAGCCACGCAGTGTTCCTGCTCCAGAAAGACATCAACGTGGCGCTCGAGGGCGTGGAGACGCAGCCCGATGAAGGTACTATTATTTCTGAAAACTGAAATTAATTAACGTACCTACTCTAAAAAAGGATTTGAAATGTGGATTAAGGATCTGGATTATATGTTGTTGTTGTTGTTGTTGGCCTTCTACATCTTGACAGATGATTTACACAGCGCTGTGTCGGCATTTAATGGTGTCTAAAAAGTAGCCATACATACTAACAATAACAGGTGCACACGCACACATGCACACACACACAGCCACACACAGCCACACACCCGCGCGCACTCATACACACACCCTCTCACACACGCCATACACTCACCCTCAAACACCCTCTCACAACAGGTATGAACAACATAATATATAAATAATTAGGTTTTTTTATTTTTATATAAGTGTATCCCCCAGGCCATTAGACTGTTGCTATCTACTACGCTGCAAGACGGCCGATGAGGCCAGTGCGGGTAGTAGAGACCGATATTTACTTATACATTGTAACTACACTGTTGTTAAGTGATTATAATTTGAATATTGTTTGGCTTAATAAATATTTTTGTATTTTTTTTTGTTGTATTTGGTAAATGGCTTAACCTATCACGCCGTGCACCACCCCAACTCTTCCCGTGGGTGTTCCTGTAACGCTTATTTCTGATATTTGTAATACTTTCTTTCAGCGGGCGATAGCGAAGAGGGTCAATCCACGAGCGTGCTTGAGAGGCTACTACGGGGCGCCGCGCTCGACTACAGCCAGCGGTTCCTGGGACACTGCAACACCACCACCGACATCAAGGAGGCCAACTTCCTGGGGCCCGAGGCCAACTACACGGCGGCCGGGTGAGTGGCTTATTATGGCCATGTAGCGGCAGTGCTTAGCTATGGTCTTATCCTGTGGGGCGACTCTACCGAGTCTGAGGGAGTGTTTCGACTGCGGAGCGACTTGCACATTAGGCAGACGAAGCCACAAATAATGAACAAGCTATACTCATACTCATACAATTTATTGCTTTTCATGTGTTACAATTGGTCTTAAAAATGTATATTATCTGGTCATACATGAAACCCTGAATAGGGCACCGCAATATTAAATAAGAGATTATAATATTTTAAAATAGTAATAAATACTAACGAGATAAATTGAATTAAATGTCATTATAAGTTATACATAATTGATTTGATAGTTAAGTATTGGTTTTATCATCAAAAAACTCCTGCAGTGAATATAAACATTTGGCAACATATGGCAAGCTATGGCACCATACCTGACATTTTGTACGCTTTTATATTACTAACAGTTAGGAATTGTAAAAACAAAACGCAAAGCTGTATTTATCTACCTACATGTAGTTAAGAAAATAATTATAAACAATTACCGGAAGATGTGTAAACGAAACCGGTCGTAATTAATAAAATACAGTAAAATCCCGTGAAACAGAATATTATTTAAGTCTAAAATTAAATTAGTTTCTTGAAATTGCTTCCTCTTTGACCTGGTCTTACTGAGACATTCAAATATCTTATTACTGATTCGTTTGTCAGTTCCGACGACGGCAGCATGTTCATCTGGTGCCGACGCTCGGGCAACATCGTGCGCTGTCTGCGAGGAGACGAGTCCATCGTCAACTGTGTACAGCTGCACCCCTCCACGTTCCTGCTGGCTACTAGTGGCATCGAGGCCGTGGTGCGGCTCTGGAGTCCTAGGCCCGAGGTAACTACCGGCACATGAGTCCATCGTCAACTGGCTACTGGTGGCATCGAGGCCGCGGTGCGGCTCTGGAGTCCTAGGACCGAGGTAACTACCGGCAACATGAGTCCATCGTCAACTTGCTTCTGGTGGCATCGAGGCCGTGGTGCGGCTCTGGAGCCCTAGGCCCGAGGTAAGTCTCTCGGTTTCATAATAAGGACTGCATCTCAATTTAGCGAACTTTTTAACTTTCTTTTTTCTATTTATAAGGTTCTATTATGTTAAAATTAAAAATATTTGTATGCTATACACCATGTGGTAGAAAGTAGTGATACTATATTATAATTAAAGAGCTCTGTATGTACGCACCTACTTTCAACAAATAAACTATTTGATTTGATTTGATTGTCTGTTGGGCCGGCGGTAACTCCCATATCAGTATGACATTGGACAGTTAAAGCCGGCTCGACTAAACTATGTCACGCTTTATAATTTGAAAGTCACTAGTGGTGCCGTGACCAGGATTAGGGATAACAAATCATCAGTTTAAGCCTTAGATTGTCAATTGACGTGTGTGTTCGTGTCAGGACGGCAAGGAGGAGGCGCGAGAGGTGCGCGACTGCGGCGCGGCGGCGCACGCCAACCAGCAGCGCATGCGCAGCGACCCCTTCGAGGCCATGCTGCTCAACATCAGCTTCGCCAGCGGCGCCGAGCGCGACCTGCACTCGCCCGCCTGCCGCACCACCTAGGTGACCTTACTGATATATGTAGGTGACCTTACTGATACATGCAGCGACGCCTTCGAGGCCATGCTGCTCAACTTCAGCGGTGCCGAGCGCGACCTGCACTCGCCCGCCTGCCGCACCACCTAGGTGACCTTACTGATATATGTAGGTGACCTTACTGATACTCGTACATGCAACGACCCCTTCGAAGTCATGCTGCTCAACATCAGCTTCGCCAGCGGCGCCGAGCGCGACCTGCACTCGCCCGCCTACCGCACCACCTAGGTGACCTTATTGATACATGGAGGTGACCTTACTAATACATGCAGCGACCCCTTCGAGGCCATGCTGCAGCTTCGCCAGCTGTGCCGAGCGCGATCTGCACTAGTCCGTCTGCCGCACCACCTAGATGACCTTACTGATAAATGTAGGTGACCTGAAACATGTAGGTGACCTTACTGATACCACCTTGATTTGAAAAGATTGATGAATGTGGAAAAAGCGAGAACGGTTTGTCAGGATCGTTACTGGTCTTTAGTCTCTGCCTGCCTACCCCTGCGGGAAACAGGCGCGAGTCTATATATGTATGTATACAGGTGTAATAAAAAAAAAACCATAGTCTCAAAATGGTCCCAACTCTGAAATCGCGAAAGAAATCAGCTGTTTCATACATTTCTGTCGTGTAGGTATTGAACTCTTGTATGGAACAGCTGATTTTTGATTTGAAATTTTGGTCAGTTAAGGATACTGAACACCCCCCCTTTCGGCTCTTGGTTTTTTTTTGTTAAATACCACTTTAACATAATAGGGTATTTGACAAGTATCGAAGGTTAAATGTATTTCATAAACATTAAAAAATAGACACAAATGTGAAAACAATTAAAAAAAATTCCAGGACAAGCATGTTCATATGTATTATCATCAGAAGAGAGCTGTCCTCCGAGATACAGGAACTTCCTAGTTCGGAGGTCAGCGTTTATTGTAAACTGACTTGTTGCTCACTAATTTTACTTAGTTTAATATAACCTATGCTTAAGTTCCTACTGGTGTATGGACTATGAATCCTTTGTCATGTTACCGCACAAATAAACTTATTCTTATTATATATTTTCAGGTAAAATCTATATGATGGAGTAAGGAACTTGTAAACCTATGGTATGCCATGGTTGGGCGCTATCCTATCGCATGACTGTGTGTACACCAAGTCACTTGTAAATACTATATTATACATTAATTAACGAATTGACTTATAATGTTATTATTTTCTCAGCAACATTTTTAAGTTTGATTAATTCATTAATTCGTTTTTTTTTTCTGATTTTGCACGCAATCTTATATGGTGCCAAATTATTTTACTTTTAATGCTATTTTTTTTATTTATGTCTAATGGAATTATGTACTTGTTTCATGTTTCTTTATAAATAATGATGTCAGTAGGAATTATTTTAAATAATATGTAGTGTTATTTAAAAAATATCTGTGATTATAAATATCTTTTGTATTTTTTAATCTCTTTTTGAATTACCTGTGACCAGAAACTAAAAAAACCTGTCAATTGGGCGCCATTGGTAGTTTTTTTATCTGTGTTATGCAGTTCGCTATGAAATAAATAGTACTTACCATTTAATTAAAAAATCAAAATTGATTGATGCAGACTTATTGATTTCTTTAAGGCTCAATTTACATCGCCGCGGAATGGAATGGAAGCGAATTTTCGCAACGTAATTGTACATAGCATAATGAACTTTATGTCAATTGTGTAACATACAAACTAAATACGCTTTACCGCTAGGGGAATTCTCGATAATGCGCGAGGATTCCGCGGAAGACGCGCGACCTCTTTTTTGGCTCGTATTTAGTTTGTATGTTACACAGTTGACATAAAGTTCATTATGCTATGTACAATTACGTTGCGAACATTCGCTTCTATTCCATTCCGAGGCAATGTAAATTGAGCCTTACGCAGTATTTTTAGTATCTTTTTAATTCCGCAATTTGGCGGGTTTTTTGTTCCTGGTCAGGGTATAATAAAAAAAATTTCTGCATTTGTAAATATTTCACTTAATAAAAAAAAAACCTATTGACATCTTTGAGTTGGTTCAAATTATATTTGTTTTCTCATACATCAGTATAGTGTTAAGGTCCATGCACACTGGAGTTCTAAAATTTAAAAAAAACCCATTATAATAGTAATTATTTAACCGTCAAACTAAAATATGCCTTGAAAATAGTGAAATGTATGAATACTTGAATAATTAAAAACTTTAGCACTCCAGTGTGTTATATATAAAGCTGTGGTGATACTAGATTGGGATTTATGTAATATCTACCCACTTAATTATGTGTTTGTTATATTGCGGAAATACATTAATCGAATGTTAAACCGGGGACTATTTTTTACTAAGCTACTTTTAAACTAATTTTAGAGAGTGTTCCGAAACGGGTAATTATTACCCGACAAAGGGTACTCATCGCCTGACATTTGAAAAAGTGTCGGTTCCAAAGCACTAACTTTAGTCGACAATTATTACCCGACAAAGGGTACTCATCGCCTGACATTTGAAAAAGTGTCGGTTCCAAAGCACTAACTTTAGTCGACAATTATTACCCGACAAAGGGTACTCATCGCCTGACATTTGAAAAAGTGTCGGTTCCAAAGCACTAACTTTAGTCGACAATTATTACCCGACAAAGGGTACTCATCGCCTGACATTTGAAAAAGTGTCGGTTCCAAAGCACTAACTTTAGTCGACAATTATTACCCGACAAAGGGTACTCATCGCCTGACATTTGAAAAAGTGTCGGTTCCAAAGCACTAACTTTAGTCGACAATTATTACCCGACAAAGGGTACTCATCGCCTGACATTTGAAAAAGTGGCGGTTCCAAAGCACTAACTTTAGTCGACAATTATTACCCGACAAAGGGTACTCATCGCCTGACATTTGAAAAAGTGTCGGTTCCAAAGCACTAACTTTAGTCGACAATTATTACCCGACAAAGGGTACTCATCGCCTGACATTTGAAAAAGTGTCGGTTCCAAAGCACTAACTTTAGTCGACAATTATTACCCGACAAAGGGGTACTCATCGCCTCACATTTGAAAAAGTGTCGGTTCCAAAGCACTAACTTTAGTCGACAATTATTACCCGACAAAGCGAAATTGGTTTCGGAACATTCGCCTTTGACTTTCGTATTTTGTGCAATCGCATAAAAATATCGATTATTCATAAAAATTCATTGTATTCGTAGTCGAGAAATATGTTTGCTGATTTTAAAAAGTTGACTCGCAGTTTGTGTACAATAGATTTATATTGTGAGTTTCTCCCGCGCTTTTGTGGCGCCCACGTCAGCTTTGTTTCGATTTGTCTTGCAAATTGTTTTACAGTAGTGCTTTTCTAGTAAGAATGGTGTTTCTTGCTCGAAAAACTTCTACAAGATGTGAATAATGTGTGGGACAGTGAAGTAAAGTCAAATAAGACGCTGCAGCCCGATCCGTACTTGGCTGGATTTTGAAGAGCCACACTGCGTCCGGGACGCCTTCTTCTTTGGTTCGGATGGCGCAGAAGCGTGGAAGATTCTCCCAGATAGCATTGAAATGTGTCACACCAGCATTTTAATGAAGACTTGAAAGAGTTGTTTACATCTGACATGGCTGTATGGGCTCAGTTCCCTTTGCCTTAAAAAAATTATAAATATTGTATATTTTCCAGCTTATATTATTTCATTGAGTTTCCGTCCGTGTTATTATGACTTCTGGTGTGACCACAGCTAAAATAAATAAAGAGAGCAGCTCAAACATTGCTCGCAACTAGAAACTCTCTATAAACTTGAAGAAACACCTTAAGGTGAAAAGCCACTATGCTATTTCTATTCAAATTTAGGTACACTAATTATGGCGTATTAATTCATTATTTTACAGAAATACTCGTTATTTTTAGGTCAATCGTAGTATTGTATTTGCACCTATGTGGTTTATTTTTGCTTTAGAAGTTTATCAATAGTTGAATTAAACGATGACTTATGTAATTATTATTAACCTACAATACTTGCGATTTGCCTAATTGTACTCATATTTTATTATTAATATGTCAAATATGTCATATTGGTGAAAGATTCTTTGCGTGAAAAGCGCAGGCAGACTTTTCACCTTAAGGAGTTGTCAAGTGTGTACGGAGCTTTAGCCTTGTGTAATATATTGATTGACTTAGGATAGTTTGTATACTAAATATAATGGAGATAGTTTTATTTTTACACGGTGTAACAAAATACCTATTGATCACTTTCAAGGTGATACAACATCGATAACGAACTACATTGTTGTATAGTGGAAGACACATTAAGGTATACTCTGTGGAACCCTGTCACTATATCTTATCTTATCTTTGGATGGGGGCCGGGGATCCCAGCGACACTTCGACCCATTGGGATCTTTTGTGTTTAACCCCTTGTACCTATCCCTCGACCACTTCACCGAATATGTCATGCATGAGCAAGACTATGCGTCTTAGTGGGAGGGATTTGAATTCCCTTGGGTCATCCTTTTTGCCGCGAAAGCGTCACATTCACATAGGAGATGTGACACGGTCTCCAGTTGTTCACCACAGGCTCTGCAAGATGTGCTGTCAGCCAGCTTCATCTTGTGTAGGTGGGCATTGGTGCTAAAGTGACCGGTGAAGACACCGACCAGTAGACGCACTTGACGTCTATTCAGCCCCCAGATCTTGTCGTTCCAGCCTGTGACTTTGTCCCCAATGAATTTCTTGTCGTGTTCTAACCCCTTTAGGGTTAGCCACTCTTGTTTATTAGTACTGTACTTCTTCACCCTATTTGACACGAATGTCAAAAAAAGCTATTGCGACAGGGTTCCACAGAGTATACCTTAATGTGCCTTCCTCTGTAAATTTTTGTACAACTTCTTTTTCCATTCTTATGGTACTGGTTAGCTGATTGTTTTAACTATACTGATATTCATTAACTATACTTGATTCACAAAAAACAATCCATACTGATTCACTCAGAAGTGATCAATGTAGGTGTTTTGTAACTCCCTGTATACTGGAATATGAATTATTATAGCGCGGCCGGGGAAAAAGATTGTCCACGCGTTGAGTTTAAAGACTGTTTTCTTTGAGATAAATAGAATTAAGACATGGGTAGCTCATGTCGGGAGAGGATGTGTTATTAATAACAGGCATCGTTCATGGAGACGCGGAGCTTAGTGCGGCGCGTGAGGCAGGGCGGAAAGCGGGCAATTCAAACATGAGGATGTATGAGGCGTTCATGCAGACGAATTTTGCTTGAGTTTTAAGCGGATTCTTACGCGTATATGCGGGTACCAAGTAATGTAATGTAATGTAATGTAATAACGGGCTGATTTCCGCAACTTGACGTCTTAAGCGCCTATTTTGCGTGTGGTGGAAACTACTACTAATCGAGCCACCCCAACTTCGCCAGGAAGTCCAGCAGTCCTCTGATGTCCTGAAGGACTTCGGGAAGTGATCCTGGGGCGCCAAGGCTTCCCGCCCGGTAGGTGGGTACCAAGTAAGCTCAAGCGATACGTGCGGAAGAACGCATTCTGCATGAACGCAATACATCGTCATACGCTTTACGCCCCGCTACACGCGCCACACTAAGTTCCGCGTCTCCATGAACGAGGTCTTATAAATGCAATACAGGATGTAAGAAAAAACGCATTGGACCCTTATAAGGAGTGAAAGTACCCATGAATATGACGTATCTAACAAAATATCGATTTTCGACTTGTCCAAATCGATTGATTATTTATGTATTGGCACCATTTTTTAGTGTAGCCCTTATAGTGTCGCTATGTCAGTCCGTTCGTCCATCCGTCTGTCTGTCTGTATATCACACAGTTACAAAAAAATATGAAAAAAAACGTAGTAAAACTTTCAATGAAAGTTACGTTGAAATAGAACTCGGCAAAGTTATAGAGTGTAGTTAATTTGGAATAAATTGTATGAAATAGACCGCAAAATATTTTTTGCGATAGAACGGCTACGGAATCTTATTATGTACGTGCGCATTGGCCGTTTTTTTTTCTTATTTCTGAGATAAAATTCACGGCTTAGTAGACGTTTGAATTTGTAGAACTGTAGGAGGGCTATAAGGCGGTCGACTTTACCTAACTTTAGGTCGATTTTGAAGGGATTTAGGTTAATTTTGCATAACGTTAGATGGAATTTGAATGACGTCGATTTAGTAGACATTAGATCGAAACTTTAGAAGGACTTAGAATGGTGTCAGGTCGGCTATGCAATGCATAGCTAAAGCTAAAGGTCGGTTTTCTATGACTTTAGGCCGATTTTTTATAATTTTTAGTTTGATATTGAATGACTTGTGGTCGATTCGGCACTTTAGGTGGACTTTGAATGGCGTGAGGTAGACTGCATGACTTTAGGTGGACTTTGAATGGTGTGAGGTGGACTGGACAATGTACGCTGCCCCGGCTGCGCTAGTGGCTAGAGTAAGCTCACATAGAGTGTATAAGAATGCTTTGCCAATATTCCCATTTTGTAAAACACTTGATATTTTTTATTATCTCGGATAGATGTTGTTAAATTAAAGATTTGTTAGTATTTGATGTGTTTTATTTATTTATTACTACATATTTCACAGTCCGTCGCTAACTCTGCATCAACTTTTTTCTATTCATTCAACTTATTGTAGTATGAGCGTAAGCATATGTGTCAGTGTAAGATCGCGTACTTAATTTGTTTTAATGCGAAAATTTCTGGGATTTTTCGAAAAATCTCTATGGGAACTCACGTAAAAAATCTTGTGTTTTCCTGAAAATCTCTATGGGATCTCACGTAAAAAAATCTAGTGTTTTCCTGAAAATCTCTGGGATCTCACGTAAAAATCTAGTGTTTTCCTGAAAATCTCTATGGGATCTCACGTAAAAAATCTAGTGTTTTCCTGAAAATCTCTATGGGATCTCACGTAAAAAATCTAGTGTTTTCCTGAAAATCTCTATGGGATCTCACGTAAAAAATCTAGTGTTTTCCTGAAAACCGTTAAAAGGCTTCCTCAAAGTCATATTTAGATTCACGCGTAATTACTCGAAATTTTAAAGTTCAAAGCCAAATAGTGCAACAGCTTTGGCAACGGGTGTTGACATATTTACACTGAAAAGGAGCAGATCCATATTTTAAGGACCTGTGGTCGACTACAACATTCATACCCTGACCAGAAATGTAACCCCCGCCATATTGCAAAATTAAATGGAACTTTTTTCATTGCAAACTCTATAACACACACTATAAAAATTACTAATGGCGCCTACTTGACGGTTATTTTATTATATCCCTGGGGGTAAAAACCAATGAGCAAACACAAAATAAGTACAAACAACACAATATCTAACCTTACAAATCCCTTTTCATAGAACATAAAATCCTCACCCTCATTTCACAATTTGTATTTGATATAGGCAAATTTATAAAAGCCAATATACATTTATGTCGTGATAAAACTGACATCAAGTATGATCTCAGAAACAAAACCGAATTATAACTTAAACAATGTTGATTGCAAAAATCATCCAAAACCATGTACGCCTTAGGGCCAAAAATTTTCAATAAATTTCCCAATGAAATAAAAAATTCAGATAGCGTAATTATTTTTGAAAATAAATTAAAAATGTGGTTTCTAGGCTGTGCATTTGTATTGTATTGTATTTATTTATCTTATAGTAACTGAAACCGTTACAAGATACGTCATTAACAGCAGTATTAAATATACTCTAACAATAATATAAATTCAAACTATATAAAATCAAAAGTTTTAGTTATAAGTGTCTGTCAAATAAATCTTGTACACCGTCAGAGAATGGGAAATAAACAATAATAAATAATAATAAAAATAATTTTACAATATAAACGAATTCTATAACTATAAATATACCTACAGGTAATAATAATGTGAAAAAACAAATTTAATAATATTCAGACTTCAATAATATACTGTTTCACGGGTTTTAACTGTATTGTATTAATTACGACCGGTTTCGTTTACACTAAATACCTGAAGATGTGTAAACGGAACCGGTCGTAATTAATAAAATACAATTTAAACCCGTGAAACAGTATATTATTTAAGTCTAATCATATAGGTACTACAAGTTTCACCAAGTACCAACAACCGCAAGTATTAACCATTAATAATATTTGACATGTAAACTCATTGTAAACTTATAATACTAATTTTATGAATAAATTATGATTATACTAATTTGATCATTTTCGTAATGATTTACAGAGAAGTGAGTTGGCGATGACTCCACACTAGGCTGGACCTGTCCTGTGGGAGTCCGCTAGTAACAGTTACATTATTCAAAGTTATAACAGTGACTGCATGATAAACATACATTACTAATTACATTTTACCTTATTTATCACAGATTTCAACAATACAAATCTCACCATTACTAAAAAAATATTTATCAATGCGATAAATGGGCATTACTCAAAATGTTAAATGTTTTCCAGACGCGATGATCGCAGCCTTGTTAGGTATACATTTTTAATGTTCTACTGTAATCTGATTTAATAAAGAATTTTCAAAATAGAAAAATGAAAAAATACTAAAGAGTAGGTAGATATTTTAGTTCAGATTTCACTAAGTTATATGACAATGAGTAGTAATTACCTACCCACATCCCGATAATATCAACTTACAACTACCCTCTCTTCCTGTGCTCCGACAAGCGCGCGGCCATAGCTCGAGTCGGCTGGGACCGCGTTGAGAGGTGCACCGAAATTGTGATAAAAAATAGAATCGCAAAAGGACTGTGTGATTCCTAGTCACCGAGGATTACTAGCTGGTATTACGATACCAGAGGAAAAGGATCCACCTCTGCGCCAATCGATACCGGCCAACACGGAAAAATAGTCGTGAGTACTACTTTTTTTCCCCTCTTCTGTCTGTTCCCTACTCATTGTCACAAAGTTATTCTACAACATGAATTCTTGGGACGTAGAAATATTTCAGTGACGTAGGCAACACGTTGAACCTCGCAACTAGGAGAGGGAACTCTGCCTCCGTTGGCGAAAGGCAGCGCCAACGGTGGTGGAGTTACCAGGCCCAGGTACGTTTTGGTAGCTTCTGACGGCATCTGGTATCTTCTGACGACTTCTAGTAGCATCTGACTACTTTGGGCAGCTCATCACTGCAATAAGGGTGTTGCTGTGACCCAGCCGTGCTCGCCTCTTAAACATTTCAAATCGTAGTGCTGCGGGAAAATCGTTCCACATTATGGCTGTTTCTTTTTCTGGTAGCGAAGCTTGTTGACTTTTGTTGTGATGTGATACGTCGATCGTATGGGATTGGGTACTGTGATTGTATACCTGTAGACTCGTTTCCACCTGAAAAAGTAAAACGATTAATATTATAATAGGCTTAATAAGACGTAGGTACAGTTCACCGAATTAGAGCCGAATTAGATACTTTCGGAGAGGGTTTTAGGCTTTGGAGTTCCAGGAGAGGAAGAAGCTTGAGGTAAAACCCTGACTTATATGAAACGAAACTGTAATAAGTCTGGCAAGTTCTGAATTGAAGTATTATTTACAGATCACGACTCCCGACTAATCAAATCTCTCACCCTAAAAGAGATAATGCAGGACATGAATATCATAAAAGCTATAGTATAAAACCGCATCGAAATTGGTTCAGCCGTTTCGGAGCTAGATGGGAACAGACTCATGCACACACAAACAAACAAACAAACATCCTCTTAGGTCAAACGCATATACATTCTCCGTTGCGTCGTGGGTAAAAAATACGTTACGTGAAGGTAAGAACATTGCCGGCCGAGGGCGTGAGCGAAGTTACTTACCAAAAGTAAGAAAAATTACTTTAAAAATGTGTTTAATACATTTTTGGCTCTAGGCGCATCCCAGTATAGTGTGAAGAACGATAGATACCTAATATCAGTACGTAATGGATATCTTAAATACTATAAGTCAGCCCTGAGAGCGATATAGAATAGCCTAGTTAGGAGATACTGTGTCTGAAGTAGTGGGTTCGACTGTCCTATACGTAAGTAGTCGGAAGTAGCTCCGACTTTTCAAGGTTTAAGTAGAACTTTTAGAGTTCATTTACAAGAGAGTAGAAGGGGACGATCGAGCTTAGATACCATATTTTTGTGTTCACATTTAGTCTGTCGCATCTATTGTGAATTGTCCTGAGAAAGACTGAATTCTTGGTAGAGACTAAATCCCGATCAGCTTACGACTTCTTCCTATTCCAAATTTCTATTTCAGGATTTTCAGGACTTGCTCTATCTATTGAGTGGCAATAATCACTTCAAATTAATTCTTGCAAAGTTTTTCATTAAGTATCACTTTGAGAGTTCCATATACTGATTATTACTTGATGTTAGCATTACCTAATGATTTCACGAAATCAATCAAAATTGGAAATTGAATAAACTCTGTTCGGATTTAGATTAAGATATTTTACATAAATTTCATTAGTATTTTTATTTGTAACTTAGTTTAAGGCTTTTGTCATATTTTGAAATAAACTTAAACTTATAATCGAACTGTCTAAATTACTAAACTGTTTGCATTTTATTAAACTTATAAACTCTAAAAAATTAGGACACCCCGACTTACCATTAAAACAGCGCTGCATATTTGGTACCCGAGTATGTCAGCAGCTGCTGACATACTCGGGTACCTGACTCTGACTCCCCCCCCCCCCCCCCCCCCCCCTTTTGCCAAATATACATTACATATAGTGCTTTGTACTTTAATTTTAAATTTATATGAGTATTTGGCAATACATGTATTTCTATTTATTCCATTGTGGGGATTCCCTTACGTTTTTCTCAGATTCCAGATGTGGAAAGGGCAAACCTTGGTTCTAAGTATTTGGGCTCAAACTTGAATCCCTAACTGTTACCGTTCCAGAGATCCCATCTGTGGGGGGTTAAAAACTAACGAATCACGAGTAAAAAGAACCATAGAGCATTAATACGGATACCTACTTTACTTTATGTATAGGAAAAGTACTTTTTTACTTTTCTAAAAGGTGCATAGTCTCTGGTTTATAATTATCACATCACCAATAGATAACACATTACACTGAGTTCTAAACCACGTTTCAACGGAGACATCGCACGGGCAAACCGCTCCACCCCTTGAAACCGACTGCGGGAATGTTAGCCGAGTATTTTTGAAAAACGAACTAAAACCATGCGCCGGAGTCGCCGGCCATGTTGAATTTCTGCTCCCCTACGACTTTTATCTTTATCCTCGGCAAATACAGGAGAGAATTTACTAAACAGCTGTGGTAATAATGTCGTTGTGCCAACGGTTGGCTTTCGAGTTTCTGCTAATTTAATTCAGAGGCGCCTCCTCAATTAGGGTAGCTTTGTGTAATTTAATTTAAAAAATGAAAGGGCATATTTATAGAGGGCAGGTTTACTCACAAGATAGTTTAATTATGTAATTAGTAGTTCAGTTGAATGGAGAGCTGTAACTAGTTTCGTTCGTTTATAAACGGCGAACTCGAAAGGAAAAAACAATAAGTCTGGGTCTTATTTAAGTGAATTACTATAATTTATTAGTGCTAGTCTAGTATTTACGTAGTAAATTATATATTTTTTGGTAATTTACGAGTTAGATATCATAGGTGCAAGCGCTGTGCTAGCTGCGCGTGCTGTCCTAGCCGCTTCATTAGGGGGCCCTGCGACCGCGCCTGGATTCGTGTGTACCTACCTTATAATAAAAGACTTGAAGTTAAATTAAATTCTTCCTAAGTAACAACATTATGTCCACTACGTAACTTAATCAAATAACAATAAAACGAAAGCACGATAATTTAATGCTGATGGAACACAATTCAATTCTCATACTTGCATCATCATAATTTTTGCGTGGGTGAACAAGCTTGGCTCTGCGATAGAGTTCGTTAAGTCAAAAGAATAGAGTTCATAATTGTGTGAAGAACAGTGGTGTGGTGTAGAATTCTCGTTGAATTTATGATATTAAATATTTAAATGTTATTCGATATTGTGGGATTGTGTGAGAGCTGGCGTTCTGTTTAACCTAAGAATTGCCGAGTTATTTTCATTGTTATATTAGGTAGGGTATACCATATTTCATTGTGTAGGTACTTACTCAATTTTTAAATAAAATACATTGCTACAATATTCTTCAGTAAACACTCCAACTTGGCTAAAATGCCTGTGCTTTTAGTGGTCTGCCACAATGGTCCAGAGGGGGATTCGATCTGGTGACGCTAGCGTCGCATTCTCGTGCCCTTTGAACCACTGTCGCTCCGTTCAGGAATTTCATTACTTTATTACTTAAACTGACCGACATAGCTTATTATATAATAACCCCAAAAGAAGTGGAAGTGGGCGGGTCATTTGCTGTAGACATGACGATCGGTATGCCTAGAAAGTTATGATAAGAAAACCAAGGACTAGGAGCGTGAGATGACGTAAGAAAGTCTGCTGGAGGAAATTGGAATAGAAAATCCCAAGACCGTGGAGAATGGCGTGCATTCATCATCATCATCAGCCCATGTCCGCCCACTGCAGGGTATGAGCCTCCTCTCTTTTGTGCGACCCTATATTAAAGAGCTTGCATTAGAGGAGACATATACATCTAGCAGTGGTTGGACATCGCCGGTTGAAGAGAGTAAAAGTTAAGTGCAGTGATTGCCTAGCCATCGCAGTCGTTGCCCATTGTAAATTGCCTATTGCCCACTCAGATTCAGGAATTTAAACAATAATACATTAGTTTTATGAAAATAGTTCAGACAAGTAAAAGTGAGAAGCAGGTGTTTTTGGGTGGGAAAATAGCTGTTTTTCCTCATAGTTTTTTGATCATAGGGTCCAGCTCATAATCAAAAGGTTGTGTCTTGTATGTATGTCCTACTAACAGTTGTGCCTAAAGACAATAAAAACAGTTCGAAGAAACTTCATGAACTGTTTCTGTTAAAAAATGATTATTTTTAGTTTTCGTAGCACCTCGTAGAGGGTCTACGATTGTTTATGTACTCGTATGTACTTAATTTTTCTTCACAAAATATTTTTCGAGGCTAAATTTCGAACTATTTAAAATATACACTAATCACTTGCAGGTTGATTAATTATTAATTAACTAAACCAGTCATACAAGGAAACTTTTGAAAATTCCAAATTTCACTTGAATTTTATTAGTAGTTTTATTGTGGCTACTGGGTCTAATCGTTTAGTTACGAGGTCTATGAATATATTTATCTATTTCTTTAATATTATTATTACCCATATTGCCGGTTTTTTCAACCGAAGACTGTAATTTTTTATTGTACTTAGAAATACGATCAAACGATCCACACCGGAACCTCGACCTACCCCATCCCAAATTCCGTTCAGTTTAAAAATAGATAACACTACGTAAACATTACGCTAGCTGATAAAACTATGGGTACAGTGCGCCACACGCCTTCATGTACCCATTCCATAGTGTATTGTCCCTTTTTTGTAAGTTCTAGAATGGGAACGGAAAATTAGGTACCTAATCTCTTGCTCAAAAAACCCTTTTGGTTGACCCGTAATTGGTAATTTTTTAAACATTATCAATATTGTTTCTTCACATCATTCAATCTAGACTAAAATGCCTGTGCTAGAAATAGCTAACCACAATGGTCCAGAGATGGATTCTTGATTTGTGTGTTTGTAGGTATCGAATCTTGCAGGAACTCAGTAAAGGGCATTTTTAATTATAGGAAAATAATATTTTCAGCATTTAGTTCTACAGATTTTTATATATTTTCAAAAACATTACCGCGACCGACTATGTCCGCTTGAAAATGACGAATTTTTGAAACCAGTCGTGGTAAATTTATTTGAAAATAAATAAAAAGTAGTAGAACTAAGTGCTGAAACTATTCTTTTTCATTAATTAAAATGACGTTCTACCGAGTAACGACACAGAGTAAACAATAAAATAAGTTATATTGTTGCATTCATGCTGGCATGGCTGTTCATCCTATTTTATTGTTTAAAAACGGTTTACAGTGGTTATTTTTTTGTAAATCGTCGTTAATTGAACGTTATATAAGACAGTGAAAAGAGAGTAAAATACTACAGATGGTGTGGATCCGGCAACCTAACCTCCAATTGCACTTGGAATGCAAGACACTAGGCATTCCTTGTGCACACGACTCCCTTAATCTCGACGTTGGTTAACTGTTTTTTTCAAATCAGACGCCAACACGTTGAATGATTTTCAAGATGCTAACACGGTCATTGGCCAAATTGCAGAGTGTAAATCACTAGCACCATTCATTAGAGGAAAAAATATAATAAGGGTATTTTGACACCCTTGTAGCTAAACACTCGTGGCGGACTGTACCATGCGGGTGTAGGGTGTAGGTGACATGATAACACCCATCCGTGAGCTTTCCGGTTGGTGTGATGTGAGGTAGGTCAATGCACTCTTATCACTGAAAGCTTATCAGTTTAAAAAAGTTCTTGTTACAACGCATCTTATCTATAATACATACGTGGAAGGGTTGACAATGTCTTAATTTCTCTAATAAAGGAATTTACTACCTGAACATTAATGTAATTTGAAACATATTTTAGGTAAGAAATTGAACCTAGGTATTTTCGGGAAGTCTGATTTTGATTAGCAAGTTTTAATACATGTCAAATCGCATGATTTCCATACGATTTCGATAAAGGATGCATTTTATTTAAATTTAACTCGTTAAAGTAAAAAAAATCACACAATTATATAACTCAAAATTAATCTATTGAAAAAAAAAATTTTTTCCTGTAATTTTGATGACGACAATCAGACATGAGTACTGTTACTGGCTGTGCCAACTTTGTGTTATGTTCTGTTCTTTTTATAACTTCATTGTCTGCCTTTCATATTTTTCCTTTTGTCACAGCCCTCTTGTAAGCATCTACCACATCTATCATTTAAAATATCACTATTTCCACTAAGTCTACCAGCCTTTTAATCAGTTCATTCTCTCCCTCGTCTATAAGTACGTAAACATTTCTTCACTTAGTTTACATTCATCACTCCATTCTCAATTTATTGATAGATTCCTATAACAGTTATCAAACAGTACATAAATGAGAATGGTCATAGAATAACCCGTAGGGTAAAGTCATCACAATTTACAAACACTCATTTCCTAGAAGTTCCTTTAACAATAGTGTTTAATTAACAATTCTTCAGAAAATACATTAACAACCTACGTAATCGTTAGAAATTTAACGTCAATTTGATATAAGATTGCGCAAGCCACCTACCTACATACAATCGTCGTATCTGAACTCTTCTGTCCTCAAGGGATATATTAGCTGAGGTCATGATTAATCGGACCTTGGAACATATAATTATCTATTTGAAATCGGTTAGATTCTGTACAGAGTAAGCCTGTGAGTGACTTCCTCGTAGATAACAAAGTTTGATAACTGGTTATCTACGAGGTAATTACCGACACATGTCCTCAAGTCTAGCAGTGCATAGAAAACCCACTAATAACGTTATAGTGAGGTAAAATTTCTATAGGCGACGGTGACTATTTACTATCCTTCTTGCTCGTTTGCTTTACTTAATATTTAAGTAATGTCTAGTATATTTAAAAGTTTAATTTAACGTATCGAATCGTAGCTTTATCTTCACCGCCCCATTTACCCAAATTCAGTAGGTACCCATGCCCCAATTAGCCGCCCTCAAAAGAAAGCTGAAGGCCACTTCGCTTCAGTGCTCACTTACAGGCGCTGCGATGACAGAACAAAACGCCAGTGTCCATGGCCTTGACTGGAGTCAACGGTCGGAAACCCTTGCATCCGTCGCTGCAGCCTACCTCTCTCCCTCGCACGAACGCGAATCTCTACGTCTGTCCCGCTCGCACGCCCGCCGCGCCACTCACATCGGCCAATAGGAGGGAAGCGCGGGCGCACTGGCGCGCGTCGTTTGCTCAACTGGATCGCTAGGGTTGCCAGCTTTTTCTAAAGCTCTCACGTGAGCTTTCATTCTTTTTATTTCAATTTATTTAATTGAGTGCCGATGTTAACTTGCATTAATGATCTGTCTGTGGCATTTTAATATCGTTTTATGAGTGAGGGAGTATTATGATGAGATTGTTGATTACTCTCTGTGTGATGCAATGCTGTTCTTCAGAGGAATGTAGAATAGCTATCTACTAGGTAATATTCTTTCATACTAAATAGTTAAGGGGCAGTGATGAAATTGAATGGGAGCTTAGAGATCAAAAACTTTTTGTAAGAGTGTTGCGATTTATTGTGTTAATTTTCCGAAAATCGAGCATTAGACAAGATCTACAGAAAGGCTGATATAATAGACTAGAATATTGATAGTTTGCAAGAGGATTTAGGATAGATTTGTGCAGTGGATTAGAGTAGAATAGGCCAAACTTATTCAGAAATTTAAAACATCTAAGTATTTGTGGGAATTGTGTAATACTACTTACGGCATTGAATGGCTACAGGTCCAAAATCATCTGATTATCAAATGTCCACTGTGTCATTTTATACTATATGGATATGACTTGGAATACTACAGATTTTTTCCGTGTATGGAACGGATTTGAATATCCCTACCGCTACTGGTCAAGCGTGTCGTACTAGGAGTAACTTGCTTGTGGGACCCCTTCAGGATCCGCCGGGCTAGCGACCAGTTTCTATTCTTTTCTTTCTAAAGTCTGTCGTCAAATATCTTTACTTCGGCGTTGATGTGTTTCCGCAGTGTTTATAGAAGAGCCAGTACTCACTGAGCCCGAGTGCTCCATCGTCGATCTCATCGGCACTTACCGTCAACAGGTGAGTTTGAAGTCAAACGCGGGTTTAGTAAAAATAAAAATAAAAATGCAACGTAAAATGTTTTGAACCTGTTCCCTACGACACGCCGCCGCCGGTCGTCAGCCCTGCCCGTCAACCCTGTTCCTTCTACTAGTATCGGCAGACCGTCGTGTGTCGAATACATAATCATTCATTTATACAAAGTCGGTGGAACGCAGTCTCCCTCATATTTATTCCCCTCTCGTTCCGACCTTTTGTTTTTCTTCCTCCATTTTTAGGGTTCTGCATCCATTGGAAGCTTATTAGTAGCGCGAAAATTTCTTGTTATCTGTTAGAGGCAGGTAGAGCTCTGTGCCGGTCGTTATCGAATTAAACTTCTTGCAATTTGAAAATTTGTGCTTTAAATATAGGTTCCTCCGTGCCTCAGAGAGTACGGCTGCTGTCGTGGGACAGCAGGCGTTAGGCCACGTTCTGACGTAGACTACAGGCAGCCTGAACAACTCTTATAACACGACAAGAAGAAGATAATTAGGTAAAATCTTAAATTAAGAAAGCGCCTTATGCTATTTTTTTAGAAACTTTCAGTTTCTAACAACAACAAATAAACTTGTTTAAAATAAAATAAAATACCTATCACAATGCTTTACGATGTCGAATCGATAAAAACTAACCAAAAACACTGGATACAGGGATACCGATTATGTCGTGAACAATTTCCGTCAATTATACGGATCCCTCGTTACGCGAATCGCGCTCTACCTTAACCGGTTTTTATTTTACTTTCCTTTGTACGGACTATTTGCTTTTTGACACAAGTGCCATGGAATTCTTCGGAACAAATATACTGGTATGCTTTAAGCTCTGGCGGCGTTCGTTCCCAATGGATAGAACAGCTTTTAGACAACTTTTTGAGAGCTACTTGTTTTTACAAGCAAATTAGACTGTACGGTAGCTTACGTAACAACCTCCATTGAAAAGTTCGTACCTGGGCGGATGCGGAGATATTTATTCTCAAAGTTTCAAACATTTCCGATTTCCAAAATCATTCTGCTTCATTATCATATCACAATCAATTCCAGATATTTTTTAGTATAGTAATGTTGAGAGACAATCATTAAAGTTTCAGTTTAAAAAAAACTAAGTTTTTAAAAGATGTTATAACTGCGTCTGAGATGGATTAGATAAAAATATAACGCTAGATGAATGCAACAGTGGCACAAGTAAAAAAAATCTGTTTCGAGTTTGGGAAAACGGGTAGCTATGTTCGTGGTAAAAGCTCTTATTTGTTTTAATGTTTATGGGTTTTGTTTGCATGGGGTATGTGATAGAGACTAGGTATGTACTTACGTATCTGGTTCTAACATAATCTGTCAAAGTCCAATATCTTAAGCTAAGCTTTTATTCTGTGTATGGGTATTCCTTTCGTCAGTGGTCAAGCGTGTTGTACTACAGGTGGTAGGACTCCTTCAGGATCCGCCTGGCTAGAGACCACCCTTTTATGTAAAGTCTGTCGTTCAATATCTTCGCTTCGGCGTTAATGTGTTCCGGCAGTATTTATAGAAGAGCCAGGTACTTACAAAGCCTGTGTGCTCCATCGTCACTTACCACCAGGTGATATAGAGGTTAAACGAAGGGTTTAGTTGTACATAAAAAAGCTAGCCATAACAAGTCTGCGCAAAAACGACGCATGCCACGTATCTCTTAGAAAAACAGTAAAAGAACAAGATAATGATGGGCTTGTAGAATGTCATGTGTTAATGCACGTCTTAAGGCGATTCCCTTTTGTTTTTATTGAAATTTATTATCTCCCGTAGACATGACATGAGCGCAGGAAAAAGACATTTAATTTTGTTGATGATATTTTTTTTCTTAATACCATTGAACAAGCAAGAAAGATAGTTAGTAGGTTATACGGGGTAAAGAATATATAGACAGGGAAACGCATATGGGGTGAAAGAACTCATTGTAATATGGACAATAAAAGCAAAATCTAATTTTTATTTAGAAAAAAATCGATTTCGCATACGAAATAGGGATTTTGAGCGATCGATTTGTTTGCAAATGTATGGTACAGTTTTTTTTTCTTAGGTCGTGTGCTCCATCTTCGACCTCATTGTCACTTACCACCAGATTGAGGTCAAATGCAGGTTTAGTCGTAAATTTAAAAAAAAAACACTATGACACCATCTCACGCTCACCCCCCTCACACACTCTCACGCTCACACCCATCACACACACCCTCACATACACGCAAACTTAATTATTTAATTAATTGCATAACCTTATTATGTCATCATAATATAGGATATCGGAAGAGATTCCACAACACAGGGTATCCTAGTGTGGGAGCCAGGAAAATCAGAGAAAATGTTAAAGATACTGTCTGCATCAATATATTTTTAATATATTTATATGGGTACCCATGAAGCAGGTACCCCAAATACATAAGAGAGAATTATTATAGGTCCTGATTCCTAAATCGAATACACCATCGAAGCTTACCATACTGAAAGTTTACTAATCTCCCCTATAGACAGGTAGCAATTTCACCCGGCTACCGCTAAAACGATAAAATCTCTGTTTAAAGACCTAGCCCAGACGGTAGGGTCTAGACCGTAGACAGGCCGTAATTGGCCAGAGATTAGCATAGCGCAGGAATGCTATCCCACTATTGTTCGCTGTTCCCACCGTTGAGGAATCCCAAGTGCGCGATGGCATCTTACTTGCCGTATACGAGCTGTGGTGCCATTTTTCTATTATAAATATTCGAGATGGAAGTTTTTATGGGTATATTGCAGTGATATTATGTTTTGTCATTATTAATGATGCGTTTGACAACGGCGGTTTTTATAGGTGGTATGGTAGATGCCTGGATTGCTGTGTTCCAGTTTAAAAATGATAGATAAGAAAGCCAGCGTAATTATAATTAGTTATTACAGGATATGAAACACTCTACTTTCTTGACAGATTGTATGGGCTAGTTTGCCATTACAACATTTCACACATTGGTTATCTCAAGGTTTCCTCACGATGTCGGTGAATCTTAGGTACTCGTAGTCTTTCGAAAAATCTAATTTGTTCAGGACATTTGTAACCCGAATCTCAGCAATAATAATACTCGTACAATAATCTTAATATTCCTGCAGCGTTCTCAGGGCTCACGTAACATGCTCTGTCCCTTTCCCTCCAGCTGACCGCACAATGGGCGTTGCGAGAGCACCTGCCGTAATACTATTTAACACTACGACTCTAATTGACACTCTGCTCTCACTGGAATCGAACCCAAAGCGTTACGGAAGTTAACCTTTACGAGAGGGGCAGCATAACAACACCATAGAGTTTGTCAAGAGAGTTAAATTTGAGGAAAATAAAAATCTACAGTATGCAACACTGAAGTCACACTCTACTAGAAAGATGGCTTTTTTCATGTTATTTTGTTGCCATACGGAAATTTAACCCAGCACAGGCAGCGAGATCGAGTTAATGGACTCTACCGAAGTCTCTTTAAATTAACAATTTAAGGAACCCTCGACTTACTTTCGTAAGTGTATTTTACTTTAACTTTTACTTAGTATCTTCGCGTCCAAATAGAATCTTGAGTTATGACGCCACAGATAAACACACATACAGATAATAAATACAATTTGCCAAATAAGCAATTTTGTCAAATGGTGTGAACCTAAACCAAAATCAAAATGTCTGTGGGAGTTTTCTAGTACTTATTTAATATAATTTGTAAAAATATTTATAAAAATGAAAACAAAAAATTAAATCAAATAAACAACCATCTATCGCTATAACTGTTTTCAGTGTACCTACATACACACCTAGCAAACCCAACAGCTTTGTAAAAATTAAATAGGATATTTTCCAAGTAGGTATCAAATATTAAATGCATGTTATAAAAATTAAGAAGTAGACATAAGTAGATGGTCAAATGTGAAAACAGAATTAAAATTCGTTGAAAAATAAAATAGCTACAGGCAATCAAAAATCAGAACGGTAGAAAGAAACGACAATAAGAATTATGACGTCAACGTTCCTTACTACATACTAAGGACTGTTTTGCTAGAAAGGGACTCCCCACTACTAACTTTAACCATTAATATATCTGATGATAGTTGAGAAATGGAAAAACTAATTTTAGATCCTTCAGGATGTCGATGTAAGTTGATTGATCCAATATATATATATATATATATATATATATATATATATATATATATATATATATATATATATATTAGGTTAATACCCTGTTGTGGGAACTTGGCAGAATGAAAATAAACTAAGACACTAACTACTTACTTGCAAATTATGAGTAAACTATAGTTAACCAGAGCTAACTAGAACCTATTTAATGGTTCTTTGTAGATCGCCATGTATCGGGAACCCATTTTAATTTTAATTTGCTAATTTTAATTTTAAATTGGTTTAAATTTATAGTTAACTACCTAATTGGCGGATAAGACAAATACTAGACTAGCATGATTGGTATTTTATTTATTTATTTTATTAAATCCAGTTTCAGAAGTACTTTAAATAACTACTTTGAAATTGAAAACCTTTATTTAGCGCTGTAAACACCAGAATATAGAACACAATACAGAAGTATACAAAGTTTAATACATGCAGCACAGAACATCTGGTGCGGTACAGTGCCAAAAAGGGTACACCAGCTCAGTTTAATGCTGAGGCAAGTCACATCGCTGATTTTCAGCTGGCCCTCAGTGACTGCACGGACGAAGAAAGCGACAGTGTGTGCTTGTTGTGTTGTATGAATGTGTTTGTTTGTATGAATGAGGATATTAATGTGTATGTGAGGTACTGAGTGTGTGGGAGGGTGATGGCATGGTGCGTGTGTATTTACATGGTATTATGTGTGTGTACTTCTATGTATAATACCTATACCTTTTATTAGAAAAAGGAATAAGCGAAATTCTTAAAATAATAACTCCGAAAATGTAGTCAAACCAATACTGCATGTTTTATAAGGATAGCAGATTAGTAGACGAGCTACTTGATGGTAAGTGGTCACCGTTATCCACAAATATTCTCGCTTTGGACGGTAAACGATAATTTGGTGATTGCTGATTATATATTTTTATTGAATTCGATTGTATTAATATTATTCACACAGCATTAATTAATGGACATTTAGTAAATTTAATATTATTGACATTGTATACATTTTAAAGACATTCTCTTTTTCTTTTCCGTTATCTTCTCAAAATCTGTATAAACATTATTAATTTGTGAATTCGGTGTAATATGCCTGTAAAGGTAAAGTTTAGTGTGTCATGTTTATGCAACTGTATCTGCAATATTTGTAATTCTTACCTAAACTTTTACACAATAAATCTTATCTTATCTTCACTGTAATGTAATTAAAGGGTTTTCGATGCGGTGCTAACTTTGAGGACTTTGATGGAGTGCCTCATGTGCGGTAATTACGCTGTCTCTCTTTCCCTTCCAACAGAAACACAATGCAAGCATTGCTGCTTTGCGACAGAATTAGTTAAAAAATTAGTTTGCACAGAGTCATGGCACTTTTAAAGATGGTAATATTATTTTATGTAGAATCATCTCATATCTGTTACAGAGAGCGACTGTTCATGTTTTATTTTTTAAACGCCCATCCTACGGCGCGGGCGCATCCCTGTTTTATTGAAGGCTTTATGTCGATATCAGGCGTGGAATGACCTTTGTTTTTTAATTTTATTTTTTTATCCGTTCGCTAGCAACAGGCAGAGGTTGTGTATCGATGCAGCTTTTAAATTGAGATCTCGCTTATCTCTTAGATATCTGGAGCCGTAATAGAGTATTGTTTAGTGAGTAGGTTTATGAAGATTAAAGGTGTAAAAATATCCACAGCTTTTAAACAATATACATAAACTCTCAGGTCCATAACCCCCGAGGGGATTGACGGAGGAACCACGTTCAATTACAGGTAGTTCCCACTTTTCGCCGTAAGATTTGGTGATAGGTGGCGAGATGTATACCTCTCTACTAAAATCTAATAAGATTTTTTATCATATTTTTCATACTAAGTCAAAACAACCGCTGTACCTCAGAAGCATTAAACTGTAAGTGCCATAACCAAGTTTACAAATTAGACAATTTTGTGTAAAAATTAGTCATGTTTGGACTTTGATTAAGTATAACATTGGTAAACAAATCCAAAAAGTTTTTTTTTTAAATTTATTTATTTTATTTTATTATTTTATTTTATTTTATTTGGGTAGCTTACAGCCTTATTTACAAATTACATATACATATATAAAAACAATAGCCATTTAAAAGCTTCCACAGTTATTAAAAAGATAATAATAAAACTCTTAATCTAGCAACCATGTACATTTACAGATAGGCAGAGGAAAATTTTTTTATGAGAAAGGATTTTACGGAATCAGGACTACTGTAAAGTAACTATTCTAGATTATAATTTGCCACGATACTTAAGAAACAGAAAATGGTAAAAAAGCATTTACACTGTTATGCTTCTGAGATACAGAACGTAGGTATGTATAATGAACCAAATATCGGATAGGTACTCAATATTGGATACCTCGTTATTAAGAATACTATGAAAAAATAATTAAGAGGGTTTCTCATTTAATTTCATTTCTATGATAATGTTCATTAGTAAACCAAAGATTGTGACTGCCTTAAATAAATGAGTTGTAATGAAATTCATGTTTTCTTTTAAGTTTTCAAAAAGTATCCAGTATTTGGTGCGTCTCCCTTACCTTGCCCACACGCAGTCATATTACTGACTTTATAATGCATCTAATTTATATCTATTGTGAAAACACGAATAGTTTTACGTTTAATACAACCAATTTATATCACTTATTATACAATAATATTATAATATAAAGTAGGTACTAACGTAGAGAAATTTTTAATAAAATTATATTTCAGACCAAATTTTTATCTTTTATCTATTTAATTTTTTTATTAATTGACGAATAATTTTTACTGATCAAAAATAAAAATAAACATTTATTTATTATACGGGCCCTTATTACAACGGTTCCTTCCTATGTCACGGTACCCCAAAACCTATAAACACGATGTTAACGGCATTTACCAAACACGTGGCGGATGCAGATGGCACCAATAAATTTATAATAAAAAAGACTTCTCTTTTGGTCATTATTCGATTCGTATATTAATAGTATAGACTCTATATACCATAATATTATTAATATAATATTCTGAAAAGATTCTATACCAGCTTTTCTCTTCCTTCAAAGTAGGTAATAACACCCCCTTTGGGGGACTGGAGGCTTTCAGGGGGGAAGGGAAGAAAGCCCAAAGGAAATTGGGTTAAGCATAGGGGGGCGATAGCTGATTTAAAATAAAGGCAAATATTTGTTTACCTGATACTTATTTCACACTAAAATTAAATACCTTCTACAACTTTCTAAGCTATGGCGAGGCCATTTCAACTTCTATCCATAGCTATAATTAAATAATAAAAAAATTAAACTCGTCTATTTGTTGCATCCACATTGCCGGAACTTGTCTTTCATAATAAATATTTTTTATTGTATAAGCCCGTTTGCTTGTCAGTTCACGGGCCACCTGATTGTAAACCGTATGGTCACCGTCGCCCATATCTCACCCCATTGTATTATTATTCGATTAGATTTAGATGCGGTACAAACCTTGAGAACTTAGGTAGATTACCTCATGAGCCTGTAATTATGCCAGATCTTACCCCAGATCGTATGTAATTAATAGTAAAAATACAATCTTATCGCTGAGAGAGACATCTTCCTGACAACCTGTCTGTGATAAGCTGTAGATTACTTGCTAAAGTTTCTAATAAAATTGACCATAAGTTTGAAAACGGATTTTGAAAAGTAGATTTTTATAGCTAATTTCAACAAAACCTTTCAGCGAAAGTCGCATATTACCGATACTGAATCACCCTGCAAGTGGTCAGTTCAGTTATTTGTAACACCCTTGGCCGTGAGTAGCATGGGGTAGTGCGGGACCTTGGCAATGAAATGTCAAACCGGCTGCCGCGCCGCCCTGACAACATGCTGCTTAGGGGTGAGCCTTTATGACTGAAGCTACGTATCGATATCGATAAAATTTTACTTCTGACGTAACATTTAGAAGGCGGTATGACCCTTAGTGCGTCGGTGGCCTAGTGGCTAGGACGCCGGACTCCGGGATGCGATGGTCCGGGTTTAAAACCATGCCATGTACCAATGAGTTTTTAGGATTTTTCAAAACTTACGTACATTTATCGACTGCTGTCACGGTGAAGGAAAACATCGTGAGCAAACCTGCATGTCTGAGGGAATGAAAAGTTTTCGAAGGTGTGTGAATTCCACCAATCAGCACTGGGCCCGCTCTCGGTGGATCATGGCCCGTAACCCCTTGGTCAAGGGGAAGCCTGCGTCCCAAGATAAGAATAAGAATAAGAAAACCCTCTACTAACATCATAGTGAGAGTTTGCATGTCTGCTTTCCTCATAAAATTATAAAATTAAACCTGGGAGTTTTCAGTACTGGACACAAGTTCGGCAATCTTGACGTCATATTGCATTGGCATGATGATACATAACTCAGAAAACAACTGGAATGATTTTGTTATCGTCAAACTCAGGCGGCATATAGAATCGAAGTTCCGAAACTCAGCTCCCCAAAAAGTCAATTCAGAAATTCATTTCATGAAACCAAATGAGATTTTAAACCTTTTTTTATATATTTTTTATTAGCTACTAAACCCATTTCCATTTCCCTACCTTCTGGTCGTCCTATGCAAACATAATATAGTGTTAAACACAAAATAATCAGTAAAATTCACGTTGTAAACTATCGATAGTTGATAATAAAAACAGCTGACATGCCATCCCATCCCTAAAGCCAACAAAAACCTGTCTGCTGGTCATTGGTGACCTCTCCAGGTAGGGTCCCCCCCTCACTGCCCTATAGACAAACTGTATTAACTTGACGTTTTATAAATATGGCCTATAACCCACCGTCGCCGTCGGTCGTGTCGGTGCATAGGTGGGTCGAAATTAAAGGGGCTTTTTTGTCTGGCATTTGTCTAGCCAGTTGAAAAATAATTGGCAAATGTTGTTTTAATTAGTTTAATTAATGGATATAAGTGCTATTGCCTTTGTAAATAGGTAACCGTATAATTACTGAAGCGATAGAGAAGGGATATTTTCAATATTGTTTTTTTTATAAGGAGAGCAGAAGAGCAAACGGACCTTATGGAAAGTGGTCATGGTCGCCTCGCTATAATGTTATTGGAGGATTTTCGATGCGCTGCTGACTTGACGACTTAGGTAGATATGGAGTGCCTCATTTGCCGGTAACTATGTTATGATAGCTCTTTTACCCTTTGAAACACAACAAAGCAGCATTGATTTCAGGAAATGTAATAAGTGTTCTACAATCTAAATAAACTAACTGTTGTTTCTAAACCTTAGGAATAGATCATTCTTGTAGATTGTCCGCAGTTTCCTATCTAAAATTAGGTGACAGATGTGTAAAGACTGTCGGAAAATGATAAGTAGAGTTGGTTTAGTTTCCTAGGAAATAGTACGACGGAAATTATGAATGAAATTACTATCGTTCTAAACTATACTATACCTACTACGTTACAGAATTATTCTATGAGTAGGTATAGGAGTTGTACGACTACTTGACATTGAAGCATGGAATGAGGTTCGGCTAACGTCGGCGGCACTCGGCTACGTTCGGAAAGCTCGTGCAGTGACCTAGGGTAACGTGCGTCTATGTGAATAGTTGAGCTTTGAGCTTGACTTAGGATGTTCGTTTCAAAATCATGCGCACAGAACTGTCAAAATTACAGAAGTAGTTACGAAGTTACTGACCGTTAAAAGTGTTGGAAATAAAGTTCGTAGAGCCTGTCTAGCAAGTTACTAGATCTGTCGCATTTGTTGAAATTTTAATAAAACACATGCACCTACCCCTCAGTATGGAATACCTAGAAATGCTTAGAATCTAATGTATGATTTTTGGATGCCACGATATCTAAAAGTTATCTAATAAGAATAACTTAGGGGAGAACGAACAAAAGCTAATTTTCCAAATGCACCTAAATAAATGCAACAACTTGCAACCATATTGAATGAAACTTTACCTCGCCGTGTTTTTAACCGCAGCCTAAAGAATTTCTCATCGATAGCAACCTTCCCCGGCTCCAATTTAGATCTTACTGGCCTAACAATAAGTCTAATTTCGCTGGAGTCTAGAATTCTCCGGCGAGTGTCGGGGAACGATTCTATTCCCGTGAAAGTGCGCGGTGCGGCGGTGCGCGGGCGCGGCGCGGCGGCCGTGACCGAGTGTATTGACCTGCGGCCTGCGCGCGCGCTTCCGACCCGCTCTATGTTGGCCTAGGTTAGGCGCGGCGTCACTGCTGACGTGGCCGCTTCGAACGCGGCATGAAATGGACTTACAGTATGTGAGGTCTTAGAAAAACATTCGGATATCGGGTAAAATCGATCTCTGTCTTACTTTAGCGTGTCTCCATCAATAACCGAAGCCTCCTCTAAGACCCGAATGTTGTTTTAAGTGCTCACAGACTGTACACTGGTTATAGGAAAAGGGCATGTGCTAAAAATTCCTAAACAGTGCATTTAGGATGGGTCAGGTACCTACAAGGAGTTAGGCTCGGCGTCATGTTTACGTGTGATGCATGGAATACGAGTTTATTTAAAGAATAGCTTACCTATTCATTAAAAGTCATATTTTTCATATTACTAATTACCACTCCTACCAACCAGTTAACGTCAGCAATGATCCCGCGCTACATCTAGACCAACATTCAGCAGATTGGTCCCAACTATAAACGAATATTTAGTAAAAGTTCTTAAATTTTAAGCTCTTAAACTTTTACGAACATTCGCCCGGAGTTGGGACAGATCCGCTCTATGTTGATCTAGGTTAGGCTTGGCATCACTGCTGCGTGGACTCGTGGAACGTGAAATGGAATGGACTTGGACAAGTCTACAGAAAAGGGAAACTTGTACTAATAAATTCCTGAAAAGTCTTGAGATTGCATTGTAACTAGAACCTAGAACCTGGGTTAAGTTAGGTTAATTTCGAGGTTAGGCGCGGCGTCTTTGTTGAACACGTGAAATGAAATGGTCACAGGTCTAAAAGTTGAAGAATGCAAATTGCATATAGATTTACACCGATACAGGCGTAGTAGCGGAGGTTAAAAGGACATTACTAATTACTGATCAAATAACAAGATCTACGATACAGTAGGTTGGGTTAGGAACCTAAGTTAGAAATAGCGTCATTTTTGCAGTGGATTTCTAGAACGCGGGCGGTCTCTATCCCCAGGGCACAGGTCTAAAAAAATTGCAGACAGCGTGACTTGGTTAGGTTCGGCTTTAGTTACGCCTTACCATCGTCGAGGTGACGTGGAGATTTAGAACACGGGGAAAGGGTTATTTTGCCATAGATTAATCAAATGACACCAAATAAAGAATATAATTGAGCTTAGCTAGAATTTAAGTTGTTAGATTAGGTCATTTAAATGTTAGTCATATCTCTTGACGTGAAAGGTCAGAATATGGTGAATTGGACATGTTAAGAAGTTTAAAGGAAATAATTTGAAGATCCAAGGCTAGTTGAGTAAATCAACTGGTATTCAACATTCATGGATGCTATATGGAGCGCTATGCTATACGCCATAATACTGATAGATGGAGCGACGATCTGCGCAAGGTGGCTAGCAGCGACTGGATGAGAAGAGCCGAAGATCGGGCTTAATGGCGCGCCCTGGGAGAGGCCTGTGTCCAGCAGTCGACTAGAGTAGGCTGCTGATTATTCTAGGCATGAAATATTAAAATGAAGTGAAGACATGGACACGTTGAATGAAAATGCGTACCTATATAAACGTACGTATAAAATTATAGACAATAAGAGATGCTCTAAAATGTTGGGTTAGGCTAAAACTCGTGCGACCAATTGAAATAAAAGTTTTCAGCCTTTTATTCTAAAATAGGTTAATTGAAAACTCTTAGTCATTCTGAAATAATCATTGTCTTTTCTACCTTGGACATTATTTTACAATATCTATTCCCTTTGCTTTACTCTTCAATAATTATAATTAGGCTTGTTTCTAATAAGTATTTGAAATATATTAAGACAGAGCTCGACTTCAGAATGAAACCTAAAGAACTTCTAGAGTGTACTTGGATGGATATCTAGATATCTTATAAATATAGCAAAGTAAAGATTAATCTAGTCTTAGCTCTATAGAGCATAAAGCAATTTAGACGCATTAATTATTTATTTTATTGTATAAGGAAAGCAGACAGGCAAACGGGCCACGTGATGGTGAGTTATCAGAGGATTTTAGATGAACTGCTAACCTTGAGGACGCTATAACTAGATTATTCGAAATAAACTTAAGACCTCTTAAAATAAAGAAATAAGTAGTTAAATGAAGTGAAACTCACAAGTTCCTCCGGGTAGGTGTGGTGACGAGACGCCACGTGCAGCGACCCCCATTGTATGGTGCAACACTGTGGTAGGTGGACTCTGGGACTGGAAGAGGTCCTACTGCCATTGGCCAGGAAAGGGTTATTTGTACAAGATGTGGCAACGTGTCGGACGAGAAACGGAATGTTTAGAAAGTTAATAAAACTCTTAGAATTTACAATAAACTAAGCTTGGTAATATTTTTTTTGTAAAATGTGACAGATGTTAAATTTGTTAAAATTATCCTACTCTTTGGTTAAATTGACATTATCAAAACGGTAGAATAGACACACAGGTAGTAATAGAAAAGAGATTGAATTTCGGGAAAGAAAAACTTATACAGATGACTAAAGAAAAGAATGGCAAATTAAATTAAATTCATATTAAATAAAAAATGCCATAAAATTGTTATTCACTCAATCCACGATTATCGACTGGGTTTTTAACAAAAATAATTTAAAAGTTCTTTGGTTTTCAATTTAAAAAGTTCCTTTTTAAATTGAAACTATTAGATACTCATTTCAGACCTGTCAAAGTGACAGATTTCTGTTCACAAGTTTGGAACGGACTTTAGTGGAATATCAGAAGTGGGATAGGGTATGTGGGAGTGTTAGTGCGCGCGTGCGTCGTGCGGGGCGCGCGAGGTCTGGCCGGGCACTGCGCCTGCGCGGCGCGGCGCTCCCGCCTCGCCATTACGTCAGTGAGCACACTGGCCGCGCCACCCCTTTCTTTTTTTTCAGTAATTAATTTTTTGCAAGATTTCGGCGCGTTTTTTTTTGCGTAATTGTGGTTTGTATTTTCTGCGTGATGGGGAATTGGGTATAAGATGAAGTTTTGTGATTTGGTTTTATGAAAGAAAGATGATCTTTCTAGCTCTATCTTTATTACTCCAGATTCTGTATAAAACTGACATAGCACAAATCGGAATTTCGATTCATTTGCCCGATTTTTTGAAACAAAGTCATTCGTTTGACACATGTTTAAGTGTTCCTAATTCCTTTTATTAAAAAATGCGTTCAAATCAAATCGAATCAATCAAAACATTTGAATCGCGACTGAAGTTGTGAAAATTTTGACAGTTTTCCGATCAAAAAGTGTCACAGATTTGAAGTCCTTAAGCTAGTAATATAAATATCTTTACTGTAGTTTGTTCAGCTCCAATATTTCCTTGCTGTAGACTTTGTACAGCTTCATAAGAGTTAACCAAAACTTCTAAGAACCCACAATATCCACTAAGATTCTTCTAAGAGAGAATATTCCCATCCACCGTGCACGCGGCCTATCCCGCGCCCAGACGTCCCGGTTACCTGCGCGGGCGCACGCCCTCTCGCTCGCACTCGTGCCGTCCCACTCGCACGCGCGGGAACGCCGGGACGTGACAGACGCGGGCTAATGCAGACGTGAATTTGAAACAAAAAAGTCGCAAGTGAAATTATTTTTTTTGCCCCAATCGGGTTTCGGGGTTTAGAAAGTGAAAGTTTTCTTATTGGATTTTTAGGGTTGGGGGGGATAAGGGGTGGATTGGTTTTTTTAAGGTTTTATGAAAATATCTGTCATTGACGTCATGCAGAATGGATGGCTCAGTATAGATAAGAATAACCGAATTCGTTTTCCGAAATTCTGAATTTTCGTTTTTGTTCCCCATGTAAAAATATAGGAACGAATCGAACAGCTGATCCATGTCAAATTATATATCACACATAAGAGAAAAATCCAAACTTTATATTATACATTTTCACGAAGAAATAATTCTGTGGTCTTCGACACGTGCTAGCCTGGTGAGGTACTCCCACTCTCTAACAGCTTGTAACGCTTCTACTTTAAACACATCACAATGTAATTTTTAAGTTTATTATTTTACTTAGTTTAGTATTACGTACTAAACTATAACGTCTATTAACTTAACTTGTGTTTGAAAATTAATAAATAATAATAATGTATTACTTGTTACTCAACAGTTTAAAAAAACCGTGCTCGGTGATATCTTTTATATGAAGAAACAGAGTTTCAAATTTTTTTGATACCAGTCTAGTTGGAATTCTTTTTCGATAGAAAATTCAATTCAAATTCAATTCAAATATTTTGTTTGGCTTAAAGTAGTCGTAAAAGGGGCGTAGCCATCTTCCATTTAAAATCCTGATTTAACCCATACAAAAAAAATTGAGTCATAGTTCCTTATTTTTCTTATCCGTTCTGCCTGAGGTTTCAAATTTGAATCCAGATAGATAGATAGATATGGGATATATTGGGATGGTATTAGTGCAAACACTTTTTACTTTTAAACGTGTATTAATATGATTTGGGTGCACCTGTTGTGATTGATTTGTACCTTATGGTGGGCAATAAAGTTTTCTTATTTCTTTTCTTTCTGTAAACGTGGAAAAGCCCGACCAAACTTCGGTAATGTCAACCACGATATTATCGAACCTGAATTCTCAGTTACGCCCATCTGCCGGTATCCCGTGCGCTAAGAAAGTATAAATAAAACATAACTATCGCTTGGTGGGTTGGTGGGTACAGTGGGCCCCGTGGAAACGTACACTGTTAGCTGTTCTGCGACCTGAAATGAACCGTAGTTAGGTAAGTCGTTCTAATAAGGTTATTCTGAAAGATTCGTTGTCATTCTATAGAAATAATTACATGGAACGATCTTCTGCAACATTTAATGGGGGGGGTTGGTTTGCCATTGAATAACCATTTCATATGTTGGTTATCTCCGTGTCACCGGGTCCTATATCCTGGATTCTCACAATTTTTTCCTTCACATTTAGATCAGTCGGTAAATGTACGTTAGTCTTTCGAAAAACCGAATACCTAACTTATTGGTACATGCATGCATATGGTTTTGAACCCGGACCTCCAGCATGGGAGTCAGGCGGGTGTCTTAGCTACTACGCCAGCGATGCTGTATATTTTCTCATGCATTAAGTAATTTAAAAGAGGAGTTATGTTGAATAAAACTAGGTTTTACAGTGCGTGAGTTTTTAGAATAGGTTTCGGGTTTTGAGACTTCGGTTATTGATAGCGATACGCGAATATACTAAGACTGTAGTTAGATAGAGACAGATTTTACTCGATACCCGAATCGTCTTCTAAGAGCTCACGGACAGTACGTCTCTTATATACTTATCTTATCTTATGTTATGATAGGGGAAATATCCAGCGGCACTGCGACCCTTGAGGATCTTATGTGCCTACCCCATTTTACACACTGGTCATCTCAGTGTGCAGGTTTCCTCACGATGTTTTCCTTCACCGTTAGAGCAGTCGGTAAATGTACGTAAGTCTTCGAAAAATACGAAAAACTCATTGGTACATGGCACTGCACGCTTTCGAACCCGGACCTCCCGCATTTGAATCCGGTGTTCTAGCCGCTAGGTAATCTATATCATGTCCATTATTTTCTTAGCACAAAATGACCATCTGGTAGAGTTCAAAATAGAAGTGCATATGAGTCTACAGTGCGCGTTATTGTGTGTCTGACTGTACCTCATACAGGCTCGCTCGGGACGTTGCCCGGCGGTTGCGTGTGTGCGCGCCCTTATTATGTGCGCTCACGTAACGCCGGCGTGGTGTGCGTGCGGCCTAAGTACACCCGTGTAGGGAACTTGTTACACGGTCTTGTAACATTACTTCATCATCATATCATCATCCTCACTGACTGGGTCATAGGTTCCCCTAGCATGAATAGCATGATGAATCTACCGTAGGGGCCCAGTGCTGAGTTATTGGAGTCACGGGGTCGTGGGCGGTCTAAGTGGGTGGGGTCTTTGACCGAACGGGAGGTGCGGTGTGGTGAGGGAGGTGGAAGTTAAGTTTCAGGAGTGACTCCAAGGTAAGTGCTAGAGGGCACGAGGTCGGCCATCGAGGAGGGTTTGCCTTGAAAGCCTTACAGTCAGTTGAAGAGAAGAGAAAACATTGTAAAAGTTTAGTTTACATTAGAATATATATTACTTTCTACGCCATACGCTCTAGATCTCTATCTGATTCATTTAAATTTGTATGAAAGAGTAGAATTTTTAAATAATAGCAACCTTTACTTGACCTTTCCTGAAATCGTTTTTTTTTTAATTGAATTTGGAGAGCAGACGAAGAAACGGGCCAGCTGATGGTAAGCGGTGGTCACCGACGCCCATAGATATCTCACTCTCACTCTCACTATAACAACTTTAGAAGGTTTTCGATGCGCTGCTGCTAACCTTGAGGACACAGATGGAGTGCCTCATGTCCCGATAATTACGCTAAAACCGAAACACCGCAATACAAGCATTGCTGCTTTGCGGCCGAAATAGGTAAGAAGGGTGGTGTCAAACTCAGGCGATCCACATTAGGATCTACCACCGTAAATATGTATGGAAATGTTTTTGTGATTTGCCATTGATGTAAGGGAAACTTACCATTATTTCAAGGGGCTCATGAATTAAGCAGTTTTTATATCATTAATACATTTAGCAAACCATCAGACATGATTTCAATATGTTCACCTTTGACTACATAATTATTTTATCATAATTATAACTGTTTCGGCCATTGCTGTGTGTGAAATAAACGTATTACTTACTGACTTGTTTTTATTTCTATATTTGTAGGAACGCGCTATGTTAGGACATGGATGACGTAACGTCAATTGTATGAAACGGAAAAGGGAAGATCTTCCACCAGGCGGGACGTTGTGTCTGGTGACCAGATGTCCTGGTCCAACTATGGATGTTTGGAACTCGTATATGTACGAAGTCACAGGAAAATTTTGATAGCGCGTTCTACACCGATAGTAATGTGCCGACGCATGACGCGCTATTACGATTAGTACCTACACTAATCGTAATAGCGCGTCATGCGTCGGCACATTACTATTAACGATTAGCATAAGGTATTTAAACCTTTCGGTATTTGCACCCTATTATGTAACGAAGTATTATGTCAAGTTATGTACGCATGATATTTGAAGTACATTCTAGATTATAAATTTAGAACTAAGTATATGGATAATAATATGAATGTAGTCTGTTTGCGTGCTTATAAAAATAAGTGTATTGTTGTATCTGACACAATTCTTGACAATAAAGATTTCTCATTCGGATTCTGAAGAAGATAGCGTTACCCTGCGGTGTGATCCGCGCCCCGAGCGCGAGTTCAAACCCAGCAAGCCCAGCGACTAGTGCTAACTCTATACTCTATGTAAATAGCAAAACCATAATTACGTCGGGACACCAAGCGAAATAAAACGCCATGAGTTACGCTCGCTCTGACCAGGGTCTAAGTCAGAACCGCCTTGGCGTTGATCACATTCCTTATACTTTAGTTCCCCTCGATTTTTTCTGACTACTTTGGCTTTCCAGCTGCTTTCAGCTGGTTGGTAGGTACGGAGTGGACTCCACACTGTTCCCGCCCATGATTAAGGCTATCCATGATCCGGTGCCGACAAAAGTTGAGAATTCGGCTCTGGAAGCGTCGGCAGCATCGTGGCTAAGTAGTCTACTTCAGCCTATTAATGTCCCCACTGTCGGGGCACAGGACTCCCCTTGCACAAGGAGGTACGGGCCATCCACCAAGCGGTATTGGTAGATAGAGACATGCAGGTTTCCTGACGATGTTTTGCTTCACCGTTAGAGCAGTCGGTAAATGTACGTAAGTCTTCGAAAAAAACGGAAAACTCATTGGTTCATGGCATTGCACGGTTTCGAACCCTAGGTAGTCGAAACCATGCTATGTCATGTGCCAATGAGTTTTTCTGTTATTTCGAAAGACTTACGTCCCTTCATTTACCGACTGCTCTAACGGTGAAGCAAAACATTGTGAGGAAACCTGCACACTGAGATAACCATAACCAGTGTGTGAAATCGGGAAGACAATGGCAAACTACCCCATTAAATCTGCCACGAGAACCGTTCTATGCGATTAATTCCTTAGAATGATCACGACCGTCAGCAAGATGAATATGACTTAGAAGAAGAATATGGCTCTGTGCAGAGTATGCCTGGGGTTATACCACTCTTTTACCTATACCTATGTAAAGCTTGCATTGCTGTGTTTCGGTTTGAAGGGTAAGAGAGCCAGCTTAATTACCGGCACACACCGTCCAAGTCCTCAAGGTTGGCAGCACTACGAAAACCCTCTAATAACATTATAATGAGGTGAGATGTTTATGGGTGACGGTGACCATTTACCATCAGATATTTGCTCGTCTGCTCCCTTATACTTACAATAAAAAAACTTTTGTCATAGATATGTTTTCCTGGCGACCTTATAGATCTAAGGATCCTTCGATATTGAGGCAGACTTTACCACGACCACAAATTGAACGAAAGCATCTCGTTCCATTATTTCTCTTGTGCCTATGCACGAAGGATCTCAGCATATTCTGAGCTACAATCACATGCGTGTAGATCTACGTGAGGTTGATTGTACCTCCTGGGCGATTGGCGGCGACCCGAGTTGTGTAATGGATGGTGGTGGTTAAAAATGTTAGTTGAGTGGTGGGTCTGGTTGGTCTGGCCAACTAACGACGGAAAGGTAAAGTTGTAAAGTTTGCATAGAAACATAATTATATGTACTCGTATATGTCGCAGGGAAATGGCTGAATACGCCATGGATTTGGGGTTTATTGGTAGTCTGTAGTGGCAGATTAAAACTGTTTATCATGTAATAATGAGTTTCGAGATTGTTTTTTTATTATTTACTACTAAACCCGCATTTGACCCCGATCTCGCCTGATGGTAAGCGACGATGAGGTCGACGATGGAGCATGCGGGTCCAGTAAATGCCTATTCACTCTGGCCTTGAAGATCCCAAGGTTGTAGGTTTCGGGAAATACAGACGCCGGCAGGCTGTTCCATTCCTTAGCCGTTCGCATAATGAACGAAGAAGCAAATCGCTTCGTTCGAGCAGATGGGATATCAACAACATAAGGATGGAGACCCTCCCCGCGCCTGGTAGTCCGAAGGCGGAATGGAGATGCTGGAATTAAGTTGTGCAATTCCGATACGCACTCTCCGAAATGTATCCCATGGTTGTAGGGGGGAGGGGGACTGTAAATATTGCGTGTACGTAAGTACCGTCCTGAACCTTTTATTATTTATTTTACTAACGTCCTAAGATACACAATGATAAATCTATAATAATACTAAAGCTAAAACTAAAATTAGACTAAGAAGAAAAAAACTAAAGATAAAAAATTTGGGTTAAGTCGTTGCCCCGTTGGATAGCTAAGCTGATCAGCTGAGCCAAATAGGAGCCAGCTCTTAGGTCTTTTGACGCGTCGACCAGGCGCTTTGCGAGGTCCTTGAAGACGTGGTGCGCTCCCGGGCCCCAGGGTCCCAATGTTTCAACCTCAAACGGCTCAAATATGTATGTTTCACCCAGATTCGTATATTTTAAAGGGCAGGTAGTATGGAGGAAATAAGCCCGGGGAACCTTCCCCCCCTTCATACCCTCCATCTTCCGCCAAAGGTGCTCTGGACCCTCAGAGTTCTCCCCAGTCTTGGCCAAATCCCTGGGGTATTCGGCTATTTCCCTGCGACATATATAAGTGTCGGACTCCCATGCGAGGTCCGGATTCGAAACGGAAACTTACATTTACCGACTGGTCTAACGACGAAAAAATACATCGTGAGGAAACTAGCACAACATAAATATCTACTAAGAAAGTGGCATTAACTGGTCATTTCCATAGAATCATCATGACCGTCATCAATGAGGACTTCTTCTTCTTCAGGCTTTACTTATATATCCCTCTCCTATTTCCATGTAGCCCGATTTGTAGTGCCTCTGCGCGAAGTCACTCCAGTTCTAGTCCTGATGTCGTCTGACCACCTCGCTGAGGATTAAGAAGATGTTAAAATGACTAAGAGCTATCTCTACCGTCTCCATTGCTTAGATCACACGAATGTGATTGATATTTAATTATTTACACAGATATTTATTTTTGCCGCGTCGTCGTGCCGGCCATAAAGAATAGCACCACCCCAATTCTTCTCGTGGGCTTAGTGGATACTAATTCTACACCTATAGTCTTTTTCACGTAAAAGGGCACGTCGAACTCTTATAAAAACCAGATTCTCACTGATTCTCTCAGCAAATACTAATCGGAACACTTCCAACAGTGAGAATCCGTATTTTATTTAGATTTTTATAAAAAATCGACGTGCTTTCCTATGTGAAAATAACTTTAGTAGACGGCGATATGCTCGCCACCTTTCCGTCTGCATTAGGGATGTTACAGAGTTTCGAATCCGACTCCAAAAGGTCGGAACTTCCGATTGATTTTTCACTTCCGACTCCGACTTGGGCTCCAATAATTTTAAAGCGAGGTTATACCTAAGATTTGTGAGCAAACATATTCAAATATCAATATTTATTTAAATAGTGTAGGACTATTAATTAAATAAAGGAACATTTTTTATTGCCGCAAACGTCAACATAAAAAATATTGACCAGTTCAGCTATAAAATTTTAAAAACGGTTTAAAACACTCTCTTCATCTCTGTTCTACCTCCGCCTCCGCCTCCGGTTCTGAATCTGGTTCCGGCTCCGATAAATCAAATTTAAAACCTTCGGTTTCGACTCCGGTTCCGGTAAAACCACCTCCGTAACATCTCTAGTTTGCACACTAAATCTTCGGCGAAAAGTGGGAACTAACTATGATGAAGGTGGTTCCTTTGTATACCTCCTCGGGGATTATGGACGTGAGAATTATGTATGTATGAATATTTGTTTATAATCAACTACCCTACTCCCTCGGCGCGCGAGCGGTCAGATCGCGTGAGCATCCTTATCTCGCTAATGATGCGAACATGTCCGGACAGCGCCGCGGACGGCTCCCGACATGTCCGACGTAATGTGGACAACCCTTAGGCTCGGACTACACGACGACGGTTCCTACCCCAGTTCCATGGAACCGGTGCTTCATATATACTTAAACAAAAATGCGCTGTCGACTACACGTACAGCGGTTCCACTTGGAACCGACCTGTGCGGTTACTGGGCGAGGCTTGAGCGCAACGCAAGAGTTTGAATGCAGTCGACTACACGGCCGGTAGCAGTTCCTGAACCGAACCATCGCTGGAACGGTTGTCGTGTAGTCCGAGCCTTAAAATGTCTACGTCCAATCGGGAGCCAATAAATTCGAGCTACTGGATTTCCAGTAGCGATGTTCATCTGAACATCGCATTTGTAATTGCAGAGTCTGTCGCAAAATACACCAGAATGTCCGCTCCGGGCGTCCGCGTTTTTAAATACGTCACACCACCGTAGCGCTAGGGCAGTTATAATTTCCAATTTAAAAGGAAGCCTTGTGAAAAATATTTCTGGCAAAGTATTTCGTTTATTTTTATTTTTTTTCATTTTTTTTTTGCAGGAAATCTTACAGCGATAAAAAAAATTACATAGTAAATGTAGATTCCACTCATTACATTTTATTAATATAACAGCATAAGAAGGACAGAAAGGAGAATAATAATAGGATAATATATAATATAATACATATACGTATTTACTTTTTTACTAATAAATGAATTTTACAGAAAAAACAAAATATAAGTGATATCTTGGTAAGTAATGTATGTAATAATAGTTTACGATACTGAATGCGTATAGGTGAGTGTGTGCGTGTGCGCGTGTGTGCGTGTGCGCGCGTGTACGTGTGCGCGTGCGTGTGTGTGTGAGAGAGAGAGAGAGACTGAGAGCATATTAAAAGTGAGCATATATTAAAAGTACAACAAGTTATACGGGTACATACTACTCGATCGCGTGTATTTTGCGCCTGAGTTCCTTTGACTTCCTCTGGGATCGCCTGTACGCGGAGCGCGTGTGCGCGTGAGCCGTTTCGCGCGTTTGTATTGAGCGGATCTTCTGGTGTATTCTGTGGTCCTGTGCAGGTTAGATACTAAAATAGAATTTTAAAAAAACCAGCCAAGAGCATGTCGGGAACGCACATAATAGGGGCCCGTATTCCGTTGTCGTTCTTGCAGTAAAAATATTAAAATTACCACGAAATTTTGAAGTGAGAGGCGAGATCGAGGTCAAATGCGGGTTTAGTAGTCAATAATAAACAAAAGTCTATATCTTGTCCCGTTTATGAGCTAGATATACATGACAGAGAGACGGACGGATGACGGACAGCATATGGTTCCGTTGTCACCTTCGTATTACAGTTTCATCCGCGCTCTGTGCCGTGCCGAGCTCCGTTTCGTCTTATTCTCATGTCTCAGAACGCAACCTTTTCTCTGCCTAAGATCAGAGCGTGCGCTTGCAAAAATTTCATATCCATTCAGACTCCTGAGTAATTTTTTTCTGGTTTATACTTCCAAGTATTTATGGGTTTTCGATCAACAGGCGCGCGGTAATAGACGAGTGCTGCCATCTGTCGAGTCGGACACATACTATTGTTTCCTTTACCTGTCGCCCGAATGAAAAAAATGGTTTTATAAAGGGATTGTATGATAATAAGGTTTCGATAAAAATTTCTGAAAAAATACATCATACATAGTATAATAAAATGTGTATAACCAAACCTGTGGAAAAATAAACATACACCTATAGAACCCCGTTTCTGAGAAAAACGTGTTTGTAAAAAAGTCGAATTTTCACAAAAACGGAGTTCTATAATAGAACTCTAGAAGTAAACAATGTAACAATTATTAATTTAATTTAATTGACACAAGACTATAATTGACATTTTAATTAATTACAATAATACATATTATTATGTACTTATAATTAATAGTTATTATGACTTTGTTAAATAATGAATAATTGTTACCTGTAACCTTAGTATTTATATGCTGCATATTTATTTATTTATTTTATATTAATCTGACACATTACACAGGTAATAAAACTGGCAAGATAACAAACATGTTATTATTGTATTATTATACATATACATTAGTATATAATACCTGAGTGTATTTTGACGTGTAATGAACATTATCAAAAATGTCTATGACGAAGTTCTAGAATAATTCTAGAAGTATGTTTTGCGCAACCAAATAAACTATTCTTATTCTTATTCTTACCCTTGGAACATCGGCGCAAGGTTGCCTGTCTATCGGTATTTTATAGGATACATTTCGGAGAGTGCGCATCGGAATTGCACGACCTAATTCCAGCATCTCCATTCCGCCTTCGGACTACCAGGCGCGGGGAGGGGTTCCATCCTTATGTTGTTGATATCCCATCTGCTCGAACGAAGCGATTTGCTTCTTCGTTCATTATGCGAACGGCTAAGGAATGGAACAGCCTGCCGGCGTCTGTATTTCCCGAAACCTACAACCTTGGGATCTTCAAGGCCAGAGTGAATAGGCATTTACTGGACCCGCATGCTCCATCGTCGACCTCATCGTCGCTTACCATCAGGCGAGATCGAGCTCAAATGCGGGTATAGTAGTAAATAAAAAATAATTTAAAAAAAACCCCTTTGTCCTTTGTGCGACCCTCTACCTGCGTCTAGCATATGAAAAACGTCAAGTCGCTGCAATTTGGTTTATATTGAGATCACGTTAATTAATGGAAGAAAAAGCCAGGGTCGGCCTAGACTGACGTTTAGACATCGTGCTCAGAAATTTTAATATACAGAGCAGACGACCCCAACGGCGAGCATGAGTGAAACGAAGAATGACTCTAGAGGAAGTAAGAGAGGCGTGCTAAGATAGAGATTTGTAGGGCTCCATTCTCCCTTGCCTAACCCGAAAGGTACATGGCGTAGCGTGAAGTTATGCATGTATGAGATTACGTTGTAATGATAGAATCGGACCCCAGGTTCTAGTCGGCAACTCCTGCGATTCCTGCAGGATGTATTCTCACGCGCATGCGCGCAATTAGACGTTAGACGCAATCTAGCCGACGACTCGGGGCGGGCGACGCCCGGAGAGCAAAAAGTTGCCCTTAATCGCTTCTAATAAGTACTGTGACAGGTTCTAAGCTAACCGGACTGCGGTGTAAAGGTATATGTAGATAAGGGGAAGAAACGCTGCTTTTGTATGTTAAATTATCGTAATATTGAAAAATCTCAATATAAAACAGCTGATTTGTTTTCGCGATTCCAACTGCCCCTAGTGAATCTTGTTCAGTTATGACTTATGACCCTTTAGGGACTATAGAGGGTCTTTTACACCCTATATAACCCGGTGCTCTTGATAGAGACTCTATTTTCGGTTCAGTGTTTACATATTAAAATAATAATAGTTTAATTTTAGTAGTATTCTTTATGATCTAGGAGAAACTCGAACTCCAGCAATGTATTTTTTTAAACAAAAAAAGGGAATGTACCTACACTACTAAAATTTAGTATTCTTCACCACTTCAACTGGGCAGGGCTATTATGCCTGTGGTAGGAGTGTTCCAGCACCATGGGCCATTGGGTCCAGAGGTGGATTCGATCCGATGACGCTTGTGCCCCAGTCTCGAGCTCTAGTATTTGAACTATTATTGCTTCTTTATGCAAATGAAAATCCAAAACCATAGCCCTATTCCCAATCGTTATGTACTCTTAACATTAACACGCTTAAGTAAACCAATCAATCATTTATTTGCCAAAATTGAACATTTAAGTTGTCAAGTAAATAAATAAATAAAATCTTTATTGAAAACTTAGTACACAATGGTTGTACAGCGTGATTTGTTTGGAGCACCTGACCTCTAAGCTAGGTGGAACCTGTGTTCATTATCAACCAGCGTGAGTGACGTGTAAATGTGCCTGAGGGTGTATTTGAGGATATGTGGTGTGTGAGAGTGTAGGGTGAGTGTGAGTGTGAGTGTGGGGGAGAGGTGTGTTGGGTGAGGTGTGTGTGTGTGCTGCATAGTGGGAAGGTGTGTTTGTGCGTGTATTACTGAACTAACGAATGTTATTCAATAATGTTTGGCAGGTGTTCGGTTTCCTCATACGTAAGTTTTTGAATAATACGTAACAATAATAAGTAATAAGAGATATAAATATGAAATAAAAAACGCAGTGTTTTTCAATCGCAGTGTACACGTAACTTCAGACTAGATAAGCTGAGCTTAGGTAAGCGGGATGGTACAACTTATGCAAGCTTAGATATTAATAATGCATGCTCTGGGAACGTAATTAGAGTAACGCCTCTTAGCAAATCTAGCCTAGGGAATGCTAAGGATGGGCTTAGAAATCCTAAGATTAGAATAGATTTAATAAACTATAGATATTATAGATAAAGAGTTGATAGTTTGTGTTGAGTGTCTTATCTTTTATAGGATTTCATGAATGTCGCAAAACAGTTTCAACTATTTCATTCAACAAAGGAAATTTTTGAGACTTCTAAATTCGGTCAAGAAACTTAAAAGTAGAAGTAGGTACATATACTTACTTATTCTTGGAGAGCATTACACTGGGCCAGTAGCTCAACGCCTAAGCTTCTTGGAAAGACAGACGAGCAAACGGGCCATCTGATGGAAAGTGGTCACCGGTCGCCTATAGACATCTCAACTCACTATAATGTTATTAGAGGGTTTTCGATGTCCTTCGTTAGCGTGCCAGTAAAAATGTTCTACTGGTAGTAATACAGGTAACGAAGGTTCGAAATGAAATGAAATGAAGTTTATTTGTGAGAACATAGTGAAAATTACAGGTGATTTAAAAAGCATAGGTATCATATGTTCCACCGACAACGGTATGCAAATCTTTTCTGCTATTTGTTAGTGTCGTTGAGATACTATTTTATGGATAATAACATTTGACTAGAAGCCACTTGGAAATATTAGTTTTAAATTGGCTAGCAGGACCATTTTTAAGGCGACTAGGCAGATTATTATACACTAGAATTTCCATACAAAAGGAATTCTTTTTATAAAAGTCTACTCTACTTTGGCAAATAGAGACTTCGAGGACTGATGTTGTCCCTCGTGTGCCAGTAATTGAAATGAAAAGTTTATTTACTTATTACAAGGCACAATAATAGGACCTCCGACTTACAAACTAAACCTGTATCTTGGTAGTCAGGACTTCGTCGCACTTTCCGTGCAAGCATATTATATGACAATTTATAACATTACATTAGTAACTATATACTATACATAAAAGGAATTTGGAACAAGTTAATCAAAAGGAATTTAGAATATACCTAATAATAGAGAGGTAAGTTAATGTCTAAGAATGTGGGAGGGTGTAATAATGTATAGTATGTATCTGTAGTGTAGGGTGAGTGGGTGTGTGAGTGTGGGAATCACGCTGGTTCTCTTACCCTTCACACCGAAACAGCAATGGAAGCATCGCTGCTTGCGGCACAAATAGGTAAAAGTGGCCTTACCACCACCACCCCAGGATAATTCCGCACAGAGTCATACCACCTTCGTGGATGACTAATGATGCTAGGTACACCTGTATTCCTACATGGCGATGTTTTTAGTACCCAAGTAATAAATACTTAGAAATCATACGTTTGTTGCTATCTAACTAGCCCTGCGTATAATTTGTTGTCTCTTCAATAATTCATGTGGGATGGGATGCACAGTGCGCGAACGCAAGTCCATGCGCCATCTTGGTTTAGGGATCCATTCAGGATTTCTTGAATGAAATTGACCACTGCAACGGTCATGGAGTCATGGTATTGAGGACGACTGTTCTTCCTTAGATGAAAAAAAATCTATAAAATAAACGTTATTTTTTTTTTATTGTATCAGGAGAATTTACGATCAAACGGGTCACTTGACTGGGTTTTCGATGCGCTACTGACCTAAGGACTAAGATGGCGTGCCTCATGTGTCGGTAGGTAATTACGCTGGCTTTCTTACCATTCAAAACGAAACGCAGCAATTCAAGCGTTGCTGCTTTCCGGCAGAAATAGGTACCGCCCCAGGCTGACTGCACAGAGTCATATCTACCACTTTCCTTGCTGTAGCCAGAAATGAGGAATGAATTAAATAAAGAGTGGATATTTGGTGAAAAAGAGGGATGTAGGTTACCCAAGTCCAAATGGGGACGGTTTGGGCCAAGACTAAATTAGGATTTGTTTTGGTAGAGTTCTGTAAACTAATATGGTTCTTGGAGCAATCACTGGAGTTCTCGGCCCTACCTCATGTTCCTGACGGAAAATTTGGTTATATACCCATACTTACATAATAAAATCTCACGTCCATAATCCCCGAAGTGGTAGACAGAGGAACCCCTTCAATCACAGGTAGTTCCCAGATTTGGTGGACAAAAGTTATAGATGGCGAGCCTACCGTCTTCGTCTACTAAGTGTAAAATAGTAACCACTAGTCGCCTCGTAAGACACGGGATGAGTTGGGGTGGTGCTATTCTTTAGGGCTGGCACCACACAGCACTGGTTATATTCATGATTGTAGAGAACCCTAGACTTGAACTCAGCCGGCCGCTGGATCGTATCAAATAAAATGATCGCGATAGAGGCGCAAAAAGTCAGCCGTAAAGCGAGCGACGTCCGAACGCTGCGCCCGCGCCTTGCATTGGTACTTAGGTACTTTTTTTGGTACTTAGATAGAGACCTACCTAAAGATACCTATTAGATAAGTGCTAGCGATTCCACTGGAGATCCACGGAGCCCTCCGACATGCACTATTATATTTTTTGTGGGTAAAAATTTCACACAAACCGCTTTCATCCCCATGAAGCCAAGTACCTATCCAAGAAAATATGAGAAAGAAAGAAATAAGATGTAGCAGTGAATGAACACTATTAAAAATATTCGTTCTTCAAAGAAACATCAGTAAAATCCTTCAGAAAAAGAAATAGTGTCCATTTGTCCAATGTTAATAAGTAAAACGGAATGGTATGTGCCTGCTATGCCTATAAACGCAAAATAAAAGAAATAATAGGTACATAAGTACCAACAAAAAAAGAAAATAGATCTGTACATCACATAAACTTAAAAAAATAATTAATAATTAAGTAGGCAATTTATCTGCTACGAGAGTTTATTAAACTAAACTCTTCTACGTCTAATAATAGGCTAAATAAATTATAAATAATGACAAAAAGAACAAAATGGCGGGCGGTGGGAGCCATCTTGAATAGAATGCGCGGGAAGCATGGTTCGAGTGCGTTCAATAAATTGACAAGGTCCTTATATGGTGTCGTGGTGGCCCATTCGTCTTGCGGTGAGGTCTTAGACCTTGCTGTGTTAGATGCAGCGCTAAATTGGTCTAAGAGTGTGACTGCGCAAAGAAAAATATAAGTATCTGAAGGCACGATCATTGCGCATTCAATGCAACATGGCGGCTTCGATTTATGGTTGGGTTTGGTTATTTTCTTATATTTTGTACTTAAATAGAAGACCGATGCATTGATAGGCAAACATAAAGGTCTTTGTGGAGAAAAGATAATGAATAAAATATTGTCAATTCGATTTATTCAGTTTTGTATAGTGTTTAAGACTACAGACAACTCTCATTTTTGTGTACTCCAAAGAGACTTTTACAAAGAATTTCTAATTATAGACGCCGTTCCTAATTTGGCTAACAAAGATGATAGGTAAGACTAGGTATTACTTACGTTAATAAGTGTTATAGGTATAAATAACTAATTATTATTAAATCTAATAGAGCGTCGGTGGTCTAGTGGCTAGGAAGCCGGACTCCCATGCGGGAGGTCCAGGTTCGAAACCATGCAATGCCATGTACCAATGAGTTTTTCGAACTTTTTCGAAGACTTACGCACATTTACCGGCTGCTCTAACGGAGAAGGAAAACATCGTGAGGAAACCAGCATGTCTGAGGAAATTAAAAGCTTCCGAAGGCGTGTGAAATCCACCAATCAGCACTGGGCCCGCTCGGTGGATCATGGTAACCGTACCCCCTTGTGCAAGGGGAGGCCTGTGCCCCAACAATGGGGGCATTAATAGGCTGATGATGATGATTAAATCTAATTTACCTAAATCTGAAATATTATTTTTCTATCTTACACTTTCAAAATTCAATAACAATTAGCATTTTCAGAATCGACAGAAAACTGTTTAAAAATTCCCGTCATAAGCCACTGCATTGCAAACACAAGCAATTCCAGTGATTCGTTTAGGCGTATCCCTAATGCTCCCTCTGGAGGAACGCAAGAATGTCGTCCCAGTCTGCAGGGGTTTTTGCTCACTACTCCACGTTATTTACCAGAACCCTTCACCATTCAAAACGTCCTAAAACCCATACTTATGGACACTGAATTTTTAACTGTAACCCCGAAAGAAAAGACAGGGTTTTCTTTAAAGTGGTGGGAAGTTACGAGCCTAATGCGTAAGAGTTGTTATGTCTTCGGTACATTGATGGCGACTCGAGTTCTTGCGTTAGCGACGACGCTTAAGTTCAGGTAGATCGTTGCCTCGGCCGGGGTTTTGATTTAGAAGGCTTTCTTTAAGTTTTATTACTGAAATCGTTTGGCTTTTGATTTATTTTTAAGTATAATTTTACTGGAAAAAGTTTAGAAGAATGTTTTATAATAGTCTGACTGCGTGTGATAAAACTTTCCTATAAGTAGTTAGCAGATAGGTAAGAATTTAGCAGATAATAAGTTAGTAGATTGGAGACGGCGATTGATATCCACATACAGATACAGAACTTGTGGTCTGGTTCGGAGATTAGTTTTCATTTTAGTGACTACCAATGACGGAAAATCTTTGAAAGGAAAGAACCCTTGACTCGTTCTCTTTTATATAGCGGAATTATGAGAAAGCGTTTGAGATGTCTAGTAGGTATGCTGTGTGACGGTTTCGTGACTTGGTCTATTTCTTTTTCTAGTGTTTTGGACGATAGAGATGAAGCGACAAGATATCCAAAGCCTTGATTTGACAAGAAATCCAAATAACGTTTTAGGTGGGCCTGAAAAACAGCACCCGAGCTGAGGACCGAACTTATTCGCCCACAATATTTATATACGAGTATTTTTTGCCACTTTATTACTGGCAAAAAAATATTTTGGATTGCAAAGTTTCAAGTTTATTGCTATTATTCCATTTTATTTAGTTTACTTTTCTTCTTTCTCTTCGGTTAATGACATTTTGAAGATACGAATTCTGCCAATGACGAGTCAGTCATATTTTTTCTATAACTATTGCCAAACTTCTTTCGAAACTGTCAACGCTCAAAGTCAATGCTCGACAGTACGTACGTAGGTATTGATTAGCTACACCCTTTGTAGGTACCTGTCCGTCTCGAAGGTCCAACAGGTTTAGGTGTCCTTGAGGAGAAATGCGGCGGCCATGTTGGGCGAAAGTGCGCGCGCGCACTGACCATCGCTTCGCCCTGACCACCGCCACTGCGCGCGCGTCTACCCGCTACCACAGACGGCGAAACTAACAGCGACCTCAGTTGGCTAAGATACAGGGGCCCAATTAACAACTTACAACGTTCGTTCGTTCAATTTCCATCAAGTAGCTATTCAGTTTTCGTTTCAATTCAATTTTGACACCAAATCGCATTTTGACCTCCGCCACTGCGCGTGAAACTAATAGCTACCTAAAGTTGGCTGAGATAATGAGGGAATAAATGTGATTGTGTTGCCATCTTTAAAGCGTAAGTGTGCTCTGACCATCGCCCTGACCTGCCACGACCACAGCGCGCCTATGGTGAAATTAACAGCGATATCAAGCGCATGTGATTGGTTGCAGCGAACAGAATCGGAATGGAATCTGCTTCGTTCTATCTAGCCTTATGTTATTGAAAATCTTATCTGATGCGCTGTGTAGAGCGCGGGAGCGCGCGCCGACACGGATTACTGGCAATTACAGGCCTGCGCCGATGACGTGAGGTCCTCACTCCCGCGCACTGCGGCTTAGCGAATCATTTTGAAACAATGAAATTGCTTTCCAGAATCGGCTTATGAAAGAAGAAGATTCTGCTTCAAAGTTCAGAAGTTATCTAGAGTTATCCTAGAGTCCTATGTTACGGCCTTAAAAGTCTCTCTTCTTATTAATCTTCTTGTAGAAAGAAATATTTCTTATGATATGATGTAGAGAAGGAACAGAGATTCCTTATGTCCGTCATAAATTCACAATAGATCTGAACCCTCAGGAATTCAGGAAGCTGCAGAACTCATGTAACATGTAAGATGTCGTAATCTATGAACCGGTCTCCCAAGGAGATAGATAGCTCAATGAGAATTGGGACTTAAGTACCAAAATTGAGAGTCCTGTTGTAGACTCATATTTTCTGGAAAAATCTTCAACTGTTGACCCATGATCGACATAATACTAGTAATAGATAAAGGTAGAGTCACAAAACAATGGACAATATAGGATTTTACGTAGATCTAAGTAGTAGAGCAAAGAATCATATTACGTCGGTTACAATAAAATCGATGCAAGTACAGTAGACTACAGGTCAACCTACCCAAAACGTCAAAATTTTAGAATCAGAAATGTATCGTATTGCTCAGACAAAATGTTGAGATTTAATCGAAGGTGTTTCACAGATGGTATACTAGCCAAGTCGCCACAGTTTTGCAATGCACTTATTCTAACTTTTTCTGCGACACCGGCCGCTGATCGGGCACAGCGAAATGCGCCGATTAGAAACCGGTTCCAACCGCCGCGAACCGGTGCGATGCACTCTACAACTCCTAAACCAGCCCTTCAGCCACGTTACCCCACCATCCCGTAATAAAATCCTTAAGGAATCCAACGCAAACGCGCGCGTTCGTCGTTTCTGTAAATACCGACTTCAAAATTTCTCGCGAGTCTGCAAGTTTCCGAAACGCAACTTTTTAAGTTTTCTACTAGAGTTTTGAAAGGGAAACGTCTAGTTTGAAGAGGAATGTGAGATAGGGTATAGTGGGTCGACGATAAAATACTAGGATTCATTGACGTCGTGCCGAGTTCAGATATGCTGCTTAGACGGGATTAGTCTAGGTTTTTTTAAAGCTCAAAGCTAGGTGCAGGCACTCGTGCGAACGTTGCAGTTTATGTTTTAGTTAGGTATGTGCAATTTATTATTATAGCTTTTATTATGGCTCTTATAATAGTCTAAAATATTTTCTCTCACAAACAGTAGGCATCAGATTGATCTCATGTATCAAAAGCGACATGACATTAACTACATTACATGTATTACTTGACATTGTTCAGTATTTTTTATTATTATGATTTATTATTTAAATAATTAACAAACAATGATGTTTTTAAATGTAATTATTAATTCAAATGTTTTTTTTTGTTTGTTTTTGCAATGAAATGTAATCATTATTATTTTTATTTTTTCTTGACGTGTAATTCATATTATGAATAAAAAATTTGAATTTGAATTTGCGGCACTTGTCTCTAAAAATACGTCGTGAAATGTCAAAGTCGTAAAAACTTGACATTTCGCGATGTATCGGGCTCTATAGATGTTTGAATGTTTCTTTTTAGGTTTTGGTTCGTTTTTAAGGTAAACCATTTCAAATTAATCACTAGTGTTTCTGTTTCAACCGTATTGTGGCCTTTTGACGGCTAGTGTTGTAGGCGAGCAAACAGACCATCTGATGGTAAATGGTCACCGTTCGCCCATAGATAGCTCACATTACTTTAATGTTATTAAGAGAGTTTCGATTCGTCGTCTAGGTTCCCGGAGTGGGGCATAGTTCCCAGGACGCTGGCTGCGTTACCTCGCTGTATGGCATATCTTATCTTATGATAGGGGGCCGGGAATAACCACAGCGGCACTTCGACCCCTGAAGATCTTTTGTACCTACCCCATTTTACACACTGGTCATCTCAGTGTGCAGGTTCCCTCGCGATGTTTTCCTTCACCGTTAGAGCAGTCGGTAAATCATCATCATCATTAACTCTTTATTGTACACACACAATATAATACAAACTTAAACAAAAATATGTGAAACACAAAGAGATCTCTTCCAGCAAACCCCAAAATATGACAATTTGATTCATATCAAGCCAGGCGAAGTGTACATTTATATGCTAAATAAATATACCTACTTAATAATACAAAATAGAAAATACGTACATAAATACAATATAATACATAAACATACAAATAAATAAATAAATACTATATACTAATATATAATTATAATTACCCCACTACTGTAATACCAATAGTGATAGGAGCAACAGGAGTAGTAGCCAAAAGTATACACAGGTACTGTGACAAACTGGACGCGCACATAAATATACACATAGGACAGAAGCAGGCAGCTATCCACACGGCAACAATAGTCAGCAAAGTATCAGGAGACACAGTTTTTTGTGAACAGGGACTCCGACCCTCCTCTTCTCTGAAGGTTTCGGGGCGGGAGGTCGGATAACCACCGATTACTTTTAATCGAGGCTCTTAGAGGAATGAATACTAATTATAATTATAATATAATAAAGATAATACAGCGATGACAAATTAAAAAGTAAAGGAGAGAAGAATAATGTTCCTTGACAAGTTTCTTAAAGGTAGGAAAGGAAATGTACGTAAGTCTTCAAAAAAATCCGAAAAACTCATTGGTACATGACACTGCACGGTTTCTAACCCGGACCACCCGCATGGGAGGTGTTCGGTGTCCGGTGTTCTAGCCACTGTGCCACCGACGCTCTATGGCATAAATAATATCTCCAATTGCCTACTTAGACGTTACTATTCACCATTTTACTGACGAACGAGGTCATAGATCGCGTCTGACATTTGAAAATATTCACTTACGTTAATTAATAGACCATGCTGTGCCCTTTAGGGGTCGTTACGTGCTCGCAATGTTCTGGGGGTGAAGTAAAAACTGACGAATGTGCGGCAAATGTGAATAATTGTAGCGTTTGTATTACATGGTACTACTTAATGGCTAGTAGATAATAGGTTTGAAAAAAAAACATTCTTCACGTAGAGTTTGTCTAGGAATTGAATTTAATACTTACTAAGACATTTTGTATCACTTTAAAAAAATTGAATTGTTTTGAATAACTCCAAAGTCTTAAACAACGTTTACGCGTAACTTCAGTGGTTCTTGTTTTTTTATTATTAAATGAGACAGTAGTGGGACAGTATATAGGCTATTAAAAAAAGGAGAGCAGACAGCAAACGGGCCACCTGATGGTAAGTAATCACCGTCGCCCATAGACATTTCACCTCAATATTAGAGGGTTTTGATGCGCTGCAAACCCTGAGGACTAAGATGGATTGCCTCATGTGCTGGTAATTACGCTGGCTCTCTTACCATTCAAACCGAAACACAGTAATGCAAGCATCTCTGCTTCACGGCAGAAATAGATAAGACGGTGATACCACCCCAGGCGATCTTTTACATTAGGATCTACCACTACTATAGCTATTATATACTATTGTATATTGTATATTTATTAATTTTCAACCATTAGGAACATATTAGAGCACTGCGGTTGCGTCAACATAATATTATACGTATTACATAAGCGTTAAATTGAAATTTTTGCTTATACTATATAATATTATATACTATACTATAGCTATTATAAGCTACTAATAATAGCCGTAGTATAGCTACTCCGTCTAATTTGTCCATAAAACAAATCATTTTGGTGCCCATACAACCATTTACGCGGGGATGCTCTGCAGTCCTCAGGAAGTAGAGTCTGTATCAGTCTACGGTGTATCAAAATTTCTGCCAATGTAAAGTTTATCCTCCAAATATCAAAGTTTCTGCCAAAAAAACTAAAACTTTCACGTTTCTTCTGAAAGTTTCAGTTACATTGGCAGAAATGCGGGCAGCAACCATCAAAAGTTGAATACACATGTTACATATAAAATCGGTGGAACGGGAGTAACTTTTTAATATTATCTCCGTTCCTACAAAGCTGGATATCGTTATTATTATGATTGCCGTAATTAATTAATATGTGCCCATCGAATTATCTCTCATTACGTTCTAGTCGGTCGATGACAACAAGGCAGAAAAAACCGAAGGGTTCAGTAGCCGATCAACGTACCTTGTTTACAAATGTAAACATTGGTAGCATCATCTGAATTATAAGGATTGATTTCATTGGAAGATATAATTTACAAATTGCAGACACCGCCGTTAACGCAAAAGTGCTGAAATTGAAATTGAAAAACGTTTATTAAGCACTGTAAACACCAGAATACAGCAAGTACATAATACAAAAGTATACAAGGATATAATACATTTAGCACAAAACATCCGGTGTGGTACAGTGCCAAAAAGGGTACACCAGCTCAGCATAATGCTGAGGCAAGCCACAGCGCTGATTTTCAGCTGGTCCCTCAGTGACTGCTGCTTCATGGTAATGGTCATCCATAGACATCTCATATTATCCACTCCTCACACTATAATGTTGATAGAGGGTTTACGAAGCACTGTTAAAATTGACAATATTTTGAAGGCGGTAGACTGTGTGGAGTCAGCATGGGATAGTACCACTCTCATACCTATTTCTGCCGCAAAGCAGCAGATCTTTCATCACTGTGTTTCGGTTTAAAGGATAAGAGAGCACATGAGGCATTCCATTTTAGTCCTCAAGGTTAGCAACGTATTGAAAATCCTTTCAAAATGTTAAAGTGAGGTAAGATTTCTGTATATAGGGGACGGTGACCACTTACCATCAGGTTTCTCGTTTGCTCTCCTGCTCTCCTTATACAATAAAAAAGCGACATAGATGAAGTGCCTCATGTGCCAACAAATACGTTGGTTCTCCGACCCTAAAAACCGTAACCGAAAAATGTGTAAATCCAAAAACTAAAAGGTCGTTGTTGCTGCTGAAGTGGCAGTTATGGGTTGGTCACATCTGGTTGCAGAACTGAAAGCCGTTGGGATAGATGAGATACGACTGAACAAACGTAATGTCTGGATTCAGAGAGCCGAAGATAGGTTCCTTGGCAATCTTTGGAAGAGGGTACCTACCACCACGTGAAGCATAGGATGGTCTAGGTCTAGAGCGATTTTTCTCTTGATTTGATCTTTTTCTATTATAGTTTACTACTGATGTAATTTCTTGGTATCGCCTATCTTCTATTGAATCGCTGCTACTGCAACGCGAGCTCATCGCCTGCACTATTTCAGTGCATCTTTTTGCTGAGTGCCCTAACCTACCGCTCCTGGAACCAGTCCAGGGTTCCGCGGGCTACCGCGGCCTCAGGGAGGTTTCAACCGTTTGTCTTGGCTATTCATCATTGGCTATTTATTTATTGTTTATTGCTCGCTTATCTTTTTCTCGTTGTATGATTTGTAGGAACTTGGAACGCTTCGGGGGTTGTAGGAAAGTGGTAAAATTGGCAGTGATAATGTTCACGTAGGTAAGTATGTTGGGAATGGTAGAAGGCGCCAGACATTAGGCTATGGCTCCGTAGTTCCAGTGGAGATCCAGTCTTTGGAAGATTTCCGCCCCCCGTGACCAAAAAAGACATTCGGCTGTTAAAGTCCCAGCAGGCCTTTTCTTGCACAGGATCACTATGTTTTTCACGATTAGAAAGGAAAAATAAATAAAAAAGCAACTTCCTTGACTCCTGTCCATTATGGACAGAGATTGGTCATGAAAGACTTTTGGTTCCGGAGATCAGGACGGTGACAACTTACCATCAAGCCACTTACAAAAACTTCGAGTCGCTGAGCCAATGAAATTAGTACATACATAGGTACCTATGACGTCCATAATCCCCGATAGACAGAGGAACCAGTACTATCTTCAATCAAAGGTAGTACCCACTTTTCGCCGTAAGATTTGGTGGACAAACGTGATAGGTGGCGAGCCTATCGCCGTCTACAGACCCTTAGTCGCCTCGTACGACACCCACGGGAAAAGTTGGGGTGGTTCTATTATTTAAGGCCGACAGCACACGGCACAATGCAATTAGTCAGTTAGTTATTTTTATTTGGCATAAATCTGCAATGTAATGAATGACCCTGAAACATGAACTTGCTCCAAAAAGAGTGAAAAACTCAAAAGGACTGTACTTTTAGAGACTAATTGAATTGGTCGAAGTACGAACCCATGCTATAATTATACGGGACCCTTCTTAGCAACACAGTATCATATACTCGCGTTTTTCTGTTCCACAGCTCAGAACCAGTTGTAAAGTATCGTGTGAAAATTATCCTCTCGCGGTAGCTGCTGCCGCGCTGGCTGTTTGACGAACTTCTAATGACCACTTGTACTTATTTCTATACTTCTATTTTTTTAAGATTAAAAATAACCGCGATAAGGCCCTACAACCTACATGTAGCGTTCGGTTAAGCTTACTCGGGGTAAGCTAGAGTTTCCCTTTTAACCCGTGCCTTAATAAACTCTTACACCACGGAAACCGGACTAAGTATTGCTGTCTTCTCGAATTTCAATATACACGGATAGCAATCGTTTACCCAGAGGGATTTTTGTTGGGTTAGGTTGATGCCAAAAGACCTGTGGGAAGACCCATTCTGCGCTACAAGGATTGAGCAAAACGTGACCTGGCTGCTTTTGGGATTGATAACAATCACTGGGAGGATCTCGCTGTGGATAAGGATGCATGGAGGCCATTGGTGATCGAGGGCCGCACATTACACGACACCGCGTGGTTCCAAAACTAAGCCGACAAATATACTAAACGGCACAGACACTTCGTAACCCCTGCACAATCACCAACAAATTTGCAATTCACCTGCCGCTCTCGCATTGACTTATTCAGCCACGAGCGTAGATACCAACACAACGCTGTCTAAATCATCTGCCAAGATTTATAAGGCCAACGACGTTATACTCGTACACTTACCCAGATGGGAAAACTCTGTTTCAATTACGTAACACCAGGAACGAGTGGAGTACGGCTATAATCATAGAGTATATTGATATGCAATTTTGTTATTCAATTAATTTCTAGTCCTCCCCCATCTCCAATGTGCAATAAAACGAGCATTATATGGGACGCCCCGAACGGTGACATCTGATCGGTCCCGGATAGTCATGGATGAAAGAAAAAGTTGGGGAGGGAGGTTTTTTCTTTCGTTCCTTCATGCAGATAGCGCTGATGCGACGAAGTGGAGAAGAATCAGCGGGAACTTCAGGCGCTTGATTGACCGATGGCGCTTTTTATTAGCGAAGGCCAAGATCCATGGGTCGCTGTGTCAGCGGAGTCGAATGCGATGGGGTAAGTTCGGCTGCGGGGTAAGATGGTTTAAATCAAATGACTTCCGAATCTAGCTGCCATTTTCTCGTTCGCGTCGCTAGCTATTTTGCTAGCACTATATCTTACCCCCGTTGGGGTACTTAGGGTGCGATCACCCTAAGTGTTTTTAGTCCTTCGAGCCGGACCGCTTTATTCGTGAATAAAACAAAATGATTTATTAGGTTTATCATTTATTACATCAAATGCAATGCATTATGTTATTTTAAACAATAAATAAATGGTGTGATAAGATATATTACCTTGTATATGTATGTATAACGATTGAACTAGGCTATTCTATACATATTTATTTATATTTCAGTTTCAATACACCTACACGACATAAATTATGACATTATTTAAAAAATAAGATAATTATGCGTGAACTGTTTCTAAAGTAGGTATATTGAACTAAATTAAAATATATAATTTAAAATGTAATATAGAATCTGTTCTAAAATATGAAGAAAGATAAAAAAGTCAAAGTGGAATGAACTAGGTAAAATAATAATAATAAAAAAAAATCTTTTCTTTGGTTGGTGTAAGTAAGCTTTGGGATACGTGTCGAAAAAAATTGTACTTTACAGGTAGACATGTGATATATGAGTAAATAAATGTACGATATATTACAACAGTAGCATTTTTGCATTATGTGGGTATCAAGATACAAATAAAAACGTATCTACAGACTGACAAACTTTTTTGACTACAACAAAGTCGCCTGGTAAAAATGTAAAGAAAGTTTAATTCTTATCTTTTAATAATAAAATATGAGTCGAATAAATGGGCTCAGAATAAAATGCCATAAAAAAGAAGAATGCCATAATCTTTCCTAATGAGACGTACAACCCATGCCAATCAGTTCTATTTAAAAGTAAAAAAAAACATCAAATCACTGGTGCATATACGGCTCTTCTATCAGTTCCAGTAAAAAAAAATTGCATTAACCGATCATACAAAAACATACACAAATTTCATCAAAATAGCACCAATATTTAAATATCAGCACATCGCGTGCGCATTAAAAGACTGCTGGCAGCATTTATTTATTTCATTAATAATTGCAAAACATAAATAGCAACACCAAACCTTTACACAAAATGTCACATGCAATTTGATAACAGGTTGCCAAAAATAGAGAAATTAAAAAAAACCCTCTTTAATGTGTATTTTGTCTTAGTTTTCTGCACTGCGGTTCTTATAGAAATGATATTAGGTAAGATATGGTTAGTTAGACATTCATGAGATATATGTAGGTATTTGTTACATAGAAGTTGCACCCTATTTCCGATCACACGCTTAGAAGTAGAAAATATACATTTCAGTGTAAATATGTAGAGATATGTATAGGTAAATTAATTATTTACTATGGTAACATTTTGCCTACGGAATTATAGACCAATAACTAAATGTGGCGGATTTTGACCCGAACAGTTTACATCCAGATTTAAAACTGTATACCCACATCGATGTATCTTTTTAAACACTACGACCATGTTTTCTTGACACCGCATCGCATGTCCAAGCAAATAAACGCCACATTAAATTCTATAATAAAAATTCTCGACAAAATTATATTAACAACAAATTATTAAACATTAACATATGTTAAAATTTACAAAACTACAACTAAACATTAACACAAGTGTATTCAACTACAATTATACAAACATACCTAATTTTATTTGGTCTCTTTTTAGTAACTGTTACATTTTCAACGGAATCTCTTAACTAATACAACAGATTTCATTAGTTTTACATTAAAACGGATATATAGCTCGATATTATCGGTTAAAAACAATTTGTAACTTTATGATTATATGAGCCACCATTACAATTTCTTATCTCTACCCAAAACTTACGGAGAAAATACCCTCAAACTTCTGAGCAATGTCGCAAGAACATTAGCCAAGCACTCGGCTCTCAAAGCGAGCTGACCTTCGAGCGTGGAGTCAGTGTCGTGACCTTGACCTTGAGCCTTCTTGGCGGTGTGTTCGTGGATGATCTGCGCCATCTCGGCGCCGGCCAGGTCCTTGAAAGCTGCTGTGACGTCATGCACTCGGAGAACTAGGTTTCTGGTTTGAAGCGGTGCTGATGTGTGTCTTCCCAATGCCTGGAAACAGACAATAATTAAATAGGCAAAAACAGTTCAGTAGCTAGTTATCCCATGTTGGGCGCCAATTTGATATGCAAACCAACGTCTCGCTCGCTTTTGAATGGCTATGCTTCGTTTATAAAAGCTTTATGATCAGTTCCTGACATAGTATGTTAGAATACAATTTTTTTCAAGTCTCACTCCCACGTTGGGCGCCAATGACAATTATATTGAAATTTAATAATTTATGTTCTAATTTATAAATAGATATTTGTTAATTTTTACGTTATTATATAAACAATACAGTTTTGTCCCTAATTATGTACAAAACTGATACCTGTGCAAGATCAGATAGCCGGCGTAGAGGCGTGAGGCAGTCAGCGAGCGCGGAGGCCGCACTACTGCCCTTGGCACTTCCCAACGCACCAACGAGCGCCCTCGAGGCGCCCACCAGCGACACTGCGCACGTAGTCAGCTCGCTGCGTGCCCGCTGTAAACAAATCTTTGTTATGGAGATAGTTCAATGTTAAAGCAGGTCGTCAATTAATTGTTTTGTCAAATCGTACCTGGAACTTGATTTCATCAATGTCTTCCCCTCCCCCGTGAGCGTGTTGATGCGAGCACTTCTGCGCAACCTGGTGTAGCCTTTGCAGAAGACCATCTACCGCTATCTCTGTCTTGCACAACAGGTTTTCTATCGATACGTGTCCGTTGTTCCCGGCTTGGAACTCCGGGAATTTTACCGTTGGAGGCGACGGGGGCGTCGGTATGTCATCCTCGATATCCTTAAACCTCACGTGGTTTACTTTTGGAGTAGGACTCGCGCTGTTTCTACGAAAGGCTTTACGCTCAGATAGAGGCGGACTGAAGACCCGTTGATCACTACCCGGAGCACCGTTCAAGAGGTCAGGCCGATTGCTAAACCGTCTGTTCATCTGCGGAGAACAGAGAGATAGCGCCGTCGACATTTCCTTATTCTTCAATATCGTGTTCTTCGTCTCCGAATTGGATCGGACGTGGCGACTTTGCAACGTCATCGAACTGTAGTTCTGCGTTGACCTGATGGGTGGGTTGTGGGACTCGTCGTCGGTCAGGCGACTCTCGTTTTCGAGATTTCGATAGGTGTTTAGGTTCCGTTGGAAGTGCGGGGAGCCGATGCTAGCGAGACGCTGCTCTGGGTGCCGCACCGGAGACTGTTTCTGTGAATTTTTTATTCGTAAAACTTCGATGCTCGGTACTGGAGGTAATGGCGGTTTTTTCGGAGGTAGTAGTAACGGTGGAGGAGGAGATAGGACTCTATTCTCTAATCGGGGAGGTAGTTGTGGTGGGCTTTGAGTACACTGTTCATTTATTTCACAAACTACCTTGTAATTCAACTTTCTATTGTTCAGGGTGCTGAAATGGTTGTTCGTGATTTCGACGGCGGTTAGTTCATTATTCGTACAGGTGAATGAATTGGATCGTGGCCTCGGTGCAGGAATAGGTGGTGTTTTGGGGGGTCGTTCGGGAGGTGTTCTAGTGTCAACATTTTTTCTTCTAGGAGGTGGTCTGATTTCGCAGACGTCAGGCATGGAATCTGAATTTTGTATTAGGCTCTCAACTTTATCAGATTCTTCAATTTCTTCACTTTTACTTTTGTCTTTACTACAGCACGAAAACATACCTTTTCGTTCGACTGTTGGATATTCTATAACATGTGCGCTGCCGTTAGACTGTTTATCTCCAGGCACACTTTTTCTTTTACCTTTCGGGGAATCTGATTTGCTTTGAGATTTACTCTTGTCTCGTAATAACAGACTATTTCTGGCGTCACTCAAACTTTTTGCCGCGAACATATTTCTAATCTCACTCACACTAAGAGTTCCTTTCACTACATCTCCATTTGAAGGTTTCAGCTCAGTAGCGTTATTTTGTTCTTTTTTTGCTTCAAGAATTTGGCTCTGATTTACATAACTAACAGGTTCTCTATCTAATGTAGATGAATTTGATCCTGGTGGAGGTGGAATGATGTATGACATAATTTCTTCAGGAGTTAGCTCTATTGCAGGCGTGACTTTAACTGTAGGTGGTTGTATAGTAAGATGAGCGATAAATTCTTCAAAATCGTTCGTTTTTGGTGCTTCTGAAAGGTTTTCTTGTGAATTTACCTTATCGTCGGCAAACGACGGCGGTACGATGGGCAAAATTTGAGGCACTTGCGTAGCACTATCTAGTTCGTCTGGGGTTTGTGGGGGAGGTATCAAAGTTAAGTCTATAAGCTCGGCGTCAGTTTCGATCATATTTTCTTCACAATAGAATGGAAAATCAGCTGGTCTTGTTTCTTCTCTACTACTTTTATCTCTCAGTTGCTTCAAATATTCCTTCAAATTTGACTCCTTACTATCCAGAGTAGCATCGGGACTGTGTAGCCCAAAACTGGTTCTCACTCTCTTATTGTTTGTGGGCTTGTTTTGATGTTTACGTATAGGACTATTTGTAGGTGTATATAGAGAGTCATTGTCACTTTCAGAGTGGAGATCACTATTTAGAGCTAGTAAAGCATCTGTCAAACCACAGTTATTTAGGATAGCACTTAATCCTTGGGACTGTCTATTGGTTAAACTACAGTTATTGTCTTTCCCCATTTCCGGGACAGTCAATCCGCTCAGACCTTGATTTATGGTTTCTGTTAGTAATAGTAAGGAATCACTGTGTTTTAGAATACCAGGAGCATCATCAGCGAACGACATTCTACTATTATTAGACTCAGTATCACTTTCTACTTGATCTACACTAGTTTCTTTATCAGCTAGTTCATCCTTCAACGCACCGCTATAGTCATTATTATAAACATCACAGTTTTCAGTCAAATATTGCTCAGAGTTCTCTACTAATTTTTGCATTTCTGCTACTCGTCTCAACACCTCCTCATTTCTAGCCTCTACTAATCTTGGGTTGTTGGTAGCATTCTCTAAGAGTTCCATGGATAGAACACTTTGAAGATCAAAACCCATGCCATCGTCCAGGTAGCAGGCGTCGTTCGGATCGAAGAGTCTGAATTCTTCGTTTCTTTTGCACTTTTCGAAGTGTATATCGTGACCAAGTAAACCAAGCTTGGAATCATAGCCTATGAGAGGGCTAGAGTTGTTGCTATGATTTCTGTTGGTGATGCTGGAATTCATATTGGTGTCGAGGCTAGAATTCTGGTCTGGTGTCGAGTGGTAGGGCGGAGGCATGGTGAAGATAGCGAAGTGTTTCTTGGACAAAATATTTGGGTCATCGTATTGTAAGTAGCTCCACTTGGTTGGCACCACGTTGTGCTGAGACAAGTATGGAGGAGCTGCAACAGAAGAAACATTTTAACTTATTGGATCTTCTGTAAAATGATGTACAATACATAAATAAAGCAATAAATGGTATGAGTACGAGTAAATTGAATTGAATTGTAGAGCGATAAATGTTGAAATGAAGTGAAAGAAGTGGAAGAGCGTCGGTGGCCTAGTGGCTAGGACTCCCATGCGGGAGGTCCGAGTTCGAAACCATGCCATGTACCAATGAGTTTCACGGATTTTTTCAAAGACTTATGTACATTTACCAACTGCTCTAACGGTGAAGGAAAACATCGTGAGGAAACCTGCATGTATGAGTAAATAAAAAATGCTAAAGGCGTGTGAAATCCACCAATCAGCACTGGGCCCGCTCGGTGGATCATGGCCCATAACCCCCTTGTGCAAGGTGAGGCCTGTGCCCTAACAGTGGGGACATTAATAGGCTGCTGATAATGAAATGTTGAAATTATATTTACCTATATCTTCAGTTATTGGTTCTCTTTCTAGTTCCACATTCAGCTCCTTCCCAGTAGCTAGACGATAATATCTGCAAAAATGGATAAAAACAACCTTCTAGCATCTTTTCTTGCTGTTAAATTGATACAGATTCAAGTGTATCTATCTATAGTATACACTTTTATCTGGAATTTAGTGAAAATGAGTTGATTATGAATTTTGAAAATTAATAACTTTCGCAAGGAATTCCAGTTTTAAACATTGGCAATTATTTTCCTATAGAAGAACCATTGGGAAAAACTCCTGCAACGAAGGCTTTTATAAACCCTGGATTTTCGATCTATACCGTAACATTGTATATCCTGATCAGAAATATAAAAACCCTCGCCATATTGCGAAATTAAAAGGTACTAATTTTTCAAAGCGAACTCCAATTAGTACAGTGTCCCACATAGTTGTAGGACACTGTACTAATTGTACATACATACATTGTACTAATTGTAGGACATTTTACTAATGGGTCAATCTGATATGGAAGGAACTACCCAATGGCGCCTTCTTGACAGTGTTTTTATATTCCTGGTCAGGGTATAGAGCTGGTCAGCCTTACCCGGCGATGACAAGCGGCATCTCAGTGGCATCCCGCTCGTCCATCAACAGCGCCAGCACGCGATCCCGGTGCAGGAACACGGCCACGTCGGCACTGCCGCCGCCCTCGCGCTTCACCCTGATGCCTTCCACCTCCTCCAACGAGGCTATCGACTGAGGCTACATAGGTAACAATGAGATAAATCACGTAAACAAAAAATTCTTAAAACTATGTTTTCTTTAATGTTAAAGGCTTAGAATCAAAGGAATTGCAATACTACTATAACTGGAAAAGCATCTTCATGGTAAGAAAGTGGTCCCAGTCAAACGCTATTTAAAAAAATACGAGTAAGCGAGACATACGGAGTCATACCTATATCTTTTTAGTAGTGACCATAGTCAAAAAATCCTAAATTTCCTATGATTCAATTGCAGAACTATTAATGCTGGTAACACAGGTTACGATGAAAAGAGACGGGATGCCCTACTCCAGTGTGTCTCGCTTACTCTCTTTTTCTTAAACAGGGTTTCGAACGGGGCTACTTTGTTTCTATGGAGATCCCATTCTTTACTTTAGTAAGTGTGCAACTTTCTTGCTTAGAATATTCTAAGGTTGAAGGCAATATTTAATAAATGAAATAGCGCCATCTTAACTTCAGACTATGTAACTTTGGAGTCGGGACCGGGGACCGAACGCATTTCTCCTGCTCCTCTTTAATTTTCTATTCGAAGCCGTTAGATGTCGGTGTATACTTAGTTCGTGACCATTATCATAGGTGACGCTATGTGAATCAATTTCAGAATTTGTATACATTATTAGGTATCCTGCCCATAATTTTTATATATAAAAAGGTAACCCAAAATTAATAATTTCCTCAAAATTAAGCGCTACCGAGTCACCGGTATCATCAGGTCTATAAACATAGTACCTACGACGTAACGTTTTATGATCAGAAATGCCTTGATTTCAGGGAGGCAAAGGCATAGGAAACCTACATGTCTGAGGAAATTAAAAGTTTTCGAAGGCGTGTGAATCCACCAATCAGCACTGGGCCCGCTCAGTGGATAATGGCCCGTACCCAAGTACGTACAAGGGGAGGCATGTGCCCCAACAGTGGGGACATTAACAGGCTGATGATGATGATGAAAGGCATAGGCGTTCGTAGGATTTGCATGAGCAAAAGGGGACGAGTGTCAAATCCAAAGAGAGTATACTTTTGAAGACTTTGGTGTTGTTGCTTGGCGTGTAGGAAACTATAACCACACGGGGGGCACTCCATACAACGCAGCGATTATAATCACCTATTACTCACACAACTGTGTGTGTGAGAGAGAGAGAAATACGCTAGGGCTGCTGCCGCCGCGCGGTCGGGGTGACGAAACTTGTAAGACTTGGTCTTTGTTTAGACCAATTTTTTTTAACCTAAAATTCAAATAAAATTCTGATTTCTTTTTTTTACAATTATGGTATTTATGGTAGGTTGCTTGTGTTGAAAAAACAAATTACAACACTTTTTAGAATGTATGTGGGTGTAGGCAAGGTGTTGTTGAGGATACAAAACATAAATTACTGCTCAATAGTGACCCATTATAATAATAATTGAGTAAATAAATTTAACACAAAACGCGAATGCACGCGGTGACGGCGTACTACTGATCGTGCTCACAATGTGCGGGGGAACTTGAATCAGGTGGGGGCGGAGTGTCGCTTCTGTACGTAGTATTATTTAGTATTCTGTACTATAACAGTCTTACCACCGAGTTGCTCCTGCCGACAATCTGGCTGAGACCGAACCGCGGCGACACCAGCAGCACTCTTTCTGGCAGGGTGCTGCTGAAGCACTTAGCGCCGTAGCTTGGAAGCCCGCCCACGATGTCTAGGTAGTGGAGTTTCGCCTTGAAAAAGGAAATTTCCAATTAGATCAAGATAATCTAGAAAAGTTTCTTAGAGGCAAAGTCTTGTATGACTTTGGGTTAGATCGTAATTCGAGTAGCAGTTCGAGAAAATTTATTGTAAAACGTTGCAGGAAAGCGATTCTCGCAGCGTTCGACATACAAAAGTCGAACGCTACGAACGTCTTGTCACGCTCACACATGTAATGTGAGCGAATGAGAAATGACTAATGTCGAATTCGACATTCCACTACGAGAATCGCCGTCCTGTATGCTGTAATTTCGATCTTTTCAACCATTCACGACGAGCGATATCTCGTTGGATCTATGAGCAGAATCGGAGTCGCTATAAACAGTTTATTGATAGAACTCATAACTTTAAATATTATTGTGACATTGTACTAAAGAACAAGTAACTTTTTAGGGCAAATGGAATATTATTTTGTAAATTATTATGTCAAATTATACCTGCAATTGCGTCAACTGCCTCTGACTCCCGGTCATCTGTGAGTTGAGCTTGAGGAAGTGCGCTATGAGCCGCCGCAGCTCCTTCCGTTTCATACTTTCTAACAAGCCGCTTGGCACGAATCTCTCTAGACCAAATTCTCTCCTGGAAATCCAACACAGGCATATTTTATTTAGCAATCATAACAATTTTAAGAAATTTAAAGAATTTTGTAATGTCAATCTTCTACTTCTTCTTCTCAGTCGTATTACTCATTGATAAGGGTATCGTGATCAATATGTAAATAACCATATAGACCTATTGACAGATTTTAATGAGGTGGTTTGCCATGGCCTTCCCCCATTTTACACACTGGTTAACTCAGTGCACAGGTTTCTTCCCGATGTTTTCCTTCACCATTACAGAAGTTTGGTAAATGTACTTTACAACGAAGTTGATACTTACTCAACCGCCTTGACGGTCAACTTAGCAGGTGACACGTTATTCGCCAAAGCATGCTGATGCATGTGCAAAGCTGCCAGCCTCAGAGCCACATCGGGCTGCAATTCCGGGGAAAATCTCTCTTGAGCTACGTCGTTGCAGCACTGCAAATAGAGGTAGTCTAACGCAGCCAGGTCTCTTTGAGCCAGCTCGGCTGCTGATGCAGGCATGAACGCGACCCGGAACAGACATCGCATCTTATGCGAACCTGGGCGAGCAGCGATCTGAAATAATTTGAATTGAACAGCGGTTATTTGCAAATACCGTTGAATGAAAACTGTAGCTATATCATAGCTATTAAATCTAATCTAATCAAGAAAATCTATCTTTTTCTTTTTGCAAATGGCTTCAGGTTATCAGTAGCCAACCATTACTCAATAAAACTTAAAGCCTCACGATATTTTTTTCACTGACGATGATAAGTCATATACTTAGATGATATTGAGCTGTAAACAGCAGTCCTTCTTACCCTCGCTAGAGATTCTTTCGGATCCAAAAGCGTCAATTTATTTCTTCTCACACTTTTGACGTGTTCAACAACTAAGCTGAAATGTTCTTCAGCTGTTATACAGAGCTTGTCTTTAAGGCTAGTGACCACGTCAGCCACAGTCGTCGTAGTGTCGTACTTGAAGGATTTCGTTTGACCGTTCTCTAAGAACACTTTTAGTACGTTCGCCATCGGTGGTAGACAGAGATCGCCGAGGGAGAATGCTGATGGCTGGAAATAAAAAAACATAATACGTGAAGAAAAAGAGTCTCTTTCTTTTGCTCGTCTGCTCTCCTTATTTAATTTAAAAAATCAAAATACATGATCATTTAAGCATATAAATTGTATTTTAACAATTTGAGAACAGTTGTGGAGCATGTAGACGTTTATTGGTGGTAGGTAAAGATATGATACTCTAATAAATTTCTCATTAGACGGTGTTTGATATTTCCTGCAGGTCAAGTCTCAATGAAACCTATGCTGCTTTGCTTGCCTGCGTCTATGCTTACTTTCGTGATCTAGTAAGTTCAAAACTACTGAACACAATCTTTAATTTACCAATAAGGATATTACTAGCTGAAATAACTAATTCATTGTAAATAGTTTACAATGGAAATTGTACTTTAATGAGCTACTCACCGGGTACATAGGCGCTCCATTCAGTTGCACGGAGTCCGCGAACCTGACCCTGGGCGGTCGCGCCCGCAGCCGCGCCCTCTTAGCCGCCGACAGCAAAGCGGACCTCCGCGCCGGGTTGCCGGTCCGTGCCGGCTGACACACCCGGAGCGTCACCTGCTCCGCGCAAGCGCGCACCGCGGATATCACGTGCTCACGCGCCGCGCAGCTCACGTCCTCACCGTTCACGCAGAGGATTTGGTCGCCTGGTTCCAGCTGGAAGGGTTTGGTTGGGAAATGAGTTTAATGTTCATAGAGAAGCCTTTAGAGCTGCTGGTCAATGTCAACTTTCAATTACATCGGCATTACAGAAGCTGTTTAATTAGATACAAGTAACAGCTTGTACAACACCAACAATATTACTGATGCGCTGTTGACTTTAAGAACTGGGTCTGACTCATCTAAATCATGCCATCACCGGCTAGGAAGAAATATTAGGCGACACAAAAGTGGTTACCATAACGCGGAGGTCGCGACAGACTCCATAGAAAGATACTCTCCAATCGGGCGAACATTGTGGGAATCCTAATAATGGAACTACTGAGACCTGACGACTGTGGCTTACTTTACCTTCGCTGAGAGAGAGGTGACCGACCACTAGCTCTTTCGAGGTTAGTAGAGTAGTAATCACCTCTCGAAGCGTAGGAAAAGTCTGTAGTTTAATAAAACGACAGATTTAATAGAAATTTTAACCGACTTCAAGTGGAGAAATTAGCGGTCGCCAGCCAGATGAACTTTGAGGGTGTCTTAATTGTCTGGACGACATAGCTGCTGAGTCTGACCTTCCCGACGCTAGGCGAGTTGTCGATGACGAACCGTACGATTCCTGTCCAGCACCAGGTGGCGGGACGCGGGCGGGGGGACTCGCAAGAACAGCCCTCTGGGGCCACGTATGTCGTGGTTTGGAGATTGAGGTCAAATGCGGGTTTAGTACGTCTGGTTTTATGTGTCTCACAAACGGAACGAGTGGATCAGACAAAGAACGAAGCTTCTAACGCTAGACGTGGTAGACATCATCGAGAGCTGGAAATGGAGATGAGCGGGACACATTGCACGGATGGACAGGGACCGGTAGACTAGAAGAACGCTGGAGTAGAGACCACGGCAAAACACGCGGGGAAAGAAAGAAAGAAAACACATTTATTCAACATTGTATTATACAGGATTAGACTTCAAAAGAATACAAGGTCTTAAGAAGACAAGGTCGCCCACCTATGCCTATGAGATGGGTGGACCAATTCGGGGCCAAGCCGGCCGGCCACAACTGGGTGCAACCTGCAACCGTCGAAAGTGGAAGAAGTTGGAGGAGGCATATGTCCGAGGGAGGATCGGTAATGGTTGATATAGATAGATATCCTCACCTTCCCGACGCTAGGCGAGTTGTCGGTGACGAACCGCACGAGCACGGGCCTCTCCGACCCGGCCACGAACCCGAACCCCAGCTCGGCATCCCTCTCCAGGACCACGTCGCGGGGCGCGGGCGGAGACTCGCACGAGCAGCCCTCCGGGGCCACGTACGTCGTGGTTTTGTTGACATGGCTGCGGAGATAATTGACATGACATGCTATTATTATATTATATAGTAGAAACATCATCAGTAACAAAGGAGTCATGTTTTTCTTTGTTGTTTAAACTCATGACTACCCCGCGTTTAATCGTTTCTTCTGAGCAAGTAATCTGATCTCTCTGCACGCTGATCATAGTTTTTCTTACCGTGATTATGTAGCGAATAAACCAACAATCGACAATATCTCTTTTAGACGGGTTTCCTTATGAATACTTTTTAACAATAATAGAATAACAATCACTGAGGGTCAGCTGAAAATCAGCGCTGTGGCTTGCCTCAGCATTATGCTGAGCTGGTGTACCCTTTTTAGCACTGTACCACACCGGATGTTCTGTGCTACATGTATTAAACATTCAATTAATTCAATACATTTATGAACAACCATTAATTACACTTACAACTTAATATCCGGGTTTCCCCATAGAATGCTCTGTACACCAACCAACGTTCCAACCCTCATTCATGTGTCATTTTGTGTACGAAATTGTTGTAAGTAATTATTATCAGTTGTTTAAATAATTCATTTAACATTGATCGCTTTTACTACAAAGCAAACCAATCAGAATCCTCTCAACGCATACAATGCTGAATGGGCTATTTATTTACACAATTGTCGATACCCAATACTGAATAGAATTAATTTGCGTTTGATCTCTCAAACACAGGGACTCCACACCACAAAATAATAAAGACACAGAAGGTCCGCTCCGGGCGTCCACGATTTTTATCAGCTACACACTACCGTAGCGCTATAGCCCTATTGTAGTTCATCAGCAGCCCACTCTAGTCCACTGCGGTCATAGGCCTCTCCCAGGGCGCGCCATTGAGCCCGATCTTCGGCTCTTCTCATCCAGTCGTATTGTAGTTTGCGACAGATTCCATAGAAGGATACTCACCAATCGGGCGAACATTGTGGGAATCCTAATAATGGAACTACTGAGACCTGGCGACTGTGGCTTACTTTACCTTCGGCGAGAGAGAGGTGACCGACCACTAGCTCTTTCGAGGTTAGTAGAGTAGTAATCACCTCTCGAAGCGTAGGAAAAGTCTGTCATTTAATAAAACGACAAATTCAATAGAAATTTTAACCGACTTGAAGTGGAGACATTAGTGGTCGCCAGCCAGATGAACTTTGAGGGTGTCTTGGTCTGGACGCCCAGCTACAATTACCAGTTTAAAAGAAAGTCTTGTGAAAAATGTTTCTGGCAATGTATTTCGTAAAAAATAACATGCCTACTACTTGATCGCGCCGCTGCTCGTGAAATTCGTTACTGAGTTCGCCTGATTCAGAGATCCGCGTGTCCAATTCGCCTACATTACAACGTTTGTATTTCTATTTCTATCTAATTCCAATTTAGTTTTCGTTCCAATTCTATTTGGACACCAAATCGCATTCTGCTGACGCTTGACTCTACCACTGCCACATTTCGATTTACTATCGATCGAGCAAAAGTACCTCGGGAGGAACTTATGTTCGATCGTTATATTTGACAGTTGAAGCGTTTTGTTACCGTTCAACTGCGATTCAGTATAAACTAAACGTTTTATTAGAATGCACAAATACTTTACTGTTCGATCGATCGTTGACTCGATCGGAACTTAACTGATCGTTAGTGGATAGTAGCATACGAAACACATCATAACGATGCAGTTTAGATTCTATTTAGTTACGTTGTATTTAGTTGAATCGATCTCCTGATCGGGCGTTTGATTGAGCGGATCTTCTGTATCTTCTGTATTTTATACTCCACAGCCATTTCGACTCATACATAACATACATACGAGTACATACAACTTCACACTATGTCCCTTGCGGGGTAGGCAGAGAGAATGGAGCGCAACGAATCTCTGTCTTGGCATGTTTTTTCTTCTTCTTCTCTTGCTTCCTCTATAGTCATACGTCATTTCAACTCACTTGATATAATAAGGCTTCCCTCTGCTGTCCAGGGCTTGTTCCCAGCCGTAGGGCAGATCCTCCAGGTCCTCTTGCTCCTGGCTGCTGCTGCCGCTGCCTTCCCTGCTGGTTGGCCAGCTTTCGGCTGGAGGCAGCCAGCTCGCTGTCCGAGTGATGTGGCTGGAACAAGAAGATTGGTTGATTAGTTAATTTACGACTAAACCCGCGTTTGACCTCAATTTCACCTGGTGGTAAGTGACGATGAGGCCGAAGATAGAGCACACGGGCTTAGTAAGCACTGGCTGTGAAGAGCGTCGGTGGCACAGTGGCTAGGACACCATGCAGTGCCATGTACCAATGAGTTTTTCGTATTTATGGAAGACTTACGTACATTTACCGACTGCTCAACGGTTGAAGGAAAACATCGTGAGGAAACCTGCATACTGGGATGACCAGTGTGTAAATGGGGTAGGCACAAAAGATCCTCAAGGGTCGAAATGCCGCTGGGGTTATTCCCGGCCCCCTATCATAAGATAAGATAAAGTACTGGCTGTTCTTAAAACACTACCGAAACATATCAACGCCGAAGCAAAGATATGTGACGGCAGACTTTACACAGAAGGGTGGTAGTTACCCAGGCGGACCCTGAAGGGGGCCTATATAGCAAGTTGGTCGTCTTCGTATCTACAACACGCTTGCCCAAAGGCGGTAGGAAAATTCTATTTCGTTCTATACTCGGAAAAACATTGATTCCACAGATTTACCGTAAGTTGCAAAACGTCCTTAATGTTAAGGCTTTTTTAACGCTGGTATCATCTCTATCTAGAGCTATAGCGTAGGGAGGGATAGCCTGTATTTTAATGAAGACTTAACTTATTAATTAGTTAAGTAATAACGTGACAAAAACAATGCAATTTTGTTGTCTAACATTTATTCTGTCGTCCTTAACTTTTATTTCGCACATAATCTTTTAAAAGAATAACAATTCCCTCCACAGAACAGTGGGAGCGATAACAGAAGGGAATCGTGTTTATTTTTCGTTGTGCCCAAACTTGCCTCCGCCGGGGTCTATTTGTACCCCACACCATGGAGTGCATGGACTTAGACCAAAGTTTATGTTCGGGCATTTTAATTTACCTATAAGTGGGTATACTACAATATCCGCGACACGCGGGCGTGCGAGTAGTGGGAGACTCTCTGTCGGCTGCCATCTTGCCTCGACCATACGAAATCTACGGCGGACAATTAAAAATTCCGTTTATGTGGTTTTTCTCAATATTTCTGGACAATTTCCTTCGATTTGTGTGCTATTATATGCGAACTATGTTTGTGTAATAAATTGGCTAGCCAAAACTTTGTGATTAGTGAGAAAACTGATGTGCACTGTTGGACACCACGTGGCCTAGCTCCTTTGCATGAGACGCCGCTCAAATCCAGCCAAGGTGAGGTATACTTCTTATGGGTTTATTGTAAAGCCTGGAAACGCCTAACAGAAGTACCAGACCAGCTCCATCCACTGTCTATCGAAGTCTATTAAACAGTTTAGTTTAGCCCTCAGTAGATACAGTACTCTGTGGTTTAGCTTATTTAAACATTTTTCTAAGCTCGTGCATGTGATCCAAATTCGGTCACGTGATCTCGTCGTTTTTCATACAAATAAACCTACTGATATGATTTCGAAATTGAGCTATTTGGTTACAAGGGAATGGCAAACCACCCCATTAAATCTGCCAAGCGAGTAGTTCTATGTGATTAATTCCTTAAAATGATCACGACCGTCAGCAATGTGGAATACGACTTAGAAGAAGTTAGGCGAACAGCGAGGTTATTCTGTTTACGACACGTCACTTGGGACACAGTATTGGTAAATAATTGTCGTTACATCTCCAAAGTTCGAAGTCTCAGTGGTAGAGTCGTCTCATTTTCTAATTTGTTCCAGAAAAATGTTGTTTGAATTCCTTTGAAATCGTTCTCCGTTGTTTGGTGTAATGTTATTTTATTCTCGCAAAATTTACGAGTTATTATTATTTAAGTAAATGTGTACTTTATTTTAATTTTTTTATTTACACCTAATTCCGCGTTTGACCTCAATATTATAGATGGTAAGTGAAAATGAGGCCGAAGATAGAGCACACCGGGTTAGACCCAACGCACACTGACGGAGTGGAGTGGAGTGAAGGCGCGGAGCGGATCCCGCTCTTAGGGTGCCTTTCCACCAAAGTTGTGCGAGGAAGCGAGGCGGTGACCGAGGAAAAAAATCCACCAATAGGATCGCGCCATTATCACGTCATATCACGTGACAATTAAAATGGAGCAATCCCTAGGGCGGATTTTCTCTTTGCTCACCGTCTCGCTTCCTCGCACAGCTTTGGTGGAAAGGCACCCTAAGAGCGGGACCTTACGGTAGCGCGCTCGCGCCTGGAGACGCCACGACTATTCGCTTGCTATTGTCTTTCCATTTTAAACAGTATTTTAGTGTAGTTATCTTATCTTATGATAGGGAGCCGGGAATAACCCCAGCGGCACTTCGATCCTTGCGGATCTTTTGTGCCTACCCCATTTTATACACTGATCATCTCAGTGTGAAGGTTTCCTCACGATGTTTTCCTTCACCGTTAGAGCAGTAAATGTACGTAAGTCTTCGAAAAATACGAAAAACTCATTGGTACATGGCACTGCACGGTTTCGAACCCGGACCATCCGCATGGGAGTCCGGTGTCCTAGCCAATGTGTCACCGGCGCTCTTAGTTAGTTAAGGTTTAGTTCAATTGTTATCGGAGAAAGACGCCGCGCCGTCACTCCAGTGGTATGCGTCGGGCCTTAGTAAGTACTGAATCTTTTGTAAAAACGACCGAAATATATCAATGCCGAAGCGAAGACATTTGACAGACTTACATAATATAGATGGGTGGTTGCTAAGTCAGGTGGACCCTGAAGGGGACGTTTTACCTGCAACTTACTCGGATTACGAGTAGTCGATTAGTACCTGTAGACGACCAAAATGACCATCTGATGGTAAGTGGTCACTGTCGCCCAGAGACTGGGCTGCTAATCTTAAAGACAAAGATGTAGTGCCTCATGTGCTCGCGCCTCCATGGCTGAAGAAAGACGTTATTTCTGATATTTAGATAGCTTGATGTTTTTAGACTGAACGATCATAACTCTTCAAAATGACTTCAGAGTCTAGACAGATTTTTTATTTTTATAAATAGGCTACGACAAACAGGCATACGGGCCACCTGATGGTAAGTAGTCACCGTCGCCTAGAGACACGTATAATACCAGGGGTATTGCACGTGTGTTGCCGGCCGTGGAGGGAGAGGACTTTTTTAACGTTCTTTATGAAGCATCCCATGTTGTAGCGCTGCGGAAAAACGTCGGGTGGAAGAGAGTTCCACATTCTACAGGTGCGTGGCAGAAACGTTCGTGTAAAACGGGTCGTGGTAGACACCCAAGGCTTTAGAAAGTGCGGGTGAAAATTGAATAGAATATATATTGAACAGAATAACTAAATCGCGGAATAACTTTGTTATCTTTTGCGTATAATACCTAGCTACACGTCTCCCACATTAATATCCCAGCTGGTCCATTACGCACTAGGATGGAGTCAGAATTAACAATCGTCACCCAGTAGGAACAGCAATAAGGTAAAGCATTGTTCGTGACATCTTGAGTGGAATAGAGGTCGACGAAGATTGAAACCAAGGCTGAAAGAACCAAGTATCTATAAGTAAATAAAAAAATCATTTTTTTTTTATTTTAACATTGAAAATGATTTTTCGATCGCTTCTGTATCCTTTTCAGCGATAATGCGACATGGTTATATGTTGAAGAGTTTTTTGGTTACAAGGACGGTTGGGGTGTGAAAATTGATAAGGGCCAAGATATGGTAGTTTTTTTAGGTGCGTAAACCCCCCCCCCCCCCTTAATTTGTCGGCATTTTGATTTTTTTCAAATTTTAATCTCTCACAGGGTGGTTTTTGAATAATGAAAATACATTATTAACTTTTTATTTGATTTAATAGGTGTTCGTATGAGGAGTTAGTGAGTCATTATATGAGTTCTGATGCTTATATGAGAATGATGTAGAAAGAATAAATTACGAAATCTTTTATTTTAATAAATTACGAAATATTCTATGTTATTAAAATAAATATTAATAAATTCAAATAAAAAATTTAAGAAACCCCCGTAGTACCATTGTGGAGATAGCATAGCGATCCAGCGGGGCGATGCAGTCAGCGTCCCATCACACGGGCCAATTCTAAGACAATTTATAAGTAACACTTTATTTTATTTTTGTACATTTTCTCTTGTATATTATATTTTCCTTCATACATAATTTTAATGTGTAAATATGTAAATAAATGTGATTCAATTTTTATATTTAATTTATAATTTAATCATTAATTTTATATTATTTTAATCTATTTAAAATTGGTATGTCCCTGATGAGCCCTGTTGCTCATGATTGGTGCTGTATAATTAGTTCTTAAGACGTTGTAATGTGGATGCCGTGGCGTCCAGCCTCCTTCGCATAGACTGACTGGATGACGAGGACCTTGACATTTAGACGAGACAATAGATTTATTTGTTTGTTTGCAACTGAACAACTTTTGTTTCGTTTTTATTGGCAACTGTCAAAATGTATCGTCGAAATGTCAAAGTCCTCATCAGCCAGTCATAGTCTATGCGAAGGAGGCTGGCTGGACGCCACGACATCCCCCATGACAGTAATAAATAAATGTAATGAAATGAAACCAAGCGGTCTGAGTGCAGCACCTCTACTTGACGAGTAGATTACGGAGATGTTTCCTGCGGCACGTTCCTGAGCTAAATCTAATAAATTGACAACGGAAATGATGCTCCTTGCAACGATGGAACGAACGTGTGCTCTTATATCTAAGGACAGTTTCAGTTGCACGAAACGTTCTCAAGTTAAGTCTTCATTAAGATACATGCTGTTCCATTTAGTTCCTACTCCATTGTAATCTTACCGCACAAATAAACTATTCTTATTCTTATTCCATTCTACGCCGTAAATTCTAGATAGAGATGAGACGAGACTTAAGGAAGCCTTAACAACATGGTTTTTGTGGGGCAAATTCGACTCGTCTGTCTAGATTAGCTTTACCTTATTTGTATAATAAACTTTGCCTGAAAAATTATTTTCCCGATATTCAATATCTTGGAGAAGAAGGTTGTTATTGATAAAAAAGCCAATGCAGAATTGAATGAGAGAATGAAATGAATGAGATTCTTGGATAGTTTCGTCTTCAATTTTTTTTTCAAGTTATATGAAGGGGTTCCTATATGCTATATTTTTAATAGTAATACCACTAAAGTAGGTACCTAAATCCTGTTTGTATAAATGGCAGGCCCGTAGGCAGAGGGGTGGTTTTGACGGTTGAAACCTCCCCCTCCCCCGAAATTATTCCAAACATGTGTTGTATTAGGTAGGTACGAACTGAAAACCCCCCTTGCCCTCCTCCCCGACCGCTGATCCTGGCTACGGGTCAGAGGTGATAACGGTATATAACTTCATTTCTATAAATTTTGATAACCGCGTCTCTACCACTCTAGGCGAGGTATAATTACAATTACAGCCAGTATTATTATTATGAAGCACAAAATTCACATTTCCAAAAGAAAAATTAATTCAGAATAACATTAATATTTCGTCGCATGTCACCCCCACACCCTGGGGTCACACCACGACATAATAAACAAAACAAATACAAACAAACAATCCAAATATTAGCTGGCACTGATTACATACATCGTCACAGCCAGCGGCCCGATTACCCGGTTACCCTGTCACCCGGTTACCCACAGCGGCAGAGTTACCCGGTTAGGCCGGGAGCCGGAGCTAGGTTTCTAATTTCAGCGCAAACTTGCAGCACTGATGCGCTTTCAACTTGCACTACACGCATGCCCTTTATGCATGCCTCTATGGGCGCTGTCACTCATTCGCTAATTTTTTACTTATTTCACCTGGACCCCAAGATTTTCTTGTAAACAACGTATGATTGTTTCGGGTCACTAAGTAATTCTGCATCGACTCTACTATTAACTAGGGCAAGAGCACCCTGTCTGGAAATCGAAAAACAATAGGATTGTGCTACAGCTGGCAGCTGTCAAAAATCACAATTTTAGAAATAGTAATATCACACCAAGGAAGTCACTCAATCTGTAATAACATTTGTCTAAGAGAAATTTATATAGTTTATTTTTAAATTCAGGCAGGCCTAACTCTACCATGCATTTTGGCAATTTATTGTAAATTTTAGGAGCCATACAAACTACGCTTTTGTGTTTTAGCGCTGTTCTGGACTCCACGAGACACAGCCGATCTGTGTTGCGCAAATGTCTATCGTGAACGTCAGACCTTTTTACAAATAGATGTGGATTGGTAAACACAAAAACTGCTATTTCGTATATATACAGCGAAGGCAACGTCAGCACTTTCAATGTCTTAAACCATGGTACGCAACAATCCGTTTTAGTATTTTATAGGTCAGAAATGGATTGTAAAAAAAAATTCGTTTACCGTCGAAATGACCAAAAATTGGTGCTGGCCACAAACTCTTACTAACCTATATTTTAATTCGTACCACACACGAAGTAAAAATGTGGTATCCGGCTCCCTGTCTCCTATTAGGGTCCCCCAGCGCCGTCGTGATGTACCCTGATTTATGTGAATGCGATAATATAGAGCACGCGACATGGCGTTAATGAAATTGTCTACCTACTGGAAAGAGGTGCTGTATCGACGCTTTTTGTATGTGTAGAGCAGTTTTAAAAAAACTTTAAAGTATTAAATAATATTTCACTGCCTGTTGGGGCACAGGCCTCCCCTTGTACAAGGAGGTACGGGCCATGATCCACCGAGCGGGCCCAGTGCTGATTGGTGGATTTCACATGCCGTCGGAAACTTGTAATTTCTTCAGACATGCAGGTTTCCTCACGACGTTTTCCTTCACCGTTTGAGCAGTCGGTAAATGTACGTAAGTCTTAGAAAAATATATACTTATTGTACATAGTTCTAAACATAACACTACTTTACATAATAGGGTGCAAAGACAGAAAGGATTATAACACTTCGTTAATAGTAAACTCAGGCGCATAACAAAGTTAAAATATAAGTGCGAGATGAAGATTCAGAGTTATTTAGAATATTAGAAATAACCCAAAAAAACATATTCATATATAAATTGAAATCGTTTATTTAGCGCTGTAAACACCAGAATACAGAATACAGAAGTATACAAAGTTTAATACATGCAGCACAGAACATCTGGTGTGGTACAGTGCCAAAAAGGGTACACCAGCTCAGCATAATGCTGAGGCAAGCCACAGCGCTGATTTTCAGCTGGCCCCTCAGTGACTGCGCGGACGAAGAAAGGAACAGTGTGTGCGTGTTGTGTTGTATGAATGTGTTTGTTTGTATGAATGAGGATATTAGTGTGTATGTGAGGTACTGAGTGTGTGGGAGGGTGACGGCATGGTGGGGGTGTATTTACATGGTATTATGTGTGTGGATGGTAGTTCACAGTAGAGGCATAAGATTACCGAGCACTTCCAGATTGTGAAGGACAGTAGTTACAGGGCACCTAAAGAATGTACGGAGCAGTGTCCGATTTTTGTAGATCAATTGTATAGATTTTAAGTTTTCTCCTCCTATACTTATATCCTGTATATATTATTATTTCCTCATTGCTTTGGGTCGTGATCATCCTAGGGAATTAATCACATAGAACGACTCTCGTGGTACATTTAATGGGATAGTTTGCCATTTCTATCCCCATTTCACACATATTTCCATAAATACGAAAAACTCATTGGTACATGGCACCAGGGAGTCCGGTGCCCTAGCCACTGTACCACCAACGACGCTCTTTTTTAGACAACTTTAATTGAATGTCGCTCCTACCCTTGAAGGAAAGAAGACCGCAATCACACTGACAGCGGCGCAGCAGGCAATTTTTCATCCAAGCTTCCACCCCTCGCAAACTTGGCGACATACGTCATGTCAGCCGAAACAAATGTAACGTCATAGTTACACACGAGATAAGTGGCCGGAGCTGTGGTCGAGAAATGATCGCTCGTTCGCGAGCCGCCATTTTTCACCTGCTAGGGACCGTGAAACTTTACCTAATATTTCACGCCCGTTCCGGATTCATTACGTTAAAAGGTTTGTTTAGCATGTTGTAATAGCATTTGCCTTTCCCTATTGGAAGAGTAGGGAAGTAGGTGTTCAGGGATCATTGGGGGATCCTGCCCTGGATCATTGTGGTGAGTCATTCATTTGGAATTTACGGCGTAAGTGTTATTTTGTAAAATCTACGGGTACAGAATCTGAGCGATATAAAAAGTCAACAAAAGTGAAACTACCCACAAAAGCTGTCCGTTTGCTAAAACGTATGTGCAATGTGTTGTCACGTTTTCGTCGTACGGGTCAGACCACGTCCGGGCGACCATCGGAACAGGTGGTCACCGCCGTACCAGTGTACGGTATAAGGTCAGCCTATACGGGCAGCTTTTGTGGGTGGTTTTACTTTTAGGGTCGGACCGGACAACTTGTACCGTCTTCAAAATATTGCCGTGGATTGGGTCCCATAAAACGATATGTCTTATTCCATATTTTTAATTCCAAAATTTAAAAACAAGGTTTTATGAGTTATGAATTTATTATTGTCAAAGATTCATGTTTTAAACGTATATTTTTCTTCCTTCACTTAAAACTGAGCGATTTAAAAATTAATGTTTTCAGAAATTTTATGGCAAACTTGCGAGCTTTCCTTGGTGAAAACCTCGCTTGGAATTCACAGACATCACTTTTCTTCGTATCATGTTACCTCGTCAGCAATCCAATCTAATTTAAAACTAATTCTACATTGGATGAGGTGGAAATAAGTGGAAATGTGGTGAAATTCACGAGTCAGTTCAGTCAATCATTATTCAAACCGTTTATCAGTGAAACTAAATATTCCAACGTGGCTCGGTAAAACGCAACTTTTACGAAAATAAAACCCACAACTGGGCTCAGTTTCATCTGATTGTAAGTAATGATGATTCCAAGATAATGCACTCTATGAAGGGGCCATTTTTTTAATGACAAAAGAGTTGGTAGCCGGAGCCGTAAAACTGCCAACGTTTAGTGTTGCAGTTTGTTTATCGAAATTCCACAAGAGCGAGATGTGGGAGCGAGATCGCGCTATAGCAAATTATATTTTATTCCTTTTTATCTACGCATTTATTTAATTTTAGATACAATTTGAACGCGTGAATTGTTATTGATTGACAGTGACAGATCGCCCCTACGTGCGAGAGCCATCTATGTGAACAAATACGAACTCAAAAAAACCTCCCATTGAAAAACGCTGTAACTTTAAGTGGTTAGGTCGTAGCGAGCAACCGCTTTGCACAACAGTCTGAATAAGATTAATTTTACTTTGACAAATTGTTTGGTGTGTACAAACAAACACATTTACGTTTTCAAAGATGCGGCACGACTATTCTGAATACCCCCGAGCCGAAATATATCATCGCCGAAACTTATTGACGATAGATTTTAATATAGAAGGGTCACGCGAACCGAACATGGTACTACCACCAAGCAAGGTATATATACTTATATGTATATTTATGTAGTTGTCTTTATACTACTTTGCTCAGCGTATAAGCCTCGCTATACAGCGGGGCAACGCCGCCAGCCTCCTCGGGACTCTCCCTGCAGGGAGCGACCTGGGCCAGGTCTTTTACTTGTAAAATAGATAAAAATAATATGATACTTAATTGAATCCTAATTATAGATACTTAATTGAATCCTAATTATACCTATTTTGTGTGTTATTCGTCTTCTAGTTACCCGCAGCTAAGAAAAACTACAGCTCTTCAATTAGATTATATTATACACTAGTAATTTAATTTATAAGCCTTATGTCTACCGTACACTGTTAATTACAATAACTTTATCCTGTATTTCCCTAAGCAAAGTGGATTATATCCTTTTTTTAGTGAAATAAAGGCTTGCGCTGTCGAGAAAACTAAACAGGAAACCGACACCAGGCATCCACTTCATAGTCACACTGCCAAACCATCTCGTCTAAAAAGCCGTAACGGGTTTCTGCGAAGTGTTTCTCCCATCGACCCTGGAAAGAACCCACCAGAAGTAAGATGCAAGCTGTGGCGGGAGAAATACCCACCCAAAGGTTTCATACCGCCAAAAGAAGACCTACCACCGGGTTTCAAACTCCCGTGGCCAACCTGGAAAACGCTTAATCGCCTGCGAACCCAGGTTGGCTGTTGCGGAGATAATCTTCACAATTGGGGGTTTTCCAGCGATCAAGTAAAGTGTGAGTGTGGTGTCTCCCCTCAAACCATGGAGCACTTGCTCTGCTGTCCCGCGTGTCCGACCACCTGCACGCGGGAGGACCTTTTCGAGGCCAACCAGAGGGCTATAGATGTGGCTGCCTTCTGGTCGGGAAAAATTTAATTCGGATCATCAACACGAAAGAAGAAGAAGTGAAATAAATGTCTAAAACCGTAAAACCGTAAATAGTTAGGTATTTTGTGATTTTAGCTTAAGTATGTATTTTAGTATTACTCTATTTTGAATAAACGATTACTCTTAATATATTGTATTTATTTTTATTTGACGTACACGCTATAAATTATAACGCATCTTACACTTTCGCGGGTTTGCTGGAAGAAATCTCTTTTAGAGGTAAGTTCACCCTTTGTACAATGTCTCATTTTAATTGTTTTTTTAAGTATAGTGTTGTACAATAATGTGTAAATAAATAACGTTATTCGGGCAAACCGCCTTTACTACCATCTTTGCAATTTTGAATTTCCCTGTAACAATAGTACATTTCCGAAAGTAGAACTTTTAATCAAGCCGCCTACCCAAGTATAAAAGTTTGCATGAGCGGTCACAGCTATAAACCTTACAAGTGACCTCTGGAACTTACAGCGGTTGTATCGACTGGTGGGAACGTTTATTGAGCGGTTGCAGACTTATTGAGTCCGGGTCACAGGTTTTGGGGCACGAGTTGTACCCACCCGGAGGGTTGGGGAATCGAATTGTACTTCCAAGTTAGTTACTACGGCTGTGATGTCTTATTTCATAAGTTATGAAATAGGGTTTTTTTGTTTTAAAGTCTTGCACCTGAGTGGATTTTTTGAAACGTGCACATGTTTTTAGCATGTCCCAAGACTTTGATGACAATTTTAAAATCATTTAGCGTAGTTATGGTTTCAAACTAAAAGATTTAGTTTTACAATTTCTTTCTTTAAAAGAATGTAACGGTTTTTCACATGTCCCTATAACTGACTGGAGAATTTTTATATTAATGAAATTCAAACTGTACTACGTTGCCAAGGATCTAAAGTTTTAGTAGATTAACCTTACACACTTTTAGAACTAAGAAGTGTTTGTTACCGATTTGTATAAGTTTTCTTTTTTTAATTTTTTATATTATGTTACTTACTATTGAAATTAAAGCAGAGAAGTGGAACAGAGGAGATGAATAATTTATTTCAGTTATTTGTGACTGCTTCAATATAAAACAAAACCATGAGAGACACAAATCAACGTGACAACATATTAAACGAACATAATAACCAGTAGTTATGCAACACTTACTAGATACAATACGTACTACATATAATTGGAGTACTTAAGTCGGCCATCAAGGCCATGGACCAACATAACTCGCTACCAGAATAACCAGCCTATCGGGCGGCATGACGTCCCGCAATCCGTCCTCACGACGTGGAGCTGGAATGACTAATTTTACTGAAGTTCAAAAAATCGACTCACCTACTATAATAGTTACGTGAATTTATTCGGTATTAAACTCAAACATCGTAAAATAAAAACAATTGCGAAAATCATAATGGAAATGCTGCAAACATTGGAAAATAATTGGAATGGCGAGGTATCGTAAGTTCAACTTCAAATCCTGCTTGCGGAAGAAAAAATATTCAACCACTTTCTAATTTAAGTAAGTATTTGTGAAAGAAAACTTAAGGCAAACCGCAAAAGCTTATGTTTCGCTTTTCTTACTAATAATATTAGCTAAATTAGCAAATTGTATCATTCTATTTTAAGTGCAAACATACTACTGAAATCCTGAAATGAGATTTCTTTCTTCTTCACTGTATTCTAATTCTAAGCCCGATATGAGTTTGGTAATACCTAACTCACAGCGGAAAATACGCATTTTCATAAAGCTTAGTGGATGCAGCGAGCATATCTAAATGGTTATGGGATTGCCCGTGTATGCGGGATCACTATATTTTATCATTTTAATGCAGATTTAAAGCTGTGGCGTGGCATAAGGGTGAGCGGTAGCGGAAGGCGGAAGAGAAAAATAATGTCGTAGAGAAAATTATTTATTTATTAGGTAAACACAACAGATTACAACCAGAGAAATAACAGAAAAATCAATATAAAGTTATGAGCTAAGTCGTAACCCTTAACGTGTAAACACAGCATGGTTAGGAAGTAGAAAATTGGTTTTTGTACAAAATTGGGTTGGGAAAGCAAAAAATACTAGTGAAAGTAATGATTAAAAAATACCTATTGAAAAATAAAAATAATAAAGTAGGTAGGTCGAAAGCTCACTTGAGGACATCCTCAACCAGTCTTTTAAAAACCAATGTCCTAAGATCGAATAAGTCTAACGATGGCTTACTGTTGCTGTTCGAAGAGATTTCGTTAAACAATCTACACATTCGCACAATAGTGTTACAGAACGATGTGTTCTTCTTAAAAACATTTAATACAAATGTTTTAGGATTGCGAAGTTTAGTTTGTGTTGAAGTTTAGACAGGACAGCAAGGAAGGTGAATCTATCGTGGAATGAATGAATAATGAATTATGGAACAGAGGATTTTTATCAGGGATGATTCCACTAGGAATTTACGAGATCCACTTTCCGATTAGATTTTAATGGTGTGTAGCTCATTACAAAAAGTAGGCACAGGAGTACCTACTTGTTTACCATCATGACCAAGTAGGTGTTTGACTGGGATTATTCCAGAATGTCCAGTTGGCATTTTTTCGATAAATTGTACATTCTGGGACGGATCTTGGCCGCGCTGCTTGTCTACATTTGTTATACGTAGATATAATCGTATGTATAGGACATAATTTCATTGCACAGTGATATTTCCTGTCTCCCTCATTCCTACCTATTTCCAATTAGCGATCCTTTTTATTAAACTCACCTCGTGACGCAAGCAGTGTCTATATATCAATAAATCGATATTTCCGGGAAACGCTAATAGACCTAAGTTTAGTGTGCTCTTGTGTGTCTATCCTGAAGACTTCAGCATCAGAGATAAGAAGAGAATGGCCATCCAGTTGGAGCAGCCTGAAACCCAGTTAACCTGTCGAAAGCCGGTGAGTCTCTTTGCTCCTCTCCTTTTGTATCGCTATGCAATCTAGTTATTGAAGATTTATTATTTTCTTAAATACCGTTAGACTCAGATAGACGAACTCGAACCAGCGCAATCAGATCTGAGATCCCTCTTACTCATTTTTTTATTTATTATTATTGTTGTGTACATACTAGATTTTATTATTTACAAATCTTCGCGCCCTGAAACCAGAAAGTTGATTTGTCTGGGCGCTGCACATTCCACTCTGTTAAATTAAACACTAACCGAATATAATATAAAAATAACTTAACACGTACAAATCAAAACATGACCGTATATATAGGTATTTCTAGATTGCACCTATAACAGTGTTTTCGTTTCGATTAGCTATGTTTTAATTTAGCGAATGACACTCCATAATCGGTGCCAGAATAATTAAGTGACCAATTACAGATGGTGGATTTGATGTGAATTTGACGAACGAAACGAAATGCGCCGAATGGCAAGCTATAACTTAAACAATCAGCAGAGGGTTGATCCAGTCGCTCATCACTTGGAGTCGGCAGCACAACGGCGGATTACCAGCATTGTTCCAGAGCATTGTTGCACTGCTGAGATTACTTTCCTTCTACTGTTATTGCTTTAAGCCAGTGGGCACTGGGAGCACGTTGAGGGTCGGATTTAGCATGTGATTACGTACCAACATTTATATGAGAGACGGTTATTTTCGGTTTTCTAGATCAGATTCCGTTTCAAAATCGCTGCAGTGTACTCAAAAACTACTATAGTTTTATTATAAAAATTCTTTCACTGGTATTTAAATAGATTATAGTTTACATTATTTACCAATAAAGATATTTTAGTTTGAACATTTCGTTTTTGAAAAAACTTCAGTGTGAAGATACAGGAACTTCCTAGTTCGGAGGTTAGCGTTTATTGCTACCTTTTGCTCACTAATTTTGTTTAGTTTAATATAACCTATGCTTAAGTTCTTACTTGTGTATGGACTATGAATACTTTGTCATCTTACCGCACAAATAAACTTATTCTTATAAGGGTTTAAGCAAGGGCGGTCAGATATTGAAGTGAGAAACCGTACTAGTCTTCACTACACTAGTTAGGCTTGATCGTACAGCTTCACGGCGGCTGTATAGAGCAGTTGCCATTAAGTGTTTTATAAGCCTACAGTAACGAACGAAAACCAACTTATACAATTGATTTTACATGCTGTTAAGTTGTTTTTTTTTAACTTAACAGAGTCGTTTTTCGGAAATGTAAAAAGATAAATAGTTTAAGAAAAGACTGACCTTCATATAACTATTTTTATTATTTACCTAAACGTCTTGGTTTATGCGTAAAACCTAATACAACATCAACATTTGAAATCTTTGACGCATAAAATAAAACTCTAAATGCACTTACTTTCTTAAGAACTTTGTTATCGACCCTTCTCACTCTTTTCTTAAGCCTGTCCCATCCCAACTTGTTCCACAAACTTTGGCTATCTATCCCAACTTATTTGGGGCAGGATATTTACTTTGTTTTCTTATTAAGTTGATATTCACCTTGTAACAAAGTATACATACATACCTCGATTCTTACGGTACGATTCAGTTTCGCGAATATTCTTGTATTCACAAAAATCGATCGATCGCTGGTCGATTTGTATGGATATATTAGGACTCAGTTAAGACGCAGTTTTACTTAGATTTTGTTTATCTCTGTCAATTTTTATTAGTTTTGTAACACCCATTTTTACCGGTATTTTTTAATTGTGAAACACCTAAATTAAGAATTGAAAAACCAAATATTTTCTTATGAGTAGGGACAGCTTAGAATTTTCCTATTCCTTTCCTATTATTCCATCTGTTCGTAAGAAGCGATTTGCTTCTTCGTTCATTATGCGAACGGCTAAGTAATGGAACTGCCTGCCGGCGTCTATATTTCCCGAAACCTAACCTACAACCTTGGGATCTTCAAGGCCAAAGTGAATAGGCATTTACTGGACCCGCATGCTCCATCGTCGCCCTCATCGTCGATTACCATCAGGCGAGATCGAGGTCAAATGCGGGTATAGTAGTCAATAAAATAAATATAAAAAAAGAATAAAATACTTGTTTCTTGGTAATTTTAGTACGCAGCCAAATCAGATCCGGAAACATCATGAACCATTGGGTTTACGAAGCGACTAGCCCATGTAACCCTGCTGGTGGTAAAACCCCAAAGTGGTGGTGGTAAAACCTCATAAACATTATTATAACCATCTATGTAAAGTCTGTCACCAATTATCTTCGCTTCGCAAATGTTTATATAAGAGCCAGTACCTTTTAAGCCCGTGTGCTCCATCTTCAACCTCATCGTCTCTTACCAGATTGTGGTCAAACGCGGGTTTAGTCGTAAATAAAAAATAATACCTAAATTATATATGAAGAGTTCATTACGGAAATTGTCATTTTATACTCATACTCATACCATTTATTGCTTTTCATGTGTTACAATTGGTCTTAAAAATATATTATATGTTCATACATGAAACCCTGAGTAGGGCACCGCAATATAAAATAAGAGATTATAATAAATTATAATAGTAATAAATGTTAACGGGATAAATTAAATTAAATGTCATTATAAGTTACAATTGATTTTAAAGTTAGGTATTGTTTTTATCAAAGTGAATAGAAACATTTGTTAAGAAGATATAACTTTAATCTCTTATTGAATATTCAGTCTTTTAATTCGATGTCGATGATTTGTGAAATTTTGTTATATATTAGTTTTAGTAAAGCAGAAATTCTGGACCTAAAAGCTTAAGAACTCTAGGTATTCATAATATCTAAACTATATATATAGCGCACAATGAAATAAACTAAAGTACACGTCATAAATCGTAGTAGTTCCAAAACCGGTACCTAATACAGGACCGGGAATGCGATAAATGGACCGGAACCGTTCCGCACCGGTGCACCGTGAGGATAACCCAATCAAAGTTTAAGGGACTCCCATATAATATGTGAGGACATGAGTTGTAGTCGTGCAATCAACTGGTTAATGTATGGATATTTATTCATATGATGCCCCACTACGACTAGTTCACCCAACTCGCCGATAGATGTCGCTGTTCGTCTGGAACGCATCTCGCATACATCTAGTCCATATTTAATTAATAAATAAATTCTTTATTCAGGCACGCGTCTTAATAGGTATAATTAGGTACAATTTTACAATTGTATTAATTATTGACCTTTGCGCCAGGGTCGACAAGGGGCGGAATTTTGTCTAAGGCCTTTCATAATCGAAGTCTTTTTTTATTGACGAAATTTAGCATTTTTAATTGTGTTTTATGATTGTTTATGAATAAATGATGTTGTATTAATATATGACTATAATTAATTTAAATTACTTATATGCGATCATTTACTTAGAAAATTTAAGTCTTACATGTACAATGTATTGAATATGGTCTTGATAATATCATTTTTACATTTAGTAATTCTGTCATTGAACGCATTTTGCGTATAATCGCATAAAAGTCGTCCACCCTGTTCTCGGCGAACACGCCACATATTTCCATTCATAGAACGCGCTATCGATATTTTCAATAATACTTCGCCTATACGAATTCCAAACATCCATTGTTGGACCAACACTACTGGTCGCCAGGCCGTCCTCAGGTCGACATCCCGTCTGATGAAATTCGGTGGAAGATCGTCCCTTTTCCTTTTCATGACAATTGACGTAATATCATTCCATCTCCCCGATAGCCTTTCTATAATTGCGGTGACCTCGACGAGATAAGGAAGGTAGAAAGACAAGCCAGATGGAATTGTAATTTCTGGGTTGCTCTCTAGTTTTTAGTTTTAATTAGGGTAGGTAATGGCATAATGGTTGATTGGATTTAGTTACAATTGCTATCATTAACTTCGTTGGATCTGGCCAGTGGATCTACCTACTGTGAATGATCCCTTTTTATGCTTTCCTCTAAATCACAACCATGGCACTGAAAGCAGCAAAGCTACCAACTATCCTAGGAGAATCAAAGAATCAACTTTTTTCTTTATAATCAAAAAAGCAAGCATGGAACCAGCTCTCCGATGATGTTGTGTCTGCCCCTTCAGTGAACTCCTTTAAAAATAGACTAGATAACTGGTTTAAACAGCAGTGATAAATAACACTAATTTTAATCTTATGCCAAAACAATGATTTAGTGCAAACATTTAATTTAAATAAATAACAATGACTGACTGTGTAAAAACTGTGAAATCTATAAAATGGAACTAAGTAATAATAATAATAAGTTTTATTTAAAAAAATATGACAAAAGCCGTAAACTAACTTACAAATAAAAATACTAATGAAATTTATGTAAAATATCTTAATCTAAATCCGAACAGAGTTTATTCAATTTCAAAAGTTAGTGTCTAGTGTTTTTTTAGGCTGGGTGCAATGTTTGCATTTGATACCTACAAAGGTTGCCCTGTGCTGTAGGGATCATTTGCTTCCGGTCCACCATATTATTATCAGTTTATTAAATTGCTTCTTTGTGTGTGTTGCTGTCGGTAAAGTTCTTTAGTGCTTAATATCTATAACATTATGATAGTATGGGAGGATATGTTGGGGTGTATGACAGTGTGGTTCAATTAAAATGTGTGTAAGAACTTATAACTTTCCAACACTATGACATAGACGCATCAGCATATATGCTGCCTGTCTATATAATAAAATATATAATAATAAATAAATTCCTCATTTATTACACAGTAAGACAGACTCATCAGACTCTGTGCTTTTTCTAAAAAGGTAAGAAATACTAAAAGCACTTAAAAAATACCTACTAAAAGTAATTTAGGAAGGTAATTCATAAAAAACCACCAATTAAAATCTTCCTAATTAAACCTTTCACACAAAGACCTGAACCTGAAAGCAGGCACGTGTTCTCATGCTCGAGGTGTAAAACTTAAGCAAGTAGAATTTAATTTGCACATCTGAAACCCGCAATTCGTAATTATTACGTGTACGAGTCGTGAAAATCCAATCAACAAAACCACACGACCTTTTAGAGGACACCGCGAGAAAATACCGTTTTTGTGTGAAATACCGGCAGGGTGAATACCGGTTCGGTAGGTAAAATTCTGGTTGGATAGGGTTGACATACGTCCGGATATATCCGGACTAATTCGGTATTTTGGTTCTCTATGAGAAATGGGGGATAGGTAATCATGAAACATCCGAAGAAGAAGAAATACACTATTGCCACACAAAAATACATATTTAGTTCATTCGATAATACTATTGGCAATAGGCACTTCCGGTATTTACAAGCCTAAAAGAATGTCATTTGTGTTGGCACAGGAGATGTTCCAACAATTAATGAGTTCTATGCTGGATGGCATTAAAGGAGCAGAAATTTCAATAGTCGATATCGTCATCCACTCGGCTCAGCTCTAACTCTAAATAAAAAAATTACAAAACAATTACAAGCTCCGCGCACGCGCACGCCTTATTACCCTAGTGACACTAAATTCTAAATTGCTACTGATTACGTTGGTAAATAACGTATCAAATATCCGAACCATAATTGGAGGACCTCTTAGGTACACTTTTAAATTATGAATATTCCGGGAATTTATTTATTATGAAAAACACGTCCGAAAATATGTGATTAAATTGTACGGATTTTTTTGCTGATAACATTTTTCTTGACCTGATAACCCTAACTGAGAAATACCGGTTCCGCTGTCAGTGGCAGTAATTAACTACAATGGGCGTAACGAAATTATTTAACGCGCGAACGTCGAGTCGGACGGCTGTCCAGGATGCAGGGATATCGAATTATCCGGTCGTACCGGAACATTTACCGGTATCTAGTACCGGGGACTTCGTTAAGGGCGTATCGTATGTGAAATGGAATAGATTTTGTGTTTCTTAATAAGTCTGTGTGTATTAAAATTCTATAAACGTAAGTACCTGCCCACTGTAGTAAAATATCAATTAGCATCAGGATTTCACGACACCGCTCCCTAGAGCATTGAGACCCGAACTAATTGCAAATAACCGTAAAAAATTTATAATGTGTGAAGAAAAAAAATTTTTTATTATTGTAGAACACTTGGTTAAACGTGGTGATGGCCGATGGACCAGAGCCCTCACTTAGTGGTTGCCATGGTTGGGGAGAAGAGGAGTAGGTCGTCCAGCAGCCAGATGGGCGGACGACATCACCAAAGTCGCATTGAAGACCTGGATGCGACTAGCACAGGATCGTATAGGGTGGCACAAAAGAGAGGAGGCTTATACCTTGCAGTGGGACGACATGGGCTGATGATGATGTTTGTAGAACACACGAGTTTGTATAGAATTAATCCGTAGACTGCGGTAGACATAATTCAATAATACTTAGATAGTACTAGTACAGTAGCGTTGTAACTGGATACATGTAGTGAAGACTCGAACAAACACATACAAATGTACACACCCTTTCACTCTCTTCTACACAAACAGGCTCACACTTATTTCCAATAAACACACACCAAAACTTATTTCCTATAAGCATTATTTTAAAATAGGAAATCTGTAATTGGCAGTGTGTTTTATTAATGGACATTTTTGTTTTTAAATTTATGTGCTGTGAATTTAAAAAAAATAAAAAAAAATAATGCGCGTGCCGACTTGATATCGCTGACCAGTAGTACGGTTATATGGCATTTGTAGTATGTACTATTAGTAATTCTGTGGCAAAAATTTGTACAATTTGAAGAGTCCATGAGAAGAACGTTTATAGTAATTTCAGAAAAAGTTATGAGTTACACCTAAACATTAGGTTAACACGATAGATTTTCGTAAACATTTCGGAATGTTTACGGAGTTCGGTCGTGTTTCCCTTGAACTCTTCAATTGTAAGTATATACGCAGTACTGGCTCCCAGAATTGTAAGAACGCAGGTGTTTCAGGGATTTCTTCGTGCGTAAAAAGAACTGCTACAATGCTTATATTGTAATAGGTTTCTTTGGTTTATTGCTATATTCGTAATAATAGTAAAGTAGGCTACATCATTTTATTACGTTATATTTGGTAAGGTGACTATAAATTTGTGTAGGACAATTGAATATTGTTTGATAAAATGATATATAAGCGTTTAAAATATCTACAAATACCCGAAAATTCGTTGATAAAAAATTCAAAACTTGGTTTGTTATTTTACAAAGATTTTGAAATTCACCCGAGGAGAGAGCACTATGTACTAGTATGATTTCTGTGGGTTTTTTTAACTAAAGAATAGTAGATTTTTTTAAAATCTAAATCTTTTGTGAGGCTTTGGCCCATTAGGCTCAATTTACATTGCCGCGGAATGGATGGAAGCGAATTTTCGCAACGTAATTGTACATAGCATAATGAACTTTATGTCAATTGTGTAAACTACAAACTAAATACGAGCCAAAAAAGAGGTCGCGCGTCTCCGGGGAATCCTCGCGCATTCTCGAGAATTCCCCTAGCGGTAAAGCGTATCAGAGGTTGCCTGGAAGAGATCGCTTTGAGCGATAAGGCCGCCTTTGTATATATCGTGTACAATAAAGTGTTTCTATCTATCTATCTATTGACATAAAGTTCATTATGCTATGTACATCCGCGGCAATGTAAATTGAGCCTTAAAGGACCATGCCAATCTTAATTCATAATTAATTTATTCATGCATAATCGTGAGATACATACATATGTTATTTATTATGTACAATTATTTAGCCCTAACATGATGAACCTTGTCGGTATAGCAAGTTTGTAAGAGTAGTTCTAACCGTATAATAATTTCAAAATGTTTATCTTCAAAATATTCCCGAACTGAATACTAGCTTTTGGAGGTTGATAAGTTCCTTAGATACTTTTAGGGTAACACAAGTTCTTCCATTATTTTAAGTAATTTTTCCAGACTCAATTGTGTCTGTATTTGATTTAAAAACTACGTAAGGCACTACCAGAGCGAAACTAGTGCCGCAAATCGAAAAAAATTCTTATCAATTAATAAAGGCATTAAAAAAATGTTTACAGTATTATTCCACGAATTAAGAATTATTTGTATGTCTCGCTGGAGAGACCAATATGAGGAATTAGCTAAAGGGGCTTTGGTACAATACACTTAATTACATGCCAGCCTGGGCTCCATGGTTTGACTGTGTCAGTCTTGGTAGGGAGATACTTGTCTTGGCTTTTAGATTACGCTCGGGTCACATTCCGTTAAATAAGTTTTTGCATTTGGTGGGAAGAGCTGCATCACCGTTTTGTACCAACTGCAACACAATAGAAGACCTCACTCACCTCCTAATGGAGTGTGACCTGGGGAAATTTGAGAGGAAAAAATTTGGCCTCAATAGGCTACAAAATGGGAGGCTCAATGTTATTTTAAGTCAGCCCTTATCTGATAATATGAAACACTTACTGTTGTTTGCTAAATTAGCTCTCAAAGTGAGGGCTGACTCTAATAATACTTGAGCTTCCCTTTCCCTTTTCTTAGTGACCCTAACGAGGCTGACATGGTCACCTTGTCGTGTACCTCTAAATTGAGATATAAAAAAAAATTATTTTTTTAATATTTTGTTGTTTCATATTGAAACAACATAGCAGATATATTAATTTTATTATTTATAATTTAGATAAATGAGAAAGCCCCTTTACAGCTGCTACAAGCTTATATTTTAGCTAAATTTTTATATGTAAATCGGCTGATCTGTCCAGTTATGTTTATAGTTAACATGAATTGTGTTTGAATTTTAAAGTTATTGTAAAAGCATGACGTAACCAAGAGTTCATGGTGTCACGATGGTGTTAATAAATGAGTATGAGTATGAGTATAGGAACAGAAAGAGATTCGCTTTTCGTTTCTTATTGTTTCATTACGAGGATACTAAAATATTACTAAAAAATCCTCTTCATTCATAGAATAATACTGTAGACCATTTTTTTAAATACCCTAAATTGATAATTTTTTTCGATTGGCGGCGTTAGTGTCGTTCATGCTGCCCCTTAAGTTTTTTATAAGTCTTAGGTAGTTTTGACACGATTACAATATGAGAAATACATTGCGCGCATACCGGAATTATTGCGGTTTGCGGTCCAAATGTTGGAATACCGCAATGTAGGACAACTGCAGACCCCAATATGTTATGGTATGTTAGAGTAACTACTTATAACTGAATAACCTCGTATCGCTTATGACTTAATAACTGAACAATTATGGCCATGCCACTTAAATTATGCCTACCCACTTTTTGCCGTAATTATTTTCGTTTGTTTGTTTGTTTGTAGTCTCTTTATTGCACACATAGGAAAAAAAATACACAGAAATTAAAAACATTAAAATATGTACAAAGGCGGGCTTATCCCGTAGGGATCTCTTCCAGCCAACCTTTGATTAAGGAGAGTTTAGACTACTTTTATGGTGGGTAAGGTGTGGACCTTACCCACCATAAAAGTAGTCTAAACTCTCCTGTGTACGGTGGAGTACAGTACGTATTTTTTTTATCACCATACGCGACCGAAAAACAAACGTACGGATACGTCAAAAGACGAACGTGAGAGAATGTGGTCGACGTGATCGCCGAGCGGTAGTGGAGAGAGGTTGAATGAACAAAATTGAACAAATATCTACTTATTTGAAAAATAGAAATTGGGAATAACTAACTACCTACTTGACTAACTATAGACAGAACTCATATCTCTGGTGGGGTGATAACTTTAATAAATGAAGTAAGGTCCTAGATCTGGACCTGTTCAATACCGGTAGTGTGGCGGTGAGACGTCTACTGAGTCAAATGTTTTTTAATTCATAATCTGTTGTGGGGGGAGGGGGGGGGGGGGGGGTGTTAGTGTGTGTGGGTGGGTAGGTATATGTATGCGTGCGTGTGTGGGTGTTTAAATTATTTGATTCAGTTATTTCTAATAGTGAAGACCTGTAATTGGCCTTTTATTGATAGTTTGGTTTACATATTGTCTTAAGTGCTGTTGGTTTTACAATAAAATTAAATAATAAAATAATCATAGAACGGGGACCATGGGTGAACACAAGGCCGCGGGGAGAGGTCCACCTAGACCCCTCACGCTGGCAGGAGCTGAATGCAGAAGGCAGAAGGTCAGACCTTAGAAAGTAATGGAGGAGACTTATGTCCAGAAATGTACTACATGAAGGCCGGAAACATTGTAAATTGAAAACGTTTATTTAGCACTGTAAACACCAGAATATAGCAAGTACACAATACAGAAGTATACAATGATTAATACATGCAGCACAAAACATCCGGTGCGGTACAGTGCCAAAAAGGGTACACAAGCTCAGCATAATGCTGAGGCAAGCCACAGCGCTGATTTTCAGCTGGCCCCTCACTGACTCGTATGTATGTATGTGTTTCCAAAATAGAATTGTAATGTTCTTTTAACATTGAATTCGATGAGGTTCTCAAAGTAAACAAATAAGGGCAATCACCAGACAAGTATCGACAGTATTACAGCGCCTGTCGTGTAACGAGCTACGTGACAATGTCCTCGTTTTGCAAAATGGCGGCCGCTTATGAAGCTCGATCGTGTTGTTTTTGCACGTTTTTGTTTTTAAGGGTTGTTCACACGTGTGTTAGTGTTAGAGTCGGCAGGAGCGGGCGGACCATCAGAAATAACTTACCCTTCACTAACAAAAATAGTGACAACAAAACACCGGTCATTTCAAAGTGGTTTCTCTTCTTCTAAGTCGTATTTCTCATTACTGAGGGTCGTGATCATTCTAAGGAATTAATCACATATAACGACTCTAGTGGCAGATTTAATGGGGTGGTTTGTCATTTCCTTTTGCCCCATTTCACACACTGGTTATCTCAGTGTGCAGGTTTCCTCACGATGTTTTCCTTCACCGTCAGAGCAGTCGGTAAATGTATGTAAGTCTTTCGAAAAAACCGACAAACTCATTGGTACGTGACATTGCATGGTTTCGAACCCGGACCTCCCGCATGGGTGTCCGACGTCCTAGCCACGGCACCATCGACGCTCCTTTCAAAGTGGAGTTTCCGTTCAAAGAATAGAATAGAATAGAATAGAAATATATTTATTGCCAATATACATAACAATTTAAAATTTAAAATTATGGTACAAATAATTATAATATGATATATAATGAATATGTAATGTATATTTGGCAAAAGGGGGGAAAGTCAGCAAATGCTGACATACTCGGGTACCAAATATGCAGCGCTATTTTTCATTTCACCCCTTATCCCAAGATGTTAGTGGGAGCGATAGTGATCGTGGGTAAAATATAATAATAATTAAAATTAAAAACTAAACATCAAATAGAAGGTAAGAATTTGCAAAAAAGAAAAAAAAAATTGCACTAATGACCTGTGATACATATTGTTAAAGTTGTTTACAGCATGGTAAATGAGGTTTCGGTACATGTTACCAATTATTTTTGTAGTGACTGATTTCAATTTACAAGTAGCGGAAACTTTTGTTACAAATAACGAACCATTTTACTCAGTGTTTTAAAAAAAATTTCCTATTTCTAATTTCGAGTAAGTACCTACTTCTTATCTTATCTTATGAAGAGGGCCGGGAATAACCCAGCGGCACTTCGACCCTTGAGGATCTTTTGTACCTACCCCATTTACACACTGGTCATCTCAGTGTGCAGATTTCCTCACGATGTTTTCCTTCACCGTTAGAGCAGTCAGTAAATATACGTAAGTCTTCGGAAAAAATGAAAAACTCATTGCACGGCACTGCACGGTTTCGAACACGGACCTCCCATATGGGAGTCCGGTGTCCTCGCCACTGTGCCACCGACGCTCTAAGTACCTACTTACTTATTTATCTAACTCACCCAAGTTAAGAGCGGGGTGTTACGAGAAGGAACGAAACTATATGAATACGAGTTGAAAGACACAAGCCATAGCGCAGCATTGCAACTCGCTGTCAATTTGGCTTAAAAATTATAAGCTCCATCGTCTCATCTGAGTGGATGGTCGAGTCTTTTATTTTAACTTTTCTCAGAGTAGAGGTGGGCCCATCTCTTAGTTTTACCCTCCCGATGAAATTAATCTACAAAAGACTCGGCATGACGGCATCTAAAGTCATTAAATTCATCACGAAATAACCTCTAAGTCGATCGCAACATAATAGACTAAGTCCAATAGATCGCTTTGTTATATTTCTGAACGCACCCCGACCCGGGGAAATCCTGTTTTCAGTTTATAAGGTTTTGCGAACGACGCCTCGGGGAACACAAATATGATTGGCGAGAATGAAGATCTAAGTATTTTGCCGGCGGGGACATTCGTTTGATTTCATGGAGAAAGAAAGGCTTTTATAGACTGTTGTTTTTTTTATTTGGAAAATGATAAATTGTTTCCCAAATTACAGTGTTATTTGCTTTAATTACCCACAAAAAATAAAATTGCGCACAAAACCGTCTCTCAAAGTCTGCACAGAAAATTGAGTCGGTTTATTTTTATGAAAACTTTTGCGAGTGCATATCAGGATATTTTTGTCGCATAATCTTTAGATTATCCGAAATATTTTCCGGTAACATTATTACCTTTTATTTAAAAAAACTGGACGAGTTTGTCTCTGACAGGAGAAGTACAGTGCGTGAGTTTTTAGAAAGGGACTCGGGTCTTGAGACTTCGGTTATTGATAGAGATACGCGAATGCACTAAGACTGTAGTAAGATAGAGACAGACCGATTTTACCCGATACCCGAATCGCCTTCTAAAAGCTCACGGGCTGTAGTCTTTTTAGGCTGGCATTAATAACCCTGTTTGAATTCCTGAAGTAGGTACGATACGCATTTCCGTCAAAAATGGCCGTTTTAGCATTAAAGTGCAGGAGACATCCTTTTTATCCACTTTAGCACCAATGCCCACCTACACAAGATGAAGCTGGCTGACAGCACATCTTGTAGAGCCTGTGGTGAACAACTGGAAACCGTTTCACATCTCCTATGTGAATGAGACGCTTTCGCGGGAAAAAGGATGGGTCTGCTAGGCTCTGCCAATCCATACCCAAGGGAATTCAAATCCCTCCCACTTAGACGCATAGTCTTGCTCATGCATGACATATTCGAAGGTTGCCTGGAAGATATCGCTTGAAGGTTGCCTGGAAGATATCGCTTAAAGCGATAAGGCCGCCTTCTGCACATTATTGTACATAACAAAGTATATTTGTATTTTGTATATTCGGTGAAGTGGTCATGGGATAGGTACAAGGGGTTGAACACAAAAGATCCCCATGGGTCGAAGCGTCGCTGGGATTCCCAGCCCCCATCAAAAGATAAGATAAGGAGACATCCTTGACGAATTTTTAAACAAAAGGTATTTTTACTTAACAAATAATAATGTTTACTTAGTTTTTTTTTATTGGCGCCTCTAGTGCGCCCACAACCGCCTTGATTTTCGCACGTTCCATTTTACGCTCCTTCAGATTTCTGGTGAGCAACCTCGCACTGATTTTTCAGACGTTATCAACGTCAAAACAAGTTTCGTTGCGGTACTGACGCCGGCGCGACGTGACGTGTCTGACGTGACGCGTACGACATCGCGTGACGGATACGGCGCGACATGTAATGCAAGTTATTTGCCTGCCTCGCAATTTTCACGCATGGCGTGTCTAATTTCCCTTAGGGCAAGTGGGTTAATTATATATTATCTTCTATTATGTAATTAATTAATATTAAGGTCTAGTTTTATAGGTTAAGTTATAACTGGTGATAGGAAAACCTGGCAAGGATTTTTTTATAGTTTATACTATTAAAAAAATACTTTCCAAGTTTACCTATCACCAGTTATACCTTAACCTATTCAAACTAAACCTTATATTTAGCTCTCCTTATGGAGAGCAGTGTCGGTGGCGTCGGTAGCGTCGGTGGCGTCGTGGTTAGGATGTCGGACTCCCATGCGGGAGGTCCCGATATCGAAACCAGGCAATATATGCCATGTACCAATGAATTTTTCGGTTTTTTAGAAAGACTTACGTACAATTACCGACTGCTCTGACGGTGAAGGAAAACATCATGAGGAAACCTGCACACTAAGATAACCAGGGTGTGAAATGGGGAAGACAACTGCAAACCATCCTATTAAATCTGGCACGAGAGTAGTTCTAGTTCTATATGATTAATTCCTTAGACGGATCACGACCCTCAGCAATGAGGAACACGGCTTAGAAGAAGAAGAAGAATGGAGAGCAGACGGTCCACCTGATGTTAAGTGGACAGTGGACATCTCACCCAATACAAAGTTATTAGGTTTTCGGTGCGCTGTTAATCTTTAGGACTAGATGGTGTGCTCGCTCATGCATTGCTGGTAGGTACGCTGGCTCACCTAACCTTCAAAATTATCTATATCCGATCTAAACATAGCTATAGAAAGAAATGTAACTACATTTTGTAATACGACTGACCATAGGTACTTTTGGGACATAAATTGTCGCTAGATCAAACCTTCCATATACAATAGTACATTTACTGCAGAGGCAAAAAATGGCTATTTCGGCCGATGCTTGTATAGTGCTTTTCTTAAATAATGCGAGGAAATTAAAAAAAATCGCTTTCCAAATACCAATTCCAAGTCGAAAGTACTAACCGTACATAAAAGGAAAGAAGTGTCGCTGTCTACTGTCTACTGTCTACTCCTACTGGAGCTGGAGCTGCTCGCGCTGGTGGTGACGCGCGACCGGTGCACGTATTCGAATGAAATCTCTTTAGTTCGCACCGCACTGCATCTTCATGTTACAATTAGAATTTAAAATAGTAAAAAAAAACAAAAGAGAGGATTCCTGGCCTTAGCCCGGTAAATCCTTACCGGGCTAAGGCCAGTATAAAAATCTTATGAAAATTCATTAGTATTGTCATTTAAAAAAAATAAGTTTTTGGCTTCGTGACAGGAAGTATGTACTTCCCTGGCTCAATATTAGAATGTATTGGGCACATTTCTGAGCATCTTTGAGAAAGTAATAGTTTTTTAAGAAAGTTTACGTCACAAGCGCTCACTAGCGCTTTCAAACTGGAGTTCAGCTGCACTTGCGAAGTGGGAGTAATGAGCCGAAGTTGGCATGTCTTCAGTCAATCATTTCCATATCACATCACACTGGCATTTAATTTCCGATCTGACTGTACATCACTCATACTTATGGGCGTAGCTGTGTTTTTGGCTTATTACTTTTCTTATTATACTTTCCTGGTTTTATTTCATATCAAGGAGAAAAAATAACCCTTCTATTATTGCAATTTTTTTAATTACGTACTAAAACATAAAAAAATAACCAAGCTAACAAATAAATTTAAAAATTTAAATTTTGTTAAATATTATATAACAAAGCTTCAAATATTTACAAAAAATAATTGCTTATGTAATTATTTTTCACTACTCAATTATTATTTTTTGTTAATGCTGACAATATTTTTTTTGAGAAATTAAAAAAAAAGGTAATTGAAATATTATTTTGGTCAGAAACTGCCAGTACGTCTTATTTCAAATAGGACTCGACCAAGAAGATGCAATATTTTTTATTTGAACTTATAGTGCGACTATAATACCATAGTCCATAGTCCATTTTTTTCTAACAAAATCTATTTATCGAGAGATCGAGAATATGCATACGTACCTACATTACAGATACGTAGAAAAAAATATGAAATTTTCACAGAGAACTAAACGTGGTAGAGTAAAAAAGAATGACGTTGTAAAAATGTACTATGAGGTACTTACTTACAATAAAAACATTTTGATTTGTAATAATCATCTACCGAATTACATTATACCTACCACCGAAATACATTCCTACGTGCCACGGAAAAATGAGGACAACAATACATCCCAGCTCTCACGAAAGAATTTTAATAAAATGTCCCCTGCCTTGTACAGAGTTGGAAAGGGATGTGGACGGAGTTGGAAAGGGATGTGGACGGATTAGCGTACGTCCAACTTTTTCAATAAACGTGGCCGGGTTTATTTAGAACGGGGTGTCAGGCTGCATTTGAAGAAAGGACATATTACATGAAAGAACCATTCGAATACTCGTAAATTTTATTTTAAATTTTACCATAAACGGTAAAATTTATGTAGAATATTAATATTAATAGGTATTTAATATTCTACATTCTGACACATCTCTACGGTTTACTTATACTTAGTACTTTATTTTGCACACATAAATCACAAAAGAAACAACAAGACATTTGACGTACACAGGTAGAGCTTATCTCTAAAATAGAGATTTCTTCCAGCTAGACCTTTAACATCGAGAAATTAAGAATGATAAGTATACATACATACGTGTACAAATTATAATTATTACTAACGATTGGAAACCAAACCATTGATATGAAAAAATGAAAATGATTAAGTTTATTTACTTATTACAGGGCACACAGGGAACAAAAAGGACCTCCGACTTACAAACTAGGTCGAAACCTGTATCTTGTAAGTCGGGATTCCGTCGCACTTTCTGTGCAAGCAAATTACAAATTATATTCTTACCCTAAAAGGAATTGGAAAATTTAATCATAAAGGAATTTAGTAAAGATAATGGTAAGAGTGAGTATGGGTGGGGGTGTGTTAGGTTGTGTGGGAGTGTGTAATGATGTAAGTGTGCTTCTGTAGTGTAGGGTGAGTGGGTGTGTGAGTGTGGGAAGTTAAGTGTTAATAATCTGAAGAACGTTATGAGTTTAATGTGTAAAATTTTATGTTATATGATTAGAGCCTCAGTTTTGTCGTAATCTAAAGAGAGTAGCCAACTATTAAGTTTTGCTTTACAATTATTTTTATTTAGTGGGTAGATATCAAGGTGTTCGTTTATTTTATTGTACAACCATGTTGCAACGTATAGATTCCTCCAGTTCTCGTAGTAAAAACATTCTTTTTAATTAAACCACGGAGTAAAGGCAAATACAGTTCTGCGGTTCGATTTCCTATAATTAGATTAACTTTTTCTTTAATTTTCTCACGCCGCGCCCGTTGCAACTGATTTGTATTAAGTAAAGCGTGGGTTAGCGTGTAATTTGTGAGATAATCACCGTTTGTAGAATCTTTCTACGTTGTAGATAAATAGTAACTTCATACAGTGTGCCGGGAGTGTAGGAAACCAGTATGGAAACGCCCTGTGTATAAAGGAATGTATACAGCCTGACGTACCTTATAAAAAATTAAATTGAAAACGTTTATTTAGCACTGTTAACACCAGAACATAGAACACAATACAGAAGTATACAAAGATTAATACATACAGCACAAGACATCTGGTGTGGTGCAGTGCCAAAAAGAGTACATCAGCTCAGCATAATCTATATCTAATCTATCGCATTATCTTATCTTAACTTATGATAGGGGGCCGGGAATAGCCCTAGCGGCACATCGACCCTTGAGGATCTTTTGTACCTACCCCATTTTACACACTGGTCATCTCAGTGTGAAGATTTCCTCACGATGTTTTCCTTCACCGTTAGAGCAGTCGGTAAATTGAAAACGTAAAATGTACGTAAGTCTTCGAAAAATACGAAAAACTCATTGGCATGGGAGTCCGGTGTCGTAGCCACTGTGCCACCGCCGCTCTTACTTTTGGCATAAACTGTCGCTAGCCATTGATTTCTCTAGATCAAACCTTCCATATACAATAGTACATTACGGCACGAAATTAGCTATTACTGGCAGCGGATCATATTGAAACGATCTAAGGCCAAAAATAGCTATTTCGGCCGATGCTTGTATAGTGTTTTTCTTGGCACTACATGTTTTTGAACCCGGACCTCCCGCATGGAAGTCCGGTGTCCTAGCCACTGTGCTACCGACGCTCCTGGTTTTGAACATACTTTTAAACGCTGAACAGTTTTAAAACGTAGCAAATAAACGATTTTATGTAGACCTTATTAAAAAGGACGTATTAAAAAGGACTGAAATTGAAAACTGGTAACACTTACAGGCCGCCCTATGTACATAGTGGTACTGGTACGTACTTACGGACTATTCCGACACCAACGTCTTCTGGTGAATAGGCTGAATACAGTGTCAAAGGTTAATGTTTTGGAATAATACAAAACCAACGCGGGTTGTCTGTGTGTTGGCCCGACGATTAATATCCGCTGGTTGTGTACTCAGTATTATATGTCAGTACTCCAGTATCATTTCATACTGCGGGGTACTCGTTGGAGCAAACATTGACGAGAGAAAATGTGAGTATCATTGGTGAAAGGCGGTTTAAGTAGGTCGTGTTAAAATATTTTATTTTTCGTGTTTCGGGTTTTTTCGTGAAATATTTTAAAATATTTCATTTTAACACGTTAAAATATTATTTAACATAATATTAGACAACTAAATAGAAGACCTCACTCACCTCCTAATGGAGTGAGACCTGGTGAAAATTGAGAGGAAGAAATTTGGCCTCAATAGGCTCCAAAATGGGAGGCTCAATGTTATTTTGAGTCAGCCCTTATCTGATAATATGAAACACTTACTGTTGTTTGCTAAGTTGGCTCTCAAGAGGCCGTCTAAATTGTACTTCACTATTTCCTTTTCTATCTTTTGTTTGTTGTTTTCTATTTGTGCAATACAGCGTGTTTTACTTTACTTTACTTTTACCGTTCTATCTTGATTTATTTCTATGCGAAACACACTGTGTAACGGTATAATCGGTATAGCATGTATACAGTCAAAGTGGTAAGCGTTTCAATGTAAATGATTTGTGTCACATTTTTTCACGGAATGCCTACCCGTTCATCGAATTCACGTCAAAAAATGAATTCATGTTTTTAAACACCATCAAGGCAACTCCACACAAAGGGGGATGAACTAATACGTTCACATTGACAAACGGCTTCAAATAAGGATCAAAACATAACAGGGTGGCATAAATCCACAGAACGTGTTTTCCCATTCACATAGCAAGCAGCCCCATACACACCATGCACGGTAAAGTAGCCTTTATTCGGAGGACGTAAGAGAATAAAGGGTAGAAGTGGCATGGTGTTTGTGAATGTTTGTGACATGTCGTGACAACCGTTGAGTTGGGGCGCGCACTGTGGAGTGTGATGTTGCGTGATATTACAAAGATATTCATATAATGGTAGAAATACAAAGACTATTTTGCTTGGTTTCATAATGACTGTAGCGTATGCAATATGCTAATCTATTTATACATATATCGGCTCGCAGCACACAACCACGTCTTTCCTCCACGCTGGTTCAACGGCGAATCCCGTGCCCCCCGCGGCACGCGCAGTGTTTGCCTCGGGAAGACAGACTATTTTAATACAGGGATTAAACTATAATTATATATACAGGCTGTAACATTAAGAACGGTCAGTATGGGAAAGTCTGAAACTATAAGACATACGAAGATCTGTTCTTAGGAACCATGTCATCAATTTTAGTAACAAGAAAAACTGTATTCACACATTTTTTTAAAAACCTGTACTCAGCCTGGGAATCGAACACGGTTGTTTTGAAAAAAAATCCAACACTATTTCTGTTTAGATATCGACTGTGTAGGTCTTAAGGAATAAATGTTAGTATGAAACGTGATGTTTAAAATTAATAAAACGCATTGTTTCCATATCTTTTAATTTATTTTAGTAGGTGTTCGAAATGACTACCATTTTGTAAAATACAACATTCAACTCGATTAGGTCAAAATTGTCTCTATGATGTAGTGTTATGGCTCTTTGCTGGTGTCGCAACTTGTTACATCCACTATTTTTACATATGGCATTGGCTTGCCATTAAGCCATTCCGGAAGCATTGTTATCATAAACATCACGTTTCATACTAACATTTATTCCTTAACACCTACACAGTCGATATCCAAATAGAAATAGTGTTGGATTTTTTTTTCAAAACAACCGGGTTCGATTCCCAGGCTGAGTACAGGTTTTTTTTTAAATGTATGAATACAGTTTTTCTTGTTACTAAAATTGATGACATGGTTCCTAAGAACAGATGTTCGTATGTCTTATAGTTTCAGACTTTCCCATACTGACCGTTCTTAATGTTACACCCTGTATATTAGGTGTTAAAGATATTTTATATAGGATAGGGAAAAATGGAAAGGAGGAGGGGAGGCCTTTGCCCAGCAGTGGGACAGCCTATAGGCTATTATAAAAAAATAAAAAAAATAAAAAAAGATATTTTATATATATTTACGTCAAACATAGTACACTACAATGACCACTTCAGATATAACTTTGGCGGGTTTGCTGAGAGAAATCTCTTTTAGAGATAAGTACAATGTCTCATTTTACGTTTTACGGTTTAAGACATTTATTTCACTAAAAAAGGCTACAATCCACTTAGCTTATGGTAATACAGGATAAACTTATTGTAATTAACAGTGTGTACGGTAGACGTAAGGCTTATAAATTAAATTACTGTATAATATGATCTAATTGAAGAGCTGTAGTTTTTCTGAACTGCTATTTTAATTGTTTTTATTAAGTATATTCTTTCGTATAGGGAGATGGTGAACGAGCCGAACATCATAGGAGAGACGAAAGCGGCTCGACTCCGATGGCTCGGACACATAACTAGGATGGGGGAGGATCGGTCAGTTAAACGAGCGTATGTGGGACGCCCTAACGGACGACGCGTCGTCCGTTAGGGCGTCCCAGATACCGCTGGCGTGATGAAGTGGAGAGGGATCTGCGGGAGCTCCGGGCGCCTGTCTGGCTCGAGACTGCGCAGGAGAGAGAGCGATGGCGCTGTTTAGTATCGGAGGCCAAGATCCACTTCGGGTCGCTGCGCCAGCGGAGTAAGTAAGTATATTCTTGTATAATAAAGTGTAAATAAAATAAATAAATAACTAAGCACGATATGTACAAAGGCGGTCTTATCGCTTAAAGCGATCTCTTCCAGGCAACTTCTGAAGCTGATTGGACTTTAAAGAGTTAGCGACAGTGAAGATATGAAATAGATTACTATTACTTAATACACTGTAAAGTTAGTAAAATAAAAGTAATATGATATTCATAAATAATAATGTATGTACTAAAATAGTTAATGCATATACAGGGTGTACCATTGTGATGGGTCAGTATGGGGAACTCTGAAACTATAAGAGATAGAGAAATATGTTCTAAGGAACCATGTTGTCGATTATAGAGTTAAGATAAACTGCATTAATAGATTTACAAAGAAACTCATACACGACTCGGGAATCTAACCCAATCATTTTCAGAATACTGAATATGTGACTTCTATTCCCTATTCTGTCTAATGTGTCTATCATACACGTTTTTTTAATTAAAAATATTGAACGAAACCGTGAAAAAGCTCTTTTTACAGGATTCCAGGAAACGTGTGTTCAATCTGTTTTGCCAGTTCCAGTCTAAACCGGCTCGCTTCGGCTCTAAAAGCAGTTCGCACCGGATATAACCAGATAAATTTGTACCAGAAAGGTTTTATGTGAACGCTATAAACTTCAGGCAGAATGAACTCCTTTCTGCGGAGGAGTTAGAATCGTAGTTCGAACTATAGTTGGGTCTTAGAAAGTTATACGAGGAAAGTTTTCATTTTATTGGTCTAGAAGGAATACGAAAGGACTTCATGCAAATATTCATCATAATATTCGTTATAAAATGTTCGCACTTAGTTCGTACTTATCGTCAAGGAATTTTTGGACGATAAACGATAATTGTTCCACCTTCTGGGGATAGCAGCTTGCCGGCTGCGATCTGGCTGCGTGTCTTCATGTCTTTTTATCCGGCTCGAAGGACCACTTTTGTTTCGTCTTTATTCGCAACTGTCAAATCTATTGTCTCGTCTAAATGTCAAAGTCGCCGTCAGCCAGTCAGATTGCTTTATATTTTAATTGGATTATTATTAACATTATGTAAATTTAATATTATTGACATTTAATGACATTTTGTTTTTAATTTACTACTAAACCCGCATTTGACCTCGATCTCGCCTGATGGTAAGCGACGATGAGGTCGACGATGGAGCATGCGGGTCCAGTACATGCTTATTCACTCTGGCCTTGAAGATACCAAGGTTGTAGGCTTCGGGAAACATTATCTTTTTCTTTTCTGTTTTCTTCTCAAAATCTGTATAAACATTATTAATTTGTGAATTTGGTGTCACATGCCTGTAAAGGTAAAGTTTAGTGTGACATGTTTCTACAGCTATATCTGCAATATTTGTAATTCTTACCTAAACTTTTAAACAATAAATCTTATCTTATCTTATGTACTTTTCAACTTTGTTTAAAAAAAATATTAAAAAATCACAATACGGGCACAATCTCCGTCCAAGTTCCCAAGGCGTATCGAAAACCCTCTAAAGACGTTATAGTGAGGTGAGATGTCTATAGGCGACGGTGACCACTCACCATCAGGTGGTCGTTAGCTCGTCCGCTCTCCAAATACAATTTAAAAAAATATTTAATTCTTGACAGCAAAACTCTTATTACTGATCGTACTGAAAGCTATTACCCTTGACTGAATCAGTCAGTTGACTTTCTCATTCAGTCAGACTGCATGCAGCAAAGGGAGGAGATTAGAGAGAAGGTTTTATCAGAACCTGAATCTCTGCCTAGCGGTGTCACCTGTATACCTGTCTTCTCTTTTTTTTGTTACTATTTGTTTTTGTGTACAATTATATCAGTTTTCTCTATAAATTATATTTGACCAAATCTCTAACAAGATTATTTATTTCACACCTCAATATCATACTGTATTGTGAAATGACAAGATTTCGAGTATGAAGGTGAATGTCAAAAGAGGCTAAGTTCTATTGGTCTATGAGTTTGGTCTGTAGTTACTGGCCATTGTTTGATGATATTTTTTTTTAAATATCCATAAAATTAAAGAAATTTTACATTATATAGGTATATACAGTTTCTCCCGCGCTTTTGTAGCATCTACGTCAGCTTTGTTTCGTTTTGTCTTGCAAATTGTTTTACAGTAGTGCTTTTCTAGTAAGAATGGTGTTTCTTGCTCGAAGAACTTCGACAAGATGTGAATAATGTGTGGGACAGTGAAGTAAAGTCAAATAAGACGCTGCAGCCCGATCCGTACTTGGCTGGATTTTGTAGAGCCATACTGCATCCGGGACGCCTTCTTCTTTGGTTCGGATGTGCAGAAGCGTGGGTGGAAGATTCTCCCAGATAGCATTGAAATGTGTCACACCAGCATTTTAATGAAGATTTGAAAGAGTTGTTTATATCAGACATGGCTGTATGGGCTCAGCTCCCTTTGCCTTAAAAAACTAGGTATATATTATATTAAGCCGTGTGTGGTGCCGGCCATAGCACCACTCCAACTCTTCCCGTGGGTGTCGTACGAGGCGCCTAAGGGATTTCGTGGATACTATTTTACACCTAGTAGACGGCGATAAGCTCGCCACCTATCACGTTTGTCCACCAAATCTTATGGCGAAAAGTCAGTCAGCGCCCATACCCATATCCTCAGCAGCACACAAGATATTCACAACCTCACTACGATGCGTTGTCTTATCTTATCTTATCGTATGATAGGGAGCCGGGAATAACCCCAGCGGCACTTCAACCCTTGAGGATCTTTTGTGCCTACCCCATTTTACACACTGGTCATCTCAGTATGCAGGTTTCCTCACGATGTTTTCCATCACCGTTAGAGCAATCGGTAAATGTACGTAAGTCTTCGAAAAATAGGAAAAACTCATTGGTATGTGGGCACTGCACGGTTTCGAACACGGACCTCCCGCATGGGAGTCCGGTGTCCTAGCCACTGTGCCACCGACGCTCTCATGCGTTGTCTTGGTAACACACAGTTGGTTGATGACGCACCCTTGTGCTTAAAACGGTATTGAAATCGTAACTGTTGTGCCTGATGAAGTATGACCCACGTTCTTGTGCCATGCGCCAACCCTAGTTGGAGTGGGACTCAAGCCCGGTTCCCCTAATTAAGTTACCCCTCTAATTACTGAGGCCGAGGGAATTAATGAGTCCATCTATACACAGCTATAGGTAAGCAATATAACTAGTTGTGTTCTCTTCTATCTAGATTTATATCATCATCATATCATTTATTTATAAACAATCATAAATTGTGTTTGAACAATTACATGTTGTAGGGACACTGTGTACAGACACAGTGCACACTGTGTTTTACATTGTGAATTATTATGTCAGCAGTTTTAAATGTCACGCGGCTGCGTCCGCGTCAGGCTGGTCGTGTCTCCACCACCGTCATGTATGGTATACTGTTTGGAAATATAAATATCGGTTAACAAATCCAGTGTCTCATTGAAGATGACTCCTCGAAGACATACCCTGGCTAGGACGAAGGTATAGACACGTGCCGAACTCCTAGATCAGTAAAGAGGTACAACTCGTATACCTCTAAAATGTCAAAAATAATAATTGAACTCTTTCAGTGTCAACCTTAGCTAAGTTATAAGTACGTTATAAAAACGAAAATTAAATTACAAAAAAAATTAAAAAAATGCGTGTCATTAAAAAAAATTACACATGTACATGGTGTAATAAAAAAAACCCCTAGCCCCGAAAAGGTGGTGTTCAGTACCTATCAATAACTGACAACACTGAAATCGCTAAAAAACACCTGTTTCTTTTTTTCTTTTTTTAATGGCAATCGTTGACTGTCAGCGTCCAGTTAGGATGTTCCAATTCGTTTAAATCCACGGTAATTTGGAAATATTTTCTCGATTTTTAAACCTATTTTCTAGTGTAGCCAAAAAGTTATCCAGTAATTTCTTCAATACCTCTTCTTAAGAACCAACTTTGATTTATTATTGAAAACGTTTCCCGTATCACTCTCAAGATGAAGTATCTGTCGCTAACTTATTAAAGTAGAATGATGAAGGTGTTAAGTTTAATTAAGCTTCCAATACTGAGAGGAATCATCCATCAAAGTAGCTACCTAATGTACGAGTAAATGCGTCCAGATCTCGGCTTTCAAGTGATGGATATCTTTCTTTAACTTCATTACGCCTGGAACATCAATTCATAAAAAAATATCTTTGGAAGAAATTGCCTGAAATACCTACAAAATCAAATTAAAGAAATATTTTTTCATCCGTGATTGAAATCGTATTTTGTAAACCAAACCCAAATGATTTATTTATATTATCAAAGAGTTTTAATGTTAATAAAAACTTGGCGACTTTTTCTCAAGCCATGTGAACAAATTAAGAAAAAATAAATTCTTCTTTATTTTATTTATTTTCGGCCAGTTCTTTGTAAGTTATCGAATACACTACATCGTTTAGTAAAAATCTAAGGCGACGATTCTCATATTCATATTTACAGAAAATCTTAGCGATTGATTGATATATAAAAGATAGATCGCCATAAAATAAAAACATTGTTTTTAATTCAAAGTCAGTAATAATTAAATTAATTAAAAAGACAATATTTTTGACGGTATTGGTGGTATTGTGTCGTTTATATAAAGAACAGGCCATGTGTAAAGAGAATAAAAAATTAATTAACTTCTTCATAAATTCTATGTATGGCAGTTAAAAATATTTTTTTGTGGGAAAGTGTCCAGTGTAACGAATGTAAAAAATTAGAGACATACGAACTCTTTGGTAAAAATTAAAGAAAAAATTACGAATGTTCATAAAAAACATCGTTTAGGTTATACCCTTATTACATTTGACTGAATTCAGTCTGACTGAACGAGTTAGTTGACTTATTCAGTCATGTTAATAACATTCAGTACGGTCAGTCTGCGATTTACACCATATAAACAAAAATCGTCGACTAAATCGTATACTGAATTCAGTCAGGTGTAATAAATAAGCCAATTAGTTTTCATGGTTGATAGTGAATCGACGGCTTCAGAGCGATCACATGCTGGTGTTAATAATACTAAATAACTATAAATATAATATCTTATCTTATGATAGGGGGCCGGGAATAACCCAGCGGCACTTCGACCACCCTTGAGGATCTTTTGAGCCTACCCCATTTTACACACTGGTCACCTCAGTGTACAGGTTTCCTCACGATGTTTTCCTTCACCGTTAGAGCAGTCGGTAAATGTACGTAAGTCTTCGCAAATACGAACAACTCATTGGTACATGGCACTGCACGGCATGGGAGTTCGGTGTCCTAGCCACTGTGCCACCGACACTCTATCAATATAATAAATAACTATAATTTGATGTTCTATGTTATAATATTGTCTATAAATACTAGTATAGAGTTATGGCCATAGAGTCACGCCGCTTGTTCTGTTCTATATATAAGAGTTTCTCCCGCGCTTTTGTCGCGTCCACACCAGCTTTTTTTCGTTGTCTTGCAAATTGTTTTACAGTAGTGCTTTTCAAGTAAGAATGGTGTTTTTTATTCGAAGAACGTCTACTAAATGTGATTAATGTGTGGGACAATGAAGTAAAGTCAAATAAGACGCTGCAGCCCGATCCGTACTTGGCTGGATTTTGAAGAGCCATAATGCGTCCGGGACGCCTTCTTCTTTGGTTCGGATGGTGCAGAAGCGTGGAAGATTCTCCTAGATAGCATTGAAATGTGTCACACCAGCATTTTAATGAAGACTTGCAAGAGTTGTTTAGATCAGACATGGCTGTATGGGCTCAGTTCCCTTTGCCTTAAAAAAAAACAATCTATATATAAAGTGTTTATGAGATAATCTTGTTTATCATTTAAGTAGGTTGTTTGTTCCTCTGAAGAATCCAGACAGACACTAACATAGGTATTTTTAGCTGGACGTCAATTGAGCTCATCTCTATAATTGAGCAATTTTAGCACATCTGGGGCATTGTTTCCTTGTTATGAAGCAGTACCTACATTTTCTTCAAAATACGTTTAGTAACTTGTGAAATAGAATTTCAGTGAAACGTTACACTCAGCCAAACATTGTTCAAGATACAAACAGTAGACTGTCATAAAATTAGTAATATGTAAATATAATAGTCATAAACACAAAATAGATACTTATGTAACAGAAAAACAGCTTCGTTAAGAGCATTCGTCACGCACACACTGTTGCTTTCTTCGTCCGTGCAGTCACTGAGGGGCCAGCTGAAAATCAGCGCTGTGGCTTGCCTCAGCATTATGCTGAGCTGGTGTACCCTTTTTGGCACTGTACCCCATCGGATGTTTTGTGCTGCATGTATTAATCTTTGTATTGTGTTCTATATTCTGGTGTTTACAGTGCTAAATAAACGTTTTCAATTTCAATTTTCATTCTAGTGCGTGCGAGGTCCTCACACAATCGTACGCCGCGCGTTTTCGTTTACACACGTTTACACGTCACACGTCTCTTTCCGACAACCAACAAGTGGGTCGTCTAGGGCGAGTAATTTTTCGGGACTTGGAAATAAGCCCTCGATCATTACCCGGGCACTGTTGATCGACTAGTCTTTGAAGCCGTGTTGGTTAACGAGAACTAACTATATTATTCTCTTGGATACAAAAAAATTTGAACTGTCAAAATCAAGACGCTTCATGTAGCTGTCATTTGTTTATTATATTTGGAAAACACACAGCTTACAATACAAATATAAAACTAATATTCATTTATATATGTAATTTATGTGTTATGTAATGATTGTATTTCAAATACTTACTTGAATTTAATGAAGTTAACTCTAAAATATTTGCATGCCAAAGCTGGCGAAATATGTGATACCCAATATTTAAGATTTTCACCCAATGTACCATATTTCTGGCGAATAAATTCATTCATATGGTTTTCGTCTACAAATACAAAAGCTTTCATATGTATGTCCCATATCTAGATAACTCTATTACATAATTAAGATAATTGCGATAAGCTCGCCTAGATTGTATTAATCATTTTGTACGCATTGTATCACACTAATTTTGTAGAATAAAGAGTATTCATTCATTCAATTATGTGGGCTGGGCAAACGTCTTTTCTTTTACATGTCTAACTATTTTGTGCCCTAGCAGTCGTAGCCACGCGCAGACAGACCGACAAATAAATCAATATATCACGAGCAGAAGCCTCCAGTTATTCTAATTGTACGGTCGACCTCGCGTGCGGTCGAGTTTACAGATATATACCTAGGAATATCGTGTATTAGAGGTGAGAACAGGGCGCCCGTAATACTTTTAGGTATAATCTGCGTGGAGTTCGCTATGAAAAAGTAGTTCACATAAAATTCCGCAACATAGTACGCATCATCATTACCTCATTCTGGTCGGTCTTTACTTTTATTATTTCATTCATTATATTATTTTTATTATGAATTTATGATCCTTGTATGAGTTCTTGTCTGACATGTAATCTAAAGAGTTTTAGTTAATTAGCGTTGTATCAATTTTTTTCTTCTAATAGCTTGTAAAATGTATGTATCTGTAGGGACACTGTACAGACACAGTGCACACTGTGTTCTACATTGTGTAATATTATGTCAGCAGTTTTAAATGTCACGCGGCTGCGCCCGCGTCAGGCTGGTCGTTTCTCTACCACAGTCATGTATGGTATACTGTTTGGAAATATAAGTATCGGTTAACAAGTCCAGTGTCTCTGACTTCTCGAAGACTTACCCTGGCTAGGACGTAGGTACTCGTATAGACACGTACCGAACTCCTAGACCAGTAAAGAGGTACAACTCGTATACCTCTAAATATCTATATTATATAAATTTGCACACCACAATGTGGTAGGATATGCTGGAACTACCAATGTAATTTTAAGATCCTTCATAACGTGTATTCTTGCAAATAAAAATGCATTTGGTTTAATTTTTTACAATTGCTCAATTTCACATAAAACATCACAATAAGATAATGGAAATTTTCCAATCTATTAGTTTTGTCGTATAATAAAAAAACCGTTTTACAAAACCGCTAGTCGTTTTGCAAAACAGTGTCGTTGTCTCATCATCATCATCAGCATAAATCATGATACTGTCTCATCTTACATGGTCAGAGGCTACCTACATTTCACCGAAATAAAATGATCAAAATTCAATAGGGCGATAAGTGTCAATCATTCGGTCGAAACACGGTTGCTTCTTTAGATCTATTCAAAAGTTGTAAAGAATTCTGGTCATATGGCAACACCATCATAATTTTTAAAAAACATTACTTAGTCAAAAATATCGTCTTTTCATTTCAAAAATAATAAATAAATAATTTATTTACATTTTTGTTCCAATACAATTTACAATAATTTGCCAAAAAGCGTGGTAGAATTAAGCTTGCCTGAATTTAAATATAGACTATAGAAATTGCTCTTAGAAAAATGCTATTACAAATTGACTGACTTCCTTAGTGATAAGCTGTGACATCATCAAAATTTAATTAAAGATGACATTAATATTATAATTAATTAAAAACCTATCTTTATTGTTAATTCTTATGTAATTTTTTTAATTGAGATATCAGTAAAAATTTTGAATTTTTTTTATTTGTTACCTTTATTATTATTTTGCTAATTTATTATGATTGATTATTTTATTGATGATAATTTATGATTGATTGATTTATTGATTGAACAAAAATGTGTACGCTTTCGGGCAGAATATGATGATACTAAAACACAATGTAACATCTGCATTACCCATATTTACAAATAAATGATATTACTATTTCTATACATACAATGTTTGTAACATGGCAGGTAATATCGCAAAAAATGTTTCGTCAATTTAAGTCAAAATATCATTTTAATACTAATAAATTAAATATAGGTACTCAGTAGACACAAAGTTTGTCTTTTAAAATTATAAAAATAAATTATCTCTACTAAAGTAGAGTTAAACTGGAATTTCAAAATTATTATTAAATATCGAATTATATTATAAAATTAGAGATTTAATAATTGATAACTAAATTACTAAGTTATAGACATTAAAAGCGTAATCCTACCTGTCGCTATATCACAGAACTGAAGACGTCAAGCTGGCATGTTTCAAGTCAAGTCGAGCTTTCAAAGCCTTTTGTCTCTACGACGGGCTTTCGTTCCACTTTTTTCAATTGCCCGCAATTCGGCGTAATTTCGACGTGGTGTAAACGATGAGCGAATACTGTTGCTCTCCAAAAATCAAGGGCGAGCTCGCCGCGGATATGCAACGAGCTCGCCACGTTTGAGCGACGAGTTCGCAGCGATTCCCTCAATATTGTACACTCGCGTGCGTCATGCTGCGAGTTCGTTACGAATACGCGGCGAACTCGATGCGCATACGCGACTAACTCGATTGACGATGACATTGACGAATCGCCTCGGCCTAACTATAAGGGCCTTATCACACATGCGATTTGCCAGCGAGTCCAAGGCGAGGCGAGTGCGCAGCTAGCTCGCCACGAGTTCCACGGCGTGCGATTATTGCGGCTGTTGAACGCGAGTGTACAAAATGGCGTCGACAGCGTTATTTCGCGGCGAGCTCGCTGCGCACTCGCCTCGCTCTGGACTCGCTCGCAAATCGCCTTTATGATCATAAATATTAAATAGGTATTGTTATATTTGTCTATTCACAATTAAAATAATATTGTAAACATTAATATTTTGTACGCCTTTTAAATAGGCTGAATACTGTCACATGCGCATTACTTTAAGACCTGTAAGATGGTGTATTCTGACAAATAAATGATTTGATTTGATTGATTGAGAAAGACGTTCGCTAATCGCCAGTATTATAGTTATTGCCAACATTAAAAATTCAAACACCATTGAGCCACCAGCGACAACGTCCATCATTAATTAATTCCACCTCTTTACCGGAATCGTCAACCTTATCTCAGAGCTTTTCGATTAGATTCTTTGTACCACACAAAACCCTGGTCGCACTGGGACCGACTGACTCAAACTAACAGTGATTATTTCAGGTGAATGGATGCTTTCAGGTTTAAAAGAAAGCTTTTAAAAGTGTTCTGTTAAATTGTAACCCCAATGACGTAAAATTGACATTGTATACATTTTAATGATTTTAATTATTTTCTGTTTTTATCTCAATATCTGTAAAAACATTATTAACTTGTGAATTCAGTGTATATGTAAGGTAAAGTTTAGTGTGACATGTTTATGCAACTATATCTGCAATATTTGTAATTCTTACCAAAACTTTTACACAGTAAATCTTATCTTAACTTATCAACTTTTTTTAAAAATTTCGTCATCACGTAACTTTTGAAGGACATAAACCCGATTGTACCGGCTGCTGCGGCAGACGCACCATTTATCTTCGATTTCAGATGAGCCAACGGGCCACCTGATGGTAATTGCTTACCGTCGCCCATAGACAAGTACATCACTATAGGCTGACTATAGGTAGGCAATGTTCATGAAGCAAATAGAGGCTAGTCGATGCACTGCTAATCGCAAGGATTCCTCATGTGCCGATAATTACCCTTCAAACCGAAACACAGCAATGAAATCATTCCTGCTTTGCAGAAATAGGTAAGGTACCACCCCAGGCTCTCCCACTCTGCACAGTCAAACCATGTTCATAAACTTGTTCAAAGCATGAGGAAATAAGCGATCTTGTTTTCAAGCTAGTCAACTCTAGTCGTAGCAAGTAGTAAGTAGTAGCAAAGCTAGTCAATTGAAGTTTATAATGAAACAAATTCAAAAGTAAAACAAAGATTTAAAAAATAAATGTTTATTGACTACTAAACCCGCATTTGACCTCGATCTCGCCTGATGGTAAGCGACGATGAGGTCGACGATGGAGCATGCGGGTCCAGTAAATGCCTATTCACTCTGGCCTTGAATATCCCAAGGTTGTAGGTTTCGGGAAATACAGACGCCGCCGCGGCGGCAGGCTGTTCCATTCCTTAGCCGTTCGCATAATGAACGAAGAAGCAAATCGCTTCGTACGAACAGATGGGATATCAACAACATAAGGATGGAACCCCTCCCCGCGCCTGGTAGTCCGAAGGCGGAATGGAGATGCTGGAATTAGGTCGTGCAATTCCGATGCGCACTCTCCGAAATGTATCCTATAAAATACCGATAGACAGGCAACCTTGCACCGATGTTCCAGACTTTGCAGTCTAGCTTCCACCAGCGATTCGTCATCTCATCTATAAGGCGCTTAGCGCGTTTCCGCTAAAACAGATTCTAAAACATTGCTCGTATAACGAAACCTGTAGCTATACCCTTACCCCAACTCTCACAGATCGTTTGGAGCTCTTACATTCCGAATAAATCTACATCGCAGGAAAATCGCGCGATATTTCAGCCCCTCAACCTTTTACAATCAAATCACTAAATAAAACGTACGGACCCCTGTAAATATACTCAGGGCCCTCCATTGTTACCGGCCGCAAAACCGAGACTCGTTTACATCGGGCCAGCGTTGTGAGGCAAGTAGTAAGTGAACAGGAGATCGATTCCACTAAACACAACGCAACAAAATAGAATTTATACTGCATCGTTATGACGTGTTTCGTATGCTACTATCCACTAACGATCAAATTTCAGTTAAGTTCCGATCGAGTCAACGATCGATCTAACGGTAACGTATTTGTGCTCTAATAAAACGTTTAGTTTATACTGAATCACAGTTGAACGGTAACAAAACGCTTTAACTGTCAAATATAACGATCGAACATAAGTTCCTCCCGAGGTACTTTTGCCCGATCGATAGTAAATCGAAAGGTGGCAGTGGTAGAGTTATGCGTCAACAGAATGCGATTTGGTGTCCAAATAGAATTGGAACGAAAACTAAATTGAAATTGAATAGAAATAGAACTACAAGTTGTAATTTAGGCGAATTAGACCTCAGGTTAGCAATAGAAGGAAAAACCAGTTATTTTGAAATTCACCCTATGAAAATTGCTCGCTTGAGAAGTTTTATATAGGAATTGCGTCTGCCAGTTTGCGCTAGGGCTGTGAGCATACATTCAGTCAGCCATTGAAATGTATGAAACTTGTCAAAATTATATACACACTTGCCCAAACCCTAGCTAGAGCTAGCTACTAGTCCGATTTCTGTGGAAAAACGCTCTTTATTCTGACTGAGGGTTGTAGCCTATTTGCAAGCATGGTCCCTTGAAAGGTGCCAAGTATAAATTGACTTACCTGTTGTAAATTCGCTTTATAACAGGCAAGTCAAATTACTTGGCACTTTTCTCTATGTAAGCAGCTCTTTACTTCCGTAATACACAAACATATACAGGGTGTAACATTAAGAACGGTCAGTATGGGAAAGTCTGAAACTATAAGACATACGAACATCTGTTCTTAGGAACCATGTCATCAATTTTAGTAACAAGAAAAACTGTATTCATACATTTAAAAAAAAACCTGTACTCAGCCTGGGAATCGAACCCGGTTGTTTTGAAAAAAAAATCCAACACTATTTCTATTTGGATATCGACTGTGTAGGTGTTAAGGAATAAATGTTAGTATGAAACGTGATGTTTAAAATTAATAAAACGCATTGTTTCCATATCTTTTAATTTATTTTAGACTAGACTATTAATTACTATCTTTTAATTTATTTTAGACTAGACTATTTCTTGTGGGGTTACGTTAAGGATGAAGTGTACAAAACAAGCTACGACACAATTGAAGACCTAAAAGCAGCCATAGAGACAATTTTAACGCAAATTCACCACCTGAAGATACAACATTCAATAGTACGATCGTTACCTAAACGAGTTGAATGTTGTATTTTACAAAATGGTAGTCATTTCGAACACCTACTAAAATAAATTAAAAGATATGGAAACAATGCGTTTTATTAACTTTAAACATCACGTTTCATACTAACATTTATTCCTTAACACCTACACAGTCCATATCTAAACAGAAATAGTGTTGGATTTTTTATCAAAACAACCGGGTTCGATTCCCAGGCTGAGTACAGGTTTTTAAAAAAATGTATGAATACAGTGTTTCTTGTTACTAAAATTGATGACATGGTTCCTAAGAACAGATCTTCGTATGTCTTATAGTTTCAGACTTTCCCATACTGACCGTTCTTAATGTTACACCCTGTATATAAGTCGCTCACATTAGGCGAAGACATATTTTATTCATGACTCCAAGTAGCATTTCTTATTCAAGAGCCGACCGCGGTCAGATTTGCGATGTCTTCTCTCGTATTTACTCAGATTGCTGATGCGATACCGTCACGATATATCACTCTCTTTTTCTAATAGCTTGCGAAAAAGCCGGTATTTCGCGTAACAAATAGAAAAGGAGCGAAGATTGAGTACAATTGTAAAAAGATACGGAAGAAACGTTTGCATCACACTGGCCATTTTCGACCAAAAACAACAAAATATATTTTAAAAATATTTTAGCTGCATTCGTAAAACTTTCCTAATTAGCAACTGCCAGTAACTTTTCTGTATTAAGCGGATAAAAACTCTTTTGTTTATTTTCTGAAAATAAATTTGTAAGTTTGTAATTATTCTTTTTTAGATATGATGATCTTGGAAAATGTAATTTATTGAAACGAATTCACCTGTATTTCTGCCTATTTGTCTGTAGCTTTACCTCGGTAATTGAGACGTTCTTTTTTAATTTAGTTTAGGTATGAGGAATGTTAAAACCATGCAATTACTAGTCTGATGTGTACCTTGAGGTCCTTGCATGCACTGCACACTGCACACCATAAAAGCGCAATGCGACGCCAACCGATCAATTCTGCAAGCCTTTCATGGAAACCCATAGTAATAATAAGTGATAGTAATGGCATTCTGGCACGCTAGATGCATTTTAAAATGAAAATGTGTTTTTAAATTAGGTTGAGGGTAGGTCTTGCAATTGGTAATATTTAGGTTGCGCCATTTCTGAACAAAATGAATGTTTTTTTTGTACAGATATATCCTATAGGATATTGTGGTTTGGTTAATTATTATCCCATGTCGTGTTTAATTTATTTGTATATTTTTAACTCGTTAAATCTTTCATCGGTACCTGATTATGGCTGAATGGAAAGTTTTAGATTTCTTAGAAATTGGAAATTTCTTGGCGACACGATGTTAAGGTCCCATAAATCTATCTATAGAAGTTAATGATCTCAACTATCTATGGAACTAATCTAGGTATTGTCATGGACAAAGGTGCATTTTCAAGAATCCAACTATAAGTATGGATATCATTAATATTATTTAAATTGTTTTAGTCGTTTGACCCGGGCCTCACGGAAACCCAGAAGTCCATAAAACTGGCTCTTGTTAGACCCGCTACAGCGTCGGTGGCCTAGTGGCTAGGACACCTTATTCCCATGCGGGAGGTCCGGGTTCGAAACCGTGCAGTGCATGTACCAATGAGGTTTCGTATTTTTCGAAGACTTTACGTACATTTACCGACTGCTCTAACGGTGAAGGAAAACATCGTAAGGAAACCTGCACACTGAGATGACGAGTGTGTAAAAGGGGGTAGACACAAAAGATCCTCAAGGGTCGAAAGTGCTGCTGGGTTATTCCCGGCCCACTATCATAAGATAAGATATGATAGGCCCGCCAGGAGCCTCTCCTTCTTCTTGTCGTATGGTTATTGGCCAACCTATTGTCAGAGTTGTTCAGGCCGCCCGTAGGTCTCTGACACGGCCTAACAACGACATGTGACCCTTCCAGAAACAGTGCAGCCCCGGTTCGGTTCGCTGCATCCAATCACTTGCGTTCCAGAGTCGGACGCGTGTAGTCCGAGGCTTAAGGTTACCATCGTAAGTAGGATATTAGGCCTGTCACACCGAAGAGCTGCCGAGATTGGCCACAATTCATTACGAACTGAAGGAATCGGTACCCGTGTCAACGTCAATAAATTCCCGGTCTACCCACAGACTAGAGATGGACCGAATATTCGGTAATTGTTCGGTATTCGACGACATATATTTCCATGTTTGTATAAAGCCGAATATTCGAATAAATTGCTGAATATTGACCGAATGCTAAACCTTGTTTTATTAACACTTCGCTTTCGAAAACGGAACCCCAGTACAATGGTCTTGACTGTCAGACAGGCGGAACCCTAGAATGGCATCGTTTTATTTTATCACAAGTTAAAAGCTTAAATTTTCTATGTACGGGTATATCTATGACTGAAAGCCATAGCAAGCTATGAAAGAGTGGCCTTTTCAACTCCCATTCCTAACTAAAGCCGCCGCTAAAAATTTAAAAAAGCTCGCTAACTCGATACCATATAACATATTATTATAGGGTTGGTACAGTAGCTGATATTACTTTAGGTCGAGCGTCGGTGGCACAGTGGCTAGGGCACCGGAATCCCATGCGGGAAATCCGGGTTTGAAACCGTGTAGTGCCATGTACCAATGAGTTTTTCGTGTTCTTCGAAGACTTACGTACATTTACCGACTGCTCTAACGGTGAAGGAAAACATCGTGAGGAAACCTGCACACTGAGATGACGCTGAGGTGCCGCTGGGTTATTCCCGGCCCCCTATGATAAGGTAAGTACTTATTTCAAGATTTGAACCTGTAGTTTGAAGTAAAAACTTGCGGGCTTCAAGATATAAATCATGGACACCTGCCAAAAATTTTCAAACGGAATAAAACATCCGATATGATAAGGATTCTGAGGTACATACGGAACTCCAAATAAAAAACGAGTCGCAACTGGACCAACTCGACAACTCAGTTGGTTAACTTCTAACTTCGGAACGGGATTATAAAAGTTTAACTTACGGATTCTCCACTAACAATGATTTCGCTTCATGTTTGTTTTGGTTCGTCGTTTTACTTATTAGATTATCAATGGGCCGTCGCCCCCACATTTACAGATATCGGTCCGATAATGACCTTTATAATACATAACTCATAGTGTTCTTCAAAAACGGTAGACTGCAGCGCTGCTATGCGTGACGCGAAAACGCAACTCAGTCTAGTGGCAGCGAGCGAGCGGCGGCCTGTGGTTTGAGGTCATAATATGAAGAAAACAGTCGGCTCCATCCCGGCTGGTGGTGATGGTAATCAGGGTGGTTTCCCGGCGCTTATGATCATTGTCAAGGTTGTGATGTTAAAATGATGTGAAACAAGGAATACGCAAGTCGGTATGTTTTCATTGCTGACGACGCATTCAGAATACTATCGCGGGGTGTAGGTGGACCTCAACGATTGTGTGTGATGTCTTCCCCGTGCTCAGGGTTGAGACTCGTCCAGGCTTTCCTGCTAAAGTTAGCTGTTATTCGTAAACTGGGTTAAATGTATTTCTGGTGTTTTTATTTTATTTTATTAATTTCAAAAGCTCACATATTTACAGTTTCATTTCACCAAAGCATGAGCTCAATTATATACATAACATCACTATATATTTTCTTCCTTAGTCGCTCTCAGTTCGTCAACGAAGTCATACGTCAATTGGCCCGGTCGTAATCCTTCCTTTTCCTGTTCCACTCTCTCTCCAAAACTCACTACCATTATCCTCATCGCACGCACATACACACACATACACACGCGCACACACTCACAGACACACAAATACACATGCACACACATTCACACACACACACACACACATATATACACACACCGCTAGCACTTAAACATATCGTATGGCCTGTTTTATTTTCTTTATATCCGCCCTTTCATTTCGTAACTACTGGCTCCATTTAATTTATAATTAATTTTGTAACAGTTTGGTTTCGTAATTGGCATGAATAGATTTTTTAATTGTTTGATTTATATATGTCAGCGCAAACAACAAGTGACGTTATAGTGCACGTGCAATGCCCACCTGCGCTTGCGACGAAGCAAAAACGGCTACGTCATGCCGCCCGCCACTACCTGGCCTCTATAAAAGCGGGCGCCCGACCCAAGGTGGGATCATTCACTTGCGACTCGTCGACGAGGCAGTCGGACTCGATATTTTATTCGAGAATATTGCATTTCCGAATAATTAACCGTAACTGGTTGCTATCAAGGGACTCTCGTATGGCCGGTTACTATTGAATGTCTAACCGGTGACTAGTGGTTGCTATTGAGGTGACTGGACTGCGACTAGTTGCTGTCAGCTGGCTAAAGTTAAGGTTACTCCGGAAGCCATTGGTTGCGGTTAAAATGATTAATCCGTGACCGGTTACCGTTGAGGGATAGGACAGTAGCCTATTGCTGACAAATAACTCCAAAATAAGTTGAGTCAATATAGTTATTAAATTATATTTCGCTGTTTTTTTAAAGCAAAAATGGAACCACGGGGTGAGGACAACCCGGAGAATGATAGCGGGCCATCTGTGCCCTTACCCTCAGATCTGACATATGTAATGTGATATGCTGTGAAACTGACAAATAAATAAATATAAATACTGCCAATTTTATCATTAAATAAATCGACTTCGGGCACTGAGCAACAAAACCATTAATCAATCTGAACGCGCGCCGTGTAGGCGCATACAACGCCGTGTCCGTGCGCACCATGGGCGTCGCGAGGAGACGCGGCTTGCGCAGCCTTATGCCGTCCGGCACGGCGAGTGCGCAGCGTGCAAGGGTTGACGGATTGTCCAGTTTATTATTGAACAGCAGATAATAATGCAAGATAAGTGCTAACTTCCGGGACAGCTCCACAGTGTAGAGGCCCACCATACCGATCACAAACAAGGACGGGAACAGGTACGGGTAGTAGCCGTAAATCTTTTTAATTTAATTTATTTATTATTTCTGAGAAAGCTTACAGCTATACAATGCCTGAATTGTTTTTTTTTTTACACTCGTGCAAGCCAAAAAACAGGTCCCCTTAATTTATACAAAATAATACTTAGTAACAGCTGAAAGCTAATAAAATATGGAGGTGGGAAAGTGGAATATGGAGTGGGGAGAACAAAGAAAAAGGTATGTGTGTACGTTGTAAGAGTGTGTAAGAATGTGTGTTGAAAGGGTGTGTGTGTGTGAGAGAGAGGGAGATTTCTGTTCTGTGTGTGTAAACTGCACGCTAATCATGTAATCGAACCTGCGCTTCTCGACCCAATCTCAGCCATTAACTGCTTCTTGTACGCACGTGGTTTCAATTGGAAAAAATAAACTACGTAAACGTTATATAATATATAACGTTTATATAATATAAATATAAACCTTTAAACGATGTGTTGTATGTGCGGAGTGCACCGGGATACGATCGAGTCCCGAGCGCAGTTAGTCAGTTTACAAAGGTATCTAACTTCCGCTGTACTCTTTCAATTTGAACCCTATACTTAGTCTAAGTGTTGACGTCTTGTCTCGTCTGTGGCTTCGACATATGTATTTATTAACGAAACATATTATGAAGTAAGCTACTAGTACATGAGCTAAGATGTATGTATATTTTCTATCTACGTAGATATTTTATTTACTAACTTTCTCCATCGAGTTCTTGTTATCATGTTAGTACATTGTTCGGTTTGTTAGACCAGCTTTCGACTTTGTTTGCGTTAAATTAGCGTTTCTGGGAAACGTTTTAGTTGCCTACAACGCAAAAACACAGAATAATATAATTTATTACTTAAAAATAACAGTACTTATACTCTGTTTGTTTCAGTTTTCTAGGTTCTTGTGAGCTTATACTAGAGGCGACTCGCTGAGAATCAATCAAAACATTAATTAAGTAGCCTTTTTCATATCGGATTGCTGCCAAATTGCACATTTTTTTAAGCCCCCGACCAAAAGGTATGAGTTATGAGTTTAGCGTAAGCCTGTATGTTTGTCTGTGGTATCATATTTTAACAACAGATTATCGTATGTCTGTTTGTCTGTGGTATCATATCTCAACAACAACGGGATGATTCGATTTGGACAAAAAAATTTAGAATCCGATGATGACCAGAAAAATATGTGTAGTTAGTAGATCTTTAGTTAAAGTTAGATCTCTAGTTCGGAGGTCAGCGTTTATTGTAAACTAACTTATTGCTCACTAATTTTATTTACTTAATATACATATATATGCTTGAGTGACTTTTTTCTCCTTTAAAGATGTACATATGTATTCACCGGTAATATACCTACTGCTTTTAGACTAGATTTAAACTTAATATTTATAACTTACAAGTTAGTATCATAAAATCTTTTGAGACTACAGCCTTAAATATTAAGATAATTCCAGTAAATATAAAAAGTTGGGACTTACGGACTAAGCACGGTCTAAGACTTAATTAAAGGGTTTATTACACCGGGGCCCGTAGTGTAAGCGACGCTTACGTTTTGAGCGGTGCTTAACCGAGCTTCGGCACAATGGTTCTAAGTTTAAATTATGGACATAAAAGTTTAGCTCGAGTAATTTACATGTTATTCTTAGTAACGTCTTTACTGTTGGTTACGGGTTGGTTTGAATATTGAATAAATTATTTAAATGTTGTATTCTATTTGGTTTGAGTTTATTGTTTACCGCTGGATGGAGAGGGTGTTCAAGGAGGAGGGAGTTCCAAAGATATATCCTTATTCAATTCAAGCAAGCTACTAATAAAAGTAAAGGTATGAAATAGAAATAGAAAAACGTTTATTTGTCATCTGCAGCACACATGCAATTCCACTTATGGTAAGGTTAGAGGTATAGAGGTGTACCTCTTTACTGGTCTAGGAGTTCGGTACGTGTCTATACCTACGTCCTAGTCAGGGTATGTCTTCGAGGAGTCATCTTCAATGAGACACTGGATTTGTTAACCGATACTGATATTCCCAAACAGTATACCATCATGACGGTGGTAGAGAAACGACCAGCCCGACGCGGGCGCGGCCGCGTAACATTTTTTTTATTGTCTACTAAACCCGCATTTGACCTCGATCTCGCCTGATGGTAAGCGACGATGAGGTCGACGATGGAGCATGCGGGTCCAGTAAATGCCTATTCACTCTGGTCTTGAAGATCCCAAGGTTGTAGGTTTCGGGAAATACAGACGCCCGCCGGCAGGCTGTTCTTTTAAAACTGCTAACATAATAATTCACAACGTAGAACACAGTGTGCACTGTGTCTGTACACAGTGTCCCTACAGTAAGTATGGGATATATTATACAATATATTCTTAAACAACTAAATTAATAATGCACGGCGTACATGCCGCAGCACCAAATAGGCCTCAGCTCAGCATAATGCCATACTCTAGAGTAGTCTAGAGCATGGCGCTGATATTCTGCTTTAGCCGGTCGAGGTCGGAGACGGAAACCAAGCAACGATAATCTAGATGTAATGTAAAGTTGTGTGCTGAAATGGTAATGAATAAAAATTAAATGACAATGGCTCAAAGTCTTGGGTACGAGACTGCGGCACAAGGGTCGCCGGTTCGAATACACTTCTGGACTATTGTTGTGGACCAATCCTATAGTAGCTGCGGAGATTGTTAAAAAACCAAGCACTGCGAGCAAAGAATTTGAAAATTTTGCCCAAAGGGGAATTTACAGATCACCGCTCCTCTACGAGGAGGGGGTCAATAACACAGGCATTTTAGCCTAGTTGGAGTGGTTAACGAACTTACTGTAAATGTGTAAATAATACGGTATTAACCTATTTATTTTTTATTCAATCAATTTACATGGACATCCTAAAGAAGGATCTAAAATTAGTTTTTCGATATCTCAACTAACATCAGAGATATTAATGGTTAAAGTTAGTAGTGGGGAGATGCTCTGTCCCTGTTTAGCAAAATAGTCCTTTATAGCCAGGACCTGCTTATATGGCTCTAGGGAACACTGACGTCATAATACTTATTATATTTTTGATTGCCTGTACCTATTTTATTTTTCAAGGAATTTTAATTCTGTTTTCACATTTGCCCATCAATTTATGACTATTTCTTATTTTTTAAGAAATGCATTTAATATTTAATACTTAGAAACTACCCTATTCTAATTTAAATCCTGCAAGGACAGCCTATTAGATCAATATTATAAACCTTAACGAAGGCGTAATTTTTCGTAGTTGAATTTTTTTTTTCAGGAATCCCATCATTTCGACCCATGTGGTAAGTTACCCATCATTTGTATGGCCGGACCCACCGTTTAATTTGAATTGTGAGCAATTTGCCCCCACTAGAAGTCAGAATTCAGACGTCTGATTCTGTAACCACTTTTACATCTCCGTTCCCTACACCCAGCACCACAGGTGGTAACCAATTACCCCGTAATCCGCCGTACGGCCCCAAACCATGGCTCCCATAAACATGGTAACGTTCCCGGGATCCTGATCCTTGAGCTCGTAAACACACGATTACTCAACTGCGTATGTTCCCGGGGTTTATTAACTTAACCTGTGTGATACACGGGTATACAAAACAAAGTTAAAAAAAAGGTATTGGTAATGTTTTTACACATCGCCAATGTTCTTCATTATTCACCACAATGATACAAAGGTGGATTCTGGCGAGAAGACGTGACGTCATTACAGCCCCAGGTCCAGCGACCACATGGTTTCGTACTTAACGACTTTGAACTCATATTTCTCGGGAACTACTTACTGGAAATTTTGGAACAAATGTTTCTTGAAATTTCTTCTTCGATGTGTCATATTCAGATATTCAAGTATTGAACTTCTTATGAGGATTATTTTACATCATCTCTCGAAAATCTACCGCCTGCAAACTTTTTTACGACTCTTTTTTTTTTATTGTGGTCTCGACAACTTTAGGTAAGTTACTATCACTGGTGTACAATGCACAGCCCACTTTACCCTTTAGTAGATTGTCACTTTAACTCAACTTTTTTGACACATACCATATACTTATACTTTTTTAACATATACCAATGTCAAAGAACCATAAGATAAGATAAGATTTATTTGTAAAAGTTTAGGTAAGAATTACAAATATTGCAGATATAGTTGCATAAACATGTCATACTAAACTTTACCTTCACAGACATGTACACCGAATTTACAAATTAATAATGTTTATACAGATTTTGAGAAGAAACACAAAAGAAAAAGAGAATCTCATTAAAATTTATAAATATTCACGAGACGAAATAATTTCATTAGTTCCATTTTTGATTTCCAATTCCTATCAATCATCGATGGGTACTCAATCCCCTATCAATTTCGTTCATTCTCGGAGCCGTTCTCTAAAAATACTTCCACACAATTATGAGGGGCGGTTATTTCTGTTCAGTTATTTTTACCATTTTACCACAAATACGTAGCTGTTAACGACAGAGGCTTGTTGGCCGTGAGGCGTAGTTTTATAATAATAGGTAAGTGTTTTAAACGGTTGTCAGAAGCAGGACCATGGGAAATATTGAGAAGTGATTTTAGTTTGGTCACAGAAACCCTTTATTACACCTTAAATTATTAATTGGGTCATGTGAAAACGTAACAAAAATAATAAACGTAAGGGAAAATGTTCCCTTTTGTTACGTTTCTTTTCCTTTTTGTTACGTTAATATGTAAAAAAAATTGAAAATGACGCAATTATAGAACAATTTTGAAAATCGTGAATTTATCTTATGATAGGGGGCCGGTAATAACCCAGCGGCACTTCGACCCTTGAGGATCTTTTGTGCCTACCCCATTTACACACTGGTCATCTCAGTGTGCAGGTTTCCTCACAATGTTTTCCTTCACCATTTTTTTACTTCTAAACCCGCATTTGACCTCGATCTCGCCTGATGGTAAGCGACGATGAGGTCGACGATGGAGCATGCGGGTTCAGTAAATGCCTATTCACTCTGGCTTTGAAGATCCCAAGGTTGTAGGTTTCGGGAAATACAGACGCCGGCAGGCTGTTCCATTCCTTAGCCGTTCGCATAATGAATGAAGAAGCAAATCGCTTCGTACGAGCAGATGGTATATCAACAACATAAGGATGGAACCCCTCCCCGCGCCTGGTAGTCCGAAGGCGGAATGGAGATGCTGGAATTAGGTCGTGCAATTCCGATGCGCACTCTCCGAAATGTATCCTATAAAATACCGATAGACAGGCAACCTTGCGCCGATGTTCCAGACTTTTTCTCATTGGTACATGGCACTGCACGGTTTCGAACCCGGACCTCCCGCATGGGAGTCCGGTGTCCTAACCACTGTGCCACCGACGCTCTTAAAAAACCATATACCTAAGTATTTTTATGATTTTTGTTTTTTTTTTAAATCTTACCAGTAAGTGTAAGTTTACACTAACTTATGTGTATGGCTTCAAATACATACCTGAAACAAATGAAACAAAATTTAGTGGGTATTTAGGAAATAAACAAAGAATATAATAAATAAGTATTTCATTTCACAGTATAAAATAAAAAATAAATAAATGGTCTATTAATAAAGGTTTTTCTATTACTATTTCAAATAGGTACCAGGTGCCCAATTCCACTGTTTTACAATGTTTGTCGTTCTTTTCCAATTCAGTTGCGGTTACGTTTTGTATCGATTCAACTCTAACTACCAATCGTATTTCTGCTAACACCCACGCTAACACAAAAGCGGGTCGATCGTAGGCTTGACCGAAACGTAACGTTAATCGAAACGCTGCAATTTAGTTTATATTGAGAATACGATGTATTAGTAGGATCAGGCCCCAGTGGTATATAGCCATATAAAGTCGGGTTCACTGGAACTTGTTCATAATGTAAACAAACCTATCCTTGATTTATCACATTAGATGATCAACCATGGTTTAATTCACGTGGATTTCAGTTTTTTCTTATCCTCCATTATACGATGAAATGTAAATAAAACATGAATAATTCATCAAACCACGTTATTATAATAAATAAATCCATTTATTACTCGGAACAACAGGGATCCATTTTTGTTAGTAACAATGCAGGTACTTATGGCTATGTTAGTGATTATTTATTAAGAACATTATAATGGCGATGACGGGCAGCAGCGTCATCAGGACAAGCGACCCGGCTACTGCGATCGCCAACCCGCAGGCCTAGCGTGGCGATTATGGCATCACCTCTTATGGACAGCGCAAAAAGTAGACGAGTTCTGGAGTGGAGACCGCGTTTGGGCAAACGTAGTGTGGGACGCCCCCCTGCTAGATGGAGCGACGATCTGCGTAAGGTGGCTGGCAGCGGCTGGATGAGAAGAGCCGAAGATCGGGCTCAATGGCGCGCCCTGGGAGAGGCCTATGTCCAGCAGTGGACTAGAATAGGCTGCTGATGATGAACATTATAATAATATTAATAAATTCTGTATTTTCAGGCAACAAATTATATAGCTAACTATACAAAAGGCCTAAAGATATATACCTTACAGACTAACACACATAACATAATATAAGTGAAAAGAATTCATTTTGGTGCGGCTTGAGATGTTGTCAGTTTGTTAATTGTCGCTTCTCTATAACGACGAAAAACCACCCCTTCAGGCCAGAAGTCCGCACTGAGGAATATTATGATGGTTTGTTTACATTAGGAACAAGTTTCATTGAGGGTTATGTTGTTGCGTTCATGCTGTCATGACGTGTTCGTCCTATTTTATTGTTTAAAAACGGTTTACAGTGGTTATTTTTTTTGGTAAACTAGCGTATTGTACCTAAAAATCGTCCGTGTTAAATGAACGTTATATAAGACAGAATGGAAGTGAAATACCACAGACGGTGTGGCTCCGGCAACCTAACCTCCAATTACACTTGGAATGCAAGACACTAGGCATTCCTAGTGCACACGACTCTCCCTTAATCTCGACGTTGGTAAACTGTTTCTATCAAAACAGACGCCAAAACGTTCGAGTTATTTTCTAGATTCTAACACGGTCATTGGCCAAATTGCAGTGTAAATCACTAGCAGGAGCCATTCATTAAAGAAAAAAAAGAGGGTGCGTGCTTATGACCACACGATAGAAGTAAAAACTTACAAAAAAAAACACGCAAAGCACGACTTAGATAATAATAAAAACGAAATTCTTGAAACGATGCACTCCTTGTTAGACAGTAAACGTGGCTGATGACGACTAGAGCCGAGTATACGCGATTCAGCGTCACCGACCCGAGCGCGCTTGATGTCGAATGGAGCCGAGTACACCCGATTAAGCGTCACCGACCCGAGCGCGCTTGATGTCGAATGGAGTCGAATATACCCGATTCAGCGTCACCGGCTCGAGCGTGACGGTTCAGTTTGGTTCACTGTTCAGAAAGAGCGCAAGGTGCGCCTAAAAAAGTTTTCACTTCAAAAAAAATCTCATTGAGCTCGACTTTAGACTAATGATAATGACCCAACGTTTACGAGAGCTCGTCACCCCAGATGTAACGGCGCAACACGTCCCTAATTCTCACTAATATCTGTTCCTTAGTTTCTGAAGTACCGACATACGTCACTCCTCGCTGGTGTCTCCACGGAGTTGTCACATTGTTACGTAAAGTTTTCCAATTATACAACATGTTCCCTGACACGTATGATATGATATATCTCAACCCGCGTTTGTAGGAATCAGAATATACAGATTGTGAGTTACTGGGATATGGCAGTTGTACTAGTCGATTGATAGACGAATACCACTGGTTGACGGTAAACTGTGTTACAGTCGGACTCTGTGAAGAGAGAAAAAAATTTAAATTGAAATCGTTTATTTAGCGCTGTAAACACCAAAATACAGAATACAGAAGTATACAAAGTTTAATACATGCAGCACAGAACATCTGGTGTGGTACAGTGCCAAAAAGGGTACACCAGCTCAGCATAATGCTGAGGCAAGCCACAGCGCTGATTTTCAGCTGAGAGAAGAATGGTATTACCATCCATGGCACAAGATATTAGAAAAATATTTTTTTTTTACGTAACTACATTTTTACAACGTCATATTTCTTCCAGTTGAAACTTCCTTCCAGTTGCTAACCCAAGAACCAGATCGCATCGAGGTAGTAGAGACCGAATTCGACTGGTGGGAGCCTCCCAGCTCGCAATCCGAGAGCGACTCTGAGTAATGCAAGTCACGCATAGAGCTGTGCGTCAAGACAGAACGCAGCAAGAGTCTGTGGAGCCACCTCTCTAGTCCGGAGAGGAAACGGGTCTGCGATCGGTTATGGCGCCGAGGGGGGACAAGTCTAAGCAGTATATCGGTGAGTTAAACCATTTTAATAAGTCATTAATTACGGATTACTCAATTCAAACTTTTTTATTGTAAGCAAGTACCTTAAAGTACATTTTTACAACGTCATGTTTAACTCTACCACCGCTTCGTAAGGTGCTGTAGCTGAAAGGAAAGAAGCGGCGCAAGAAACTTTCAGCAGCACATCTTTTGAAATAAATATATCTTACAATAATTATGAATACAATCATATACACAATGTGCAGAGCTGGAGCTGGATTTAGGACCAAGCCTCTTCATCATTTGAGTTGTCATTTATTTTATAATAACTCTTTTTACATAAGATCCGTCTTATATGGGTCTTCAATTTGTTCTCTGTCATATTTATTACAGTATCAGGTATCTTATTATACAATCGTACACAGTGACCCATAAATGATGTTCATGATTATTAGACTTAAATAATATACTGATTCACAGGTTTTTTATTGTATTTTATTAATTACAACCGGTTTCGTTTACACATCTGCAGGGTATTTAGTTAAGAAAATTATTATAAACAAATACCTGAAGATGTGTAAACGAAACCGGTCGTAATTAATAAAATACAGTAAAACCCGTGAAACAGTATATTATTAAAGTCTAATCACGTACTACAAGTTTCACCAAGTACCAATAACCACAAGTATTAATCAGATTAAGTTCGGTAACTTCAAAGGCTCGGCGCGAGCGCACTCGTGGCGGCGCAGGCTGGTGCGGGTGAACACGTCGCTTTTTGCAGGTAGACAACAGGAACCACCAACAGGTAGACACGATCTACCTGTTGGTGGTTCCTCTGTCTACCCCCTCGGGGATTATGGACACAAAATATCTATGTATTTTGTGTTGTAGACGTGATTTATGTATGTATGTATCGCCCGTGTGACCGTGAAGTACTCTCGCGTACAGTCGACCAAAAGCTATAGTATACTATCTGTCAAAAACCATTGTAGGAACGAGCTATGTGAAGACATGGAAAGACGCAATGTTTTTTTTAATTTTTATTTACTTCTAAACCCGCATTTGACCTCGATCTCGCCTGATGGTAAGCGACGATGAGGTCGACGATGGTGCATGCGGGTCAATTGTGTGAAAGGGAAAAGGGAAGATCTTCCACCAGCCGGATGTTGTGCCTGGTGACCATATGTCCTGGTCCAACTATGGATGTTTGGAACTCGTATATATGCGAAGTCGCAGGTAAATTTCAATAGCGCGTTCTACACCAATATGAGTAATACTAATCGTAGTGGCGCGCGTCGTGCGTCGTCCACACCATCGATTAAATCTCAACCTTATACCTCTGCAATATGTTACATTCCAGATTATCAAATTTTGACGTTTTGGGTAGGTTGACCTGTGGTATACTGTACCATAAATATAGAGTGGTCCAATGAAATAATTACGTTACAATTGTATAATTATATAACGATGTCTATTGATGATCTAATACGGACTGTACACATAAATAAACCAATTGCCATTGTTTCCTATAGACTCAGTTCAACCACGAAATCTCCAAACCTAAGCCATAGAATATTTGTATTTTTATTTATTCAAACACATGTTACATACAATAGAAGTACCTACGTAATACTAAACCAAGTAAATAATAAACATTAATAATAAAATAATAAAAATAAATAAATTCTTTATTCAGCCACGCGTCCCAATAGGTACAATTAGCTACAATTGTATTAATATATGCCAGTAATTAATTTAAATTACTTATACTTATATACGATCATTTACTTAGAAAATTTAATTCATACATGTACAATGTATTGAATATGACCCTGGTAATTTACAAAAATTAAAATTACATAGTGACATGTTTGAAGTAGAAGCGTTGCAAGCTGTTAGAGAGTGGGAGGACTTCACCAGGCCAGCCCGTGTGGAGGACCACCAAATCATGTCGCAGCAACCTTAGCGGATATTAATATTTAACACCAAAGCGTCAAGCGACGTGAAATCTTCCAAACAATGTGATTCATTCCTTATCTCCAGCTTGTTTCTTGAATTACTCATGGTAATTCACGTATAATTTTGTTTTGTTCCAAAACTTTGTCAAAAATGGGAGCTACCTTTTGTCTTCAACCAAAGAACAATACAAAAGTCAATCTCGTATCCCAAAAAATCCTGTAAAGTCGCGAACATTAATATCATCAATTTTTGAATACAGCAGATCCAGTTGTAAATATTGAGTGTAAAAGTTGTGAGTTGCAATTGCAACTCACGATATTAAGCCTTAAAAATAAAAGATCATTTCATTTCATTTATTGCTGTCATGGGTCACAGGGTCTTAAAACTAATTACAGCACCAATCATGAGCCCTGTTAGGATATAGCAATTTTAAATAGATTAAATTAAATTAATGATTAAACTATAAATGAAGAATTTTTATTTCCTTAGTCTTATTGCCTTAGTCAAAAATTCCGCCTCGTGTCGACCGACCCCGGCGCAAAGGTCCCCATGACGCTCGCGGCATTGCCACGCTGAATCGCCACTGCCAACCTTTGCACCATAACGACCCGGAGCAGGGGTCACAACCCCTCTCTCTCAGGCGAAGGCCGAGCTCCCTGATAAAATCCTTTGCCTCCGTTGAACCTGTTGTTTCAACCACAAATGGGACAAAAAAATATAAATTAAATATTTAAAATTAAAATTGAATTGAAATTAAAATTATTTAACTACGAATAGTCTATAGTTTTCGTAGCTTATCCGATATACAGTAGTAATATTTGATAATACCACGACCAATTTGTAGTATTCATTCTGCGACTGCGCGAATCGCACTAGTAATCCAAGCTAGTCTGACTAGAAAACAGTTATAATTATAATCTAGGTTGTAAATAATTTAGCTTAAAATGCGTGCGTTGAGTCTAATTGTTCTTACGATTTGTATGGGGCCTGCATGTTGTTTCATGAAACATCATAAGAACGGTAAGTTTTTGTAGATTTGCTTGGTGAAAAATATATTTGCTATAAAAATATATTTGGACGTGCAAATACGTGAACATAATTAAATAATCCAGTCCAGTATAGTTTGTTTAAAAAGTCGGTTAACTTGGTTTTTCAGTAGAATTTCAAAAAGCTTTATTTAACATCACTGATATGTCTACTGCTTTTCTATACTCCCAGTTCTACTTCTTGACATATTTGACAGCTATATTCAGTGTTGCTAAATATAAGTCTTTTTAATTTTATTAAAAATCTCAAGTCAACTGACTTTATAGACAGACTCTATCCATTAATGGTAACATTAGATATTTGCATGCTACAGTAGCATGAAATAAAGATTCTTCTATTAGCTGAATAGAAGAAACTTTATTTAGAACTCAATCAATGTAACCTCATCAACATCATCATCAGCAGCCTATTCTAGTCCACTGCTGGACATAGGCCTCTCCCAGGGCGCGCCATTGAGCCCGATCTTCGGCTCTTCTCATCCAGTCGCTGCCAGCCACCTTGCGCAGATCGTCGCTCCATCTAGCAGGGACGCCCGTCCCACACTACGTTTGCCCAATCGCGGTCTCCACTCCAGAACTCGTCTACCCCAGCGGTTGTCGGTTCTGCGACAGACGTGGCCGGCCCACTGCCACTTCAGCTTGCTAATCTTATGAGCTATGTCGATGACTTTTGTTCTATGCCGGATCTCCTCATTTCGGATTCGATCCAGCAGAGATACTCCGAGCATAGCTCTTTCCATAGCACGCTGAGCGACTTTCACAATGTAACCTATTCTACGCAAATAAAGGGATTATTTCATTTCATTCCAACACTGATGACGCACTCTTGTGCTTGAAACATCATGCAAATCGTAACTGTTTTCCCTGGTGGTCGTCTACTTGTAGCGTCCATTCTTTCCATAAAATAAACGTCATCCCAAAGCTTGAAAGCTATAAATAGAAAAATAATGATTGCAAATGTAAAATCTCGAAATAGTTTTGGAAATAGCATAGTTAAATGTTTCTTTACATACCGAATTTACTCATCTTACTTGAAACTTTCTGTAAACTTCCCTAATAATAAAAAGTTGAACCTTACTCAAAAAAGTTGTTTATTTATACCCTGACCAGGAAAATAAAAACCATGTCAAGACGCCTGTGTTAAAGTTTTAATGTCTGTGTTACGGAGTACGCCGTGAATACAATTGTTCCATTTAATTCCGCAATATGGCGAGGATTTTTATATTCCTAGTCAGAGTATATCTGTATATCATCATTTAGGAAGTTTACATCACTTTTATTTCTTAGATACATGCGGTTTATTGCCTCCTAAAAACCTGGGTACATTTGACATCTGATTGACGGTTACACAGACAAACGACCCCGACCCACGGAGCAGAAGTTTCTGCTCCGTGCCCCGACCTTAACAAAAACTTGGTATTATTGTACAAATGGTTACATACTATACGGTGATGTTTCTAGAACAAAAAAAGTACTTGCTTAACGTGCTATTACGCTGTTGTTGCCATACCCACTCACATTCAAAAAGCAAAATGAGATAGATTGAAACACTATTGTACACAAATACAGGAAAAGGTAAAACTACAGGAATAGTAGCACGATATGTACAAAGGCGACCTTATCACTTAAAGCGGTCTCTTCCAGGCAAGTTATTACAGTATAAGTATTATATATGTTCATATGAATGTATTCAAGTAATTTTGTTTTATATAATTTGTACACGTATGTATGTCTACTTATAATTATAAATATCTTTATGTTAAAGGTCTAGCTGGAAGAAATCTCTATTTTAGAGATAAGCTCTACCTGTGTACGTCAAATTTCTTGTTGTTGGTTTTTGATTTGTGATTTATGTGTGTGCAAATAAAGTACAAAGTAAGTATAAAGTCTGAAGTTAATTGGACATTAAAGAGATTAGCGCCAGTGTAGTGTGAAGATATGAAAAAGGTTACTATTACTTAATACACAGTAAATTAAGTAAAATAAAAGTAATATGATATACATAAATAATTATGTAGGTATACTAACATAGTTAAAGGCATAGATATACATAATATAAATAAATATGAGAGATAATAAATAATAATATGATATATTTATGAAAAGAATTCAGACAAATAATAAAACTTACAACAATACGTCTACCTCGGGCAGACTGTGCAATTAGGTAGAAACAATTTCGAGAAAGAAGCCGACAGAAGAATTCAGCTGGGTTGGGCAGCATTTCGGAAGTTACGTCACATCTTCTCGTCGCCCATACCTCAATGTCTAAAGACAAGAGTCTTTAACCAGTGCGTCCCACCAGTAATGACCTACGGAGCCGAAACGTGGACACTGACGGTGCGACTGGTTCACAAATTGAAAGTTGCTCAGCGTGCTATGGAAAGAGCTGTGCTCGGAGTATCTCTGCTGGATCGAATACGAAATGAGGAGATCCGGCATAGAACAAAAGTTATCGACATAGCTCATAAGATTAGCAAGCTGAAGTGGCAGTGGGCCGGTCACATCTGTCGCAGAACCGACAACCGCTGGGGTAGACGAGTTCTGGAGTGGAGACCGCGTTTGGGCAAACGTAGTGTGGGGCGGGCGTCCCTGCTAGATGGAGCGACGATCTGCGCAAGGTGGCTGGCAGCGACTGGATGAGAAGAGCCGAAGATCGCGCTCAATGACGCGCCCTGGGAGAGGCCTATGTCCAGCAGTGGACTAGAGTAGGCTGCTGATGATGAATAAAACTTAAGTTTTGCTTCGGCAATAGCTATCAGCTAGAAGCAATACTGTATCTGAAAATCAAGTTGTTACCTAGGGAATTGAAACCAATCCTATAAGAAGTTCAGAAAGAACGAAGAAGACATTGTTAAAATATTCAGTCCGATCCGAAACTGAAGGCTCGTCACATTTACATGAATATTACAGAGGGACTGAGGTGCCTTAGTTTAGCGACAATTTAATATTCCTGCATCCTTTTGTTTCCATTCCTTTGTCTGTCTGCCCAACGCACAACTTTTTTCCAAGTTGGCTAATTGTTTTGTGACCAATTTTTCTTGATAATGAAGTTTCAAAAAATAAAGACCCTATATTACTTTTCTTTTATTGTATAAGGCGAGCAGATGAGAAACCGGGCTCTCTGATGGCAAATGGTGACACTCACTATAATGTTGTTAGTTTTCGATGCCAAAGCACAGCAATGTCTGCTTTGCGGTAGAAATAGGTAAAAGAATGTTACCACCCCAGGTTGATAATATTTGTGCAAGAATAAGATAGTATTTTATTAGAATTAAAAGGAAGCCCGAGAATGGCACGAGAAAGCCAGGCCGTCCAAGAAATTATTGGAAGCGTTCTGTGTCGATGGAGGTAAATATGGAGGTGCAGAAACTTTAGCAAAGACCTGGGATGTACTTCGCGACCTGGCAGTAACAGAGAAGCATGGAGACATATTTTAGGAGCCCCAAATTCCTCTGCAGAGTAACGGGAAGAAAAGAGAGAGAGAAAACAGATTTAAGTTGCGTAAAATCAGGTATAGAAAGTCCTTGGTAAAATCCCATTTTTAGGTCACTATACAGTACCTACTTTAACGGCTGAGGATTTACAACATAAACACTATTTTGTTTGAAGCTTATTCGCTTTATCCCAAATAGATAGCGTTCACGAGATAAAAACCTTTCACGAGCCGCCAATTTTCGTTACAACGTACCCTCGGCGTGGATAGACTTATAAAAAATTCGAAAGCAATAAATATTTATGAGAAATAACGGGGGTATGTTACGTTTGAACAAGCATCCGACAAGTATTGAGTTCCAGAAAAATATTGAGATCACAAGCTACACTGCCATTCTTCGAGCGTTTCAATCGCTGTCATTGCCCCCCCTAAGTATTGTTTTTGTTTATAGTACAAAAGGACATAAAATTAAACACGAAAACTGTTCACGGGGACAGTTGTACTAAACAACAATACGGGTCCCATTGTACTAAAAACAACAACAATACGGGGGAGCGGTTGAAACGCTCGAAGAATACAGCTGCTGTGATGTCTGTAGACGTGTGGTGACCACTTACCGTCTGATATTTGCTCGTCTGCTCTCTATACAATGAAAACAAATACCAGACAACGGCTATAGTTTTGCGATATTATAATTATAATAAAGATCTTCACGCTGCATTCTTCGGAGAATTAATAGGTGGAAAATAACGCCAAAATGGAGAACATATTTGGGAATCAATTAGACAGCAAACTAACGGTCCACCTGATGAAAGGTGGTCTCCATTGATTATAAATCCAATACCCTAGATATATCGCAGATTGAAGGTGGTAAGACTGCAGAGCCAGTCTGAAGAGGTACTACTCTTTTACCCTAATTCCGCAGCTAAGAAGCAATGCTTGCATTGCCATGTTCCGGTTTGAAGGTAAGAGCCAGCGTAATTGCCGGCACATAAGGAACTCCATCGAAGTCTTCATGGTTAGCACTTCTAATAACTTCATACTGAGGTGCGATGTCGACGGTGATCTCTTACTATCAGGGGGCTCGTTTCCACGTTTGCTCTCCATATATGTACGAGTACATACGTATAATAATAAAAAAGTAATTGAAGTCAAATTCCCAATGGCGCGCCCTGGGAGAGGCCTATGTCCAGCAGTAAACTAGAGTAGGCTGCTGATGTGATGTGAAGTCAAATTTATCTTAATATCTTTTTCCCAGATCGCTTCATTATAGCGTGTCATACGACCGACCTGACGTGCTTCAGACGGCAGTACCAAGCCCTCAGAGACCACGTGTTACTTGGCAATACCAAGCTCGGTATATCCAAGTACACGCCGTACGTCTTCAAGTACGGGGACTCGGGCACGTGTATCAGACTGACTGGCTTGGAACATAGCGAGCTTACTGGCATCAGGTGAGTTAAGACTATGTTCTATGAGAGAACTACATGCTGCTGGCAATACCAAGCTCGGCATCTCCAAGTACACGTTCTTCTTCTTTAAGTACGGAAACTCCGGCACGTGTATAAGTCTGACTGGCTTGGAACACCAGGTGGCATCAGGTGAGCTTAGAAAGTTAATATTCTACAGAGGCTATGTGGTGCTTGGCAATACCAAGCTCGGCATCTCCAAGTATACGTTCTTCTTCTTGAAGTACGGATACTCGACAGGTATCAGACTGACTGGCTTGAGATACAGCTAGCTTATTGGTATCAGGACTATCAGGTGAGTAACTATATATGTTCTATGAGAGACTTATTGTTACTGGCAATACCAAGCTCGACATCTCCAAAAAAGTTGCAAAATAAATATTGAATAATAAAAAAAAACATTTTATTTGCGTAAGTACATCAAATGTTAAAACTAGGTAGGTACTCAAGTAAGATTAATAGCTCATTAATTATTATTAATTTAGAGTTATGTATGGGGATTTCTGTGTTGGCATTTGAATTATTGAATTTCAGGATTAATTGATCCTTGGCAACAATGTCGTATAATGCCAAAGTCGGCAAACGATTTTGTTTTCAGGTACCCAATGATGCCCTCCATTTATTTAATTTTTTGTAACACAAAATTAATTAAGGAATTAAGATCTAATTATAACTTTAATTTTGTCTCTGTCAAAAACAGATACCAACTTTTGAGCAAAGTTTTACTTCAAAGGCATTGCCTTTTACTTAAAATTAAAAAAAAAACTAATTTAATTAATACAGGTTTTTGAGACACAGGCAATTTTAATACTATGAAGCTTTGCGGCAAATAGGTTAAAGGGGGTGTCTCCCCAGACTGGACCTGCACAGTGTTACACCACCTTCAAAACTCAAACAAAAATTTATTTACCACCGTACCTTACAGTGTTAGTTACGGCTCATATCAGGAATGGTCTTCCACAAAGGTCCTTTATCATTTGCCGCCGTTGACCACAAGGTCGGATCATTAACCAGTTCAGAAATGAGCTCGAACCTGCAACATTTGCGCCGCAGTCTTAAGGCATTAAACCATTGACGTATATTCATCGAACCTGCTTCCAGAATGGACAGCATCCTGGCGGAATTTTCGTGGACTCTGGAGTCACCGTTTAGAATCCAGGAATTGGCGAATAACAGCGACTCATGTCTCAACTCTCAGACTGGTACGTAAAGGATTCCTTTTATAAAATTTATAGTAGCACAAAGCTCAGAGTTCAACCTCCTTTATAACGGACTCTATTGCTTTTTCCGTCAAAGATCTAGAAAGAACTGTAAACTTAAGGTAGCTGGAATTTTAGTTTGTAAATGACGCCCAGTTTTCGCTCACGTCTTCGTATATACTCGTTTCCAATTTGTGCAATTTTGTTTACTAGATTTGAGCGGGTATTGTCAATCAATCATTCAGGACATATTCGTATCTTTAATATTAACTCTAGAGTGATATTGGAATTTACTTACCAGCGTTTTCGCTAGAGTCTGTACTGAATCGGGTCACGTCATTAATGCAAATATAAAATTTCGTTGATGTATTCAGATTTGCAACAAAATAAGTTACTTTCCTTTGATCTCCGAAAGAAATATCCGCCCAAATTAGTACACTGAACAAAATAACCTATTTGAAAATCATCTGTTGTGCTAACTTGTAAATAAAATTAGTCAAGAGAATTTTTAATGGTACCGAAGCAGATGGTTATTTTTTTCAGTGTACCCCGGGCATAAGGGGGGGTTTGTGTGGCTCTTGCGACGGTTGGCGAGGGGGGTCGTGCACAAAAGTGTCTTGCGACGGCACATGGCTAGACGAATACGCAGGCGTGGTGAGAACAATCTTAAAATATTCACTAAACCAAGATATTATTAAATAGTATTTTAATAGATTTGAAACCGAAGCCCAATTCGCCTAAATTACAACGTTTGTAGTTCTATTTCTATCCAATTTCAATTTAGTTTTCGTTCCAATTCTATTTGGACACCAAATCGCATTCTGCTGATGCATAACTCTACTACTGCCACCTTTCGATTTACTATCGATCGGGCAAAAGTACCTCGGGAGGAACTTATGTTCGATCGTTATATTTGACAGTTGAAGCGTTACCATTCAACTCTGATTCAGTATAAACTAAACGTTTTATTAGAATGTACAAATACGTTACTGTTCGATCTATCGTTGACTCGATCGGAACTTAACTGAAATTTGATCGTTAGTGGATAGTAGCTTACGAAATACGACATAACGATGCAGTTTAGATTCTATTTAGTTACGTTGTATTTAGTGGAAACGATCTCCTGGTATAGTGTTAGTTGAATTTCGTCAAAATATAGACTTTAGCATGGAAGTAATAAGAACGAACACTTAAACTTCCATGGACTTAATGTAAACGGTACCTAGTGTTAAAAGATGCAGTGATTTTGCTTTTAAATTACGGTTGTAAGACCATGTTAATCACATCTAATCGATTTTTATTTATTTCAGATTTCAAAATGGCCGGCGTTAATAAAAATGGTGAGTTAATTATTTTACATAGAAAAATATCAATTGGCGCCCACAGTGGGACCCCAAGAAATACTTTCTAGATCGACTGCAAATATTATTTTACGAATCTCGGTACAAATATTATTTCTGTGCATATCATTGCTTTTTGGTCGGCCCAGTACTTGGAACGTAAACGGAGGTATGCTGAGGCGTTGTGTTTATTCGCATTTGATACGATTTCAAATTATTAAGTAAATAATTACTTGTTGTTTATTCAGATATTTATATATTTGTTTCAGGCGTTCAGAAGAAATTCACAGGCAATGGTAAGTGTGTACCTATGTAATGATAATATAATATTGGTCAATTTGCACCGATCACTGCGATTCGAGTTGTTAAACAATCTGTAAATACTAGAATAATCCAGAAACTTATAAATGATCATTTAGTATTCTCACATAACGTCGTCTTACTATCTCAACCTCGCATCTACAGAATCATAAGTTTACAGTAGGGACAAAAAACTTTGTATATTGTTTTATAATCTGTATACTACACTTAATAAACACTTGTATAATGCCCCTCTTAATGTTTGTTTCACAATAGTATCAGGTATAATCGGGCGTTACTCAATGTAGGGGAAAAAGGTAGAAAAAAAACCTATTTTTTGAGATACGAGTACGAGGTTGAGAAAGTAAGCCAATGATAATCTGTGTGAAATAAAATAAGACACCGCCTGATCTATTTGATAGGTAATATTATTTATTACTTTGACTTACTTTTGTGTAACGCCCGAATATACATTATATTATTATGAAACTAACATTAAGAGGGGCATTATACGAGTGTTTATGAAGTGTAGTATACAGATTATAAATAAACAATTTACAAAGTTTATCCTCACGATTAGTATGAGGCACTGTTTACGCACGCGCCTAACGTAGTATCCATCTATAAATTCTTATACGCTTTTACAACTCATCGTGAACAGTGGCTTATTGGAGTGAAATTCAATTAAATCCTAAGTGGTCCTACCAGGGCTGGTGAAGCAGGTGTCAAGCGACCCACGAGTCCAGCTGAATGTCAGCAGATTAATTGATCTCGGTTCAGCGCTTGCCTGAATACGGCCCTTGCCCCGAGGGCGGCTCTCGACTCGGGCTGGCGCATTGTTCGGATCTCTTTGTTATCGCATAACCTTAGCGAAGAGTCTAGGTCCGGAGTTAGGGAAATGGCGCCTCAGGGCTTATTGGGAATTAATGAGGGCGGTTCAAGGTGACATTAGATGAGTCTATAATAAGCACAAAGCCACCTGTTTACCGTGATATAGGTACAATACAATAATGTTATTTGTTTTAATACAAACGTTTTAGACAACTGTCAAAACAAACTTTCAACCAATTGTTTGTAATTTGAATTAATTAGTGACTATATTGAATTGGCATGTTATAATTCGAATTATAGCAAAAGGAAGTAATAGAAAGAGAGTTGAGAGAGAAAGAGTTGTACTATTATTGCTCTTACGGAAAATCGATGTAAGTAAGTTAATAATATGTTTATTTCACACACAGCAATGACCGAAACAGTTATAATTATAATAAAATAATTATGTAGTCACCTTTGACTATGATTTAGATATGTTTACCTTTAAACATATCTAAATCATGTCTCATGGTCTGATGTATAAATTAAATCAGTATAAATATAGGACTCTGTATAGTAGTTTATAGATTTGTTTTGAAATTGTAGCGCGTTATGTAATGTGCATGATATTTTGCCCCTTCGCTCTACCACAGAATACTATATACTATATGTGGCAGAATACTATATACTATATACCCTTATTCCAGCCCTGTAATGCCACATATAGCACAGGTAATATTAAAATTTCGCTTGGAGACGAGGGTACCTGGTCTCTATTAGTATAATTAATAACCGATGGTATAAATATTGCAAGAAGAATTAACCCTTTATGTGGAATCCTTTAAGCTGGGGATTGTATCCAATATAGAATGGAAGTGGGTGTATAGGGGTTCAAAAGCCTTTTGAATCGCTTTTCACTTAGGTAAGTAAACCAATCACAAAATCCTAGATATCCATAGAAAAATTATATGATTCTGATTAGTGAATATTGGGAACCCCTCCTCCCTTGGGGTCGTTTGCTTGACCCGGAGAGCACTTTCAACTGTCGGTGCAGGTTTTCTGCTGTCGTTAGACCGTTTTTTTATTGTCACTAAATCCGCATTTGACCTCGATCTCGCCTGATGGTAAGCGACGATGAGGTCGACGATGGAGCATGCGGGTCCAGTAAATGCCTATTCACTCTGGCCTTGAAAATCCCAAGGTTGTAGATTTCGGGAAATACAGACGCCGGCAGGCTGTTCCATTCCTTAGCCGTTCGCATAATGAACGAAGAAGCAAATTGCTTCGTACGAACAGATGGGATAGACCATGTTAGAGACATACGAGTGGCCTGAATAACTCTGATAATAGATTGGACGACAATGAAACACGACATGAAGGTGAATTGACAGATTTCCATAAACCTGCTCCGGCCTTCTCTGCTTTAACTAGCCTATAGTCTCGAAATTTGTCTGCGTCCTAATAAGTATTATAATACAAAGATAATGAGAAATAACTTTGTACTATAACCTAGAGGGAATTGGTAGCTTAGTGGCTAGAACGTCGGACTCCCTTGCGGGTAGGCCCGGGTTCAAAACTGAGCAATACCATGTACCAATGAGTTTTTCGGTTTTTTCGAAAGACTTACGTACATTTACCGAGTGCTCTAACGGTGAAAGAAAACATCGCGAGGAAACCTGCATGTCTGAGATAAACAGTGTGTGAAATAGGAACAGTAATGGCAAACTACCCAATTAAATCTGCCAAGAAAGTCGTTCTTTGTGGTAATTTCCATAGAATGATAACGATCTTCGTCTCATCAATGAGGTATACGACTAAGAAGTACTGTAGTAAGTATAACGATCTCCTTCGTGACTATTCCAAATTAGAATTAGAAATTCGATTGTTCTGATATTCTTTTATTAATATTGTCAGTTGGTCTACGGCCTATGGCCTAAATAAACCTCTATTAAGGCTTAAACAGTCGCCAATGACCTTGAGGGTTTGACCTTCAGCGTCTAGAAGTTTACGGCTTTAGACTCTTGCCGAAAACAAACTTCGCAAAATCTTGCAGATATAATCGCCATACATACAAACTTCTTTTTCATCTTGTTCGATTTGTTTGTCATAAATGACAAAATCAAAATACGATGGAACCTTGTCACATCAACAGTGTTTAGTATCGTATGGCACCGTCGTGGGGTGCGACAGATAATGAAATATTATGTAGAGAAGGCGATGAAATTGAAATGGGTATTAATAAATCATCAGGCGCTTTTTGGGTAATTTCAAATATTTCTGAGAATAATCAAAATAAAAAATAATTTAGTCAAACTCGGACCTTAATTAGTTTAATATAAATACATTAAATTGTCATTGATTACCTTTACTCGTGTTACCTTTTAGTTTATTTAGTTATCATCTATTTACTTATTCGTATATATACTCACATTTCATTACCATTACAGCACACAACTTTCCATTACATGTAGATTATCGTCGCTTGGTATCCGCCTCCGACCTCGACAGGCTGAAGCAGAATATCAGCGCCATGCTCTAGCTAGACTACTCTAGACTAGAGTATGGCATTATGCTGAGCTGAGGCCTATTTGGTGCTGCAGCATACGCCGTGCATTATTATTAATTTAGTTTAAGATTATATTGTATATTATATATGTATATGTATACACTTGTATATTATTGTATAATGTACAAGTGGAATTGTGTGTGTGCTGCAGACAGCAAATAAACGTTTTTCTATTCTATTCTATTCTATTGAAACACAAAAACGCGATAATTGTAAAGTTGTACTTATCTATTGCTGTGAGGAGTTTTTTAGCTGAACAACAATAATTAAATAAAATTTGTTCAAACACAGACCTTGATAGAGGTTTGATGTACAAAATATTAACTTATAGGATCAAGCCGTGTCGTCGCTAGAGCTTGACAAAAAAAAAGGTTCAATTAGCGACTGTAGGCCCCTTAAGCCAACGTGCCTTTCTCTCATCTGAGCGGCGGCGGGCGTCTTCCATCACAGTACTTAGTCGTATCTATTACATTTTCAGCGACGATCCAAGTGGTGTACCCGTTCGAGCTGAAGGAGAAACGTGGCGAATCGTACATGCTGCTCAGGGAGGAGAGTCTCGACGTGATCCTGGACATCCCGGACCTCAGCCAATACAACAAGAACAACGACTTTGAGCGTGAGCGGTTCACTAACATTCATTACCACACGTAGACAAGTTACATTAACCAGTTTATTTTATTTTGTTTAATTACGTTTTACCAGTTGGACATTGCGGTTGTACCACGGGGAACGACCCTTACCATCTGCTCTTAACGGTGAAGGACAACATCGTGAGGAAACGTGCTAAGGAAATTAAAAGTTTCCGAAGGCGTGTAAAATCCCCAATCAACACTGGGCCCGCTCGGTGGATCATGGCCCGTAACCCCCCTTGTGGGGGAGGTCTGTGCTCCAACAATTGGGACGTTAATAGGCTGATGAGATGAGATGAATTCTTCAGGGAAGCTGTTCGAGCTGTCAGAGTGGGCCTACAGCGTGGTGCAGCAAGTGGACGCGGCCCAACACTTCGCGCTGCCCTACACCTCGCAGTTCAGGAAGGTCATGGAACTTCTGCCGCTTAACAGGTACTGGGTAATGAATAACTAGGCGTAACATAAACAAGCCGAAAAGGGGGTGTTCAGTATCCATAATTGAACAACTTTCACTGTGGAGTCATCTCTGAAATCGCGAAAAAAAATCAGCTGTTTCATACATTTCGGTGGTGTAAGTAATGTGCTTTCGTATGGAACAGCTGATCTTTATTCGACTTAATTGATATCATGGAATGTTTACTTAAAATAACGATGGGGTTTCAATTCAAGCATTAGCATATTATATTATTATTTACTAATCGAAGAATCAATGACTTGCCATGGATTCTTCAATACACGTCCCCTGCTCTGGTTGTTGTTTAAAAATAGATGGCAGTCCCCACTGTCAAAAATCACGCATCCGAGTTATCCACATTAGGGGTAATCGCCGGAGTCAACCCCACCGCGGTGCAATGGAGCATGGAGTGGCCTCATCCTAGGGAAACCGCCTTCCTGATTAAGGTCAAGGTCCTGTTGGTGATCCTCGAAGATTTTTCTAAAATCTAGTTGGAAAGTTTCGACTTCGTGCCTTATGAATTATGCAAGATGGAGAGACGAGTATCTGTGAAGATCCATTTTCAAAAAGAAACTCTTTGACTTTGATATAAGTCGCAAGGATGGACGTGACGTAATACAACAAGTCACTGTCACTTGTCACCTATCACTTGTCACATGTCATCTCACATTTTTTTAAATTCACATTTTTTATAAGACGGTGACAAAGAAGACGGTGCAGCTTTTATACCCTGCAGTGAGGTGATAAATGCCTGCTGATGTTTAAAGTTTCAGCACTGTGGACTTATCTACGCTACTATCTCTGTTTTCAGATTCCTGCTCCTGTATCCTGAACAGGAATATTCAGACCTGAAATTCAGATATGTAGAATCAGAATCCAAGTGTTTTGAGAAAATGTAAAAATCTGGTACAAAACTTAATTTGAAATAAAAGCTCTAGAGATCACAAAACGACCGTGCTTTTCCCGAATTTTATTCCCGGTTTTTACTGAGGTCAAATTTATTTATTCTGGTTAGGCATGAGCTGGCCCATCACGTCTTGACGGGTTGACGTTGGTTTTTGGGACACCCCATATAAATAGTTTAGGTTAATTTGGTCCACTTCTCGAAGTTGTTGGTGAAAACTGGAGTCAACCCCTTCGTCCATTCCTCCAATACCCTTCAAGAAAAGACAAGAAAAATTTTGTCATTTTTTTAGATTTAGAACTAAGAGGATTGTAGATTTGTTTAACTTAATTAGATTATTAAGATTCGACAGAAGCTGTCTAAAAGGCTGAGTTAAGGAATGGAGCGTAACGAGAATTAAGAGGCACTCAAAAATTAAGGCTATATTGCATTTAAAAATGCCTAATTAAGTGGAATGTATGATCATTACTGAAATAAATGAATATGAATATGAATATGATTAATATTCAACCTCGGTACCGAGTTGAAGAGTTAATTTTGAACGAACGATACGATCACGGCACGACACAGATTGTTGTAGAACGCTATTTCTAAATTAAAAAATTTACAAATACAATACAAATATACTTTATTGCACACCCGGGACAAAAACAAAACATACAACATAAAGAGAGGTACAATACAATGTGCAGAAGGCGGCCGCGGTCGCTTTAAGCGATATCTTCCAGGCAACCTTCAGGTGATGGAAAAATCAGCTGAAAAAAATTTAGCTGAAATAAAACATATTTTAGAAATATTTACTGAAATAATTATTTATCATGTCAAAAAAATAACTTAAAAGGGTTTCACTTTGTACATATAGAACGAATGATTGTTTCAGGAAACGGTAAATATTATTTTTTTAACTATGTAGGTGTTGTACCATAGCTTTAACCTAGATGTCCTAGGTGTCTATTGTTTAGTGCAGAATAAAGATTTTTTTTAAATTTATTTCAACTAGTAAAGTATCTGTTTATAAAATAATAACATAATTATTTATGCATACAAAAATACCAAAGTGTGAATATTACTATGTTTTACCTACATTCTAATTATCTTATTCCGGCGGTGGTGCAACTTACAAGTAATTTAAATGTAAAAGTAAATATACAAGTGCAGTGTTTAAGTGGAAATAAAAATGTATCGAGCGAGACACATTCCTCTATGGATGGATTCCTGATATCCCACACACAGAGAAACCAGAGGAGGAGTCAGACAGCCAGACATTAAATTAGGGTGAGTGAGTGCATCTTTTGAGCCCTGAGTCAGGTTACATCTTCATATACCTTTCTCTTACCTGTACCTAGTACTCCGAGATACAGAAACTTCCTAGTTCAGAGGTAAGCGTTTATTATAACTAAGTTATTGCAAACATATGCGTAAGTTCCTATTGGTGTAAGGACTATGAATCCTTTGTAATCTTACCGCACAACTAAACTTATTCTTATTCTTATACCTACTTGTGTATGTGTAAATAAAATAAATTGAAATTGAATTGAAAATAACAAGGCTAAGTCATTTAATCGTAGTCGTAAGTAAGTGCTAAATTTCTTGTTAAAATTCCTTATTAACAAGTGCTCTACCATTTTAAAGAGGCTATTAGTTTCGGAAAATAATTAAAAACGGCACTTCTGGCCGGGAAAGCAGGATAATTTATTTAGAGAGCCTTTTTTCAAATTAAAAAAGAAGAAAAATGAACAAGATTAGTGCGTCAAAAAGAGGCGTCGCGTCGTGAGAAATATCGGCAGGATCTGCTCGGCCCAACCAATGATTCATCGTCTTTTCTTGCAAGTGGCTTTATTTTCTTAATTTTTAGTCTAACAATAAAAGCTACGGAAATAGTACCACTAGTGGGTCAAATTAGTGGGGTCATGAGTCGTAACCTTCATTATCATTTACTCTAACTAACCCGATCGAGATCAAATATATACAAAAACTGAAACAATAAAAAAGAAAATCCTCTAAAAACATTTCCCGATTACATTTTCGGAACAAGTCTACTTTGCCCATTTGACACAGCACTGGGCAAAAAGTGTACCCGACACAAGTAACATTAATTTACTACGTCATTAAACAGGTTGAATTCCATTCGTTAGGCTGGAGAAGGCGAGGGGGGAATGCGCGGGGGAGAGAGGGACGAAGCCTTTTTACGGCCTTATGGAAAGGCGTTTCAGGCCCCGAGGACAAGGGACGTAATACACCACTTTATGCTTCAGGGTTTGGACTGAGTGGGGAGCTATAGCGGGGTTGCCACAGGTGGTTTGACGAAGAGAGTCTGAGTTGGCTCGATAGGACACTGTCGCCCACTACTGCATATTCGAGCGACGGATAAACGATACATGTACTCGTATCAGTTACTTCGATAATCGAGTCTCACTAGAATATCGTGGTACCGGTCGACTTTTTCTCAGCGATAAGCATGTATGATTATTACGCATAAAGTAAAATACGCATAATGTCAAACTCTAAAAACGTCAAATTTACGTCCAAATGTTCCCATAAAAATGGTTACCATTTTTATGTGAGTAACGTTATTTTATATGGTAATTACCCAGGGTTTTTTATGTGAGTAACGTTACTTTATATGGTAATTACCCAGGATTTTTTATGTGAGTAACGTTACTTTATATGGTAAAATTACCCAGGGTTTTTTATGTGAGTCGTCGTCGTCGTCGTTGGCCTTTAACATCTTGACAGATGATTTACACAGCGTTGTGTCGGCATCTACGCTCATGGCTGAATAGGCCGATGCGAGAGCGGCAAGTTCTGCCGCACGTGCAGCAGGTGAACTGCGAATTTGTTGGTTTTTATGTGAGTAACGTTACTTTATATGGTAATTACCCAGGGTTTTTTATGTGAGTAACGTTACTTTATATGGTAATTACCCAGGGTTTTTATGTGAGTAACGTTACTTTATATGGTAATTACCCAGGGTTTTTTATGTGAGAAACGTTACTTTATATGGTAATTACCCAGGGTTTTCTCACTTTTTATTTTTATTGACCTGTGCCAACTTACTTACTTACTTACTCCGCTGGCGCAGCGACCCGCGACCAGCGACCTGTGCCAACTAATATTGAATAAATGGACTATAGGTAGTATGACTGTGCAGTCAGCCTTGGGAGGTACCATCCTATTACCTATTTCTACCGCAAAACAGCATTGCTTGCATTGATGTGTTAGGGTTAGAGAACTGCCCTGTAGTCTCGGGCAAAGAATAGAGCCACGGTAACTCCTGGCAGTCGTAAGAGGCGACTAAAAGGAGGGATCAGGGTCGCGGGCAGTCAAAGTGGGGACTTTGCCCGTCCATTGGCTGGCGAACCTGGGGAAGGCAGCAACGTGCTATGGCCGCACGCTGCTATGACGGGAGGAACACACCTCCCATGAAGAGCCCAAGGCAAATGCTAGGAGGGTATCGGAGCGTTCCTCTGGAGATCCCGGAGCCCTCCGATATGCACGAAGTCGGCCATCGAGGGGGTTTTAGTGAGTAAAAATCTCACATAACCTAGTCTCTCCCCCAGGAGGCTTGCATCTTTCGAAAATTTCCCCCGTTTACAAAAGAAAAAGGGTTAGAGAACTAGCGTAATTACCGGCACATCAGGCACTTCATCTCAGTCCTCAAGGTTAGCGAAGGTGCGAAGTCTGTGTGACGGTGACCACTTACCATCAGATGGCCAGTTTGCTCGTCTACTACAACAACCTCAACCAACATTAATAGGAAAAACAGGCTGTCAGACTGTAACGCTATGTTCCCCACGCTAACTTCCTATAAATACCACCACAACCTTAGGGCTTCATGTATTTCGACGAAGCATTGTGTAGGATTTTATTCGTCGGCAATAATTTTCATCGCCTCCCCGGATAATTTGAGGGTACGGGGAATTTGATATCCACTGAAAAGGGTATCATTGGGAATGTTAAACAGAATTGTGTCTGCAATCATTTGTTTTGGAATGATACGTGTTTTAGGTAAATCAGTCTGGATGGTTTAGAGAAAAGGTTTTGAAATTCACCCTTTGTACGAGTTGATTGTTCAATAGAGAAGTTTTTTTATGAAAACCTAGACTGCCAGTTGCCGCTTGCGCTATGAACATCTCCCCATACATTCAGTTAGCAAATGTATGAAACTTGTCAAAATTATACACGCATTTGCCGGCCCAAGCCCTTGGCTCGCTGTCAGTGCTCACATTATCATTCTAAAAGAGCACTTCTACTCCGATTTGTGTGATTTCATGTAGGATGAAAAGGTCATAAGACTAGATAGTTATTGGTAATATAGATAGATAATTAACTATTTGTGTTAGCTTTAGTAGGTTACGATTAAATCCCAGATTTTTGGTACTACTTGAATACTACATGAAGGAGATGAGCCAAAACGACAGACGAACATACAGAACAACATTGTTGCTCTCTATAGTTATAAGTAGAAATGGTCAAGTTGATAACCAGCGTCGGTAGAGGTATAGGTACATCTAACGACACTTAGCTGAATTTCACCCTTTTTAATAGATCCTATGTTTACTACTTTAATTAAACTATAGTACAATTAAACCATAGTAGAGCGTCGGTGGCGTCGTGGCTAGGACGTCGGATTCCCATGCGGGAGGTCCGAGTTCGAAACCATGCAATGTCATGTACCAATGAGTTTTTCGGTTTTTTCGATTGATTTACGGACATTTACCGGCTGCTCTAGTAAAGAAAAACATCGTGAGAAAACCTGCACACTGAGATAACCAGTGTGTGAAATGGGGAAGGCAATAGCAAACCATCCCATTAAATCTGCTACGAGAGTCGTTCTATGTGATTAATTCCTTAGAATGATCACGACCCTCAGCAATGAGGAACACGACTTAGAAGAAGAAGAAATTAAACCATATCATTTTGAATTTTTTTTTCACATAATGTAGTATTTTAAGGCAAAAATGGTGTATTAATAAAGGATTTTCTATTTCTATAGCACAAGGCTCAAAAACAACGCAAATAAAAGTCAAATTACACTACGTGTCAGATAAGGGCACGTTCACACCAGCAACAGGTCAACCCGGGCCGCCGCTTTTCGCCACAAAGATTTTAATCTAACTCATTCCGGCTACTACGTGAGGTGATGTTATACGAGGTTTTGATGGGAAGTTGTAATTAAAATTTAAAATGTATGAGGACGTATGTAATGTTAAAATGACGACTGCCGACTGGCGTAGTTGATAGCGAGCGTACATGCCGTTTGTGTAATCGGGGTTTGTTTCCTGATCAGTAAAAAATAAATAAAATAACATTTTTACAAAGTAATTCTTTTACAAAATTTAACGTTCAAACGAATACGCTGCGTAAGTAAGCATATTAGTGGGACATTATATAAGAAGACATCATAGAATAAATCAATGGTATGCATTTAATCTTAAATAAACAAATATTTAGGCATACATGCAACAGTATTCATTTTTTTCCCGAATTGTCACATAGTTTTTTCTTTCGTAATCCTTATCTTATCTTATGATTGGAGGCCGGGAATAACCCAGCGGCACTTCGACCTTAGAGGATCTTTTGTGCCTACCCCATTTTACACACTGGTCATCTCAGACATGCAGGTTTCCTCACGATGTTTTCCTTCACCGTTAAAGCAGTCGCTAAATGTACGTAAGTCTTCGAAAAATACGAAAAACTCACGGTTTCGAACACGGGCCTCCCGCATGGGAGTCGTGTCCTAGCCACTGTGCCACCGACGCTCTTCTTCGTAATCGTTAAATTGGAGACAATATTTATAATTGTGAAAAAAGGCATTTGAAATCCTATTATTAAATTCAAGTTTGACAACATACAAATTAGAACTTCCTTTGCTAGCCGTAACGTAGTTAGACTAAATAAATAAAGCTAAAATAAACTAAAAATCTATTCATGCAGACAGTATCTTTTACATACTAGCTAGAACTTATCTATGTAGCGCTCTAGCTAGAGCAGACCAAGTTGCATAGAGCAGGCGATAAGTTGCCGACACACGGCGGAAGCGCGCCAGACCACCGCGCCGGTATCAAGTGGATACCAAACTCTGTTCCCATTGCCACAAGATAAAAGGGAACTACTAAATCTGAGACTACTCTGGACCCAGATCGCTAATGAAAAACCTACTTCAAAAAAGATGGGGGAGGTCTTCGCCCAGCAATGGGCGTATAAATATATGTATGACACAATAAAATCCCAGGCGCGGGGAGGGGTTCCATCCTTATATTGTTGATATCCCATCTGCTCGTACGAAGCGATTTGCTTCTTCGTTCATTATGCGAACGGCTAAGGAATGGAACAGCCTGCCGGCGTCGGTATTTCCCGAAACCTACAACCTTGGGATCTTCAAGGCCAGAGGGAAAAGGCATTTACTGGACCCGCATGCTCCATCGTCGACCTCATCGTCGCTTACCATCAGGCGTGATCGAGGTCAAATGCGGGTTTAGTAGTACATAAAAAATAATTAAAAAAATTTTAGGGAAAAGTAAATGTACTCGTATGACAAATTTAAACGAATCTAATTTTTTTAACCACCTATAAACCCTGTAATTCTAAATAATATTATAGGAAGGCTTCTATACAATAAATAAATATATTTTTAGATGGCTTTGAGACGCGTATCTACTTTCAAAACTGCGTTAGAAATGAGACTAGCAAACCTATAAAAACGTTCCGTTTTTCAGCTTTAAGCTATAATTATTATAACTTTAGTATGTATTGGCACACATTTCTCATACTCATATCATTTATTGCTTTTCATGTGTAACAATTGGTCTTAAAAATATATATTATATGTTCATACATGAAACCCTGAGTAGGGCACCGCAATATAAAATAAGAGATTATAATAGTAATAAATGCTAACGAGATAAATTGAATTAAATGTCATTATAAGTTATACATAATTGATTTTATAGTTAAGTATTGGTTTTATCGTCAAAAAACTCCTGCAGTGAATAGAAACATTTGTTAAGAAGATATAACTTTAACCTTTTATCTGGGTTTTTTCGTAAAGACTCGCCCTCCCATATGGTTTTATGAAAACGAAATCCAAATAACTCAAAACCGATGAGCTTTTTACTGAGGTCAAGTTTTGATATGCTCAAGCTACAAACGCTCTTATTATGAAATACATTTACGTGACACCCTGTATAAGTTTTAACAATATTCAATTGACTAACTAGCTATCATTTATACAAAACTTAGTCGTGAAATTGAATAACGCTAACAGCTAACTAACTTTAACTAACTACCCTTGGTGTCCGCAGCAAACTATCGATTTACAGCAAACTTTCGTTGCTAACTTTACCAACAATGTTTGCTGCTTCCATTGATAATGAACAGAACTGTATTGTATGGTCGGGAAAGGAAAAAAATAAAAAGTTTTAGAAATATTAAGTGCTTTTATAAACAAGATGGTGCAGCTTTTTTAATGAAAAGGTCGATCGATCGTTTCTATTCTATTCGATCACGAAGTCTTTTCGGATTCGTTACAGTTCTGAAGGAGAGAAGTGTCTGTGTAACGGGAGCCACCGGAAGCAAAGATCTTTCCTCCAAGATTACCTACGGTTGAATACAGAAATCGTAAACTATTTATTAATTTTAACTAGATAAAAATAATTTGTAACCCTTTTCCTCGAAATGTTTTTCAATTAATTTAATTTAATTTTTATTTATTTATTAGGTAAACACAACAGATTACAACCAGAGAAATTACAGAAATCTCAATTTAAAGTTATGAGCTAGGTCGTAACCCTTAACGTGTAAACACAGCATGGTTAGGAAGTAGAAAATTGATTGTTGTACAAAATTGAGTTGGGAAAGCAAAAAATACTAGTGAATGTAATGATTAAAAAATACCTATTGAAAAATAAAAATAATAAAGCAAAGACTATAAAGTAGGTGCGTGGATAGCCAACTTGAGGACATCCTCAACCCGTCTATTAAAAACTAATGTCCTAGGATCGAATAAGTCCAACGATGACTTATTGTTACTGTTCGAAGAGATTTCGTTAAACAATATACACATTCGCACAATTGGGTTATAGAACGATGTGTTGTTCTTAAAAACATTTAGACCGGACTCTTAGAGTTCTGCCTCTGAAACCGTTCGAACCGTAACACAGTTTTGCTGCTTTGCGGCAGAAATAGGTAAAAGAGTGGTACCTCGCCAGGCTGGCTGACTGCACAGAGTCTACCACCTTCGATTATCTATTAATACATCAAATCAATCATACATTTCTACAATACGTGCCTAGTATCGATAAATTCCAATAACGGGAATTTATTACACGTATCAGGGTGCATTATTCCCAGAAGATCGGTCACCAATCTGATATTGGAATCAATCGGTAATAACCGGTTCGACCCGGATTCCCAGATTTGCGCAATATCGCGAGAAATTACAATGTAATACAATGAATCAATAAAGAGAAATTACAATGTAATACACTGGGCATGTATTTTTTAAAATTTATTCCGAATAAAGACATTTTCAAATCAAAATAAATCAAAAATCAAATCAATCAGAGAAAATGACAGCAAAATTGGTTCAGCCGTTTCGGAGCCAGGTGGAAACAGAAACATGCACACAGAAACAAACAAACATCCTCTTTGACATTGCCTTATGCAGCAGCCATATTTTTATTTTGACAATGCCTTTTTACAGCAGCTAGTAGCGTGTAAGTAATAATTTAGATGTTGTAATATAACGGATAATAATTGTTTCAAGACGTACCTATCTAAGCGTAACTTTGTTATCAAAAGATTAATAAAAAATAAAACTCATAGGTCAAACGCATATACCTTCTCCGTTCCGTCGTGGGTAAAAAATGAAAGACTACAAATTAATTTCGCCTACGGTTCGTGTTGCGACTGTACGATACGTAACATAGCGACAATTTGGTTCTTCCCGCACTAGTTAGACAATCTACTATTATTTGAAATTGTGTTTTTTTTTCACACTCTTTAAACACAAAATTACCTCTGGTAGCTTGTTTCATAATATAAGTAAAGTAACGTACATAACATAAGTGCTAAGCTAAAGATAAGCGCTCACTCTCGCTGCAAGCGTCACGCGCTCTCACTTAGCTCTAACAATGTGACGAGACGAGAGTTGTGTGCACACCGCCTTATGTATTTTGGTAGTCGAGTAGGGACAGCACATTTTTATTATAAAGTAAAGTAAAGTGAAGTAAAATACACTTTATTGCACAAATAGAAAACACAAAACAAAAGATAGAAAAGGAAATCATCATCATCATCAGCCCATGCCCATCTCATCATCACTGCATATGAGTATAAGCCTCCTCTCTTTTGTGCCACCCTATACGATCCTGTGCTAGTCGCGTCCAGGTCTTCGAAAAGGAAACAGTGAAGTACAATTTAGGCGGCATTATCGCTAAGAACGATTTATTCCAGGCAACCTTCGGGCAGAGGAAATGATACATTGGCTTTTGAGACAATGAAATAATTCATCATCATCTGCAGCCCACTCTAGTCCACTGCTGGACATAGGCCTCTCCCAGGGCGCGCCATTGAGCCCGATCTTCGGCTCTTCTCATCCAGTCGCTGCCAGCCACCTTGCGCAGATCGTCGCTCCATCTAGCAGGGACGCCCGTCCCACACTACGTTTGCCCAAACGCGGTCTCCACTCCAGAACTGGTCTCCTCATTTCGGAATCGATCCAGCAGAGATACTCCGAGCATAGCTCTTTCCCCAATACATAGAAAAAGGAGATTGGGTGTTTTTGGTATTCCAGGTCCCAGGTCTTCGCCTCCAACCAAACATAGTACGTTTGATAGATCTCACCATTTACCTTACTAATGCACTCTTTACTCTTCACAGATCTCACCATTTAAATTACCCATGCACTTATGAATCTCATGTTTATTTCTGCAATGTGCAATTATATTATGTAAGAAAGTATAAAAATATAATGATTATTTATAATAAGGGAGCAACATGTCCGTCGATAAGCAGTTTGGCGGTATATATTTAAGACAATATTGTATATTATACTGTATAAGAAATTTTTTTTTTAAAAAAGACCGTTTTTGGTCTCTAGCCCCTGACCCAAACTACTTAGGATGTCCGTCTCATAATCAAAGATGTAGTTCTAGGTGACATCTATCAAACGTACTATGTTTAGTTGAAGGCGAAAACAAAAAAAGTGGGTACAAGCTTGTATGGAAATCGCTCAATCGTCCAACTCGTAAAGTGTTCATTGCATGCAGATGCAGACCGTTATTTTATACTTATGTAAGTTATGTATCTAGAAAATAGGTTCGATAGTTTGTCCACCGGATTGTGGCGTCAGCTCTACTCCGTCACTGTAAACCAGCACACCGCTGATGCCCTGCTATGCAGACCTTTACCGAAAAAGATAATGGCTCATCCCAATCGGAAAAGATTATGGCTGAGGGCAAGATATTTGGCGACAAACTCCATAAGTTGCAATTTAGAAGTTTGTAGCGACATCTACCGTAAACACTTCCGTAATTACGAAAGAACAGCACGAACCGACCACAAAAACGTAGCAAGTTAAACAGTAATAATTCCGCGACACAGCCTTATTTGCCGACGGTCCCGCCCCCGCCGGGTAAACATATAAACAGACTGGAGCGGAGCCGGCCGCCCGGGATAATGTGCTGCTAAAATAGAGCTTTTTGCGCTACAGCCGTGCTGCGGCAGATCAGAAAACGGAATACCCATCCAGATTTTCGATTAGGGATGATAGAACAGAATTATCATAATGCGAGAACCACCATCACCCCCACCTCCGGCTTAACCGTAGCTGGCGCGACAATGAATTGTTAATGATGTGGAGATTTTTTATAAATAAGGTAGTCACTAGCCAGGTGGTAAATTCCATCTGTTCCTAGTAGTTCAATTAACAGTTCAATCAATTGAACTAGTGGGTAGTTTTTGTTCTTACAGTTCAATTGAACAGATTGATTGAACTACCGGGAAAAAATTGTCTCAGTAGTTCAAAATTCAAAATCTAATTAATTATTTAGCGTTTATTGTAAACTAACTTGTTGCTCACTAATTTTATTTAGTTTAATATAACATATGCTTAAGTTCCTACTGGTGTATGGACTATGGATACTTTGTAATCTTACCGCACAAATAAACTATTCTTATTTATTTTGCCAAAAATACATGTCAATAAGTTGGGGTATTTATAGGTTGGGGGATTCCTTTCTAAAAAATCGAAAGGAATAGTACCCTCAACCTACCACCTGGAAAGTGACCAACTTATTTATAAAAAACCTGCAAACACTAATAAAATTGTCAAACCGTTAACAATTAATTGTTGCGCCGGATACGGTTAAGCCGGAGGTGGGGGTTCAAGTCCCACCGATGGTGTTTTCTTTGTATCGCTTGTTTCTGATATTTGTAACTATTTAACTAATATTTGTCTATTAACAAAATATCTTCGCTTTTAAGGTTGATGTGTAATCGTATCGGCAGTGTTTAGAAAAAACATTTTTTCAAAACCCGCGTGATCCATATTAACGAAAACATCTAAACCCTTGAAAAGAAAACTTGCACACTGAGATAACGTGTGTGAAATGGGGAAGAATGGGGAAGATGGAATAGCAAATAAACACATTCATACAACACAACACGCACACACTGTTGCTTTCTTCGTCCGTGCAGTCACTGAGGCCTAGCTGAAAATCAGCGCTGTGGCACACGGGCTTAGTAAGTACTGGCTCATGTATGAACATGCCGAAAAACATCAACGCCGAAAGACTTTTGACGAGAGACTTTATAATAGAAAGTTCTAACTTAACTTATTGTAGATTCTACCTTAATGTCACGCGTTTGGCTTACTGTTCCCCACGGGACAAGCTTAGCCAAGGTGCGGTCCAAAGGTATTTTTTTAAAATAAATTAAAGTATGTTTTTGTACGAATAAATAATTTTGAATTTGAATTTTGTTTGTGCTGCGACGTAGATTCAGGCAACCGCTTTCGATCCTTGATCTCGATAAATCTACATTAGCAATCTTATGTCTTTTGGGACCCAGTATAATTACATTGAGACCCAATATAATCACGGAAGCGCCACCGTTCCACACCCTTGTACCACACTTGCAACTTCGTGATAATGTCGGATATACGTAACTTCCCGAATAGTTCCCGAATGTAACTAGTTTCAGTTACTAGTTACATGTTTACCATCGCAAAGAAAATAACCGCTCACTTTTGCTGGTAAGAAAGAAAGATCTTTTTGAGTAATGTTGAGATTTTGAGAGCAAAAGTACTTAAAAGGATATTTTTTTTAAAAGAATTTTCCAATTACCTAAATACTAAAAACGAACGCCGATTGTTGGAAAACTTTGAGCTGGTATCGCCTAAAAATCTCATAAATAAATAACGTAGATTTGAAAATAATAACTTTCAGAAACACTTCCTAAAATTTTGTAATTCTTCAAAAGCGAACTAATCTTTGAGATTTAGTGATTTCCACTAACATCTTGGGATAAGGGGTGAAATGAAAAACAGCGCTGCATAATTGGTACCCGATTATGTCAGCATTTGCTGATTTTCCCCGCTTTTGCCAAATATGCATAGTAGATAAGTATCTGCATCTACGTTAAATTTTAATGTTTTTTTTACGTTATCATCTACGTTAAATTTGTTACAATGTATTTGGCAAAAAATGTGATTCTATTCTATTCTATTCTAGTGATTTAAGTGACCTTATGAAACCCATAGACTTGGTCCCTATTTCAATCAACAATAGCTATTTCGGAGTTGAGTTTTTGATTTACGAGACAATTGCGAATTGTTCAATTTGTCAAGTGTCTAAAAGAGCAATAGATATTAACAATAAATAATAGTTACTCTCTATATTGCTAGTTACGTTTTTAGTTAAACAGATAATGTCAACCGACAGACAACCTAACATCGTCAAAACTAAAGTTTGTGCATCCGGAGACCGGAAAATTAATTTTAACTGAAATTCAAATATGACCAACACTCCACTCGGCCGGACGAGAAAACCTCGGAATTAGGAAGCAACTATAGAGTAGGTAAGTTAGTAAAAGTAAAATACACTTTATTGTACTAATAGAAAACAACAAAGAAAAGATAGAAAAGGAAATAGTGAAGTACAATTTAGGGGGCCTTATCGCTAAGAGCGATCTCTAAACTAGGTAAGTATGTTGTGAAAAAAACTCGACACATGTTTGGATTTACGATTTAGCAATACAATACGATCAAGAATTTCTTTGAATTTAGACTCCGCTGCAAAAAAACTATTTAAATATGTGATAAGATACTCGTAATGTTCCCAAGAGATATTGGGCAGATGTCATAAAATACCTGACTATTACTGTGTAATTGAAGCCAATCCTCAAAGCTACTTCAAGATCCTTGAAAACCCCTGATCCAATTTTTATCAGACATGGCTAAGAACACTCAACAAAATTCTCTCGGATCATCGGTTATTGAGTGATGATGCCAATGTCATAAAATACCTGACTATTACTGTGAAATTGAAGCCCATTATCAAAGCTACTTCAAGATCTTAAAATCCCCTGATCCAATTTGAAGCCCCCTTGATATGGCTAAGAACACTCAACAAAATTCTCCCGGATCATCGGCTTTTGAGTTATAATTCCAGAGACATATGCGTCAAACTAATAGCTACCCTTTCTTTTGGTATGGTAAATAAGAAAGAAAGATAGAGTTTATTTCCAATAGCGCACACATACAAACAATTAGGTACAGAAGATAAAAATAATATTAAACAAATATATTATAAAAATAAATAAACAAAAGTAATTAAGTTTGATGAAGGTGGTGTGCAGCACCGGAAAAAGGGGACTGCCTCAGCCTGTTGCCGCAGCAGATGTAGCACTGCGGCACTGATTCTCAGGCATCACCTGTGTGCCAGGGATCACTCCCTAATGATACACTACCGGAACATATAAATAACGGAAATATTAATAAACAGAAGTAAAATATTAGAAAACGAAGGAAGGTACTTAATTTTTAAATTATACAGGAAGGTATGTATGTAGGTATTATTGTATAAAATAGAGAAAATAAAAATAAAACAAGCAATGAAGATGAAACTGTGACCTGGGGAAAATTGAGAGGAAAAAATTTGGTCTCAATAGGCTACAAAATGGGAGGCTCAATAATATTTTGAGTCAGCCCTTATCTGATAATATGAAACACTTACTATTGTTTGCTAAGTTGGCTCTCAAAGTGGGGGCTGACTCTAATAATACTTGAGCTTCCCTTTCCCTTTTCTTAGTGACCCTAACGAGGCTGACATGGTCACCTTGTCGTGTACCAAAACCTCTAAACTAGAGATGCCACGAATATTCGGCTACTATTCGGTATTCGGCCTATTCGGCCACTTTTTTTGGAATACCAAATCATGAAAAAAAACCACATATTACTCAAGATTATATGTATTCTATTACCAAATTACCATACTTTAGTAAGTGAAATTGATCAATGGTAGGTTGTGATGGATTATATCTCATAATATTGCCATATAGGCGATTTTTTTAATTAATTGTTGTCATTTTGTAAACCTTTTAACGAACAAACAATTGAATAAGAACTATTCTCTGCACAATATTAATGTTTTATGTATTATTATGATTTGACAAAGCGTGCCGTGACGTGATTTACTCGCAATTGACAAATACCCGTCCATCGCTCCCGTATGCACCGTAATGAGACAGGTTGCGGCCTGTCTATTGCGAGTTTACGCCCTCGGCAACCATGTATTTTGTGACGAATATTCGGTATTCGGTATTGGGCCAAATCACTATTCGTGGCAACTCTACTCTAAACTGAGATTTTTTTAAAAAAAAAGATGTAACTGAAGGAAGGATTAAAGTAGGTATCTACTACTAGGTACTACGAAGAACGTACAAGAACGTTGACGAGATTGTTTAGTTTCGTAGCTCTGTAGCAGGAATCGGGTCGGAAATAGGCGGGCAGGCTTGCAGGCTGCCCCGTCACCGACGATGGAATTACACGCTCGCTTGCACCTCCCATACACCTATATAGCCTTAGCTATTAGTCCAATCAATTTTTTTTATTTTTTATTAAATAAGGAGAGCAGACGAGGGATGGTAAGTGGTCACCATCGCCCATAGACATCTCACCTCACTTTATTAATATTAGAGGGTTTGGGAACCTTGAGGACTAAGATGGAATGCCTCATGTGCCGGAAATTACGCTGGCTATCTTACCCTTGAAACCGAAACACAGAAATGCAAGCATTTCTGCTTCACGGCAGAAATAGATAAGAGGGTGGTACCACCCCAGGGGATCCTTCACTTTAGGATCTACCACTACCAAACCAATAGGCCATTATTGTAAAAATATTAAGATAAAAATTAAAACAGCCTTTAATTCCTACTACTCATACACAATCATTCATGAATTAAGATACAATTAACATGTCATTATAGAGCGTCGGTGGCACAGTGGCTAGGACACCGGACTCCCATGCGGGAGGTCCGCCGTGCAGTGCCGTGCACCAATGAGTTTTTCGTATTTTCCGAAAACTTACGTACATTTGCCGACTGCTCTAACGGTGAAGGAAAACATCGTGAGGAAACCTGCACACTGAGATAACCAGTGTGTAAAATGGGGTAGGCGCAAAAGATTCTCAAGGGTCGAAGTGCTTATCATAAGATAAGATAACAAGTCATTATTTATTATTTCATTAAATTGTTATAGGTATGTCAATATTTATTATTTGTTTCAGTAGTTGCCATCTCTGGCATATGCCTCCCCCAATTGTCTCCAGTGTTCCCTGTCCCTCACCATTCTCGTCCAGTGTGTTCCCATTTTCTTTGCAAAGTTATCGTCCCATCGTTTATAAGTTCTTCCACTTTTCCTTTTCCCTTCTTTTGGGTACCACTCCGTGATTTTTTTTCGCCCATCTATTATCCTTTAGTCTTATGAGACCTGCCCATTCCCCACCCATCCATAATATTAGGATCTTTTAATTTTAAAATTGCCTGATACTGTTACTCGATTCCGACTATACGAGTACTTACTAAATCCACCAATCAGCACTGGGCCCGCTCGGTGGATCATGGCCCATAACCCTCTTGTGCAAGGGGAGGCCTGTGCACCAACAGTGGGGACAATATAGGCTGCTGATGATGATGATACGTGTACTTTACCTATAAATATTCAAGGTTCAAGCCGGTTCTACCAACAAACTTACTTGCCCATACAGACCCCTTCTCAAAACTACGACCCCTAAGTCACACAATCATCCCCCGCGACTAATAATTCCGCGTGCTCACTGCACTAGAAGTATGCAAATTTAATGACCACTAAAGCTATAAACTATAAGCCTGGGATGTAGCAACCAGACACCGATCCGGTAACCACAACATTCCCGCCTGGCTTCACGCCAGACACGCCTATACCCCTAGGGAGATTATTTACAACATATATTTTACAAGACTCTTTATTTACTAATATACTTTCTAGTCATTTGGTAGTCATAATAATTGTATTAGATCTATCATATTACTTTCGTAAAGATATGACAATGTACCTCGAATCTGTTACATGCAAAGATTTTGAAATTAACCCTATATGTAGATTGCTCGCATGTGATGTGAGAATTTTCTCATAGATTAGTCGAAAATTGAAATGTCAAATGTATGGAACTATATATGCATTCGCACAAACCTTTTAGCTTGCTGTCAGTGCTCACATTATCACTCTAGTTCGATTTCTGTGATTACACCGGTACAAATTTTGATCGGCACCACTGTCCAAAATAAAATTGAAAAATTGAAAGCAATTTATTCCTTTACCACATATTAATTAACATTTCACATTAAACTATAACCTCCACACTAGGCGTTGCCTGTGTAGTGGAGATAACATACACACACTGACCACTTTACAATGTTATGTGTCAATCTAACATTCAGATTCCAGAATTACAAATTAATAAATAAAAATAAAATAAAAAAAAGATTTATTCAGTAACAAAAAGGTACAAATAATTTTACAATTGTGGAGGCCCTCTTTTAAGTGTGACAACACCTGTGTCAGAGGGCCACGCTCTTCCATACCTCTTTATTTGTGTACCTAGCTACTATATTATAATAATAATAATAACGTGTGAGTGTGTGTGTGTGTGAGAGAGAGAGAGAGAGAGGGTGTGTGTGAGGGTGTATGTGTGTGTGCAAGAGAGATGTATGGTGTTCCATGCCAAAATGAGTGAGAGATGTCAAATGAAAAACTGCGATAAAAATATCTTGGGCTCGGTGTAAACCACGTCTCATTTAAGGCAAAAAGGGGAGAAATACTAGTATTTAAGGAGATTCTCGATCTCCTCATAGTTTAGTGTTTTTAGCCAATCAGAAAGACGTTTTTTAGAGTCGTAGTATTTAATTAAATAAATGTCCAATTCTTTATTGATGATATTGTATATATTTGCCGATTGTTTTGAAAACTGACGACTAGCAAAAGTGGTCCTTGCTGCAGTTGTTTAGGCCACCATATGTTTCCTACGTTTTGTCAATATAATAGGGTCAATATAACTTAAAGTTAAAATTTAAGTTAAAGCTTATGATGTTTATTTTATACTATTAAACATGCAACATTAAAGGAAATAGGAAGTATGGGATGATATGACTATTATAAATTTATAAAATATATTAAAATATACATTTATATATTTAGGTATATTTATTTAATATTTTTCTGGTATTGTTGGACTGGATCGTATTTGAAATTGCTGATTTAATTTAATGCTTTCGAAAACTTTTTATTTCAGCCATACAAGTTTCCTTACGATGTTTTTCTTTACCAGAGCAGAGAGTAAATTGTTAACTTTATTAACAAAGCTTACCTTTCAAAGTAATATAGCTAAAACTCGTTCATCTCAGTGAATTAAAGCTTAAAGTTTTACTTACAATAATTGCTAAATTATAAAGTTTTACTTTTGAAAACACTGGCTAAACATTTCTGAAAGTTTTCCAGATAATTACCGAAGTCTGTTTTTGATTACACTAAGAGATAACAAAATAAGCAATGTTTTCAGACGGATAATTTATTTAAAAATATGTATTTCAACGAAATTATTATCTAGGTTTAATTCCCCCATTGGAATATAAACCCTTTGAGGTGTGGTCAAGTAAGGGATAAAAATATACCACGTACCTACATTATTGTAATTTTAAATATTATTAATCAACAACAAACCATTAAGTTGAAGATTTCATTGTTTGAACCCTTAAATATCCTCCCCAATTGCCCAGTATAAGTTAGAAGAAATTTCTACTTATACCTTTCTTCTACTTATAATTACTTCAAGGCAATAAGGTATGACTCTGTATCACCTTTTTATTACTATCTGTCCAATCCAGAATTTGCCGAATCCAGAACAAACCCAATAAAACTGCCTCTCTCTTAGTATGAGTATCTTGAATGAAAAAAAACTATTCCGCCCTTCCGCCGCATTCCTTCATAATATGTAACTCTTTTCATAATATACATAATAAACTTATGTACAATTATTTTTTAACTTCCAGAGTTTGAGTGGCCAATAGCTGTTACAGCGTTGAATGATCAATGATCCTCACTGCACATTACGTAATTATACCGTGATAATTTAATGACGGAACAGTGCTAACTGCAAAACTGCAATCCCATCTCCGAGATCGCAGCTGAAACAGACATAATAAGCAAGCTATTAAGTAATTAGTCGTCGGCGGCGGCGGCTCGGCAGCTAAAAGCTGGCGTGGCTCCAATCAGACCGCAGCTAGTCGCTGCTAGTCGCCAGATTTGCAGGAGTCATGACTTTTACAACAAAAGTATCGGATTCGACAGAAATCGTCCGAACTTTTGTTCTGGCGGATTAATTTTGTTTCATATATAATCACGATCAAAAGGATTATATTGTTGCGTTCATGCTGTTTTCGTCCTATTTTATTGTTTAAAAACGGTTTACAGTGGTTATTTTTCCTAACACTAGTGTATTATACTTAAAAATCGTCCGTGTTAAGTGAACGTTATATAAGATAGTGAATTGGGAGTGAAATGCACTTGCAATTGCACTTAGAATGCAAGACACTAGGCATTCCTAGTGCACACTACTATCCCTTGATCTCGCCGTTGGTAAACTGTTTTTTTTTTCAAAACAGACGCCAAAACGTTCGAGTGATTTTCAAGATTCTAACACGGTCATTGGCCAAATTGCAGTGTAAATCACTAGCAGGGACCATTCATTAAAGAAAAAAAACACGCTCAAAAGATCAATATTGTGCAATGAACTTAGTAGTAATTAGACGGAGTGAATTTATAGTCTACCGGTTCCAATAAAACCGTACCCAGACGCAGCTAGTCGCGGCGAGGGGTTGCGATTAGTCACCGAAATTGCATGACTTCTGCCTTAATACATTCGACAGAAATCACTATCTTCAACGGATTTGAAAGCTGATTCAATCTGGCACTCTCTAAACTAAACCAAACCTTAACTTTGCCGGTGGTCTACAAATGCAATGTTCCAAATAAATGAATCGGACAACATGAATTCATTTCATGCCATGTTAGTATGGCAGACTTTTAAATTAAAATTCTGTTAATGTATATTAAATTTACTTAAAAATTAAGTTAAAATGTCTTTTTTTCAGGCACATAGAATAAAATAAAAAACAAATAATAAATTATCAATTAACAAATAATTAAGTTAATTATAATAAAACATTATAAATTAAACAATATAATCTGTAATTGGCCTTTTATTGTTAGTTTGGTTTATATATTGTCTTAAGTGCTGTTGGTTTTCCAATACAATTAAAAGTAAATAAAAATGAATGTTTCTTTGTTTGTGCTCTATGCGTTCCTATACGTACCATTCATTCGATTGCGATGAAACTTTGGTAAGTTGTTGTGCGCACGCCCGGGAAGGTTTCTGAGTAAAAGAACAAGGCGAGCGACGCCGCCGCCGGGGCGCAGCTAGTTACTAATAAGCATGTTGTTTGATAACAAAATGGTTTGGACGAAGTTTAGCAGTATGAAACACTTATACTCATACGGAATCACATAAGAGTAGATATGTAAGCAAACTTACAATAAGTACTTACTTATTAAGTGATTAATCGTCAAGAATCTGGAGCAGCGCCAAGCCAGCCGCAAGCTGGCCGCAAGGATACAGACTTCCTTATCAAATTCCGATTCCGTTGCGACGGCAGAAGTTTTCCTCCACTGGATATTTAGTTTAAAATAGGCTGTAGCTAAATGATTGAGGATATAAATCAGTTGCAGGGTAATTCAATATTAATAACTAAATAATTTTCGTTAAGAAATATTTGGAAATTTGTAAAAAAAATACTTACGATACAAAATCAAAAAAATTAACACCTAAATATTTACTTATTTGTAGGTTTATCTACGACACAAACGTGAAATGTTTATATATTTAAATAATTATCATTACAATTCTCTTATATATCGTTTTCCACATTGATTGTACACCTACTACCTCTTTCTCGAAATGATTTCCTCTGCCTGAAGGTTGCCTGGAAGAGATCGCTCTTAGCGATAAGGCCGCCTAAATTGTACTTCTCTATTTACGTCTCTATCTTTTGTTTGTTGTTTTCTATTTGTGTAATAAAGTGTATTTTACTTTACTTTACTTTGCTTTACAATTGTATAGCGACCCCTGTGAGAATTTTAAAAATAAATACCATCAAGCGAGATCGGGGTCAAATGCGGGTTTAGTGTACAATAAAAAAAATAGAAATATAATAAAGTAATAATACTTACTCCATAATTGGTAAGATACCTATTGTGATTTTTTTTACAAAAAAGTCACAGATTCGCAAGCATTAATTTGCAGACACCGTGGACAAACTATGGAAAGAAAAATATTATGTATGAGGGTGCTGTAGCCTATGTCCTCATAGGTGTCGACGGTGGGATCCGTTGGTTGAATGAATGTGGACTGTATGCTGGTAAGTACTTAGATATTTAATGATAATGAACTTCTTGAGGAATGAATAATCTAGTACAAAAACGTGCAATTAGCAACTCAGTTATTGTCTTTTTTTTTAGAAAACGTTGCACACACTTCCCGTGTTCATTAAGAGGTGACAGCCCCCTCCTAATATTTAATTTTTTGACATCCAGGCCCCTACCACCACCTTAGGCTCCTCGCGAGACGTTCGTTTCACGAACAGTGCTCAGCTGTATAACAAATTGCCAAATAGTATCTAAGAAGCAGTCCTTCCTTTCATTCAAAAGTAAATTAAAGCACCAACTTTTGAGCCAATTTACAGAATTTAAATAATTGATAGCAATTGCAATATCTATCGGTTAAAGCAATCAAACCAAATGGCAACTGCAAGTCAATACTTAATTGAATCCTAATGGCGATGTTTGTTTACGCATCACGGGCTTGTCTGATCCGGTCATGGTGTCGCTGTTGGTAACAATCAGAGAATAGTGTTAACATTAATAACGTTAGTTCCACATTTAGTCACCGGTACAGATAAGTTTGTGCCAATGTGGACAGCACGATATATTTTGTGTGTTATTATTTTCGTCTGCTGGCTCAGAAAAATTACAGCTCTTCAATTAGATAGAATAACTTTAATTATACAGATTCCTATATAATATCTTTAAAATCACGTCTACCGTACACATTGATAATTACTATAAGTTTCAAACCTTATACTCGTAGTACATTTTAACAACGTCATTCTTTTTCACTCTACCACCGCTTCGTGAGGTGCTGTAGCTGAAAGGAAAGAAGCGGCGCAAGAAACTTTCAGCAGCACATCTTTTGAAATAAATATATCTTACAATAATTATGAATACAATCATATACACAATGTGCAGAGCTGGAGCTGAATTTAGGACCAAGCCTCTTTATCATTTAAATAGTCATTTATTTTTATAATAACCCTTTTTACATAAGGTCCGTCTTAAATTTTTTCTCTGTTATATTTATTACAGTATCAGATATCTTATTATAAAATCGTACACAGTGACCCATAAATCTTGTATTTCCCTAAGCTAAGAGAATTGTATCCTTTTTTCGAGAAATAAATGTCTTATACCGTAACAATTTCCGCTACGAACACGTAGCGCGTAGTACCGCGTAGCACTGCGTAGCACGCGATAGACGAAAAGGTAAACGAATCATTAACACCCTAATGCCGATCACTGATCACCAGTGCTAAAATAGGTAGGGTCTGTATAAGTAAGTAGGTATCTAACGTTAGAGTGGATTAGATTACAGCCTCCTCTCACGAAAATCTACCGTCTGCAAACTTTTTTACGACTCTTTCTTTACCATTGTGGTCTCGATAACTTTAGGTAAGTTACTATCACTGGTGTACAGACAGCACACCATACCCTTTAGTAGATTGTCACTTTAACTCAACTTTTTTGATACATTCATACCAATGTCAAGGAATCATAAGATAAGTAAGATTTATTGTGTAAAAGTTTAGGTAAGAATTACAAATATTGCAGATATAGTTGCATAAACATGTCACACTAAACTTTACCTTACATATACACTGAATTCACAAGTTAATAATGTTTATACAGATTTTGAGAAGAAAACAGAAAAGAAGAAGAGAATGTCATTAATATTTCTACAATGTCAATAATATTAAATTTACAAAATGTCCACTAATTAATGCTGTGTGAATAATATTAATACAATCATTTATTTAATAAATAATCCAATAAAAATATAAATATACAATCAGCAATCACAAAATTAAAGTTTATCGTCCAAAAATCCCTTGACGCTATAAAAACATCTTTCCACAAGCCATGTTTTCAGAGTAAATTTAAATTTATTAATTTTCAATGTTTTTAATTCATCCGAAAGCTTGTTATAAATTTTGTCACACATTATGAACGAGTTTTTGGATACTAATGTTAAGTTACATGCAAGTTTATATCAGTTTCGACGATATTGTGAGCGTAGGTTTCTTGAACTAACTTCATAGCGAAAAGATATTGCGACAAAGTTCCATCGAATACAGCTTGATGCCTCTTCCACTGTACATTGGTGTATGTATTGTATACTATTATAATTCCATCAATTACGACTACTGGTGTGGTGATCACTATAATATTTTGGGAACTAATTTTTTTACAAGACTAATATCCAAACGGGAAAATGTCCAAACGAAAAAATATTCAAAAATTGGATATTCCATTGTCCAATCAGAAAAACAATGTGACACTGAAAAAACAACATGAAAATCTCCATCCCACCATAATAGCCATAAACACGCTCGATTATCCAAAGCGTACCTTTTGTGATCCTTCATTATAATTATAACACAAGACATTACCCCCAGAAGGGCTTGTAAACAACGCTTAAATAAATTATGTCGGGGAGGGACTCAGGGTCGAGCCGGGGGCCCGAGGACACTCCAGATAATGCCCTAATGCCGGTCTCAGCCGGACTTACCGGTCGAGAGACGGGGCCGGACTGAGTGGATGTGTCTTCGTCCAGAGGATCATAATAATATGAAGGTATTTATGTATATAAGTAAATTATATTGTATATTAGTATTGTATATTAGTATACTATGTAAGAATATTGTTATTTTAATATAGTGTTATATAATTATATAAATTTAACATATAATTAAGTAAGTTTCTTTGTCATTTTTATTGCCACTGCACCGCCATAACATATCTGCATGCCCAAAGGTCAGCTGGCAGAGAATGCCGCAAGGCATTAAGCGCACCTGTACACAAAAGTGTAAAAGAAAAAATAAAATTAATAAGGTAATAAGAAGTCATAAGCTCGTGTATAGTTATTCTATTCTTCTTTCATATTTTTTCAGTAAATTGAAAAATTGATTTTTTTTATTCGTGTACCACATATTAATTAACATTTCACATTAAACTATAACCTCCACACTAGGCGTTGCCTGTGTCGTGGAGATTACATGGATACACACATTACCCACTTTACAATGTTATGTGTCAATCTAACATTCAGATTCCAGAATTAAAATTACAATGTAAGTTAAAGCTTATGATGTTTATTTTATACTATTAAACATGCAACATTAAAGGAAATAGGAAGTATGGGGTGATATGACTATTATAAATTTTTAAAATATAATATATTAAAATATACATTTATATATTTAGGTATATTTATTTAAATAATATAATATGAAATTCACGCACTGAACTTCAGCGTGATTGGATTTTCTAATATTGTTGGACTGGTTTCTACCACCACTTTACAATGTTATGTGTCAATCTAACATTCAGATTCCAGAATTAGAATTTAAAATTACAATTTAAGTTAAAGCTTATGATGTTTATTGTAGGTATATATATTTATAATATTAAAGCTAATTATGTACATATACATGCAAATATATGCATTCTTATGTAGACTCAGTGGTTATTATTATAAAAATGTCAGTAAAAAAAATGTAAAGTGTAGTAGTAGTAGTGAATGTGTAGTGTGTGTGTGCAGTGTGTAGTGTAGTGTATAAAGTGTATTTTACTTTACTTTACTTTAAAAAATTATGAATGATAGATTTGTGATATTGTTGGATATTCACCAACACTTCGTAGTTTTTAAATACTATTTACTATTTCAATTGATTCAATTCAAATGAAATCATAAACCCGAAAGAGATATCTATTACGATGATATATCACTATATATCATACATAGTAAAAAAACATACATAGTATCACTATACTATGTATGTTTTTTTTATTTTTTATTATTTAATAAGGAGAGCAGACGAGCAAACGGGCCACCTGATGGTAAGTGGTCACCATCGCACATAGACATCTCACTTTATTAATATTAGAGTGATTTTGATGCGCTGCTAACCTTGAGGACTAAGATGGATTGCCTCATGTGCCGGAAATTACGCTGGCTCTCTTACCCTTCAAACCGAAACACAGAAATGCAAGCATTTCTGCTTCACGGCAGAAATAGATAAGATAAGAGGGTGGTACAACCCCAGGCGATCCTTCACTTTAAGATCTACCACTACCAGTTAGTACGTGTATGTATTTGTATGTATTCCTCGAAAAACACCTTAGGCAACGTAGTGTATGTCTTAGACGTCAACGTGGAGACCCCTACACTACATTTAAGGCCGTCCGCTGCGTGTCGCGGACGTCGGCGGCGTATGAATATCCATTGCTCGTTATAATGTTAAAACGTCAACGAAAGAACACGATAACCAGAAATGTACATTGATTCGACTCGTCCGCTCGCGGATTCCACTAAATGCAGCGGACGGCCTTAGAAGGGGATTCGGGTGTCGGGTAAAATCGGTTTCTGTCTATCGATATCCGAAGTCTCAAGAGCCGAAGCCCCTTCTAAAAACTCACGCACTGTACCTAAGTGGGTCCCTTGATATCCGAGACATTTTGTATCCCTATCAATTACACGGCGGCGAGTGAGTTTGTGCCTTTATCGGGAAAGGGACATCCGAATGATATTGTGACTTCCGAAGGGTTTAATTTGAAAACATCCTGTGTTTAGCCAGAATAAGGATATATAGAAACTGTACCTACCTTCATAATCAGTCTGTTAACGTCCCCACTGTTGGAGACATGTCTCTTGTACAAGGTGATAAGTAATATAGTGAAGACACTTTTTTCATCCAAGTTAAGGGCGATGGGTCGGTGGCCTAGTGGCTAGGACACCAGACTCCCATGCGGGAGGTCCGGGTTCAAAACCGTGCAGTGCCATGTACCAATGAGTTTTTCGTATTTTTCGAAGACGTACGTACATTTACCGACTGCTCTAACGGTGAAGGAAAACATCGTGAGGAAACCTGCACACTGAGATGACCAGTGTGTAAAATGGGGTAGGCACAAAAGATCCTCAAGGGTCGAAGTGCCGCTGGGGTTATTTCCGGCCCCCTATCATAAGATAAGAAGGGAGGTGAGTTAAATAATAAACTATAAGTAAATGACACTTTATATATCTATAGTCCATCCCTGTAGATTTCCAATAAATGGAAGAAAATAAAATAGAATCTAGGTTCCTGTATGGATGCCAGAAAGTAACTTCACAGGCAGAATCTAGATTTCAAATCGTAGCATGCAGATAAACCGACCATATTTACGTACTTGTACTGCAGTACGGTTTCCAATAACGAAACGCAAACAGTATCTTGACATATGGGCAGTCGTATTCCTTTCCTTTCCTGCTCTCACATACCAAGGTAACTTAAGGTGAAACGTCGTGACTACATACAAATGCTTTTCATCGCAATCAAAGTTATACTAAAATATTGCTACTATTAGGTCTGTCATGTATTTTATTATGACGGTTAATAAAATTAATTAATACCAGCGCTGTGTGTTTACACGCAAGTGTATTCACTCAAGCATTAGCTGAGCCAGGTGCCTATTGCCAATTGTGTTATGGAGTGAACTAAATATGTATTATTTTGTGGTAATAAAGTGTGTTTCTTCTTCTTTTATTACATCTTTTAATAAGTTTAATATTGAAGAAGGAAAATCTTATTAAAAGATTTACTTATCCCAGAATTTCATTGTAAAAATTCATAAATTAATTATAAAAAGTTCTAAGGTAAAAAAGCTAAGCTGGCTAAAAAGGGCTCAAAAACCGTTTTAACAGGGCCTGAGCCTTTTGTTGGACTCTCAATTAGTGCCATCAAAACAGCCATTAAGGATAAAGCCAGAGACCTGCATATGGTGGAGTGATAAAAAACGAAACTTAAACACTTTAAGAGGTTCATTGGAAATCCTGGCACTATAGCAGGACTCTCACCCGCCTCATTGACAGAGCCTCCTACACATGATGAGACTGGCAGACAATCCCACCTGTAGAGCCTGTGGTGACACCGTTGAGTCAATGTGAGTCTGGAGGGCGTATGAGTCTTCTGGGGGTAGCCTACCCGAAACCAGAGGACTATACGCTCCTTCCTGTAAGCCGTACAGCGCCCTTGATGCAAAGCATCTTTAAGGAACAGGAAGGAGACTAAGGTAAGGGGTGAGCACAAAAGTTCCCTGAGGGTCGAAGTGCCGCTGGGGTTATCCCTGGCCCCCTGTCATAAGATAAGATAAGGTTAAAAAACGAGCGAACCTAGCAGCTTGATGCGAAAAACTAATGTATGAAAACCGTGTTATGGAATTTCGACATGGGAATTTCCTGTAATGAGGTTATATATGAACTAATATAATAATAACAAGGTCCGGACCCTTAGGGATACAAAATAATAATAAATAAGAATACAGGTTTACTTTATTCAAAGGTAAAATACTTCATCTAGACGCAATCGTGTTTTCACCGAAAATAATCGTCCAAGTGGAAGAAGGCACTCCTGACAAAGAGATTCCGTGATACCTGTCGATAACGTGTTCGGCAAACGTTGCCTACCCTCACAAAAATACTTCTCTCGAATATTGAAAAAATAGACTCTACTCTTCATCTATTTTTTTATTTAACAGGGTTGAAAGAGTGTAACAAAAAAACCCTATAGAGCCTAAAAGGGGGGTATTCAGGATTTATAACTGAAAAACTTTCACTATAGGGCCAACTTTGAAAACACAAAAAAAACCAGCTGTTTCATACATTTCGATCGTGTAGGTAACATAGATTTGAATGACTTACGTACATTTAGTGCTCTAACGGTGAAGGAAAACATCGTGAGGAAACCTGCTTGTCTGAGGAAATTTCCGAAGGCGTGTGAAATCCACCAATCAGCACTGGGGCCGCTCGGTAGATCATGGCCCGTACCCCCTTGTGCAAGGGGAGGCCTGTGCCCTAACAGTGGGGACATTAACAGTCTGGTGATAACATAACATAGCTAAAAAATATCGCGATTGCAGAGTTGCCCCTATAGTGAAGGTTGGTCAGTTATGGATACCGAACCCCCCGTTTTTGTTACATCCCTTATAAGGAGAGCAGACGAGCAAACGAGCCACCTGATGGTGAGTGGTCACCGTCGCCCACGGACATCTCACCTCACTATAATATTATTAGAGTTTTCGATGCGCTGCTAACCCTGAGGACTTAGATACAGAGCCTCATGTGCCGGTAATTACGCTGGCTCTCTTATCCTTCAAACCGAAATACGGCAATATTAGCGTTGCTGTTTTGCATGAAAAGATAAAAGGGTGGTACTCATGGTGACCCATGGGTGACTCTGCACAAAATCATACGCGACTACTATTGCTACAATCTGCCCTCTAGGTGCCGGCTAGCAGGGTTCTAGGACAGTGTGCAGATGAAGTAATAGAAGAACTTGGTAATAGTAGATATTATATTTATCAGGAACTGAACAACACAATAGTAGGAGACAATTTTATAAAACGAACATACGTCCGTTCAGGACAAAATTACAGAGAGAAAAGTGAAGACAATGAAATAATGAATAATGGAATTTAGAAATGGAATGGGAATATGATTTGAATTTTGAAAATATAGATGAAGAAATGAAGATGCCAATACGAAATGAGGTGAGATAAACGATATGGATGATATGGACGATGAAGTCGACATCGTTACACTATATTCGTTTCTAACAGCAGTATGTAATATATGGAAAATCCTCGTGTAAACCGTTAGACATGACATATTCCGTTTGCCTATAACAACAACAAATAAAATCCATATAGGAACACTCCGTGAACTACTGAAGTGCTGAGTCCATGAGCTCAATATCAGGTAAAATGGGTCTTATGCCTCTGTCCCTCAGTATTAGTATATTCGAGTATCAATAACCGAAGTCTCAGGACCCGAAGCCCTTTCCAAAAACTTACGCAAATACAAAGGCTTTGTTTACAACTGTTAAACTTTAAACAAATGACAGCTTAACCCCCAATTGTTATCCCATCTCGGATCCAATTTGTAAAGCTACCCTCTCCGATACCGAGGTAACCGCGCGAACGAGAGTAATTTCAATGTTTATTGGAGAGGGCAGGGGGATCCCTCCCTGCTCTGATTACTGAGTTTCTTACCTGTTCACAACTCTTTCGTACAGGAGGGCAATTTTCACAGCGTTCGACAAATGTTTACTTTCGAGATATCACGAAAGTAAGATGTCGAAGGCAAAAGTCGAGCGTCCCATGAAGGAACGAACGCAAGGGAGACTTTATTTTCATTTTTATAACATGAAAATTTATAAATGCAATAATTTTAATATGAATACTATATGTGACGCTTAATATTCATTATTCGTATTTATTAATTTAAAAATTGTAGGTACAAGGATTTACAAAGTTTACAATCCACCTTAGGCATAATATATAATAATTAATTGAACAAATTTTAAAACCACGCCCACCCTCCCTGAAACCACAGGTTGAAATCTCCAGAGGCCATGGAACCTTATTGGCACACCTACATTTCGCCATTTCGAAAAAAAAATACGATTTCTTGGCGATCGATCCTGGCTATAATTAGATAGAGGACATCAATAGAAACATAAAACATCTCTTGACAAATACTCCTAAAGTATCTCTGAACCCAGATTTTAAACCCAGGAATCTTACTCAAAAAATAATGCAACTATCAACATCAAATATCTGGGTTCAGAGATACTTTAGGAGTTTTTGTCAAGGCAAGTTTTATGTTTCTATTGATGTCCTCTATCGAATTATCGAGTTGGGATCGATCGCTGAGAAATCGTAATATTTTTCAAAATAACGGAGAATAGGTGTGCCAGGTTCCATAGTAAAATGTTCCTTATTTCTTCGTACGGCACTGCTGGGTAGATGTCGTCACCACTACATAATGTTCGTTTAAAAGAGCTCTTGTACCTACGCAGAAAGAACGAGGATTTTAAAAATAAAATCTAAAGAACTGAAGCGTCCTAGCAAAATACTGCAACCGTATGAAATGCATATTTCATGTTCATTTATTGCAGCACATGGAAACATTTCAGCGAGATTTCACGAACAAAGCAATGTTTCGGTAACATCTGAAAAATTGTGTTTTTCTCCACCTTGTAAGTGACTACCTAGTCGTACATAGGTACATGTAGGTGCGAAATATGTACATAATAAACTAATAAAACGGATATGTAGAATTTTAAATAGAGCAGAGGCTGAAAAATCTATTTTTAAATTGGCGAAAATTACCTGCCATCAGGCCTGTAGACAGGGGGTGGTTTTGGGGGTTGAAACCCCTCTGAAATTTTTTCGACATATACGGGAAACTGGATATTTGAATTGTTACAATATCATTTTATTTTCATCATGTCTTTGCTGAAACTAAACGAGATCATTCAATTCAACTTTGTGTTTTATTACTATCTGAAAACTCATAAACTCCATGGACCTCCCGATCCTGGCTGCGAGCCTGCCTGTCATTACCCTATTGGCTTACGAAAGTTTCAAAATAACCTTTATTGAAACAAGATATAATTTTTATTAATTGATACTTGGATTTATATTTATCGGAAAAGACTGGCCCAACATCACATCGTATCCTAGTGTGGGAGCCAGAGAAATCTGAGAAAATGTAAAAGATAATAGATTACTTCAAATTCGAAAGAAGACGTTACAAACATCAGAAATAAGCGATACAAAGAAAACACCACCGGTGGCACTTGAACTCCTACACCTCGGAGCGTTTATCTAATTTCGCCACAGTCATGTCAACCGACGATTTTATTAACAGTGACAAAATGTTTCACACAAAATCTCATTTCACGGTCAAACGAAAAATATATTCAACCTCCACCTCATAACATCTAAATCCTGAAGGATGGTCCTCAGACCCTTGGACCACAGATAATATTACCATCAATCTGGCTGCGAGCCAGTCGAGAGATAATCCCGACTTAGGTCGAAGGAGCCACTTTGGCTTCGTAAGACGGTAGGGTCAGCGAAAGTGGAGGAATTTGAATTTATTTGCAGAGGTTGATTTGCTGATCTTACAACCCTTTATTGGGGTCTTGTTAGACTGATTTTTTTAACCTTTGACAAAAGGATTGGTTATGAAACAAATGGGTCTCAATTTTTATTTTCGTCCTTAATTTTGAAATACAGTTAAAAAAATATCTTAATGATACCTAGTAGTAAAGAAAAAGATACTTTACCTATTGCCACACATACATATCTTACTGCTATGTACTATCTATCATAATCATGCAATTATGATAGATACCTATTTTACAATTACGAACCCAGTACCTATCAAAGTAACATTGTAAAATAGAACTCAACAAAGTTATAGTCTAGATAATTCGGAACAAGAATTTCGGAAATAATGATTGCAAGTTAATATAAAGACTCCTATCCCGCACTACTTAAGATGTTTGTCCCATAATGTAAGATGTACTCGTAGTCCTACCTAGGTGAGGTCAATCAAATGTATCATGTTTAGTTGGAGTCGAAACAAAAATAAATAAAACCAGAGCACGTTAATATGATATATATATATATATATATATATATATATATATATATATATATATATATATATATATATATATATATATATATATATATAACTTTTATATCTATTATAAGTCGACTCTACATACTATGCAGAGAACTAGAGATGCGACACCAGACACCTCTAGTATCCGCTCGATGTTCCTATCCTAGTTCATAGAGTAATGAAATTCCTCGCACAGAACGCGTCAAACTAGAATTTAATTTCTGCCAGCTCTTCATCCCATATTCTACTATTATGGGATGGGTGCCTGGATATGGAAATAAAACGACTGTGTTTGTAGACATGATCGTAAGAGTTGTGGCTGTGATGGATACTTTAGCGTGATCGTAACACACATGCTTCTATGGGGTGTTAAGTTAACGCGTATTTCTGTCTGTACATCTGTTTATCTTTGACATAATTTTCTGTGGAATTAACTACAAAGAAAGATTCTCTTGGTAGATTCAATGGGGTAGTTTGCAATTGCCTTCCCCGTTTCACACACTTAATATTTTAGTGTACAGGTTACATCACGGTGGTTTCCTTCACGGTTAGAGTCAGTAAATGTACTCGTATGTAAGAGCGAAAAAAACCGAAAAAGTCATTGGTATAATGACATTTACATGGGTTTCGAAACCAGACCTGTAGCATGGGAGTCCGACGTCCTAGCCACTACGCCGCGACGGTCTAAAAACATAACATCTCGAATAACATAATATATTCATATAAAAATACACAAAAAGGCACGGTCTTGTAATTTTTTCAATTATCCTACCCGGTAAAAAGATTTACTTCATTCGGATACAGCCATTCAAGACAAATTAAAGAAAGATACTTATAACGTAAATACATTAATACCACAGAATAAATAATAGTACGTAACACTTATAAGTCTTATAACATTACCTATATTTTAACCTATAAAAATAATCTCGAAAATTCCCTAAATCTTTGTTTAAAAGTAACTTTTATACGATTCCTTAAATACACTTTCGCAAAAATTCAAGTTTAATTTCAAAGTTTTTATGTCTCATGGAAATAATTCCATTGCCAGTCCACGGGGAGGAAAAATAACAAGGATTTTATTACATAAACCTTAGCAGGTCTGTTTTTCGTTGAACAGGGAACATCCGCTTTAACGCCATCGTGGCGCGCCTCAAAATTCAATTAATCCCATCTCGTCACGTAAATTTGTAAGGGGAACTAAAACTCGGCGTGACGTGAGCGGGGACATTGTCATAAGCGGTGGTGTAGCGGAAGCGGAGAGAGTCACACTGCTGGACAAAGGCCTGCCCAAGAATCATTCAAAATAGAATATACTTTATTGCACAAAACTTAATAAATAAGACAGCTTATGTAATGGTGGAATACAATATAGGCTGTCATTGCTAAAAGCGATTCTTCCAAACAACCTTTCGGTAGAGAAATTGCTAAAAGGAAGGTTGTGCAACTACAAATAAGGACTAGATAACATATAATTTAAAGACGTACTTCTCTAGTCAATATAATACTTATGTACCTTAGGTAATACCCATATATAAGGTCCTATTTTATTAGCGGCAAATATTAACGCAATACAAGCGGCAAATATTATATAACTATATATACATATATCTGGGTCTTTTAAACACTTTCGAAATACATCAACGGGGATGTGGTCCTTTTTTTTGATAACTGGCGGAAATCTTCGAAAGATACCCAGCCTCCCTATATTCTACCTCCCGGTTCCTCCCGTCACAGCAGCGTGCGACCAAAGCACGTCGCTGCTTTCCCCAGGGTCGCCAGCCAATGGACGGCCAAAGCCCCCACTTTGACCGCCCGCGACCCTGATCTCTCCTTTTAGTCGCCTCTTACGACAGACAGTGGAGCAGTACCGTGGCTCTATTCTTCGCCTGACACTACAGGGCTGAGATGTGATGGTCCTACCACAAATCTGATTTTAAAATATGAAACGATTCATGACATTTACTCAAAGGCTCCCTGTGTCTCGTACGTTGATTCAAATATGTCATTATCAGATTCATGATAGTGAATGTTTGAAGTTTATTGCACTATGTACTGTACTCGTATACTACCTTCAATGATCTAAGTATGTATTTTATACACTTCGTTCTTTCGAGTCGTGTCAGCTATGTACGAGTACATCGCCCAGCGCTTACAGCTTAACTCGTGACAAAAATATTAAACCCTTTAACAAGCCCATCTAAGCCAGGTAATGGGAACTCGAGAATTAATTAGGCAAAAATGTATGTACCGAACTTATTATTTATTCACCAACTGCCTTGCCTGCCCTGCCGAGCTTGGAGTTCTATAAATAGTGTAATTTATTTTGTGATTAAATGTATTATATTTGAAACTTCATTTATGAAGCATTAACTTCATTTTTTCTTATGGTTTTTCTAGTCAATTTTTGTTTCCATTAGCACATTTGGAACCACGACTTCGCCTCCAATCAATCATAGGGCATTTGAATTGTGAGCAATTGATAGATAGATAGATAGATAGAAACACTTTTATCATCATTATCAGCAGCCTACTCTAGTCCACTGCTGGACATAGGCCTCTCCCAGGGCGCGCCATTGAGCCCGATCTTCGGCTCTTCTCATCCAGTCGCTGCCAGCCACCGAAACACTTTATTGTACACAAAATCAGGAAAAGTAAAAACTACAGGAATAATAACACGATATGTACAAAGGCGGCCTTATCGCTTAAAGCGATCTCTTGCAGGTAACCTCTGAATTGGTGCATTTTCTCAGTTTGTTAAATTTTGATGATATGAATTAGCAATAGGAGTAGGTAGCGCCGGTGGTCTATTGGCGACCATGCGGGAGGTCCGGGTTCGAAACCATGCAATGCCATGTACCAATGAGTTTTTCGGATTTTTTCGAAGACTTACGTACCGACTGCTCTTACGGTGAAGGAAAACATCGTGAGGAAACCTGAATATCTGGGAAATTAAAAGTTTTCGTAGGCGTGTGAAATCCACTAATCAGCATTGGGCTCGCTCGGTGGATCATGGCCCGTACCCCCTTGTGCAAGGGGAAGCCTGTGCCCCAACAGTGGGGACATTAAAAGGCTGATGATGATGATGAATTAGCAATTTGTACAAACCTTCACTCAAGACGACAATGTCTTCATACTAATTGCTCTGATTCTATGGATTTTTTTTGCGCTACGGCATGGGATGCTTCAAAAAGAACGTTTAAAAAGTCCTCTCCCTCCACGGCCGGCAACACACAAGCAATACTGGTACTGCACGTGTCTCTAGGCGACGGTGACTACTTACCATCAAGTGGCCCGCCTGCCAGTTTGTCGTAGCTAATTAATAAAAATAATATAAATAAATTTTGTTTCGCTAGCAACTACTCATAAACAAAACTTCTGTTCCACACGACGTAGGGTGCTTATTCCTAATTAAAAGATGTAGTTCGGACGTATAAGCTTGGACGCAGCTTGTATGGGTACCGCCTAATATTTTTTCGATCTAAAAGATGTTCTACATAAAAATAATTTTGATAACCCTGCATAAATCTATCTTATAGGAAACTAATAGTGTGATGATTCACTGGTGATAATAGTATATAAATATAACTTACTGTTCATTACTAATAACTCTAAATTAAAAATTTAAGAAACCCCCGACGTACCATTGTGGAGATCCCCTTACTTTTTACTGATCAGGTCCTCAAGGTTCCAGATGTGGGAAGATCAGGTCATAAACATCTGATCTCAAATTTGAACCGCCTAACTGTTACCGTTGCAGAGATCCCAACATACTCAAACATCTCAAGATACTCCAAGATCTTATAACCACTGATTCAATTTTCATCTGACATGGAGGTTAGACCTGCGGCGCCTGAAGGCGGAACCTTCCCACATGTGGAACCTTGAGGCCTGATGATGACTAGGAAAAAGTAAGGGGATCTCCACAATGGTACGTCATGAGTTTCTTAAATATTGAATTTAGAGTTATCTATACAAATGTTATATTTAATATTTTCGTTTTACTTATAGGTATGGTTAGTGGCCAACCTATTGTCAGAGTTGTTCAGGCCACCCGTAGGCCTCTAACATGACATAACTGCTGTCTTACGACAACAAGCCCGACTGTTTAAACGTGATCTTCGAGGCACGGAGGACAAAATATGCACAATCTCCAGAATTATTTTCTCATTTCCATTCCTTCCGGTTTATAATTTCCACGTTCAGTGTCAAATAAATAAAGGAAGCTGACCAAAACAAAAAATAAATTCAACTTGATTTCATTACCATAATTTTTAGACAAAAAGTGACAAAGTAAAGCGAAAATATTATGTTTATTTGCAGTAAGTATAATCGCGGTCGTTAGGCGACGCGTCCAAATTAAATTAGACATTTCCCCCCAAAAGATTGAGATTACTTAAGCAACTTGCAAGATAAATGTCTATCTAGCAGGAAATCTTGGAGTTTCGCAGTCGGATATTTTTAGCCCCGACCAATGGATGGTATTAGATTAATAATAATGAATAAATAATTATTATTTTTTCAAATACAGTAATACCCCGCTTTACGCGACCCCGTATTGCGCGCATACGTTACAACGCGAATTTCAATTTTCGCGCTAAATTGCCCCGCTTTACGCGATTTCCTGCAAACCCTGACTGGGGTATTCCCCACAAATTCATTTCTGGTGCTACTTGCCTTCTCTATGTTAGCTCTGACTAGGGGATTCCTCAGAAAATGTTTTCCTTTGCGACTTGCCATCTTTATGTTGGCTCTCCAGGTATGACAGAGATAGGTTTAGGAAAGACTTTGGACGTATTTAGAAAAGACTTTCGTAAAACCAATGCTCAAAATGTATCACGTTGTATTCTGCAATAAATTAAATTGTTTTAGTATCTTTATGTATTGTTTTTGAGCAGACCCCGATATACGCGAATTTCGCGTAACGCGATTTTCTCTGGAACGTATCTCTCGCGTAAAGCGGGGTATTACTGTATGACAAAAAGCTTTAACTAACTTACATTTATGAAATATATCTAAAATATTTTAATCTAAATCCGAACAGTTTATTGAATTTCAAAAAGTTAGCCGTGTCCTAGTGTATGTTAGGCTGGGTGAAATGTTTGCATTTGATAACTTTTTTTTTATTGACTACTAAACCCGCATTTGACCTCGATCTCGCCTGATGGTAAGCGACGATGAGGTCGACGATGGAGCATGCGGGTCCAGTAAATGCCTATTCACTCTGGCCTCGAAGATCCCAAGGTTGTAGGTTTCGGGAAATACAGACGCAGGCTGCTCCATTCCTTAACCGCTTGCATAATGAACGAAGAAGCAAATCGCTTCGTACGAGCAGATGGGATATCAACAACATAAGGATGGAACCCCTCCCCGCGCCTGGTAGGTCGAAGGCGGAATACCTACAATAGGTTGCCCTGTGCTGTAGGGATCATTTGCTTCCAGTCCACCATATTTATTTATTAAGTTGCTTTTTTGAGTGGGCTGCTGTCGGAAAGGTTCTTTAGTGCTTATATAATATGATTGACGCGTATGTCTGTTTGTCTGTAGCATCATAACCCAGCAACCGATGATACGATTTGCACGCCGGTAAGAGAATTTCTCGCGTGTTCTTTGCCATGTCTGATAAAAGATCAGGGGTTTATAAGATCTTGGAATATTTTTGATGTCAGATAGGATCTCTGGTATTGTAACAGTTTGGTGGTTCGAGTTTATTTAGGACCATAGCATCCTTCCTACATCTAGAATCTTGAGGGCCTGATGAAGTAAGATGTCCACAATGGTAAGCCGGGGGTTTCTTAATTATTTACTTTGAGAGTCATATACTAGTAATATAATACTAGTAAATAAAGGGATTGATGAATATTTTTATTACGATTCAATTAAAAAGACCATTCTGGGGGTCAGCGCAAATCTTAGGCTAGGACTTCACAAAGCGCTGATTTCAATGTGATTGGAACCGGCTGGAACCGGACCCGTGAAGTCCTAGTATAACGGAAAACAGCTGATTTTTTCTTGATTGAATATCCGACCGATATAAATTCAATATTCAAAATTGGATCATACAGTTTTAAAACGTGTCGTCGTATAAATCGCCTTATGCGTTATTCAATTAATTATGTATTCAAAACTATTACCCTTTAATCCTACGATAAAGCTAAAAAGCTTACATTAACTTCAAATTGAATACAAATCAAATTTTCTTACAAAAAATGGAAATTTAAGCGAAGCTGAAAAAGCTCTGTAGAAACTTTATCAAATCATTTAAATGTACTGTGAAAATTCTTTTTTAACCTGAAGCAGGTAATTTAAGAGGAAAAGGGACAGACGGGGAGGGGTGGGAGGGGTTAAAGGGTGGGGGTTGGGTCAGGAGCGAGCGTGGCGACCGGATGAAAACTGGTGACACACCGACTAACAATACTCTACTGCAGTTGATTTAATGGTTCTTAAAAGTCGAGCTTCTATAGGTATATTCTTCCAGAGCAGGACGCAGCCACTCCCATTGCCAATTATATACTTACTTACTTACTCCGCCCTACTTCCAGACCCGAAGTGGATCTTGGCCTCCGATACCAAAGAGCACCATTGCTCTCTCTCCTGCGGAGTCTCGAGCCAGTTAGGCGCCTGGAGCTCACGTAGATCCTTCTCCACTTCATCGCGCCAGCGGTATCTGGGACGTCCGACCGGACGTCGTCCGTTAGGGCGTCCCACATAAGCTCGTTTAACTGCCCGATCCTCCCCCATCCTAGTGATGTGTCCATCGGAGTCAAGCTGCTTTCGTTTCTCCTATAATGTTCGTCTAGTTCACCATCTCTTCAACCTCCCTTCTTGACTGGTCCCAGAATCTTCAATATCCTCCTCTCGGTCACCAAGAGTCTGTTTTCTTCCTTTAGAGTTAGTGTCCAATTATATAATTACCTATAAATTATTGTTAACACAACTCCATCTAGGGCGATCTTAGTATAACTAGAATAAGCGCCCTCTAGTTTAAACTGCTCATACTACCATCTTAGATTCTATAGATCAAGAAAGAAAGAAAGAAAAACACATTTATTCAACAACAACAACAATCACATTATTCATGATTAAACTTAAAAAGACTTGACATTAAAAAAACAACACAATGTTAAAAAGACACATGCTCAGCATGTGCTGCGGTCCGACCGACGAACGACCGAACCGACGGCAGAACCACAGTCAAGTGTATCTAGCTATGTAGTAAACTAAAACTCTCACTAGGAGGCGCTATACAATTACTGTATATTCGAATGTAAGCCTACAGTAAACCTCTTTGCTCTTTCACGCGCCTTTGATTAACAATTAAATAATTGGAAAGTCGCAAGTCGTCCGTTTCAGCGTATTTTGAAGGCCTTGGTCACGGAAAATGCGAAAGCGTCTGTAGTAACATTATTTGTTTATTTATAATTTATAATAGTATTTGTTAAGGAGTAGACGCGCAAACGGCGCCGGGTCACCTAACGGGCGGTAAGTTTTCACCGTCGCCCATAGATATCTCACCTCGCTATAATTTTATAGGAGCTTTCGATTTCGATGCGCTGCTAACCTTGAGGACTTGGAGGATGGAGTGCCTCACGTGCGGTAATTACGCTGACTCTCTTAAACAACACAGCAAAACATTGCTGCTTTGTGGCAGAAATAGCTAAAACGGTGGTACCACCCCAGGCTGACTCAGCACAGAGTCATACCACCAATAAATATTATCACAACCCTATGCACCATTGGGTGCTCCAGGACCTGAAGATGAAGAATAACCTTTACCTCTTTACCGCGCCACTACGATTAGTACCTACTCATATCGGCGTAGAACGCGCTATCAAAATTTTCCTAGGCCTTCGCATATATACGAGTTCCAAACATCTATAACAGGACCAGGTCTGGTCGCCAGGCATAACACCCCGCCTGGTGGAAGATCTTCCCTTTTCCCTTTCATACAACTGACGTTACGTCATCCATGTCCTCACATCGCGTTCCTACAATGCATTTGTTGCTTGCTAACTTTCCCGCCCGTGTGTCAAATGGCAACAGGACGCTATCGGTCGGCAAAGCTAATGAATACAAACCACTCGATGTCGTGTCTACTCGTACTGGCTACCGTACCTCTCTAATTCTACCTAGCTCTACTGTCCCATAGAGTCGCCTTAGAATAAAATTATAGAGTTGTGATAGACTTGTTTGTAGTGGTAGATCCTAATGTGAAGGATCCCCTGGGGTGGTACTGTACCACCCATTCGGTTTGAATGGTAAGAGAGCCAGCGTAATTTCCGGCACATGAGGCAAAAATCCATCTTAGTCCTCAAGATTAGCACCGCATCAAAATACAAATAAAAAAAAAGTTTGCATTTTTTTATTATTGTTATTTATTTATTTGAGGGTAGTATCTATTTCATACGCCTTTTGCACCCGTATATTATGTATCATATGATTTTTCCATCACCTGAAGGTTGTCCCTTAAAGCGACAAGGCCGCCTTCTGCACATTGTATTGTACCTCTCTTTATGTTGTATGTTTTGTTTTTGTCCCGGGTGTGCGATAAAGTATATTTGTAATTGTACAAAAATATTTATTGAACCAATCAACACTGAAATTACAATCAAGTAACAATGTAGTTACAATGTATCGATAAGTAATACATCGGTCGCTACTGATGTCTTTGGGCGACAGTGACCACTTACCATAAGGTTTGCTACTTTGCTCGTCTGCTCTCCTTATATAAAACAAATAGTAACCTTTTTTACCTAGATACCTATTTATTTGTGTATATTTAAAGGAGGTTTAAGCCGCCTCTGTCTTGGCACCTAGAGTTAGTCTGGAGCTGGGTAGAGCTAACGATAGTCACGACCTGGTGTAATTTGTATTCAGAAGCTGTACCGACGGCATATTGAGCGCTATCGGAATTATCGGTATTAGAAATTATGCAAGTACCTATAGTATGTCTGACAATGATACTAGATTTGACTTCGAATGCTTTGTGCATGTAGCGAACGATAGAAAGAAATAGATCAGTCTTACAAGTATTGTCAGCATTAATTAGTATCTAGTAGACCAAAGTCAAAAATGGCCCTGAAATGGTACCCATTAGGTAAACGCATGCCTGGTCGTCCGAAATCCACATGGCGCCGGTCAATTGAAACGAGGCAGCAACAATCCAAATGTCCTGGAAGGAACTCGAAGAGGCCGCGCAAGATTGCAAAAAGTGGACAGCAATTGTTCGAGTCCTATACCCCAGCAGGGGGTGACAGGAAGAGAAGGGAGAGAGAGAAAAGTACGTATGTTTTAATAGTTCATTAATTGTATGCATGATGGTAAGTGATCACACACCCACCTCACTATTATTACAGGTTTATACATGCGCTGCTATAAACTTGAGGCCTGGAGTGCCTGATGTGCCAGTAATTACGCGGACTCTCTTACCCTTCAAATCAAAACACAGCAATGCAAGCATTGCCATTTTGCAGCAGATATAGGTAAAAAGTAATTAGGTACATCCCCAGGTAACTCCGCACAGAGTCATACCACCAACCAAAAAAATAAAAAAAATATGGGGATTCCTGTGACCTGAAAAAAAATAAAAATAAAATGGGGATCTCAATATCTCCCACTCATGGATATTGCGGTCGAAAATAGACAAATTTCCAATAAAAGAGACATTTTTTACTTTTATTAAATATACTCGCGGGTAAAAATAAGATTTTAAAAATCCTCGTGCCAGTGCAGAGTATGAGGCAAGGAAACACCCGTATCGTACAAAAGCCAGTTTATTACTAAAGTAAGATATAATACTAGTGCAGCTAGAATGCTCTATTATATGTTTAGGAAAGGTAATTAATAACGAAATTGTAAATAGTTTAGTATATGCATAATGGGATTAACATAATCAATAGTGATTACAATCCCTAAATTAAACAGATAAAAAAAGATATATTACAACCGAGCGAGCTGCGCCGCGCGGGCGCATAGGTGTGTACACATAAGAGAGAGAAGAAGACGACAGGAAAGATCTGTCTTCCGAGGTACAAGGAGGTCCTAGTTCGGACGGAGGTCAGCGTTTATTATAACTAAGTTGTTGCTCACTAATTTTATTTAGTTTAATATAACATATGCTTAAGTTCCTACTGGTGTATGGACTGTGAATCTTTTGTAATCTAACCGCACAAATAAACTTATTCTTATTCTTATATACACCATTCATCCTTCCTAAGAACGCAGTTAGATTCGCTATGCAGGATAAAAAATTCAAATTGTCAGTCAAATCAAACTATCAATTCAATTGAACGGTCTATCGAGGAGAAGCCCTATGGACTTCAATCCAGAATTCCCAGCACGTTTTCAGACGCGTACCTCGTTGGATTGAAATGCACGAGAATTGACGCACTCTATGAAAAAAGGGTCGAGGTTTTTAGAGGACCGGAGTAGTATTAGGCGTTTGAGTTCAAAGTCAAGTCAGACCTTGACGCCAGACGCCATGTCAGTAAAACGCGTCCGAAGCCCTCCTATAACTACACCTTCAACTCTGGCGGATAGCTCTACTGCTCTGTTTGTGACCGAGTCTTCAGGACGAAGTTTGTCTTCGCTAGCCACCTACGAGCGCACGCCAGGAGCTGAGCAGGGGTCGCCGTCGACGGATACGTCGTGGAAGACATCATCATCATCATCATACTCGTATTAGATAATGTTGTAGTTTCCGATTTCGTAGAATTGAAATGAAATTAAAATTCAGGGGACGCTCGGGCCCGTGCCGCTCCGATACCCCCTGAAATTTTAACAAAATAATTTCTTGTCACGTAGTTAATTAGTATACCCAGTTTTTTGTAGGGCGAACCCCTGTATTTTTTAGATTTGGTAAAAAAGGAACCCTATGGTGAGATATCGGTGTCCGACTGTATCACCTAGGCCTACCTCTACCTCATCATTTACCAACAAAACAATCAATTAAGTAAGTTGAACCTAACCTAACCTTAAGTACGTGAAGGTTGCCTGGAAGATATCGCTTAAAGCGATAAGGCCGCCTTCTGCACATTGTATTGTACCTCTCTTTATATTGTATATTTTGTTTTTGTCCCGGGTGTGCAATAAAGTATATTTGTATTTGTAAGTACCTAAGATGTTATCTTGTCTTATGATATACCGGAAATAACCCAGCGGCACTGCGACCCTTAAAGATCTTTTGTGCCTACCCCATTTTACACACTGGTCATCTCAGTGTGCAGGTTTCCTCACGATGTTTTCTTCACCGTTAGAGCAGTCGATAAATGTACGTAAGTCTTTCGAAAAATACGAAAAACTCTTTGGTACATGGTACTGCGCGGTTTTGAGCCCGGATCACCCGCACGGGAGTCCGGTTCTAGCCACTAGACCAACGACGCCCTGTACCAAAGATAAATTATACATCACTCTTTACAATCTAACATAACTACTCGTATATGTTATACAATCCAAACTTGTGTGTAAATGAGTGTATAAACGTTTCAGACCCTCGCTTTGAAAACAACAAACATTGTTTGTATGGAACAAGTTCAAAACAAAACAATTATGTCGGGAGCGCGAACAATTTATAACATAACAGTTACGCACAGACAGACGGATGGCTCAACGATTGTAGCTAATTGGGAACGGGGTTCGAGCTTAATGTAGCCTTCGAATAAGAGAAGCTTTATAAAGTTTTAAGCGAGTCATTTATATGACTTATAGGAAACGAATTGTTGGTTGCTGAGTCTGGGATTAGAAAAGTTGCACGTAATATCTTAGATAGACTTTTCTAGATTTCGCTCCACCTTCCGTTTATAGGCAGTGCAATGCATCTAATGTTTATCTGTGCTAGGTATTTTCCTTCTTAGAGAGCGTTCCATAACATTCATCTACCCGCACTAGAGAGATTTTTCGGTTTTTAATTTAGTTTTTTACCTTAATTATCCAATAAACACACACACCAAAACTTATTTCTCCCTATAAGTATTATTTTAGAACAGGAAATCTGTAATTGGCAGTATGTTTTTTTAAATGAACTTTTTTGGTTTTAAATTTAAGTGCTGTGGATTTTGTAATAAATTAAAAACCAAAATTAAAAAAAATTAACCATTTGAAATAATTCACGCTGACAACTGTGTACGTTACATTACCGCATCAACAGCTGAAAATGTATAAAACTTGTATTCAAAACAAGCAATGGAAATGAATAATTTCAACTGGTTTTGGAACGCACTCCTAGTACTAACTTATCTACATTTTCTCGCAAGTCTGGGTTTTAGCAATTCCAGTTTAAAATTCTTACTATGCTTAGTATTTAGTGTGATGGTTTTACATTCCCTATAGGGCTATAAAGGCCGTAGAATCCAAGCATGCCCTTTCACCTCAGAGATTTTAATCCTTACAATTATTTACTCAATTGTAACAACGATTTCATTTTTTTCCGTGTATGTGTAACGATGTCGACTTCATCGTCCATATCAACCTCCTGGTCATCAATTTCAACCTCATCGTTAGTGTTCATCTCACCTCATTTCGTGTTGGCATCTTCATTTCTTCATCCATATTTTCAAAATTCAAATCATATTCCCATTCCATTTCTAAATTTCATTATTCCATTAATTTCATTGTTTTTACTTTCTCTCTGTATTTTGTCCTGAACGGACGTTTCTCCGTTTTATAAAATTGTCTCCTACTACTACCTATTTTCTACATTTACTATTTTCTGTGTTGTTCTGTTCCTGAAAAATATAATATCTACTATTACCAAGTTCTTCTATTACTTCATCTGCACACTGTCCTAGAACCCTGCTAGCCGGCACCTAGAGGGCAGATTGTAGCATACGAGTATGTATGGAATTGATACCACCACTGGGCTAGGTGTCGTACGAGGCGACTGACTAACCCGAGTAACTTGATGGTGGTAGGACCCCTTCAGGGTCCACCTGGATAGCGCCCATCCTTCTATGTAAAGTCTGTCGTCAAATACCTTCGTTTCGGCGTTGATTTGTTTCGGCAGTGATTATAGAATAGCCAGTACTTAACTACTTACTAAGCCTGACGCAAAAGTGGCGCTGGGCGGGACACTTGGTTAGACGTGGTGATGGCCGGTGGACCAGAGCCCTCACTGAGTGGTGGCCAAGGTTGGGGAAAAGAGAAGTGGGTGTTCCGGCGGCTAGATGGGCGGATGACATCATCAAAGTCGCATCGAAGACCTGGATGCGACTAGCACAGGATCGTATAGGGTGGCACAAAAGAGAGGAGGCTTATATCCTGCAGTGGAACGACATGGGCTGATGATGATGATAATGAAGTCCGTGTGATCCGGCCTCATCGTCAGTTACCACCAAATTCAAATTAAAAATAATTAATTTTACTTGCTAAATATTCATGTTAATAAGTTCTTAATAATGTCCAATGTATTTTATCTATGTGAAGACGTGCGAATTTGTTTTTTTTTAAATTAGCTACGACAAACAGGCAGACGGGCCACCTGATGGTAAGTAGTCACCGTCGCCTAGAGACACGTGCAATACCAGTGGTATTGCACGTGTGTCGCCGGCCGTGGAGGGAGAGGACTTTTTTAACGTTCTTTTTGAAGCATCCCATGTCATAGCGCTGCGGGAAAACGTCGGGTGGGAGAGAGTTCCACATTTTACAGGTGCGTGGTAGAAACGTTCGTGTAAAACGGGTCGTGGTAGACACCCAAGGCTTTAGAATGTGCGGGTGAAAATTGAGCCGCCGGCGAGTGGTGCGATTCAAGAAAGTAGAATATATTATATAATACAAATGTCAATTCATTACATTCCAGGCTTATAATAATTTAGTAATTTTTAAATTTATACGTCAAATATTCTTGTATTGAGTAGAAACATTTATCTGTGAGCCACGAATACAATACATATTTAAATTTGTTATTCGGAAGACTTTTAAGTTCTTCAGGCAGCTTATTAAATATTCTTACAGCCAGAGCGTAGCAATTTCTACTGCGGAAATGGTGATTTTGACGTGAAACGCGGCATTTGTCGTAACTAAAAAAACCCACCAGGTCTCAGCTTTTGTAGCGCTAATAAAGCCTCCACATTACACGAGTGTGTTCCAGTCACAGACAACACAAGGCTTCCCTAATTAGCCTTCATATCATCTGCAGACGGCATTATTCGCGTGTTACATTACTATCTAGGCCTATTTATGTATAAGTAAATTATTAGGCATATAAAGGTTTTCGTCTGTTTCATTATGGTGTGACAACTTAACAATAAAAGAATACCAGTATGTAAAATACACCAATAGTAGTAACTATTAGTGTGTTTTTCTTTACGAGGCTTCGGCCCTTTATGGGACCATGCCTTAGGCTCAATTTACATTGCCGCGGAATGGAATGGCAGCGAATTTTCGCAACGTAATTGTACATAGCATAATGAACTTTATGTCAATTGTGTAACATATCGAGAATGCGGGAGTATTCCCCGGAAGACGCGCGACTTATTTTTTGGCTCGAATTTAGTTTTTATGTTACACAATTGACATAAAGTTCATTATGCTATGTACAATTACGTTGCGAAAATTCGCTTCCATTCCATCTCGCGGCAATGTAAACTGAGCCTTAGTGTCTTTCAAATAATAATTGGCTTAATGAGGGACGTATTCTTGAGCCATAAAGCTTTCTATGTTTAAGGAACTTCATTTTCAGCAGATAATAAATACCGATTTTATACCGTTTTAAATAATTTTAATAGGTAATGAAAATTGATGAAAAGGTAGAAAGAATGCTGAGTCAAGAATCTCTACAAACGTAAATTATGAAAATTTATAAAACATTATTATCTGGTTGTGTTTATAGAGGGTGGTATGATTAGGATTGAATCAAATCAAATCAGACTTTTTTATTGTATGTAAGTACCTTAAAGTACATTTTTACAACGTCATGTTTCACTCTACCACCGCTTCGTAAGGTGCTGTAGCTGAAAGGAAAGAAGCGGCGCAAGAAACTCTCAGCAGCACATCTTTTGAAATAAATATATCTTACAATAATTATGAATACAATGTGCAGAGCTGGAGCTGGAGCTGAATTTAGGACCAAGCCTCTTTGTCATTTAAGTGATTTATGAGAAATTTACATATCAATATATTTGTATAAATTAAACAGAAAATATAATACAATATAATACTAAAATAATACTAAAGCTAAAACTAAACTAAGGCTAAGAAAACTAAAGATAAAAAAATTGGGTTAAGTCCCCAACATCCGGCAGTGTACCCAAGAGACTGGCTGCGTTGCCCCGTTGGATAGCTAAGCTAATCCGCTGGGCCAAATAGGAGCCAGATCTTGGGTCTTTTGACGCGTCGACCAGGCATTAAGTAGTCATTTATATTGTATAAACACACACCATGAATAAATACTTCCCATAGTTACTCGTATTAAAACTAAATTCATTGTTAGAAACTGATTTTAGTTTTTTTTACACATATTTTGTTTTTGATTATGTCTTCCCATTGCTTTCTATAAGAATAAAAACGTGTTTCTGCAGATACCTCCAGTTTTCTTACATTTTATGAGTAATTTCAACACAGATCTTCAAACAAACTTGTCAAGACAAAGAGACAGTGACCCGTTTAGGCAACTCGTACACGACACACAGAACTCGCCGGAACAGGGAACTGGCCAGCGATTTGTCTCTATTCTCTTATTTAGGTTACCAATTGAATTACTGTTAATTGAGTTTAAAAGCTCATATAGTTCACTGATACATGTTGTAAAACTGGAGATGGAGACATAAGAATTTTTTTAGAATAGAATAGAATATCTTTATTCCTTTTACAATAAATTGTCAAAAAGCATTGTAGAATTAAGCTTGTCTGAATTTAAAAATAGACTATATAAACTGCTATTAGAAAAATGTTATTACAAATTGACTGACTTCCTTAGTGAAGAGCTGTGACGTCATCAAATTTAATTAAAATTAATATTTATATTATAATTAATTAAAAACCTATCTTTATTGTGAATTCTTATGTAATTTTTAAATTGAGACATCAGTAAAAAATTTGATGTTTTTGTTTTGTTACTGGTGGGTTTGGAGAGTGGACTATTTTTCCCAAAGGTTCTGATTTACACGTTTTCAGTTATTTTCCCTGATAGCGGTGTTTATAGCCTGCAAAGTTCCCCAGATACACAACAATGGATGAAAAAGCTACTCACCAGAATTCTGTGTTCTTTGAAGAGAGGTAATCCTTAACTTGGCGAAATTCTTCCGGACATTGGAGCTGGACTCCTTGGGAGTTAATATAAAGCGGCGTTGTCAGCCGCGCGCGTCGGTGATTCGCGAGTGAGTGTTTTGTCAGCTTGACAGTGACATTTCGTCCTGCGGTCACTTCACAGCGAACAAATTGCAGTGAAGTAATAAACTTGCGTTCGGTTACACATGCGATACGTTTGGATATACCGTCAATTACACATACATTCGGGAGTGCTATCATAAACTGCAGTCTATCCAGAAAATCTTTACAGGCTTAAACAGTTACCTTAATTATTATTTTGCTAATTTATTATGATTGATTATTTTATTGATGATAATTTATGATTGATTGATTTATTGATTGAACAAAAATGTGTACGCTTTCGGGCATATGGTGATACTGAAACACAATGTAACATCTGCATTACCCATATTTACAAATAAATGATATTTCTATTTCAGAAGGTTTTTGATGCGCTGCTAACCTAGAGGACTAAGATGGATTGCCTCATGTGCCTGAAATTACTACATAATTGAAAACAAGAACAAAATCCGCCAGACAGACGTGCCAGGGGATCAATATGTAGTGATGGAAATGGCGATTCATATTCTCACATATTTGCTAGTAAATTTAATCTTATAGAAACTAAACGATCCCCTAATGGCTAGACAATGCAGAACACTGATCCTAAGCTTAAACGACTCTACAGGCAATCAATATTCCGTACATTATGTAGGGACAGATCGCCGGATTACCGAGACTCAGTCCGGATTACCAGCGAGCGGGTCCGAAGACACTGTGACAAAATTTTTGAGACATACAGTACTTCAGCATCCGTACCACGGGGCAGATGCCATTCCGGTAATTTTAATAGCCTACCCCTAACTTCAATAAGAATACGGCTACATGATTAATTACATACGGATTACCCTCTGATGAAAGATTGACAGAAGAAACGCCGTGCGGCGACAGGTGCTTCGCACTCTCCGTGAAGAACCCCTCCGAAACAATCCGAAATTAGTCATAGGACATCCGACTTTCATTAGTGATTAATCGGTCATAAACACATATTTAAACGTAAACGTAGTGTGGGACGCCCCCTGCTAGATGGAGAGACGATCTGCGCAAGGTGGCTGGCAGCGACTGGATGAGAAGAGCCGAAGATCGGGCTCAATGGCACGCCCTGGGAGAGGCCTATGTCCAGCAGTGGACTAGAGTAGGCTGCTGATGTGATGTGTAATGTGAAACACATATTTCAAATGTCCACTATAGTTTCAATTCTAAAACTGATAGCTCCTGTCAAATGTAGCTCAATCTCACTTTAATGTACGAGATTCAATATATTTAATAATATATAATTATATGAAATTTCAATCGGACAGTGAGTTACCACGTTTGCTCGCCAACTCCCATTTTTTTTAAAAAAACTCTGTTTAGAGGCTTTGGTACACGACAAGGTGACCATGTCAGCCTCGTTAGGGTCACTAAGAAAAGGGAAGGGAAGCTCAGTCCTCACTTTGAGAGCCAACTTAGCAAACAACAGTGAGTGTTTCATATTATCAGATAAGGGCTGACTCAAAATAACATTGAGCCTCGCATTTTGGAGCCTATTGAGGCCAAATTTCTTCCTCTCAATTTTTACCAGGTCACACTCCATTAGGAGGTGAGTGAGGTCTTCTATTTTGTTGCAGTTGGTAAAAAACGGTGATGCAGCTTTTCCCACCAAATGCAAAAACTTATTTAACGGAATGTGACCCAAGCGTAACCTAAAATCCAAGACAAGTATGGAGGCCAGATGTAAATAAGTGTATTGTACCAAAGCCCAGGCAGCTCTCCTTTTTTTATAGGCTGTCCCACTGCTGGGCAAAGGCCTTCCCTCCTCCTTTCCATTTTTCCCTATTCTCGGCGTCCTTGTACCATCCTTTTTGGAAGTGGTCGATATCGTCCTTCCACCTACACCTGGGCCTGCTTCGGCGCCGCTGTCCGTCTTGTGGCATCCAGTGCATGGCGATCTTTGCCCACCTTTCCGGATGCATGCGGCATACGTGGCCTGCCCAGTCCCACTTCAATACAGATGCTTTAGTGGTTGCATCAGCGATGCGTGTTTTGGAGCGTAGGGTCGTGTTCCTGACTCGATCCTTCCTTTTCACGTTGAGTATGCTACGCTCCATAGCTCTCCTTATACAATAAAATAAAATACGATATAAATAGCGTACTCTACTCGACAATTTTCAGAGCATGCAGAAATTAACGTATGAAAAAAGTTTATTTGTATATAATAGAGTCACTGTTTGCAAATAAACTGTGTCTATGGTCCACGAGGGGACACTAGAGTAACGAGATATTGGACGCTTCTCACGGATTGGGTAGATGGGACGCATGAGCCTTTATTGGACAACGGACTCTTAGTAGATATTTCAGGAAAATCGTCCCTTTGGGAGCTTTGTTTTCTTTGGAAACTGAGTGCGAGATCAATTAGGTTTAATGCCGTGTTTTTCCGACGAAGGAACTTGATATTTTTCTACAACAATCGTGTTATAGTTTTGCTCTTGTGGAGATACGAGTACAAAACCTTTTAGTACCAATAGTACCTAAGTACCACAGAATCAATGATCATCTATAAATTCCGCTTTCCATACAAACTGGTCATTGAAAACCATGTCGCCGAAAATTTTGCCGGCAATTGTTTTCTGGCGTTAGTTTATACAAACAAAATGACATGTATTTTTGTGTGCAGTATTTTAAGCTATAGTATGGCCTTATAAAACGACATAACACCGATTTCTGGATGTCACATTCAGAACAACTTCCTGACGAAAACAGTGCGTGACGATCACGAATTACAGGGTTGCCAATGCCACTTTATTATAAGACATGCAAATCACAATGGAAATAAATCCCTACATACTATTTCTGTTGGAGGTTAAACGATTATCTTATCTTATGATAGGGGCCGGGAATAACTCAGCGGCACTTCGACCCTTGAGGGTCTTTTGTGCCTACCCCATATTACACACTGGTCATCTCAGTGTGCAGGTTCCTCACGATGTTTTCCTTCACCGTTAGAGCAGTCGGTAAATGTACGTAAGTCTTCGAAAAATACGAAAAACTCATTGGTACAGGGCACTGCACGGTTTCGAACCCGGATATCCCGCATGTCCTAGCCACTATGCCACCGACGCTTTTTTAAACGATTATAGAATATAATGTACGCCTTGCGAAGCGGAAATTCAAATTTAGAAAAGTGTGAAAACTTTTGCCGCCATTGCTCGGTTGGTAAAAGAGCAGGCCCTGAACAGTCTAGCCGGGGATTCGTATCTCGATCTCGGGATAATTTTTTTACATTTCTCTTTATCGGAGAGGTTTCTTTATCGACTGATGTCATGAATTTAGAAGCGGTAAATATTCTAATGATTTTGGCAACGTCTTTGTTCAACCTTCAACAAAGATCGCTTTGCCTATAAAGCGAAGAGTCATCATCATCATCAGCCCATGTCGTCCCACTGCAGGGTATAAGCCTCCTCTCTTTTGTGCCACCCTATACGATCCTGTGCTAGTCGCATCCAGGTCTTCGATGCGACTTTCGTGATAAGTAGTTAACAGCAAATTTTTTTCTATGGATGTACTCTAAGGAAAGGAATGGGAAGCTTAAGTGTTATTAGAATCACCGCCGCAGTGCTAAAAGCGCTACGGCAACAGGCTGAGGCAGTCCCCTTTTTCCGGTGCCGCACACCACCTTCATCAAACTTAATTACTTTGCTTATTAATTTTTGTAATATATTTGTTTAATTTTATTTTTGTCTTTTGTACCTAATTGTTTGTAGGTGTTTATCAGAAATAAATAATCTTTCTTTCTCGTCCTTAGCGCTAAGCAAAAAGCAATATTTTTGTCATGATATCGTGTTCTCTTTCAATTTTAATTAGGTCACATTCCATGACGAGGGAGATAAAAAAAGCTGTCGCCAACCCTACCGGCTCTTGGACGAGATAGCCGGCATTAAGGTGACGTCAGCAACTTGAAGTTCAAGTGGCGCCCGCGCCGCTGTTATGAATAATTTAACAGCTTTGTTGTGAAGTATCGACGGTGGCGGCGGCCGGATCACCATTATCCGGCATCAGCCTCTCATGCATATATAGACCCATTTTGAAATTCACCCTATAGTTCATTCATACTAAATTTCAATATATGGGAGAAGTGGTAAAATTAATAAAGTTTTGAAAGTGATGGGATATGGTAGCATGTGGTGGGTTGTTTAGAGATCACAACTCTCCGGTCCCCTCGCCTGGGTCCCCTCCGACTCTCAGAAATGTCCCTTTCTACAGTTTTTCCAATATTGTACGAAAACGGTAAGAGCTACGACAAAACTGTTAAGGGCGGAAATTATCCTTAATAAATTCTACACAATATAGTTTTACATAATTTTTTGATAGGACTAACGGTTAAAAAGTTATAACCGGCATTTTAAGAAAGAAATATATATATTTTTTATAATTTCTTGCTTCTATCTCAAATTATGTGAAAACTATAAGAGTTGCGAGAAAACTACTGTAGAGCTGCTCTCTACAGAAGTTTTATATGGAAACCGCTTCTGCCGTTAGCGCATGCGATGTGAGCATTTTCCCATACATAAGTCGGGCATTGAAATGTCAAAATGTAAGGAAATATAAGTGCATTTTCACAAACCCTTTGACTCACTGTCAGTGCTCACATTCTCATTCTAGAGAAAAGAGCGTCCTAGTCCGATTTCTGTGTTTATACCGAACCTTGTACGTGAGGGGTTCGAAGTTCTGGGTGCGGTCAGAACTAGCAAGATTGACTCTTAGTGGCACATTTCATCAAAACATCTTAAACATAACAAAATAAATGTTAAGGGTATAATAATAGGCCACTTCTGTAAAGAGGCCATATTTCCCGCAGGCGGCGTGTTTGAACCTACTCAATACTTTACGCAACTCCCACTCCGCGATCTGCACAATAACAGTCGTGTATGAACGAAACGACTCACCACTCATAAATCAAAACGACTTGATAGCAGAAAGCTTCCATTTATGGCGAGTTTCCATTTCCACTTGTGATCCGTCAACTTATGAAATTGTTGAAATAATCCCGAATGGACGAGAAAGTCGTCGGTGACATCTCTTGTTGCTGGCGATTATAGGAAATGAAACGAGCGTCGGTGGAATAGAAGCTAAGATGCCGGAGTCCCATATAGGAGTATAACAATTATTAAAAGATATTTATTTGAAAAGATGTGCTGCTGAAAGTTTTTTGCGCCGCTTCTTTTCTTTCATCTATAGCACCTTACGAAGCGGTGGTGATAGAGTAAAAAAATGAAGTTATAAAAATGTAGTTTAAGGAACTAACTTACAATAAAAAAATGAAAAATTGATTGAATGTGTTTTTCGGATTATTTTGTACTACTGCAACTAAAAATGAAAGAAAAACCAGACTGTGAAATCAGAAGATAATGACAAACCACTTCATTAAATCTGCCACAAAGAACGAATTTATGAGCAGATTTAATTAGCCTTCCCATTTCATACACTGATCCTTCCTTGTTAATTGCGAAAGGTACGAAAATCCATGGAATTATCACGACCATATTAATGCGGAATACGACTATGAAGAAGAAGATAGTCAGCTAACTTCAGGTAGACGGTATCTTAGGTAGACGTGTGTAGACAGGGCCATAGTTTCTTGTTGGCTCGATCTTTTCGTTGGAACTTGTTGAAATCTCGTGTCGTATCCGCCAGTGGACCCGTGCCCGTCCAGATGTGGGTCGTGCGGCGCGTACGCAACACGGCTTACTGATAGTGAGTGAGTGAAAAGATGTTGTAATCTCTTATTGTAGTGTAGTGTAAAACAGTCGCGGAAGATTGAATATGAATTACATGGATGCGCTGTCTCATTCAGAAATAGAGAGGGCAGTGTTTGGAAAACGTATACCGCTTGTAAAGCTGAAAGAAATTATTTCCAAGAGCGGCACACATCCAAACAATTAGGTACAGAAGATAAAAATACAGACGAGGGAGAGAATGGACTCATTAAAAGACTGGTAGACTTAGTGGAAATAGTAATATTTTTAAGTGATAGATAAAAAGACTGCTTACAGTGCTCATCTAAGCACGGAGGAGCTTAGATGAAATATGCCACAGTGAAATGGTTATTTAGGTATGTAGGTACTCAACTTAGCGTACCTACGTTGGTGGTATTTTAAACGTTCTTTGGAAAGTATCCATTAATCAACTTAACACTGAATTATTTTAGCAAAAAATAATTAATGTTTTCTTCTTCTCGTGTGAAAGGGCTGATTTTCCTGTTGTGAATCCCTTCTCTGGTCTTAATGAAGTGTGTTCGCTACTGGGCTATTAATTTTCTTAACATGTGGCGCCACCAAGCCCGCGGACATAAATTATTTTGATGTGAATATACTCCCTTCTAAGTCGTTTTCCTCATTGCTGAGGGTCGTGATCATTCTAAGGAATTAATCACATAGAACGACTCTCGTGGCAGATTTAATGGGGTGGTTTACCATTGCCTTTACAATTTCACACACTGGTCATCTCAGTGTGCAGGTTTCCTCACGATGTTTTCCTTCACCGTCAGAGCAGTCGGTAAATGTACTTAAGTCTTTCGAAAAAACCGAAAAACTCATTGGTACATGGCATTGCTTGGTTTCGAACTCGGACCTCCCGCATGGGAGTCCGATGTCCTAGCCACGACGCCACCGACGCTCTTAATATACTACAGACCTCGAAAATATTTTTCGTTATGTACTTGTAGGTACTCGTATCTCAGGCCGGCCGTCTTGCGCGACTCCAGAGGTCAATTTTGTATGAAAGAAAAGCATGCCAATTAGCGAGTTAAACCAGGTTTAACAGATGGCGCAAGACGGCCTAAGTAAATAGATTTTATTAGTACACAGATATTAAACGAGTGCATTAACTCTGATATAAAGAACTATATAAAATCATGATAAATTCAAACTTTTCCTGGCAATATAAATACTTAATTATAGAAAGCATAATGTGGTCATACCGTTATCCTCCCCCCTCCCCCCACTCACAGGGTATTCCTCCATGCCGCTTCCGGCGGTATCGGTTTTCACCACTGAAAAGTATCGTTTTTCAGCTGAAATGAACAAGGGTTGTGGTCTGTTGTATAAGATATCGGTAACTGATCCGACCGAGAATCGTCGGTTTAACCACAAAATAAAATACTTACAGAAAGGAGAAACTGGTTAACTTAACTTTGGTAAACTGTAACATGTACTTATTTACCGCAGCGTCTAACTATAACGTAACATCTATTAAATATGTGAATATCAAACAATGCGAATTCCTGGATTCGAATCTGTAATATTACCCTGTTAAGCGTCGATAGTCTAGTGGCTAGGACGCCGGATTCCCATGCGGGAGGTCCGGGTTCGAAACCAGGTAATACCATGTACCAATAAGTTTTTCGGTTTTACGGCTGCTCTAACGGCGAAGGAAAACATCGTGAGAAAACTTGCATGTCTGAGGAAATTAAAAGTTTCCGAAGGCGTGTGAAATCCACCAATCAGCACTGGGCCCGCTCGGTGGAACGTGGCCCGTACGCCCTTGAGCAAGGGGAGGTCTGTGCCTCCAACAGTGGGGACATTAATAGGCTGATGATGATGGAACCTAATTTTATTAACAATTTCTCTGTAAAGCTTCCAGGAGTATATTACTTAATTGAACTCAGATGGAGCTGAATTGGAACGGAAATACGCGATTAAAAGTAATCAGAAGGCAATAAAGGTGTGTCCACAGATAATTTACATCCGACGGCAGGCATTGTCTCGTTCAATCCATCTAATGAAGGCGGGAACGAGTGACGCGAACGTACCGACACAAAATAGATAAATACCAGACTGGAAACTCGTACTAGCGTTCGCGTTGCGATGTACTCACAGCATGAGGCTGCCTCCACCAAAGCTGTGCGAGGAAGCGAGGCGGTGAGCGAGGAAAAAATCCACCAATGTTTAAAATGGAGCGATCCTTTGGCGGATATTTTCTTCGTTCACCGCGTCGCTTCCTCGCTCAACTTTGGTGGAAAGCCAGGGTGGCTTTGGGTGGGTTAAGCAACTTAAAATTATCAGCATCGCATCACCTCATAAACACAAAAAGGCACCAGCTTATTGCAAGGCGAGGCGATGACGTTACGGAGTTGACAAGTGGAACTTCATGTAAAGAATTCGGAAAGACTCGGGGTGATACGGACGGAGTTGATCTGTTGCCGGGGTGATATACTCGTAATAAGATAAGTTTGTCGAGTGTTGGCGATCGCAGGATTAGACCTTCAAAAAAGTTCCCGCGCGTGAAAGGGTATGCGAATGTATACAGAGTACCTACTTTTTTTTCTTTTTTTTCGAACTGTCCTTTACAGCTTCACCGGGGTTTTGGGGGCGAGCGCTAAGTGCGCTCCAGCCTGGAGGAGGAATTAAAAACTACTATAAGAAGCGACTACGTAAGGGCACCCACCTCGGCTTAGGACGTCGTCGCTGGGTAGGGAGGATCGAGGAAAACTGAGTACTCAGCTTCTCTTCTGGTATTTATATATTTTGTGGTCCCGCCATATTGCCAGCGTTAGGTTAGGGCTGCCAGCTTAATTAATTAGATTTTAGACCCTCCGCCCTTGACCTTTGAGAGACGCTGAATTACTGCGAATTCAATTTTCGAACAAAAATGGCACTGGTGAGTTAATTTTCTGTATTCGCTTTAGGTGTTAACAGTTAAATAAAATTGGAAATATTACGTTATGCTAGAAGGATTACTTATAAGTACATTTAGATCAAAATATTATGTACCTAATAAAACTGGTAAATTAACCTTTAAATGGGATATAGTTTGTTCAACAATTTTATGTTGAGACTTGTGTTTATGACGCCATAAATCACATAAGTAATAACTTTATTCTATTTTATTACATTCTGTCTCCATTTATTGCATGTGAACCCTCAAAAACGAATATAACATTTTCTAGGCCAGAAAAGTAAAGTTCATTCTTACCATCAGTCTCCATTTTACTACGGTTACCATATGAGAAATGAAAGGGCAAGGCCTAATTTCAACCTTCCGCCATATTTTCGCAATTCAGCAAAAAAAAATTGATAGGAAGGTCTGATACTATCACAATTTAATGTCATGTATGAGCCAAGGCAGCACGTTTTTCTTTAAAATTCATTATTAATTTCATGAAGCCGCACACAGTTCAATTTTTGCACCATCACCATCTGCAATCGGTATATTATCACGATATAATACGCCGCGTAACAATTTTTTAATTCACTATCTGCAGTCGGCATCATTTCACAATATGTTAAGCCGCGCAGCACGTTTTCTTTAAATTCCGCCAACTACGATTGTCCACCCGCTCACTTCTCCCAATGCCGCCCTTTAATATCTGACGCCCTGGGGCTGCCCTGCCCTGCATCTGCCCACCATACGTTACGCCACTCAGCCATCAGGCCTCGGCAAGAGACAGTGCATGGTGGTGATGGTAGAAATCTGGAAGGATTGGATCTGCCAAAAGTGTTACACTTAGCCGTACCCATTTCATCATCATCTTCAACTACCCACTCTAGTCCACTGCTGGACATAGGCCTCTCCCAGGACGCGACATTGAGCCCGATCTTCGGCTCTTCTTATCCAGTCGCCTTGCGCAGATCTTCGCTCCATGTAGCAGGAGGACGTCCCACACTACGTTTGCCCAAACGCGGTCTCCACTCCAGAACTCGTCTCCCCCAGCGGTTGTCGGTTCTGCGACAGATGTGCCCGGCACACTGCCACTTTAGCTTGCTAATCTTATGAGCTATGTCGATAACTTTTGTTCTATGCCGGATCTCCTCACTTCGGATTCGATCCAGCAGAGATACTCCGAGCATAGCTCTCTCCATAGCACGCTGAGCGTCCAGCACCGTGAGTATCCACGTTTCGGCTCCGTAGGTCATTACTGATAGGACCCATTTAACGGTTTACGGTTTAAGACATTTATTTCTCTAAAAAAGGATACAAACCACTTAGCTTAGGGAAAAACAAAATAAACTTATTGTAATTAACAATGTGTACGGTAGACGTGATTTTAAGGTTATTACTTATAAATTAAATTACTAGTATATAATACTCAGTTATTAAGGTTAATCTAGTTGAAGAGCTGTAATTTTTCTGAGCTGCGGGTAACCAGAAGACGAATAACACACAAAATGGGTATATCGTGCTGTCCACAGCGGCACAAACTTATCTGTTCCGATGGCTAAAACGGGAAATAACGTTATTACGTTATTTAACGAGTGCTAAACTCGGGTTAAAACTAATCCAAAGTCAATTTTGTTTGAAAAGCGTAGACAATGAATAATGGGAATGTGGGCTAAGCGAGTCGAAGTATTTCTTAGAAGAAGTAAGAATTTATATCATCACAATAAACAGTTACTGGCAACCCTAACGGCGGACAATGGCGGGAAAATATGACGTCACACGCGCGAGTGTTCCTAGTTCCGATCCGAGAGCGACGCTGTTTGTTGTCCCTCCATTGTATCTCACAGCAAGCGTACAGAGTACAGACTGCACTGCTGACTGTACCACGGGGCTTTCAATTATATCTATGCGTTTCCAATGACAAAACGTTTGTCATAGAGTTGCTGCGTCTTTTTTTTAACGGGCCTCAACTCTATAGATGGTTTAAAAAACCCTCCACATCCTATTTATCATTAATCATTAATCAGTCATGTTGTACTAACGCCATTTCGAAAAATTATTACAATTTATTTTATTAAAAGGTTTATTTAAGTACTGAAAGATTATAAAGTATTTTTATATTGGCGACAGTAGGTATGATTGAAATAATAGTAACAAAAATAATGTATTAAAAATATAAAATAAAATAAAAATAAGCGAAATATTTTACTGGTATTCCAGTAAAATATTTCGCGGTCCGTCTTACCTATTTCCATGCGTTCATTGTCTACTTTATTTAGGTAATTTATTAATGCAATAAGTGGGTATTACTCAAAAAGCACATATTTAATTAATTCCTGTGATGCGATGTACTTTATTATGTTCATGATTGATTGATTGATTGATTCATCATGCTTAAATATGTCAAACATATATTTTTAAATGTTTTTTCTAGAGGCGATCCCAGCCTATAAAACAACTTAACTTATGTAATACATCATTGGATTAAGATCTAATTTAATGTGTTACTGTAACTTTATGATTTAATAAAGAATTTTTGAAATCAATCAAAATCAGTAAAATATTTCACAAATGTAAAATATTTTTTATGGAAACCGGGGCGTAAAGTTGCACTTTACACGTACACCTATAGGAGGAATATAAAAATATGCTTAGGTACATAACGCAAAACCCTCAAGAGAACCAAGTAAGAAGAGAGCTCAAGAATAATTAATAAGTCTGTTAAAAAGAAAAAAGCACGGACAAGAGAAAAATAAAATTAATGGTAGGAGCTCAACTGCAATCTGAGAGCGGCGATATCATAACCATCTTTTGAAGCTGAAGGTTAGGTATTGAGTTCAACTCGAGAAGTGACAGTCACAAAGGTTCCTTTGTTCGATTGAAAGCAACAAAAGGCACCTCGATGCTCTCTCAGCAAACAAACAGGAATCATAACGACTTTCGAACGATACAAAGTGCGCAATCTAAAGTATCACCTCGTTTCAATGTTACGACAGTTTTATATCCTCGCTCTGTAGTTAAAATTAAAGGTAGCATGAAAAGCATCTTCAATTCTTCATACACTTCACATTACAACCACGTGCAAGGCATGGACTATTTCAATGATGCAAAGTCAAAGTCAACTCAATTTGGCTACGTAGTTTTCAAAGTATATAGCATCCGACTCTGTGACTGGAAATCTTGTTTCAACAAATGCAAATTCTGGCGAACTTTTAACTATATCTGAGAACTTTATAAGACTTAACTTGAGTATTTCATCCTACACAAATACCTATTTCAACTTAATTTATATCAAAGTACTAACTTGCAATAATACAGTCTGCCATCTCTCCCCGTGTGCACAGTCCACCCCTCCTTCAGTTCCGCCTGCAGCCTCTCCAAAGCAGCTTCGTCTTCCACGGCCGCTCTGCTAGGCCTGGGACTGCCTCCCAGTCTTGGACTCCCGAATTTGGGACTGGCGCCCAACCTGGGACTATTGGCGCCCAAGTTGGGACTGTTAGAACTGGAGGCTCCATCGCTCAGACTCGGACTCCCTGCCAGCCTGGAGCTAAAGCTCGGACTGGCATTGGGTCTTGGACTCGGAGCGAGTTTAGGACTGGCCGTGCCGCTGGGACCAGGCGATGACGACGCCTGCTGCAGCAGCATCGCTTCCACGTCATCGCACCATCTTATACGTTATTGTGACCTGGAAAGATTGAGAAAAGTTATATTAGTATAGTTACCCGAATCTGATGGCAAATAGAAAATATATTCGTAGTTACCCGAATCTGATGGTAACCATATTGTTTTTAACGTTTTTTCAGTTGCAAAATATTGTTGCCAAGTGACAGTCTTTTGATATTTTTTTCATTTTGTGAAATCAGATTCTATACCAGGCACCTACACCTGAAGAAACGTCGTTTAAAATCGCTGACATTTGTATAATAAAGAGAAAGATCGTTTCCTGTAGAGTGTAGCGATTCGCTTTGGCAGGTTCACATGAATGCCAGACATTCGAAAAAACGCTCTAAAAAAAAACAGGCAAATGAAACGCCCTCGTTGGCGAGCTCCGTCTAAAATGGCAACACCGATTAAAACTGGCCGCAAAAAGTCCACTGGAAATGCCGCCCAAATTGCCGCGAAAAAAGAAGCCGAGCGTCCCGCGCAAACCGTAATCGTTGGAACGCGACAGACGAAATATGAATGAAAATGGCCGCCATTTTCGTGATGGCATTTTGTTTATTCGCGCTTTTTTATGGGCTGCTCGATAAAGCTTGAGGATTAGGGTATTTTTGGACAGTATTTCGGCAGCTCTGAGGGGTAATATTTGTAACCCAGATGGATTCAGTACAAAAACACGAAAAAAATCTTGTTCGAACCTATGATTTCACCATCACACTCACACTAATTATTTATGCAATGGATATCCTTTTTCCCTGACGTGTAATTACACTTCAGTGATAGATATCGAAGACATTTCGCCGTACGAATAAGCTCGAAAGATCGAAATGTACAACATTACGTAGTATTTTCTCACTTATGTGTACGTTTTGACCATGTATTGTTTGACATATTTTTGTCTATTACAGTCTATCAAGTATGTGGTAAAATCTACGTATGACTACAAAAAACATAGGAAAATATAATTGTCATCTGTCAATAGAGTAAAGAGTATTCAGTGTTGCTTACCTTACTGCCGATTTTTATTTTCCTTTACATAAATGGGGAGCCATAACTCATTTGATAGACTCCACCATGAAAGAACGAGAGACTATTTTGTTTTTTTTTCATCCAAGGAGTACAAATGTGAATGTGAAGGTATAACAGATCATGTTTTACTCGTATAATTGACAACGCAGCAATATTGTTTTCATTGCGGGAGTTTTTTTTTATAACAGGCTGCCTCTGCAGTAATTTGTCTTGCCTCCCGCTTTTCGGCACTTGGAATTTTTCGTGAAGGCATCCCTATCAATTTAAAAGGCTATGAAAGAGTTTACTTATGAAGGTACATTATTCCGGCTGATTTAACTTATTTGTAAAAGGTGTTTTATAATATCAAACTCATCGAGGTTATAGTGATTTTATAGCTCAAATCTTCTGCCTAAGATCTAATATTATTTAGTACAATACTTGTTAAGTAAAGCTTTTAGAATACGTTCTCTTGAATTTACGTTGTACAAATATCTTCTTGGACTAAAATATCTTTGAAACTAAATGTTTGTTTCTATGCAAATAGCGTGCAATATTAATGTAGCTACATAAACCTCTTCACTAGCTAGAATTACTTAGGCATACTTTACTTAATCACTACGCTTGCCTATAACTTAGATGCCATTAAGTAAATACTAATTAATTATTATTATTATTGGATTAGCAGGCAGGCAGCTAATGCTGGTTAGCCTGTTTCTTCACATTTCGTAAGTGGCTGTCTAATCTGTTCTTAAACTGGTTTATAGTTTCAGCATTCACAACTTGGTCAGGTAGGCCGCTCCACGGGATGACTACCCGGTTGAATAGGAGATGATGTTTTGGGAGTGTTGTGGCCGTGTTCCGCACTAGTTGTGTGCAGTGTCTTCTTGAGTGCTCCTTCAAGTTCAATATAAAGAAATTCTTCAGTTCATCTGTGTTATAGTGATTGTTTAGAATTTTGTAAGTCTCTATAAGGTCGTGTTTGTGGATTGTGGTCGTAATTACCTTATTTATTTATTATTATTAATTACCTTATTATTTATATGTTATTGTTGTAAATAAAATTCTTTTATATAACGTTTTCCATCACACCTACTACCATTTCCTCTGCCCGAAGGTTGCCTGAAAGAGATCGCTCTTAGCGATAAGGCCGCCTAAATTGTACTTTACTATTTCCTTTTTGTGCAATAAAGTGTATTTTACTTCACTTTACTTTACGACCCAATTATTTTCCCCCAAACACACCCTTACACACACCCTTTCATTCCCCCTTACATACATTAACACATCTTCGGGTATAAAATAATAATTAAAAAATATATATTAAATGTAATTTGTTACTATTATTGCTTGGTATTCAGTAGGGGGCGGTATTTATCCCATGGATAACTACCTAGTTGTCTATGGGATGAACGCTGACCTTTATTGAATACCTTCTTTTGGGAAAGCACTGTCTCCCAAGATACAGGTTCGCCTAGTTTGGGATTCAGGGTATTGTTCGATTTACTCATTTGTGCTGTTTTCAATAAAAAAAATATTTCCTTTGTTTATTTTAAGTTAGGTTCTCTAAAAACTATTCTGACTGAACCCATTGTGTTCTGTGTCTTTTTTTCCGAAGATAAAAAAGGAGAGGTTCTCATTCAATTCATTATTTTTAGTGACAATGACATGTCCAGTCTGTAATACCTAATAATAGAACCGCAGAGCACTAAACAAACCATTAGTTAAGTCAATACGGAAACGTGGGTGCTAAAATTACATGTGACGGGACCTTAAAATAGCTACAAGAGGAGTTAGTAAAAGATCAATATGTTGAGAGGTGGTTGAGAGCTTTTGATATCTATCTTATGTTATCTTATGATTGGGGGCCGGGAATAAACCAGCGGCACTTCGACCCTTAAGGATCTTTTGTACCTACCCCATTTACATACTGGTCATCCCAGTGTGCAGGTTTCCTCACGATGTTTTCCTTCACCGTTGAGCAGTCGGTAAATGTACGTAATTCTTCCATAAATACGAAAAACTCATTGGTGCATGGCACTGCACGGTTTCGAACCCGGACCCCCGCATGGGAGTCCGGCGTCCTAGCCACTGTGCCACCGACGCTCTTCTGATATCTATCTATCTAGTATAGTCTACTGTTTAAACTTTTATTTTTAAACAGACTATCAAATAGGGGTCCGTTTTACCCTTCGGGGTACGGATTCCTTAAAAAGGAGCGGTTCTCAATTCGACGCGTATACTCGTATGTATGTATCGGTAACTATATTGTTACCGATAAATACAACCATATGGTTGATTTGATGAAATGTATTGCTTTAGGATTCATATATAGATAGAAACACTTTTTTGTACACAAATACAGGAAAAGTAAAAACTACAGGAATAGTAGCACGATATATATAAAATGCGGCCTTATCGCTTAAAGCGATCGCTTCCAAGCAACCTCTGAAGTTAATTGAACATTAAAGAGACTAGCGTCAGTGTAGTGTGAAGATATGAAATAGGTTTAGGATTGATATTGTTTGAATTAGGGAAAATTATAAAGAAGATTGGGCAATTTGTTTCATTAATGACATACTCGTATCAAATGAAAGCTCTGACGAAGCTTTTCAATTAATTGTATGGCGGCAAAGTTGTAACTGAATCCCGGACAAAGATTGACAACATTTTGTGATAAATGAATGAATTATTTATATATTCGCCAGAAATATGGTACATTGGATGACAAATCTTAAATATTGGGTAGGTATCATATATTTCGCCAGCTTTGGCATGCAAATATTTTAGAATTAACTTCATTAAATTCAAGTAAGTATTTGGAATAAAATCATTACATAACACATAAATTACCTATATAAATTAGCATACATTTTATGTCACATAGAATAAACAAGATATATGGTACTTACCTACCATGGATTAAAAAATTGTCTCCCCGGGCGTTCCTACCTTCACCGTGCCTACCTATATCAAAAGGTCTAGCTAAGTTTTATAACTTACTTTTTGACGACAAGATTATGTATTATGTAGATGACTCTTTGATGCCGGAGAGAGATATAAAATTTTCCGATAACACAAGTCAAAAACATCAACAGAGTGTAAACTCGCCTAATATTTGTAGTCATAAATTATGTACAATATACCTACAAGTCATACAGCTGTTTAGAGCAGAATAGCTAATAGGTACATTGCCCAGTTAGAGGGAGAAGACTTATAGTAATAAGACTTGTAAATGCGACAGGTAGCCGGTCGATGACCCCGCGATTGTGCTTCGTAACGTGAGCATTTAACTTAGAACTAGGCACATTAAGTAGAGATTTGACACAAATTCCTAGAGTATTAATCAAAACCCGCTGAATAAACTACCGACTTGATTTTTTCATATTCCTGAAAAAAGTCTAGTAATTTCATAATTTTATCAGATAATTCTTACCTTTCATGTGAAAAAATCAGATGTTCACAAATCTGGGGTTCAAGCTTTGAAACTGACTTTGCTCGTAGTGTTTTAGACACTACCTAAACGTATTTTGTTCATGACATAGTACTATCTTAGGTTTTATCTCAGGGAAGAGAGTGTTCCTGCGGCTCAGTAGAGCCCAACTGCGGAAGAGCATGCCTGGAGGCAGAGGAGACGGTCGCCCAAGTGCTATTAGAATCCAGTGAGGTCACCATCATACCGGGCGGAAGGCCTCGGCACCCCTTATGTTACTTCCCGAAGTCCTACTCCTGTAGGACAATAATGTCCTCATTAAGGACTGCTGGACTTTTTGGCGTGGTTGGGTGGCTTGTTTTTCTATCACACGCAAAATAGGCGCTAGACGTTGAGTTGCGGAAACCAGCCCGTTACTACAATACAAGAGAGTGTCTATAGGTATAAACAGTTATATACAGTTCAGATCTAAATATGACCAAATTATAGAGTAGGATGGACGGTAGAGTCACTTGTTGTAGATAGAGGCAGTACAAAATATAAATCTAGAGTAGAGCAGAGAATAAAGCCTATGCCTATAAATTTTTATAAAAGTAAACTGCAGGCAGATCTAACCGGTACATCTACGATTCCAGCATACTCTTTATCGTATCCAGCTTCTCTAGAATTAGATTTAGATATACCAATACTAAGAATACCTATTATAATTACAGTTTAGATACGTATACGAAAGATTGGTAACCAGCTAGCTGGAGGCTAGAGTAAGACTTATATTATAATTTTAAATTAGTTAAGGTTTTGCTTAAGGCTACAAAACATCCTAAGCAAATACCATGGGAAAACTTGAACCACGTCAATTTGCTCGTCTAACCATGACATCATTTCAGAGTTCAAACAAACACAAAAGACCTAACTGCGAAGTTTTGCATCACTTTGGGACTTTGGGAAAACTGCAGGATGTGGCAGATGAAGTTTAAACAAGAATTTGTCGGGATTGTGTTATTGCTTGCACTTGTTGCAAATGACTGATAGTTAATAAAATCTCGAGGTCTAGGTATCTGTAGTGCGGCGTAGAATACGAGCTACAATCGTAATCGTAAACAATAAAAATAAAATAACGATGAAATCATTAATAAAAGCTTTAGCTAACTTAGAGAAGATAATAAAATGCACAAAACAAAATCAATAAAATTACTTATCTTATCTTATGATAGGGGATAATCGCCGCGGCACCCCTTGAGGATCTTTTGTGCCTACCCATGTTACACACTGGTCATCTCAGTGTGCAGGTTTCCTCGCGATGTTTTCCTTCACCGTTAGCAGTCGGTAAATGTACGTAAATCTTTTCGAACCCGGACCTCCCGCATGGGAGTCAGATGTCGAAGCCACTGTGCCACCGACGCTTAATAATAATTACTTACGAAAATTTCATAAAAACTAATACCGAATAAGGACCTATCAAATTCAAAGTCGGAGAATCGTATATATGGAAGAGAGGGATAAACTGTCCAAAATCAAATACAAAATGATCTGAAATTTTGATGAGACAAAACTAAATTCAACTACGTTCAAGCTACTTGTATTAGCAGGGAATCGAAACTGGGAATTTATTCGCAAGACAAAGCTGTACTATAGGCACAGGTTGTTAGAAAGCTGTATATACAGCTAATCGCTATGCAAGCAAGACGGACAGATGTTGCTCTCCAGCTACGGATATACTCGTATGTTTAGTTGATTGTTTGTATATGCAAAACATTGTATGAGTCAGCGGCGCCTCCGTGGGCTTAAGGTCAACTGCTTGCGTAATGTATGGCTATGGATGTTGGATGTATGGTTTGGATGATGTCACTTTTAGTTTAGACTGTTTAACAAGGCACGCGTTTTAGCGTTAACCAACGCATGTGCTATTTTATGGGTACATGTCCGGTTATGTATCACTTGACACCAAAAAATAATCATCTAAATTCTAACTCTTAGGGTGTCGCTAAGGGGGCACTGAGGTAAAAAGTGTTAGCAAGCCGACTTGTTTAAAAATGAACTGTCACAGAAACCTAGTGGATGCGAAACCGACTCGGATATAGTAGGTTATGTTAGGTTGCATTATGACCGTCGGAGACCTGGCCGCAGGCGATTGGCCTATGCCCACCGCCTGACGCCTAACGGGGATCTTCGGGCGATGTATCGGGGGATCCACCGCCTGAAATGAGAGATCCCGAGCTGGAAGGCGCTCCACGTGTTCCGGAGCGCCTTCGGCGGAGGAAGAGGGCACAAGCCCTCAAGAGACGGGCCCACGATGTGGGCTCCTGCTGACGGGGTCACGGTCGTGTGCGAAAGCATTCCCGCTACCCCGTCTCACGCGGCGCAGTCGGAACACCCCAGGAGTTTTAGTCGGTATATCATCCCTACGGGGGTGGGGACTCCGACATAATCATCTGTCCCCCCGGGCGGGTGATACCCATAAATGGTTTCTCCTGGGCAAAAAAAAAGGTTGCATTATGACAACCACGCAATTCTCTTTGTGCCCCCTTAACGACACTTTGACTCTCTTAGGGCCTATACACATACGATTAGAATTATACATCGCGAAATGTCAAAGTCGTAAAATGTCAAGACGTCCAACTCGGAGAATGTCAAGAACGCTCAATGTCCAAGTCGCAAAATATCCAGATCGCAAAATGTCAGTCACGATGTGTGCAATATGTCCAATTTCACGGGCGACACATAATTATGATAAAATAATTAATGATGATGTCATCTTCGTGTCTCCCCGTTTCGTCCACGTGTCTACATTTTGCGATCTTGTCATTTTCCGATCTGGACATTTTCCGACAAGGAAATTTCGCGACTTGAACGTAATTTAGAGTCTTGACTTTTACGACTTTGACATTTCCCGACGGATCGGATCAGAATTCCTTAGATTTGCACATAAATGGGCACAAAAATATACTTTATGGTACTTACTTACAATAAACAAAAACTGATTTCTGACTTTATGAACGCGGTCGCTAGAAGGCGTTCTACAAGGTTCCGCAGGTTAATCACCTCGTAACACGCTTGGCCGTAGGGGCGGTAGAGTTTAGACCCGTCCGTATACGGATCAAGATTTCAACATGGGTACCTTTACCTATTCAAATCCTTTGTTATTCAGCCTGTTCCTCCCCGAAGATTTCAGATGTCACCGAACAATAAAAGCCTATAAATCAGAATTCGAACGGTTTCCTGTATTTTCTACCTGTTTATTTCGGTGAGGGAAAACATCTGCAGGAGATTTTCATGTCAAAATGATTTGTTTTGTTGTTGTTTTTTTAAGGCAAAGGGAACTGAGTCCATACAGCCATGTCTGAAGTAAACAACTCAAGTCTTCATTAAAATGCTGGTGTGACACATTTCAATGCTATCTGGGAGAATCTTCCACGCTTCTGCACATCCGAACCAAAGAAGAAGGCGTCCCGGACGCAGTATGGCTCTACAAAATCCAGCCAAGTACGGATCGGGCTGCAGCGTCTTATTTGACTTTACTTCACTGTCCCACACAATTATTCACATCTTGTCGAAGTTCTTCGAGCAAGAAACACAATTCTTACTAGAAAAGCGCTACTATCTAACAATTTGCAAGACAAAACGAAACAAAGCTGACGTGGATGCCACAAAAGCGCGGGAGAAAAAACTTTGGCTCTGTTCTAATTTCTGTATCTTGTCACTAGTGATAAAAAGGGTGAATCGCTCTTTAGCTTTTCTTAGCACCAATTTTTGAAAATGGAACGACTCATTTTTATCACAAGCTACAGAAGAGAGCAGCAAGGAAATATGTTTTTAGTAAGTTATGCTTTTGGTTGGGTACTTTTACCCCTAAAAAGAAATGGTGCGAATTCCCTAACAGTCTGCCTAAAATGCCTTTTTTTTGCTACTATACCCGCATTTGACCTCGATCTCGCCTGATGGTAAACGACGACGAGGTCGACGATGGAGCATGCGGGTCCAGTAAATGCCTAGAATACCTACAGGTAAGAAGCTAAGTTCTTACTTTTTTATAGATTTCTAGAGTTAGGCAACTTTAATTTCTAAACCTAGATTATATAATTTTATGTGATTCAAGTCTTTTATATCTAGTTTTGCAGAAAGATCAACCACCTCAGGATGCTAGAAAGTATCCCAACTAGTTTGATAGAAATAGAAAGTGGTTTGCTCCGGCCATTATTGAACCGCAACATTACCGCTCGAAACAAATCACGCTGTACAACCATTGTGTACTAAATTTTTCAATAAAGATTTTATTTATTTATTACCGTAATTAACACAACATTATAACATACGTAGTGCCTAATAAGAAAACGGAAGAACTCTTTTAGGAATCAAATAGTGGAGGTGTTCGGATCTGATTAGGTATTTTCACGCATTGGCTTGTAGTAGCTGATCAGATTTGATCACACTTAATCGATTATATGCTCTCAGTCACACACCCACCCATACACACACATACACACACAAACACACACACACACTGCAAAAAAGAAAAATATAAAATAATAATAAACGGGTTGGTCACTTTAGTAGGTAAATGAACAACGTGCTTTTATTTCCCATACAAATATTCTGCGAGCAAATAATAAAAAATGACCCCCTATAGAACCGAAAGTACTTATCCATAACTAACCTTCAACATGGGGCCAACTCTGAAGTCGCGAAAAATAAATCAGCAGTTCCGAAAGCTCAAAATCTACTCGTCATCATCAGCCTATTAATGTCCTTACTGTTGGGGCACAGGCCAAGGGGGTACGGGCCATGATCCACCGAGCGGGCCCAGTGCTGATTGGTGGATTTCACACGCCTTCGGAATCTTTTAATTTCCTCAGACATGCAGGTTTCCTCACGATGTTTTCCTTAGAGCACCGTTAGAGCAGTCGGTAAATAGAATAGAAAGAATAGAATACAAAACCCTTTATTAATAGACCATATATAAAAATATCTGTAAAAAATATGTACAAAATATCACAAAATGAGTCGGATTATAAATTGGCCATATTTTACATTCTGACAAGTGATAAGTTATAACATTTGATATGATCTATTAAAAGGGTTAAAAGGGCCAAGTTCAGCTGAGTGTCGCCAGATAAATGTACATAAGCCTTGGAAAAAATCCTAAAAACTCATTGGTACATGGCATGGTTTCGAACCCGGACCTCCCGCATGGCAGTCTGGCGTCCTAGCCACTAGACCACCGACGCTCTTTATTTATCTTTATCTTATATCTACTCGTACACGACCGAAATGTATGAAACAGCTGATTTTTTCTTACGATTTCAGATTTTAGTCCATACTGAAAGTTGTTCAGTTATTAAAAGGAACCCTCCTTTTCACCCGCCATTTTGGCTCTTTAGGGAGATTTTGTTACAAGTTTACAACCTGTATGTACTCGTATATACATACAGGTAGATCATACCTAGTACTACTAGATATGATCTACCACGCGAAATATTATGGATAGCTGATTTTCCTAAACTTGTTTTGTATTGTAGGTATAGTAGATATGCTTGAATTGCTTGACCTAACATTGAGTCACCCTCATAAACATCTATAAAACACTTTACGACTATAAGTAAGGTAGGTAAAAAACCCATAAAGCAATGTTGCCATGTGTAAAATATTGTAACTTTTATGTCACTGTAAAAGCTTTTATGGTGTAGGTTTGTACAATGTAGAGTAGAATACAAATGTAAACAAGCGAAAACGAAATGTCAACTTTAATATTTTCAGTCATACAGGCTAGGACTTCACGGATCCGGATCCAGCCACGGTTCGGTTCGCTACAACTAATCACATGCGCTCTGGCCTCCCCCCACTTGAAATCAGCGTTTTCTAATTGGTTTCAGCAAACTGAATCGTAGCTGGAACCGGACCCATGAAGTCCGAGACTAACGCAAAAGAGTCCATCAAAATAGCCCTCTAGTTACCGTGAAATTTCGAGAAAAGTCCACAAACATATAGATAGATAGATTAATACTTTATTGCACACAGGAAAGGAAACAGAATAAGCGATAATAATAGTAATATATATCAACTGACCCCAGAAATGAAAGGAGAAAACCTAACAGGTTAGATAGTCAGTCATACAAAATCAAAGTCAATTAAAGTTGACATATAATATATCCATACCATCGCATTGAAACCTCTTTTTTATCGTCGGTTAAAAATATTAAATTAAAAAAAAGGTTTGTTGGAACATATCTTAATGGGATATGCCTGCCTTTGTAATATAATATGTAACTTTATTTTGTGTATTATGTAAGTACAATAAACAAAAGAACTATTCCACTAGTCTCTACCAGCTATACTCCAAAAGGGAAGAGTGGTGGAATTTTATCACCCCGGGGCAGCATGGTGTGGGATAGAGTGACGTATTATCGCCAAAAATGAATTGAAAAGAAATCTGCACGAGAGGAAAAACTATTGTATATTAGTATACTATGTAAGTATATTGTTATTTTAATATAGTGTTATTTTAATATATCAATTTCACATATAATTAAGTAAGTTTCTTTGTCATTTTTATTGCCACTGCACCTCCATAACATATCTACATGCCCAAAGCTCACCTGTACACAAAAGTGTAAAAGAATAAATAAAATTAAAAAAAAACATCCGTGAAGATATTCTAGAAAAATCTGCAGCGTCGTGCCCAGGAGATGATCCTAATTAGATACTTGTAAGCGTTTGACCTGGTCAGCCACTTGACGCACTCGTACGGCTTCCTCGCGACACGCGATCGCAGCCGGCGCAATGACAGATAATTATATCCTTCCATATAAAACCAAGTATAATAACTAACTTTACTTGGTTTAAGGCATTAAGCTTGCCACAATCTGCCCTCTAGGTGCCGGCTAGCAGGGTTCTAGGACAGTGTGCAGATGAAATAAAAGAAGAACTTAGTAATACTAGATATTATATTTATCAGGAACAGAACAACACAATAGTAGAAAATAGATAGTAGTAGGAGACAATTTTATAAAATGGACAAACTCATACTCATACCATTTATTGCTTTTCATGTGTTACAATTGGTCTTAAAAATGTATATTATACGTCCTGATCATACGTCCGTTCAGGACAAAAATAGAGAGAGAGTAAGTAAAAACAATGAAATTAATGGAATAATGGAATTTAGAAGTGGAATGGGAATATGATTTGAATATTGAAAATATAGATGAAGAAATGAAGATGCCAACACGATATGAGGTGAGATAAACGCTAACAATGAGGTTGAAATTGATGGCAAGGAGGTTGATATGGACGATGAAGTCGACATCGTTACAAAGTCATCCCTGCTAAGTCAGACCTAACCGAATTATCTGAATAATGAGCCTAGCTTCGAAGCACTGGACCTTTCTATATTTCTATGAAGTTTTTTCTAAATAGTTTAGGACTAGGGGGCGCTTCCGAGTCACCAAGAGGCAAGTATACTACACGATCTAAGAATCAGCAAGAGGAGAGATCAGGCCGAAAGCCGTTCTTTACCAGTTGAGTGTCATCGTACTATAATTTTGTAGCTACAAGCAAAACTGATCCTTATTATTTGAACACAACACAAAAAAAAAAAAACTCACACACACACACGCACACGCACACACACACACACACACACACACACACACACACACACACACACACACACACACACACACACACACACACACACACACACCAGCCCTTATATTAACCTTTATTATTGTTCTTATTTTTCTTTCTTCCAAATTTTGCACTATTATATTATCCCATGTTCTGTTACATGTTTATTTGCACTGGTCAAAGAAGATATCTGTCCTCCGAGATACAGGAACCTCCTAGTTCGGAGGCCAGCGCCTATAGTAGGATAACTGGTTGCTCACTAATTTTATTTAGTTTAATGTAACATATGCTTAAGTTCCTACTCCACTGTAATCTTACCGCACAAATAAACTATTCTTATTCTTATGTCTTTGTTAAATTCGTTTTACCCATTACTAATTAAGTTAAACTTAAATTAAATAAGTTTAAGAGATTTTATTTTATCTTTAGTTTTGGTACTTTTATTCACGTAGTTTAGGTTTTTGCATTGACGTGCCAAATTATGTATTATCAACTGAAGAAAATTTTACTAGGTTTACAATTTTACATTTCGTCTACAAAATTATATAAATAAGTTAATAAAACGTGTACTAGACGACTAAGTGACTACTTATTTTGCGATTTTCAAAATACTTTGTTACATAGTAAAGTCCCCCACCAGAGCGTCCATCCGTCTGTCTGTGTGTAAGGTAATCACGGAAACGACAGGCTGACTGAACTGACTCTATTTCAGATTTCATGGTGTAAGTATAATAGTTGCTTGCTTATCGTATGGTTAGTGGCCAACCTATTTGTCAGAGTTGTTCAGGCCGCCCGTAGGCATCTGACATGGCTTAGTATAATTGTGTTTCCCGAGGATGGTATCTATTTATTACTCGTGCATAACCCTGGCAGTATCTAGGTGTAGTAGTGGGTAGTCGATAAACGATTATAAATATGAATTATACTCCTCGCAATCCGGCCCTGTGCTTACCAACCCACTCCATACCGCACATAATAAGCTTGCGTAATGAAGAGCACCTAGAGGAGATATTACCTCCCTATCCCCCCCCCCCCCCTTTCCTAGACGGCACAGCATCGGAATTACGATGAGCCGGTGTATTGAATCACGTTATTGATATCGGCTCTTTTGGATTTTTTGACGCGTCGCTGATATTAAATTCGTGTCAGTATGTAATCCTTTCCAGAGGTATAATGTACTGCGATGTACGATGGGATTTTATAAGGGACGTGATGAAGGTATGATCTTGGACTTGTACTCAGGGACGCAGGGACGGGTCTAGACTAGAGTTGCCACGAATAGTGATTTGGCCGAATACCGAATATTCGGCAACGCTGTCGGCCGAAGCGCCGAATATTCGGAGGCCGAATATTCGGCACATAATACATGGTTGCCGAGGGCGTAAACTCGTAATAGACAGGCCGCAACCTGTCTCATTACGGTGCATACGGGAGCGACGGGCGGGTATTTGTTTCAATTGCGAGTAAATCACATCACGGCACGCTTTGTCAGATCATAATAATACATAAAACATTAATATTGTGCACAGAAGTTCTTATTCAATTGTTTGTTGGTTATACATACGTTCGTTATTTTCTGAAGCAGGTATCATTTACGACGAAAAGCGCAATCGTTTGCTACCAACAAATGCTGAAAAGCTTGTTTTTATCCATCACAACCTACCATTGATCAATTTTACTTACTAAAGTATTGTAATTTGGTAATAGAATACATATAATCTTGAGTAATATGTGTTTTTTTTTCGTTATTTGGTATTCGGCCGAATAGTACGTACTATTCGGCCGAATACAGTATACCAAAAAAAGTGGCCGAATACCGAATAGTAGCCGATTATTCGTGGAATCTCTAGTCTAGACCCCCTGATCTGCTTTTAAACGGGGCTGGGATTGGGGCTTTTTTAATGTGTGCCAAAATCTCCAAAGTGTGCCCTATTTCAGAAATGGCTGTATTACATGGAAATAAAGTTATTTAATAAGCTACCGGAAACAGTTAAAAATGTATAAAGAGTAACAAATATTCTGAAACAGAAATGCTACTATGACATAAAAGAATACGTAGAAGACAAATCTATAATATAATTAAGTTAAATTATCCTTTATGTAAATGTGGTAACATAAAATAATGTAAAATTGAAATTAAATATTATATGAAATTAATTACTATTATGTTAAAATTAAAAATATTTGTATGCTATACACCATGTGGTAGAAAGTAGTGATACTATGTTATAATTTAAGAGCTCTGTAATCTACCTACTTTCAACAAATAAACTATTTGATTTGATTTGAATGAAGGAGAGCAGACGAGGAGATTGGCACATTATGGTAAGTGGTCACCGTCGCCCATTTACTTCTCACTACACTATAATATTATGGTTTTCACTACGCTGGTAATCTTGAATACTTAGATGAAGTGCCTCATGTGCCGGTAATTCGTTGACTTCGTTGAAGGGTAAGAACCCTTCATATCGGAACAATGAATAGTCTTTGCCGGAACATAACCATACAAGCAACCGATCTCGAAAATACAAAAAACATATTGATGCCATATCAATAAAACTGTAACTCCTGCATGATGGGAGTCAGGTCGTATGTAGTGCTATTATAGTGTACTCGCCACTACGCCACTGACGCTCTAGAAATGCCTGGCTCTTCTAAATCCTGGATATATATTCCACCAAAGCCTAGATATTTGTCTACAATTCTTATATTTAAAAAGAAGATAGAAAACAACTGAGTATCCCTAAGTCCCACTAAAGCAGGGTACACGAACTTGGTGACCACTCGGCTGGGATTAGGCAGGAGCCATAAATCGAACGCGACAAATGGCCGGACCAACCCGGGTTACCTGGTAACCCTCACCGGACAGGTGGAATCCCATTATTACATCAGCCTTTCTCCCGCGCTTTTGTAGCATCTACGTCAGCTTTGTTTCGTTTTATCTTGCAAATTGTTTTACAGTAGTGCTTTTCTAGTAAGAATGGTGTTCTTGCTCGAAGAACTTCGACAAGATGTGAATAATGTGTGGGACAGTGAAGTAAAGTCAAATAAAACGCTGCAGCCCGATCCGTACTTGGCTGAATTTTGAAGAGCCATACTACGTCCGGGACGCCTTCTTCTTTGGTTCGGATGGTGCAAAAGCGTGGAAGATTCTCCCAGATAGCATGTGTCACACCAGCATTTTAATGAAAACTTGAAAGAGTTGTTTACATCAGACATGGCTCAGTTCCCTTTGCCATAAAAAACAACAACAATCAATCTGGGTATGGTACCACAAAATAAATAATTATCGTACCACTTTTACCTATTACCTTTTTCTGGCGCAGCAGCAATGCTGTATTTCGGTTTGATCGGCACATCATTTAAGTCATCAACGTTAGCAGCACATCGAAAACCCTTTAATAACATTATAGTGAGGTAAGATATCTATGGGCAACAGTGACCACTTACCACCAGGTGGCCCGTTAGCTCGTCTGCTCATACAATAAAAAATCCCAGTTCCTCGCCTTAACAGAAGCTGGCCATGAGATCTAGACCCCCTCTACTTGCGTCCCTGACTCCTACTGAAAGTCCAAGATCATACCTCTATCACGTCGCGCAGATGGTCCCTTTTGCTTATCTACTCTCCTAATTCCTATTGGACCTCAACAATGAGAAATTCCTTTAAATAAAGAAACTTATTTAATTTACCATAACTCTGAAATCCTATACAAGCAAAGAGCGTTAGACCCAAATAAATAGCCAACTAATGTAGGTACTTACTCGTATAATTTAATGGAGCCTACCCTATCTGATTAGGGCAGTTGCGGTCTTACTGCCGGGCCAGTGTGCGGTAGAGTTACCCATTAAAACAATTATACATTTAGTAGTTAGGATATTATCAAATTAAAAGTGGGTAGTTATCTATTGTGTTTGATTATGGTTTATTGATCGTCAGAAATATGTAAAATTGTAATAACAGTCTGTTAATGTGTTCATTTGGCAATAGAAATATTAGAAATATCGCGATACAGAGAAAACTCTACCGGTGAGACTTGAACCTACACCTCCGTGTTTTCCAATTTCGCCACACTGGTTAGTCAAGTCGACCATTGGCAATACTCCGATCTGGCATCTTGACAGGGAACCCTGTCTTCCTATTCACAGAACGGGCGGTACCGCAACGGCGGGTGTCGAAACAATTGCAATCGGCTAACACACTGAATTCCCAGTCCAAAAGTGTAGGCATGAAAACAATCGTGCTTCGGGGTTTTATCTGACGGGACGGAATCCTTCTATCGACGTCAAATAGCAGACATACGTTTTCCAAGGACCAGGATTCCAATCGCGGGAAGGGTTAAAGAGGTTTTTTTTTACAAATCTGTTTCATTGATTCCGTCCGGCAAATGACGAAACAGATGCAGTATATACGAGTGCCACGTTATTCCGTGAACCAAACAGGATTTAATTTTTAATAAAAAATCTTAGGGGCCGTTCAAGTATTACATAAGCATCAAAGGGGGTAGGGGGTTTTAGCTTTGCTTATTCTTATGACAACGGGGGCGGGGGTTGAATGGTGATTACGTCAGCACAAAAAGCGATCAGCAGTTAATAACAATGATACTTGTTTATGAATTATAATTAAAAACTTGACAAATTCTGTATAAATTATACCAATGCTCACGTAAGCGTATGGGGAAGGGGGGTGTAAGAGATTTGCTTACTTTCGCTGACAAGGGGGACAGGAGACGGGGGGGTAAAATAGCTGGAATTCTGCGTACGTAATACTTAAACGTCCCAATATTACTGTAGTATATTCTGCGTACGCAATACTTAAACGGCCCAATATTACTGTAGTATATTCTGCGTACGTAATACTTAAATGGCCTAATATTAGTATATTCTGCGTACGTAATACTTAAACGGCCCAATATTACTGTAGTATATTCTGCGTACGTAATACTTAAACGGCCTAATATTAGTATATTCTGCGTACGTAATACTTAAACGGCCCAATATTACTGTAGTATATTCTGCGTACGTAATACTTAAACGGCCTAATATTAGTATATTCTGCGTACGTAATTCTTAAACGTCCCAATATTACTGTAGTATATTCTGCGTACGCAATACTTAAACGGCCCAATATTACTGTAGTATATTCTGCGTACGTAATACTTAAACAGCCCAATATTACTGTAGTATATTCTGCGTACGTAATACTTAAACGGCCCAATATTACTGTAGTATATTTTGCGTACGTAATACTTAAACGGCCTAATATTAGTATATTCTGCGTACGTAATACTTAAACGGCCCAATATTACTGTAGTATTTATTATGGCTATATCTGGATTCCTCAAGTTAGTCGCCTCGTACGAAATGCAGTATCAGAACATTCGTAAGAAAATTAACAACTACCTACCTTTTTTGAAAAAAATACCTATATAGAAAAAGTTAAATAGGTACCTCCACTCGGTGGTATAAGCATTGACATTATCGCAGAAAGCTATTAATTTTCATCGGTGGAAATAATTTAAGCCAACGAATCTGTCCAACTTGGGACGCTGTAGATTACACCTGTCAATGGAGACGAGGATCAAGGGTTGGGGCACAGCCACGAGCGGAGCGGAGCGGAGCGGAGCGGAGCGGAGCGGAGCTTTCGTAAGCTTAATGGAAAAAAATACCTTTCAGAATTACAAAAAAATTGCATTGTAGTTTTGTACCCTGACCAGGGAGCCATTCGTAGTTTTTAAATCTGTGTTATGGAGTTTGCTATGAAAAAAATTGTACCATTTCTTATTATTAACTCTTTATTGTACACAAACATTATAATACAAACTTATACAAAAAATATGTGAAACACAAAGGGCGTGACTTATCTCTAAGAGATATATCTTCCAGCAAACCCCATAAAATGACAATTTGATTAATATCAAGGCAGGCGAAGTGTACACCAATTACTTTTTTTTTACAATAAAAACATATTGATTAGATTTGAAACGTCATGCGAAGAAGACATGCAAAAAAGTTCCCTATGTGAGTTTCCAAGATTGATCCTTGTAGGCAAGATCGCAGGAATGAAAGATCCAGGACGTCCTAGGCGCAAATGGCTGGATAAATGTCAAGGAGTGGAGTTGAGCTACTGTGATTTAAAAGGCACAGCACGGAATCGCAAGCGATTTCGCCTACTCGCCTCCAAACTTTATTTTGAAGATGGCACCCGATGATGATTCAAATTCAATTATTTATTCATTCATAAATATAGGTTGCACAAGTTGTAACAACTTAGTATTAACGATTTCTTTCCGCAATATGGGGAGGGTTTTTATATTCCAGATCAACATCAAACTTAAAATCTATACAATTGACCTACAAAAATCGGACACTGCTCCGTACATTCTTTAGGTGCCCTGTAACTACTGTCTTTCACAATCTGGATGTGTAATACCATGTAAATACTGGGTGTATTTACATGGTATTACACATCCAGATTGTGAAAGACTTGACATTGTATGAATGTATCCAATAATTTGAAGCGACAAACTACCATAGGGTTACAAATGTGTTAGTACATGACTCTTAAATTCAAACGGATTCAAGAAATGTATGTAATTTAAATTTAAATTGAAAACGTTTATTTAGCGCTGTAAACACCAGAATATAGAACACAATACAAAAGTATACAAAGTTTAATACATGCAGCACAGAACATCTGGTGTGGTACAGTGCCAAAAAGGGTACACCAGCTCAGCATAATGCTGAGGCAAGCCACAGTGCTGATTTTCAGCTGGCCCCTCAGTGACTGTGCGGACGAAGAAAGCAACAGTGTGTGCGTGTTGTGTTGTATGAATGTGTTTGTTTGTATTAATGAGGATATTAGTGTGTATGTGAGGTACTGAGTGTGTGGGAGGGTCATGGCATGGTGCGGGTGTATTTACATGGTATTATGTGTGTGGATGGTAGTTCACAGTAGAGGCATAATATTACCGAGTACTTCCAGATTGTGAAGGACAGTAGTTACCTAAAGAATGTACGGAGCAGTGTCCGATTTCTGTAGATCAATTGTATAGATTTTAAGTTTTCTCCTGAAGGTGTCAAGAGTCTGCGCGTCTCTAATATGATCTGATGTTGCCTCCACTGTAGTTTACCGTGGAACCGTGTCGCTATAAATTTTTGTAATGATTTCTTGACATTCGTAGAAATGTGTCAAGTGAGTTAAAGCAACAACGGGCCCCGATATGTTGGCAATTTTACACTACCCTTAGTAATTAAAGTTAGCCTGTTTCAATTAAAGTTTAATCTTTGTATGACAATTATTCTAACAAATAACGGTTTCGCAAACAGCGTTAAGTAATAATTTTCATTAATTATAATTAAACTCATGTAAACTTCGCTACTAAAACCGCACCACAGACGTCCCCTCCTAATCCAACTCACAAAGTTAGTTATTGGGGGAAACCAGGGGAAACGGGGAAAGGAAGAAAGTCCCCACAAAGTCGGGATTTAGCGGTATGGGTAAGTATGGCATTGGTTTATACGAAAAATACTTGGATTCTTGTTTCGCTAATAAGGCGAGGGATGTATTTAACATCCCCCCTTTCTCTCTCCCACTCCCCCTCCTAAATGACAGTACTCATACTCATACTCATAACATTTATTGCTTTTCATGTGTTACAATTGGTCTTAAAAATGTATATTATCTGGTCATACATGAAACCCTGAATAGGGCACCGCAATATTAAATAAGGGATTATAATATTTTAAAATAGTAATAAATGCTAACGAGATAAATTGAATTAAATGTCATTATAAGTTATACATAATTCATTTTATAGTTAAGTATTGGGTTTATCATCAAAAAACTCGTGCAGTGAATAGAAATATTTGTTAAGAAGATACATCTTTAATCTTTTATTGAATATCGAGTCTTTTAATTCGATGTCGATACATTTTGAAATTTTGTTATATAGATAGATAGATATTTTTGTTTTCAGTAGATAGTATTACTAAGAATTCTATTCTATTGTGTAATATTTTTTTGTATAATTATATCTTTACCCGCTATTTTCGTAGCGAAATATTACTTAGGGCGTCCATTAATTACGTGAGGCATTTTTTAGGATTTTGTAACCCCCTGGTGAGATTTTGTGAGATTTTCCTCAACTCCCTCCCCCCCTCTCCTAATCTCACGTGAGATTCTTTAAAATTTGTGTTTTGATTATGAACGCGTTGGATTATAAAAAAAATAAAAAAACAAGAACACAATTTATTCTATTATCTTTATTTAAGACTAGCAAAGACTAGTAGTTGAGATTATTACCGTTACTTACATTCACTGTGATAAAATTAAATAATAAATACTTTAACAAAAATTAATAAAAGATTTATTCTAATTCAGCCCATGGAAAAATTTCGTGATATTTTTGACCCCCTCCCCCCCTTGACCACCTCACGTAATTAATGGACGCCCCCTTACTGTAATAATTATTTATTTATTGTCACATGAAAACAGGAAAGTCTATATAATAACTTACATATTTATACGATAACGTACAGTTATTACTTAACTTTGACACATCTCAAGATGTAATGACCATTTATTATGTAAATAACTTTAGAAGGTGTCTTTTTAGCCTGTTGAAGTTAACAACAAAGTCATGTGTAATAGTATAACTTAAGTTAGTTATGTATTTGTTTTATAAGTTTGCTTAATAAAGAATTTTATAAAAACAAACAATTACTAATTGAAAGTCGCTCAGCGTGCTATGGAAAGAGCTATGCTCGGAGTATCTCTGCTCGATCGAATCCGAAATGAGGAGATCCGGCATAGAACAAAAGTCATCGACATAGCTCATAAGATTAGCAAGCTGAAGTGGCAGTGGGCCGGTCACGTCTGTCGCAGAACCGACAACCACTGGGGTAGACGAGTTCTGGAGTGGAGACCGCGTTTGGGCAAACGTAGTGTGGGACGGAGATGGAGCGACGATCTGCGCAAGGTGGCTGGCAGCGACTGGATGATAAGAGCCGAAGATCGGGCTCAATGGCGCGCCCTGGGAGAGGCCTATGTCCAGCAGTGGACTAGAATAGGCTGCTGATGATGATGAAACAATTACTGAGAACAGTCGTGAAAAGCGCATCATGTAGATTCATTTAGATTTGGATTGTTCTCACTTTGATCAACTGGTATTTTTTTCCAATTAAGTACGATTTTTTTTCCAGTTATTGATACCGAAGAAGTCTATAGTGTTTTTGACGTTGACTGTACGAGTCATCAGCGGCCTATTAATGTCCCCACTGTTGGGGCATGATTGGTGGATTTCACATACCTTCGGAAACTTTTCAGTTCCTCAGACATGCAGGTATCCTCACGATGTTTTCCTTCACCGTTAGAGCAGTCGGTAAATGTACGTAAGTCTTCGAAAAAATCCGAAAAACTCATTGGTACATGGCATTCACCATTGCATGGTTTCGAACCCGGACCTCCCGCATGGGAGTCCGGCGTCCTAGCCACTAGTCCACCGACGCTCTTACGGTACGTGTATTTTACACATATAATTAATAAATAAATATCCTCCATTTGCTCATAATACATGGCCTATTTTATCATAATTTACTGTAAGTACTCGAACAATATTTTTTTTCCGATGTTTTGGCCTATAGAATATATATTATAAATAATATATATTATTATACTCGTAAAATGCTATAAAGTATCGAAGTTAAACACGAAAATCTCTAAAAACAATATCTTTCTTAAATCGATCCAATAGGGTATTTGACAAAAAAATTTTTATTGCATCAATCAACTTACATGGACATCCTGAAGATGGATCTGAAATCCGTTTATCGATATCTCAACTAACATCAGCGATATTAAAGGTTAAAGTTAGTAGTGGGGGATGATCTGTCCCTTTCTAGCAAAACAGTTCTTATTATGTAGCCAAGGACCTGCTTGTATGGCGCTACATAACCGTGACGTCACAATTACCTATTGCCGTCTCTGTCTACCGTCTGATTTTTGATTACCTGTAGCTATTTTATTTTTCAACGGATTTTAATTATGTTTTCATATCTGATTATCAATTTATGTCTATTTACTTATTTTTATGAAATGTATTTAATATTCGATACTTGTCAAATACTCTATTCATGCACACACTTTAAGGAAAAAATCCCTCTGTTGCTACTATTGGATTGTTGACAGGAATTCGGAAGATTAAAAACGTCTCTGCGAAAGCATGTGGCTAAACAATTCTGCATTGCAAAAGTAATTTTGCCTGAGCGGCGGCTTTCGTTCGTTGGAGAAGGAAAAATGTTCTCTTAAAACAAGTTTGTTCTTAGCAATTTTACTTAATTTCTCAGCAGTTAATTTACAACTGCCTTCTTAACAAATGGTTCAGAGTTCGTTTACTACGAACGGTCTCTGGTCTTGGCTTCTACATAAATAACAGAATCGATAACAGAATAATCTTCCAAATAAAAATTAAAAATGGTGGGAAGAGCTGCATCACCGTTTTGTAACAACTGCAACAAAATAGAAGACCTCACTCAGCTCCTAATGGAGTGTGACTTGGTGAAAATTGAGAGGAAGAAATTTGGCCTCAATAGGCTCCAAAATGGGAGGCTCAATATTATTTTGAGTCAGCCCTTTTCTGATAATATGAAACACTTACTGTTATTTGATAAGCTGGCTCTCAAAGTGAGGGCTGACTCTAATAATACTTGAGCTTACCTTCCCTTTTCTTAGTGACCCTAACGAGGCTGTCATGGTCACCTTTTCGTGTAACAAAGCATCTAAACTGAGATTTAAAAATAATAATTAAAAAAAACTCCGACTTAATCATTGTGTAGATCCCCTAACTTTTTCCTGGTCATCATCGGATCTTCAAGGTTCCTGATGTGGGAAGGGCACCATTTGAATTCAAATTCAAACCATCAATATTCTATAACACTATTACCGTTCCAAAGATCCCATCTGACATCAAAGATATTCGTACTCTAAGATCTACCTAGTTCAAATTTTATGAGACATAAATTTAAAAAAACGGGTCCACATCGTACATCCGTTGTTACGAGTAATGATGCCATAGACAAACGCGTCAAACATATTACATTTCCTCAATCTGTTTAAAAATACAGCTTTTCGAAATTCGGAGGGGATGAATTATTCTTATGTTTTAACGTGATAATAATAATAACCTCAGTTCATTCACATACGTAAACCACATAGACTAGGGGTGGAAGGACATTTGATCCTCACCATCCAGGCTGCGGCGGTTTTTTGCCCGGGTTGCCTGCCTGGGTTTTTGCCATGCAAATGAAAATATATAACTAAACAGTACCGAATGTAGTTAGGAATATTTTTTTAGATTCCAATAAAACTTAATTCTGGAGCTCTTTCTATTCTTCTTCTTAGTTGTATTCCTCATTCATTGACCAGGGTCGTTATGGTATGGAAATAACCATAAAGAATGACTTTCTTGCCATATTTAATGCGGTTTGGCATTGATTTCCCCATTTCACATTCACTGGTTATCCAGTGTCAGGTTTCCTCACGATGTTTTCCTTCACCGTTAGAGCAGTCGGTAAATGTACGTAAGTATTTCGAAATATCCGAAAAAATGTATTTTTAATGGTACATGAGATTGCATGGCTTCTAATCCAGGTCCTAGCATGAGAATCCAGGTCCTAGCATGAGAATCCAGGTCCTAGCATGAGAATCCAGGTCCTAGCATGAGAATCCAGCGTCCTAGCATGAGAATCCAGGTCCTAGCATGAGAATCCAGGTCCTAGCATGAGAATCCAGCGTCCTAGCATGAGAATCCAGGTCCTAGCATGAGAATCCAGGTCCTAGCATGAGAATCCAGGTCCTAGCATGAGAATCCAGGTCCTAGCATGAGAATCCAGGTCCTAGCATGAGAATCCAGGTCCTAGCATGAGAATCCAGGTCCTAGCATGAGAATCCAGCGTCCTAGCATGAGAATCCAGGTCCGAGCATGAGAATCCAGCGTCCTATTCACTATGCCGACGACGAACACTCTCCTTTTCACATACACTTTTAAAACTGACAAAGCATTGAGCGTTGGGTGGGACAGAGATAGAAATACGGTGCTTTTTTCCCTACCTGCCATGCTGAAATCACTATAGCTGTCGGTTATAGAGTAGGTATTTGTATAATAAGTTATTTCATTCATTTAAGCAATAAAGTTCCAGAATGTTTTAGTACTTAGGGTCCATACATAAATTATGTCACACGTTAAGGGGGTGGGAGGGGGTCAACAAAGTGTGACATCGTGTGACAAGGGGTGGGGGGAGGGAGTAAATTTTGTCTCGTTCATTTGATTTAATGTTTTGTGAATTTTCTAAAATGTTTGATTTATTGTTGATTTTATGAAAAATGGTTAATACTTGCGGTTGTTGTTACTTGGTGAAACTTGTAGTACATGATTCACGGGTTTTAATTGTATTTTATTAACTACGACCGGTTTCGTTTACACATCTTCAGGTATTTGTTTATAAATTAAATTGTTTATAATTTATGAAAAAACATTTTAAATAGAAATATATAAATAGTTTTGGAAAAGCTGTTTTAATTTAATAAAAAATCCAGGTCCAAAAATCATGTTCATTAAATTCGTGTGAATTGATTTATGGATGGATTTATGGATGTGAGTTCCAATTCAATGACAAAAGAAGCTAAGGAGAGTGTTGGTCCAACAAATAGTCTTCCAAAACGCCTTAGTATCGTGGCCCTGTCCTGACTGCGTCTCTGTAATTGATAGGCGATACTATACAGTTAGTTCGAGTTTCAGTCTGTGGAGCCACAAGAAACCCCAGATTAGCGAGTATCGCAACACGTGTGTACGGCTGCTGACAAACTTGGGATTGTGGCAAATACCGGGCTGAGCTGCTACCGACTAGGGCTGCAATGTACTAGATACCTGTTCTATCGATAGAATCAAAAATAGTGTGGCTTTGATAATGATGTCGATAGTTACCTCAAGAACCCGTTGATCGCTATATGTACGTATTGATATCGATGGACGTGTCCCAAGAAAAGAAATTAATAAACTGATACTGATTATTTTAATTTGTACACGTATGTCTACTTATCATTCTAAATATCTCTATGTTACAGGTCTAGCTGGAAGAAATATCTATTTTAGAGATAAGCTCTACCTGTGTACGTCAAATTTCTTCTGAGGAGCTCGTAGCCTCGTTGCGAGCACGGTCCGAAAGTGATCGTGCAGGTTAAGCGACGTTGGCGCGGTCGGTACCTGGATGGGTGACCGCTAGTGGCATATTTCATCTGCGCTCCTCCGTGGTTCGAAGAGCACGTTAAGCAGCGGTCCCGGTTCTTGTCGTTCGACAGCAGTCGTTAAGCCATGTCAGCTGCCTACGGGTGACCTGAACAACTGACAAATAGGTTGATCACTAACCATACGATAAGCAAGCAAGCAAACAAGCAAGTAAGTATTCTGGAAGTTTTGACGTTTTTGGACATAAAGTTTTCTCCATACTATTTAAGTACAGAAGATTGTTAACGATCAATACTAAAATAAATCAAGATTGATTGGATTAGTTAAACCTACAAAAGAAATAGAGAAGAAGAAGTGACGAAGCAGTAGTCGAAGAGAAAGAGAGAAGGATAGTAACGGCCTCATCGTCACTCATCCACCAGGTAAGATTGAGGTTAAACGCGGATTTAGTCGTAAATTAAAAAAACAATCGTTTACTATTTTTATTTTTTTATTTTATCGAACTTAACAGATTTCTACTTAAAACTACATGATTTTTTATACCGAGGATAGAAATAAAAGGTGGAAGAAAAAAAAAACACTATGCAAATTAAAATAACCCCAGTGCAAATTATCTGTCGCGTTGCTTGTCTTTGAGGTTGAGTATATGTGAGTGTAGTGTGAGTGTTAGCGGAGTGTGGTATAGGTTCTGTGATCAGGAGATATGATGGTTAGTGGTCAGTGGCTGCTGTGGCCGTGTAGTAGCGCTTGGGAAACACGCTTTATAAACTCATTGGGCGTGAGACTATCACGTCGACATAGATAATCGGCAAGTAAGTAAGTAAGTAATACGTTTATTTCACACACAGCAATGACCGAAACAGATATAATTATGATAAAATAATTATGTAGTCAAAGGTAAACATATTGAAATCATGTCTGATGGTCTGCTGTTGTTGTGAAAAGGGGTCTCAACTCAGCTTGTTACGTAGTAAGTGTTTTTCTTTTGATGTTTTGGTGTAAACGATTTTTTTTTAAAATTTACGTATAAATCCGCGTTTGAGAGCGACTCGATAGTCAATCTATCGACAGTTTTACAACACTAGTAGGTATGAACTACCTCGAATCTTTGTTATAATTCCGCCATAACTTAGAAGTAGTTGCGAGCAAGTTGTTACCTTCGAAATGCAGCAGGAATCTCCGAGAATTCTAGTCCTGCCGAGGAATTCTCAGCGTTGTCCGACAGAGTTGGCAAATTGTAGCCAAGCTAGCTATATATACTACGGGTATACTTATGTGTGTGCTGGGTTTTTGGGGTGAAAGTTTCATGTAAACCAGTACCAGCTAAATCTTATTATAAAGAGTGTATATGACCATGCGGGAGGTCCGGATTCGAAACCATGCCATGTACCAATGAGTTTTTCGGATTTTTTCGAAGATTAATGTACATTTACCGACTGCTTTAACGGTGAACGAAAACATCGTGAGAAAACCTGCAATGTCTGAGGAAATAAAAAAATCCAAAGACGTGGTGAAATCCACGAATCTCCACTGGGCCCGCTCGGTGGCCCATAACCCTCTTGTGCAAGGGAAGGCCTGTGCCCCAACAGTGGGGACATTAATAGGCTGCTGATGATGATAATGATATAGTAAGTAAGTAAGTAATACGTTTATTTCACACACAGCAATGACCGAAACAGTTATAATTATAATAAAATAATTATGTAGTCAAAGGTAAACATATTGAAATCATGTCTGATGGTCTGCTGTTATTTTGATAAGGGTCTCAACTTAGCTTATTGCTGCAGACAAAAGATATGAATGTGCACTTGTTTAGTCAGCCTGGGGTTGTGCCACCCTTTAACTAAATCTGCTTTAAAGCAGCAACGCTTGCATTGTGTTAGTTTGACGGGAGAGTCAGCATAACCGACACATGAGGCACTGCATTCAAGTCCTCAAGGCTAGCAACTTATCGAAAACCCACTAACAATATTATAGTGAGGTGAGATATCTATGGGCGGCAGTGACAAAGGTCAGTGGTAAAGACCCTTAGGAGGTCCATTTGCTTGTCTGCTCTCAACAATTCGGTATATCAACATAGCTCACGAAGTGTAACTAAGTATAGCCTAGAAAAACTTGTAGTTTTAGACAAAGTGGAGAACACCACAGGTACGACAGTAGAACCAAATCAAAAAACTATATTCGGGATTATTATATACTTTTTTTTTAATGTATAACTAAACCCGCATTTGACTTCGATCTCGCCTGATGGTAAGCGACGATGAGGTCGACGATAGAGCACGCGGGTCCAGTAAATGCCTATTCACTCTGGCCTTGAAGATCCCAAGGTTGTAGGTTTCGGGAAATACAGACGCCGGCAGGCTGTTCCATTCCTTAGCCGTTCGCATAATGAATGAAGAAGCAAATCGCTTCGTACGAGCAGATGGGATATCAACAACATAAGAATGGAACCCCTCCCCGCGCCTGGTAGTCCGAAGGCGGAATGGAGATGCTGGAATTAGGCCGTGCAATTCCGATGCGCACTCTCCGAAATGTATCCTATAAAATACCGATAGACAGGCAACCTTGCGCCGATGTTCCAGACTTTGCAGTCTAGCTTCCACCAGCGATTCGTCACCTATAAGTCACTTATCTTCCCTATATATATTCAAAGATAAATTGAGATTTTTTATTAGCTTAGCACTAAACTTTGCAAGAAAATACCTACTTGTTCTCAAGAATAAGTTTCTAGCATTTCATGAAAGAGCTATGAAAAGAAATTGCTGTTTTCTAAGAATGAAACCATTCGTGAAACACAGCAATTTCCTCAATGAATAGCTTTATTGGTTCTTACTTTCAACTTGAGGCAGTTTCGTATTTCCACTTAGATAGATAGGATGTTAACAAGATGATTCGCTATAAATCAGGAATTACGAGTATATTCCAACGTCGTTGTTGGAATCTATAATTAAATACTAATATTTATCGATTCCGCGCGAAATGTCTATTCTAGTCCACTGCTGGACATAGGCCTCTCCCAGGGCGCGCCATTGAGCCCGATCTTCGGCTCTTCTCTCCAGTCGCTGCCAGCCACCTTACGCAGATCGTCGCTCCATCTAGCAGGGGGGCGTCCCACACTACGTTTGCCCAAACGCGGTCTCCACTCCAGAACTCGTCTCCCCCAGCGGTTGTCGGTTCTGCGACAGATGTGGCCGACCCACTGCCACTTCAGCTTGCTAATCTTATGAGCTATGTCGATAACTTTTGTTCTATGCCGAATCTCCTCATTTCGGATTCGATCCAGCAGAGATACTCCGAGCATAGCTCTTTCCATAGCACGCTGAGCGACTTTCAATTTGTGAACCAGTCGCACCGTCTCAGTGTCCACGTTTCGGTTCCGTAGGTCATTACTGGTAGGACGCACTGGTTAAAGACTCTTGTCTTTAGACATTGAGGTATGGGCGACGAGAAGATGTGACAGGATTGTATGTATTGTATGATTGTGTGTATCAGGATTTAAATTTCGCTAATGCATGTGTAAATTGAAATTGATAACGTTTATTTAGCACTGTAAACACCAGAATATAGAACACAATACAGAAGTATGCAAAGATTAATACATGCAGCACAAAACATTCGGTGTGGTACAGTGCCAAAAAGGGGAACACCAGCTCAGCATAATGCTGAGGCAAGCCACAGCGCTGATTTTCAGCTGGCCCCTCAGTGACTGCACGGACGAAGAAAGCAACAGTGTGTGCGTGTTGTGATGTATGAATGTGTTTGTTTTTACGAATGAGGATATTAGTGTGTATGTGAGATACTGAGTGTGTGGGAGGGTGATGGCATGGGGCGTGTGTATTTACGTGGTATTATGTGTCAGAAAAGTCAGAACTCAGCTCCGCTATCCATCCCCACACCTCTAGAAAACGTTCAGTTTACCAGTTTTCGAAAGTTGCAAAAAATATTCTGGAAAAATAACAAAAAAATAGTAAGGCAACTTCAGAGTCTAATTGTCGATTTTTTATTATAATTTTTGCTGGTCATATCCCAAAAATATAGCTTTCACTTTCGAATCAAATAAAACTAGCAGTACCCTAAAGTGGGGTTCTGACTACCGTTGCACGTAGTCATATCACGAGTGCACATCGTGCAAGTATGTGTGTCACTGCACTCATACGTGTATGACCAGTTGGTGAATAACCCATGTATAGAAACCTGGTGCCCTTCCCACATCTGGAACCTTGAGGATCTGATAATGACCAGAAAAATGTAAGGTGATCTCCACAATGGTATGTCGGGGTTCTTAAATTTTAATATTAGAGTTTTATTATGAAATATTATGTTAGACATTGACTAAAAGCCAAAGAGACCCTATTTCCTAGAAATCCCCCAACAACCGCTTTGAGCTCCTTCCTACGATCGCATCTGGCTATATCTTCAATTAGATAGGGTAGTTTCCAAGTATAAAATATTAAATGAATTTCTTAAAAATCAAGAAATAGGCATAAACTGATTATTAAATGTTAAGTGTCAGAATTAAAATTCGTTGAATAATAAAATAGCTACAGGCAATCAAAAATAAGAACGGTAGAAAGAAACTGCAATAAGTATTATGACGTTAGTGTTCCCTAGCGCCATACAAGCAGGTCTTGGCTGCATATAAAGGACTGTTTTGCTAGAAAGGGACAGAGCATCTGTCCAATAGAAGAACTAAGATCCTTCTTTAGTATGTCCATGTAAGTTGATTGATGTAGTGAAAATAAATTAGGTTAATACCGTATTCAGCATTGATGACGACTAAATTACTCCAGCCATACAATCAGCAGCCAGCACTGAACTGGACTGGAAGTGGTGAACAGCTACCTTACCATTACCAGGCCTCGCAATGCTTTGTGCGGCTTTTGTCAAGAGATGGAGACACCCGCACTGAAAATGGCGGCCATAAGTCAGATTTACACCACAAAAATAGATAGCTATTATAACGTAACTAACAGAAAAGCTGTGACATAAATACCAAATGTGTAATTTTGCCCATTGAAGTCATTTATACATTAAAGGAAAGCTTTATCAGTTTCGAAATTAAAAACCTCATTAACAAGGAGACAATCCGGCTCGAAGGACCACCTTTAGTCATCTTGATCTCTCTCTCTTGGCCATACTGGGAAACTTCCCATTTACATCAGAAAGTTGAACTGTGCCATATTCACGTCAGAATTTCACTAACATTTCAATCAACGACGCGTATTTCAAAAAAGGCACGTAACCTGATTACCGACGGAAGCTGTCAAGTTGTCTATGGTGCGATGAAACGTTACACGTTCTCCCTTTTCCAACATCGACTTCGAACTTTACAGCAAAAACATTAGGTTCACTTTCGTTTGTGAACATTTTCCCGCGCTCTCACAACTCTTGTCTATGAAGTGTTTATTGTTCGAAGGATGCCGTTCGTTCCATTGTCGACGGTCGCTTAGAAGGTAAGGTCACCTATCCTATAACTTTATAACACCCACCTCAATTCAATTTGTACCTTACTTTACCTACAATACTTGCAAATACGATTAAGTAAATAAAATCTGACCTTCCGTGACAAATATTTCTGTTGTAAAACCCTGAAAAGTGTGTAAAAAGTAAATTGCTACTAAAGTGTTTTTACACTTCATTGAATTCAGTTGACTAATTACGATTTAGTTGTCTAATTAGAAATGCTTCTGTTTACAGGCTGTAAATCGCACTCTAACAATTATACTGAATATTTTTATAGGTACTTATATTTATTCTGTGTGCTACAGTTATGTTAGAGGGTTAGCTAAAAAATAATTAGCATTTCGTGAAATAAAATAAACACAAAAGAATAAACTCATGCCGCTTCCTTGTAATTAAAGTTAATTTGTAATTAAAGTAGGTTTGGAGTGTCAACATAACCTGAGTTTACGGAGTTTTTGAGCCTATATGCGCTTGTTTTTGTTCTGCGTAAAAATACATTTTTCAGCATCAAAATTCCGAATACCTATGTATAAAACAGAACAGATAGACACAGATGCTCCACATTCTGTCAGTAGCGATAAAAAGCTAGTTATTTGGAGCAACTGTAGTTAACCAACTAACCGCTTCATACAGTTCTAACTGTTGGAACACGAGCAATCGATCTTGGTTCAATAACTGTACAATATGGAATAAACATTTGTTGTTGAACTGTACAATATGGAATGGACAAATGGGCGTTATTGTAAAAAAAGTACCTTCGTATTACGAATTCCTGGTCGGATTTTACAAACTTTTAATTAATTATGTAACTACTTCAGAGAAAAATTGTTTTTTTTTCTTTAATTTTGGCCTATGCTAGTGTACACACTGCAATTTGGCCAATGGCCGTGTTAGAATCTTGAAAATCACTCGAACGTTTTGGCGTCGGTTTTGAAAAAAACCAACGCGTTTACCAACGTCGAGATTAAGGGAGAGTTGTGTGCACTAGGAATGCCTAGTGCCATGCATTCCAAGTGCAATTGGCGGTTAGGTTGCCGAATTCACACCATCGGCAGTTTTTCACTCCAATTTCACTGTCTTATATAACGTTCACTTAACACGGACACTAGTTTTACGAAAAAAATAACCACTGTAAACCGTTTGTAAACAATAAAATAGGACGAACACGCCATGATAGCATGAACGTACAACATAACCTCAAAATTTGTTTCATTTGCGTATTTAAAAAGTAAAAAAATGTTCTGGACATGCCAGTTTGACAGGGACGATTCTTTGTTTACCTTTTTGGCATGAGATCCATTACAAAAATAACAGCGTTTCAAAATAACATACTCGTACCTACTTAACTTACACACATTGGTAGTCATTCATTATAGAAATACATACCATCTTCTTGTACATAATTTATCTCGTGGTACACGAAAAAAAAAACATTGTATCGTTTATATTTAGGTTATTTTACTTACCTAAAAATCAAAAGGGCGGGAAGTGAGTTTCGTAACTCGACGCACGCTAAAGTAACATAATGGCGGCGACTAAAGTTACCGCATAAAAAACGCCAAAATCAATCAGCCTCGTGAAGTAACTGAAAATGTCGGGAAATCACTTCACTGCTAATGTAAAGTGACAGTACATTGCACAGTAATATGAGTTGCATTATGATTTGCTTATTCTAGCAGGTAATATTATGTTCGTGGGGTTATGTTGTTGCGGTCATGCTGGCATGGCGTGTTCGTCCTATCTTATTGTTTAAAAACGGTTTACAGTGGTTATTTTTTCGTAAAACTAGTGTATTTTACTTAAAATTCGTCCGTGTTAAGTGAACGTTATATAAGAAATGGGAGTGAAATACAGATGGTGTGGATCAGGCAACCTAACCTCCATTTGCACTTGGAATGCAAGACACTAGGCATTCCTAGTGCACACGACTCTCCCTTAATCTCGACGTTGGTAAACTGTTTTTTTTTCAAAACAGACGCCAAAACGTTCGAGTGATTTTCAAGATTCTAACACAGTTATTGGCCAAATTGCAGAGTGTAAATCACTAGCAGAGGCCATTAATTAAAAACAAAAATAATATTATGTTCTCTATGGGTCGCTAAATATATTAAACAAAGGCTTGATATTTATATTTTATAATTTATCTGAGAGATTTTCAAGATTCTAACACGGTCATTGGCCAAATTGCAGAGTGTAAATCTCTAGCAGAGGCCATTAATTAAAAACAAAAACAATATTATGTTCTCTATGGGTCGCTAAATATATTTAACAAAGGCTTGATATTTATATTTTATAATTTATCTGACTGTTGTACGTTGTATGGCATCTATCAAAAGGATCATCCCAAATTGTATAAACTTTGTCATCGCTAGAAAAGTAGGTTCTTATCCAACTCTACAAATAACTCTTTCCTAAACTACAATTTACGGTATTGCCAATTTACTGAGATAAAACCAATAATTGAAAAGAAAATTGCCATTTCAACTGAGCTGAGACGATATATTGTGCCATCATTCTTTATTTATTAGAGCTCTCACTTAAAACAGGGATGGAAAAAATCTGTTTGATTTTAAAAACACTACCTACATCTCCCAATTTTGTGTCATGAAAAAGGGTTCAGGATATCGGACATCTGTTGCGGTTAGCCAATATCAAGTCTGTACGCGAAATAAATCAGAGCAACGCAAAAAGCGGGAAAAAACTGTCATGGCGGAGGCGACGCACACTGGGGAGACGGCTTTATGGAGATGATACCCAAAACTGGATTTTTAAAATGAGGGAAATAAAAAAAATGTATGTATAATATAATCAAAAAATGTACGTAAAATCAAAATATCGCATTTAATACGAAAGAGTTCTTGCATGCACTGTCATACAACAAAGAAAAATTTACATATTACAATCGAAAACTGCTATTTAATATTTCATTAAAACACTATTTTCACACATTTTTTTGATTGTGGTTTCTTAATGAATAAATTACAAAAAAAGGGAGTTGATAAAATTTATTCATACACTACTCGATGTGCTCTAAAAACGATATACCACACGATAGTGTAAAAATATATATTTTTTATTGACCCCAATCAAAAAATCATTTTTTTTTAATTGTAAGTATTATTATTGGATTAGCAGGCAGGCAGCTAATGCTGGTTAGCCTGTTTCTTCACATTTCGTAAGTGGCTGTCTAATCTGTTTTTAAACTGGTTTATAGTTTCATCATTCACAACTTGGTCAGGTAGGCCGTTCCACGGGATGACTACCCGGTTGAATAGGAGATGATGTTTTGGGAGTGTTTTGGCCGTGTTCCGCACTAGTTGTGTGCAGTGTCTTCTTGAGTGATCCTTCAAGTTCAATATAAAGAAATTCTTCATTTCATCTGTGTTATAGTGATTGGTTAGAATTTTGTAGGTCTCTATAAGGTCGCCTCTATCTCGTCGCTGTTTCATTGTCGGCAAATTCAGTCTTTCCAACCTCTCCTCATACTCTAGGTTCTTGAAACCCATTGGTAGCTTTGTGGCTCTTCTTTGGACTCTTTCTAGGATCCCAATATCTTACTTATAGTACATTTTTACAAGTCATTCTTTTCTACTCTACCACCGCTTCGTAAGGTACTATAGCTGAAAGCAAAGAAGCGGCGCAAGAAACTTTCAGCAGCACATCACCCTCTTTTTATATGGAATAATTAATATTAAATTATCAAAATTAATGCAATATACTAGAAATTAATAATATTTTCAATAAAAAATCATAATTTTGCAGTACAATTCTAAATCATTACCGAGTATTGGGTTCTGACTCCACACAGCCGACCCCAGTGTGCGGAGGTTGAGACGATTTGTTATTTCCTTTTAGTCGAAATTGTATACGGGAATTGAAAAATGTGTGTTGTCGGAAAGGGTGTCGGTATGGATATTTCATTAGCTAAAATTTGTTGTTTGAACTGGGGATGTTACGGAGCTTCGACTCCGACTCCGAAATGTCGGAACTTCCGATTGATTTTACAGAATATATTTTTTCAATTTAGACGTTATTATTACTAAAAAAATAAGATAAATTTGAATAATTAAGATTAAAACAGCGTCGAAAATTAAAGGTCAATTAAATTAATTAAAATTATTTAGATATTTTTTAGGGTTTTTTTTCTTTTATTTAAATAAAAACTAATGAAGCCAGTAACGAATCGGTCGTATTATTACCTGTAAAATTTTACACCTACGACTCCGACTTAGGCTCCGATAATTTTGAATCGGAGGTTATAACCTCAGATTCAAAATTCTCCGAAGATTTGTGAGCAAACATATTGAAATATCAATATTTTATTAAACAGTGTAGGAATACGAGTACATGAAGGTCATTATACGCAAACGCAAACGTCATTATAAAAAATATTGACCAGTTCAGTAATAAAAATTAAAAAACGATTTAAAATTTGAACTTCTGAACATCTTCTACCTCCCTTCGACCCCGGTTCCGAATCCGGTTCCGACTCCGATAAATCAAATTTAAAACCTTCGGTTTCAACTCCGGTTCCGGTAAAAGCACCTCCGTAACAGCCCTAGTTTGAACACTGCAGAGGATCCCATGTTATTATTATAGGGTCATATTTTGTTAGCGGCAAATATTTCTAGGGTGTCATCTATAGGTTATAACAAAAACGATAGGACAAAAAAATATTTTTACATTCAAATTTTCGAGAAAAACAACATAATTGTTTGTTTGAAAATTCTACAAATGAATTATTGCTATTCTAATACTAAAATAAGAAGTATGAACGTAACTCGTTTCATTCATAACGACATGGATGAGTTTATGCCACTAAGGCGCAAAATAAAGAGGATTATTTTTCTTTAGAATGAAAAAATTCATACAATTAACGGTTATTTTTTCGTGTAAAGTGGTACAAATGACAGGCACATACCCCCCTCTAAATATTTGTTACTAATAAAAAAGTACCTTATATAACCATTTATACCGGACATAAGTATAGTAGGCGACAACCTCGGAATGCCGTTGCTAAGGCCGTATTTGTCCCATCACTATAAACCGACATTCCGGGGATGTCCCGTACTATACCTATGTCAAGAGTAATACACTCTTTTTGTGTAAACAGTATCTTTATTGCACAATAAAGCTTTTTAAGGCACAGTAGAAGATTTGGTGGACAAACGTTACAAACGTGATAGGTGGCGAGTCTATCGCCG